>CM075340.1:8244673-9444673 GCA_037788925.1 Mytilus galloprovincialis | reverse complement strand
CCCAAGACGAGGACCACATTATATACGTAACCGAGTTAAAATATAGACATTCTACACATTAATGTACACAGAAGTCAATGGTGCATCAATTGTAATTAGTTGCCGTCATAATATTGCGCACAAACACACGACTCGGATCGTTGGTTTAATATTATTTTAATTTAGTTCTGACATTATTACTGTAATTCTATTCAATATTATTGATGAATTTCAATATTTGCCCACCTGCTCTGGTTTTTCTTCTAAATTTTCTTACAACACTCGCTTAGAAATAAAATTAAAATCTGAATTATTTCTTAAACAGTATGACTAAAACTTTCTATTCTTAATTTGTGTCTTGCTTCATATCTCTAATTCTATGTCATTAAATAGTAATAATAAATCAAAAAAATAACCAGTGCAATCAGTACAATAATCGGTTGTTATGAAAAATACGAAACTAAAAATATAGTTTCTACGATCTCCATATAAGTGTGTCTCTCAAGTAAATATCCATATCAAAACTTATGACCAAACCCATTTTTCTTCCTGCATTTAACTATTTGCTACTTGTGTCCAAGATAATTTAAATTGCTGTTTCACTGATGGCAAGCTTAAAATACCACAACACTAGTGTACAGGAACCATTACGAAGGTCTTAGGTTATATCACAGAACGTATCATATAACAACGTTATTTTAAAGGGTGCTTTTTACGCATCAGGCAGAAGTTATAGCATGTAAATCATGTAAATACCAGAATGTGGTGGGGATTTACAGAACAGAGATTAATGGACAAAAAATATAAGAATAAAGTAAAATGGATCAAAAAAATAAAAAATAGAGAATACTGAGGTGCTAAAACATGTTAAATATATATATAAAAAGAAAATAATGAGGGACTTAAATTTAATAAATAGAGCATAATGAAGTGCTTAAATATAAGAATAGAGAATAATGGGATCAAAGTATAAAGAATAGAGAAAAATGACCTAAAAATAGAGAATACAGAAATGAATTAGTCCAACCCAGACCCTCATACACTACTCCTACACTCAGTCTGTTTGGTTACATACATTGAATATATAGTAGCAAATTTAGAACGGAAAAGTGTTCTCATCTTTGTGGATAAAGTTAAATGGCTTTACTAAAAAAAATTGATGAAAATTTTTTCTAAATGTAACAACAACTTTCCCTAAAAAAAACTTAATTTGCTAATGAAAATTAGTTTCAAAAAATGTTAGTTTTGTTAATATAAATATGTACAAATTAACCAAAAAAATAAATGAAATTATTTATTTATGAAATATTAAAATACAGTTATATTTGTCTGTTTCAACTAGAATATTTTCTCGCTCACTTTTCAAATCATATATTTTTTTTCAATTTTTTTTTTTTGTTAGAAATTAATACTCCTCTACATAGTATTAATTTACTTATTAATACGAAAACGAATAACATAATTTACAAATTGTACAAACAGGTATCGGGTGTGTTTGGATATACGCCTGAGGCTTCCTATGGTTACCCATAGGTACCTATGGTTTGATATTTTATACACAAAATATCAAACCATAGGTACCTATGGGTAACCATAGGAAGCCTCAGGCGTATATCCAAACACACCCTTAATCTCAATCTTTATGTCATACAAATATGCCTCGTTCACTTTTTATATATTATTTTTAAAATTTGATTCTGACAATTTTACAATTATTCTATTTAATATTATTTGTGAATTTCAATATTTGTGCACCTGTTCTGGTTCAATAACAACAAACAAATTATATACAGGATTTTAATTTGTAGCCACTTGGATATAGCACCCTGTTTATTCTAAATTTACCCACAATACTCGCTTGGAAATAGAATTTAATTAACATTATTTCTAATTCTTTTAATTAGTGTCCAGCTTTATATATAGGTGTAACTTTGAGTCAGTGACATTTTATAAGTCTAAAATAACTAGTGGAGTTATCGGTTGTTATGAAATCGGTTGTTTATATAAAAAATGCACAGATAAAAATATTAGATATTAGATCTCGATATGAGTACGATTTATTATTATAATTAGATTAAATAAGGACTGATTCAGAAATGTTTCGGGTGGAGGATGTCACAATTGAATACTTCAATCGTTTCATTTTTTCATTTGATAATTGAGGTCATGAAGGTAGTTCAAAAGCAAATGATAAACCATGGTTTACAGAATTGATTCAAAATATTTTTTTTCTTTAATGTCTGCATTGCTGCAAGCAACAGTGTAAATCATTATGCCCGTTCACCAGGTTATAGTCATTCATTGGTCTTTTAGTTTAAACGTTTCATTTCATAGTTTTTACTTTTTCATTTGTAAATAATAAATAAATAACTTTACATAATATTAATTTACTTATCAATACAAAAATTAAACATAATGTAAAAAAGTATCATATAAATTTTCCTTCATGTATGCCTCGTTCACTTTAAATCACACATCAACTTCAAATGATTTCTTTTAAACATACGTGACCAAGTAAAAATATAGACATGCTACACATCAATGTACACAGAAGTCAATGGTGCATCAATTGTTAGTAGGTATCGTCATAATATTGCGTCCAAATACATGAAATCGTTGTTTAAATTTATTTTAATGTAAATCTGACATAATTACTGTTATTCTATTCAATATTATTGATGAATTTCAATATTTGTTCACCTGCTCTAGTTCAATAACAACACATAAATTATATGTACCCGACTTTAATAGCCACTTGGTTTTAGATCATTTTGGCATAGTTTGTTTTTTCTAAATGTTCTGACAATACTCGCTGAGAAATAAATTATAATCTGATTTATTTCTTAAACAGTGTGACTACAACTTTCTATTCTTAATTTGTGTTTTGCTTCATATCTCTAATTCTTAGTCATTGACTGGTATTTATCCACAAAATAACTAGTACAATCAGTACAATGATCGGTTGTTACGAAAAATACGAAACTAAAAATATAGTTGTCCTAAAGCTTTCGACGATCTCCATATAAGTACACATGTATGTATCTTAAGTAAATATCCATATCCAAACTTATGACCAACCCAGAGCAAATTTAGGGCTGGCAGGGGACCCGTGCCCCCTCCATGCCACCCTTTTATGGGGAAATTTTGCTTGATTATATAGGGATTCACTGAAGCATGACCGGCGCGTGCTCAGTCTTAGGCAGTCAGTTGGTCCCCACTTATGAAAATTTCTAGACCCGCCACTGCAACCCCATTTTTTCTCTCTGCATCAAATTATTTTCTACTTGTGTCCAAGATAATTTAAATTGCTGTTTCACTGATGGCAAGCTTAAAATACCACAACACTAGTGTACAGGAACCATTACGAAGGTCTTAGGTTATATCACAGAACGTATCATATAACAACGTTATTTTAAAGGGTGCTTTTTACGCATCAGGCAGAAGTTATAGCATGTAAATCATGTAAATACCAGAATGTGGTGGGGATTTACAGAACAGAGATTAATGGACAAAAAATATAAGAATAAAGTAAAATGGATCAAAAAAATAAAAAATAGAGAATACTGAGGTGCTAAAACATGTTAAATATAAATATAAAAAGAAAATAATGAGGGACTTAAATTTAATAAATAGAGCATAATGAAGTGCTTAAATATAAGAATAGAGAATAATGGGATCAAAGTATAAAGAATAGAGAAAAATGACCTAAAAATAGAGAATACAGAAATGAATTAGTCCAACCCAGACCCTCATACACTACTCCTACACTCAGTCTGTTTGGTTACATACATTGAATATATAGTAGCAAATTTAGAACGGAACAGTGTTCTCATCTTTGTGGATAAAGTGAAATGGCTTTACTTAAAAATTGATTACACTATTTTCTTAATGTAACAACAACTTTCCCTAAAAAAAAATTAATTTGCTAATGAAAATTAGTTTCAAAAAATGTTAGTTTTGTTAATATAAATATTTACAAATTAACAAAAAAATAATTGAAATTATTTTTTTATGAAATATTAAAATACAGTTATATTTGTCTGTTTCAACTAGAATATTTTCTCGCTCACTTTTCAAATCATAATATATTTTTTTTCAATTTTTTTGTTAGAAATTAATACTCCTCTACATAGTATTAATTTACTTATTAATACGAAAACGAATAACATAATTTACAAATTGTACAAACAGGTATCATCTCAATCTTTATTTCATACAAATATGCCTCGTTCACTTTTTATCACGTATAGACTTTAATGATTTTTTGAAAATGACGTGACCTACTAAAAATACATTCTACACGGAAGTCAATACATTGAAGTTCAACAATGGTGAGTAGTTACCGTCATAATATTGCTTGCAAAAACACGAAATCGTTAGTTTCTTATTTTTAAAATGTGATTCTGACAATTTTACAATTATTCTATTTAATATTATTTGTGAATTTCAATATTTGTGCACCTTAATTGGTTCAATAACAACAAACAAATTATATACAGGATTTTAATTTGTAGCTACGCGGATATAGCACCCTGTTTATTCTTAATTTACCCACAATACTCGCTTGGAAATAGAATTTAATTAAAATTATTTCTAATTCTTTTAATTAGTGTCCAGCTTTATATATAGGTGTAACTTTGAGTCGGTGACATTTTATAAGTCTAAAATAACTAGTGGAGTTATCGGTTGTTTATATAAAAAATGCACAGATAAAAATATTAGATATTAGATCTCGATATGAGTACGATTTATTATTATAATTAGATTAAATAAGGTCTGATTCAGAAATGTTTCGGGTGGAGGATGTCACAATTGAATACTTCAATCGTTTCATTTTTTCATTTGATAATTGAGGTCATGAAGGTAGTTCAAAAGCAAATGATAAACCATGGTTTACAGAATTGATTCAAAATATTTTTGTTCTTTAATGTCTGCATTGCTGCAAACAACAGTGTAAATCATGATGCCCGTTCACCAGGTTATAGTCATTCATTGGTCTTTTAGTTTAAACGTTTCCTTTCATAGTTTTTACTATTTCATTTGTAAATAATTAATAAATAACTTTACATAATATTAATTTGCTTATCAATACAAAAATTTAACATAATGTAAAAAAGTATCATATAAATTTTCCTTCATGTATGCCTCGTTCACTTTAAATCACACATCAACTTCAATGATTTCTTTTAAACATACGTGACCTAGTAAAAATATAGACATGCTACACATCAATGTACACAGAGGTCAATGGTGCATCCATTGTTAGTAGGTATCGTCATAATATTGCGTCCAAATACATGAAATCGTTGTTTAAATTTATTTTAATGTAAATCTGACATAATTACTGTTATTCTATTCAATATTATTGATGAATTTTAATATTTTTGCACCTGCACTAGTTCAATAACAACACATAAATTATATGTACCCGACTTTAATAGCCACTTGGGTTTAGATCATTTTGGCATAGTTTGTTTTTTCTAAATGTTCTGACAATACTCGCTGAGAAATAAATTATAATCTGAATTATTTCTTAAACAGTGTGACTACAACTTTCTATTCTTAATTTGTGTTTTGCTTCATATCTCTAATTCTTAGTCATTGACTAGTATTTATCCACAAAATAACTAGTACAATCAGTACAATGATCGGTTGTTATGAAAAATACGAAACTAAAAATATAGTTGTCCTTAAGCTTTCTACGATCTCCATATAAGTACACATGTATGTATCTTAAGTAAATATCCATATCCAAACTTATGACCAACCCAGAGCAAATTTAGGGCTGGCAGGGGACCCGTGCCCCCTCCATGCCACCCTTTTATGGGGAAATTTTGGTTGATTACATAGGGATTCACTGAAGCATGACCGGCGCGTGCTCAGTCTTAGGCAGTCAGTTGGTCCCCACTAATGAAAATTTCTAGACCCGCCACTGCAACCCCATTTTTTCTCTCTGCATCAAATTATTTGCTACTTGTGTCCAAGATAATTTAAATTGCTGTTTCACTGATGGCAAGCTTAAAATACCACAACAATAGTGTACAGGAACCATTACGAAGGTCTTAGGTTATACACAGAACGTATCATATAACAACGTTATTAAGGGTGCTTTTTACGCAACAGGCAGAAGTTATAGCATGTAAATGATGTAAATACCAGAATGTGGTGGGGATTTACAGAACAGAGATTAATGGACAAAAAATATAAGAATATAGTAAAATGGATCAAAAAAATAAAAAATAGAGAATACTGAGGTGCTAAAACATATTAAATATATATATAAAAAGAAAATAATGAGGGGCTAAAATTTAAAATATAGAGCATACTGAAGTGCTTAAATATAAGAATAGAGAATAATGAAATCAAAGTATAAAGAATAGAGAAAAATGACCTAAAAATAGAGAATACAGAAATGAATAAGTCCAACCCAGACCCTCATACACTACTCCTACACTGTTTGGTTACATACATTGAATATATAGTAGCAAATTTAGAACGGAACAGTGTTCTCATCTTTGTGGATAAAGTGAAATGGCTTTACTTAAAAATTGATTACACTATTTTCTTAATGTAACAACAACTTTCCCTAAAAAAACTTAATTTGCTTATGAAAATTCGTTTAAAAAAATGTTAGTTTTGTACAAATTAACAAACAAAATAATTGAAATTATTTATTTATGAAATATTAAAATACAGTTATATTTGTCTGTTTCAACTAGAATATTTTCTCGCTCACTTTTCAAATCATATATTTTTTTTCTATTTTATTTGTTAGAAATGAATACTCCTCTACATAGTATTAATTTACTTATTAATACGAAAACAAATAACATAATTTACAAATGGTACAAACAGGTATCATCTCAATCTTTATTTCATACAAATATGCCTCGTTCACTTTTTACCACGTACAGACTTTAATGATTTTTTGAAAATGACGTGACCTACTAAAAATACATTCTACACGGAAGTCAATACATTGAAGTTCAACAATGGTGAGTAGTTACCGTCATAATATTGCTAACAAAAACACGAAATCGTTGGTTTATTATTTTCAAAATGTGATTCTGACAATTTTACAATTATTCTATTTAATATTATTTGTGAATTTCAATATTTGTGCACCTGTTCTGGTTCAATAACAACAAACAAATTATATATACAGGATTTTAATTTGTAGCCACGTGGATATAGCACCCTGTTTATTCTAAATTTACCCACAATACTCGCTTGGAAATATAATTTAATTGAAATTATTTCTAATTCTTTTAATTAGTGTCTAGCTTTATATATAGGTGTAACTTTGAGTCATTGACATTTTATAAGTCTAAAAATAACTAGTGGAGTTATCGGTTCTTATGAAATCGGTTGTTTATATAAAAAATGCACAGATAAAAATATTAGATATTAGATCTCGATATGAGTACGATTTATTATTATAATTAGATTAAATAAGGGCTGATTCAGAAATGTTTCGGGTGGAGGATGTCACAATTGAATACTTCAATCGTTTCATTTTTTTATTTGATAATTGAGGTCATGAAGGTAGTTCAAAAGCAAATGATAACCCATGGTTTACAGAATTGATTCAAAATATTTGTTTTATTTAATGTCTGCATTGCTGCAAGCAACAGTGTAAAGCATTATGCCCGTTCACCAGGTAATAGTCATTCATTGGTCGTTTAGTTAAAAAGTATACTAAAAGTAAAAAAGAAAAACTTTTAATAAAGTAAAAACATACTGCTCAATTCTGTGCTAAAAATATAAGCAAATAGTAAATAAGTTGATTGTTGAAATGGTAAACTATGCATAAATATTCAATATGTAAATGTCCATTTGAACGTGTGAAATATCTGGTTTCAATCAAGATATAAAAAAGTATTTAAACAGAACTATTAACTTTGAGTTAAAGGTTGAAAAAAGGCAATTCAAAGAACCATGCATGTGTGTCTTATGGATAGAAATACTAAGATGTGGTATGAGTGCTAATGCAACACCCCTCCATCCAAGTCACAATATTTAAAAAGTGAACAATTATAGCTGCAAGTACTGATCTCAACAAGCAAGTTATAAGGGCCCCCAAGATGACTTTAATGTAAAACAATTCAAACAGGACAACCAACAGTCTAATCAAAATCATTTCTTTTCTCCCTTTATACTGGATATACATCACACTTCCGGAACCTGTACATGAAGAACACGAAGTTTGATCGAGCACCAATTTTAATAGTTTTATTGTTAATATTCACCATACATGTACCAAGAATAGTTTTATTGATATACAAGAAATTTCTCGGTGTTCTTAAACGGAAGGTTATACAGACAGAAGAAGAAGTATAATTAACAACAAAATTGTTTTCATTTACCTGTGTATAATTTCGATATTGTAAATGGCGTAATTTATTTTCACAGTTGATGTTTTTTTCTGAAATTGTTAAGCATTTCTCAGTGGTATAATACTTTTACTTTAATTATTCATCCTTTATTTTTATTAACTTTGTATTTATATTGTATCATAGATCAAGTGTATTCGTTCAATGTAAGTTCACTTTTTGTAACCACGTCTTTTGATTGAGTTTAGCCATTCCAATTGATATTGTATAGTGTGTCTTTCTATGTTGTGGTGTTACACTCTTATTTCAGATGAGGGTGAATGTTTTGTACCATTAAAACATTTAAACCCGCTGCAATTGTTTGTTTCTGTATTAAGTCAGGAATCTGATGTTCAGTAGTTGTTGTTTGTTGATGTGGTTCGTAAGTGTTTCTCGTTTCACTTTTTTTTTATATTGATTAGACTGTTGGTTTTCCCGTTTGAATGGTTTTACACTAGTAATTTTTGGAGCCCTGTATAACTTGTTGTTCGGTGTGAGCCAAAGCTCCGTGTTGAAGACCGTACCTTGGCCTACAATGGTTTACTTTTATAAATTGTGACTTGGATGGAGAGTTGTCTCATTGGTTATCATACCACATCTTCCTATATCTATATAAGCAACAAACGACAACCACTGAACAACAGGTTCTTGACTTAAAAGACAGGAACGAATATTTGAATGATGTATTTCTATTCAGCATGGTTAGATTGGTTAACAGAATAAAGGTCAGATCCTGATTGCCAAATCCTAACAATCAGTGAAACATACAGTGTTGTAGTCAGCTAATTTTTCATATTCAATTAATGTTACTTTGTTTAGGTGTAATAATTTTGACAGCAGTTACTAGTGTGAGGGTATGAGCATTTTCAGTACTACAGCTTCACAAATGTACAAGTACTTCTCATTCTAACACGACAATGGAGTCTGAACATGCGGAAGTAGATCAAAATACAAATAACTCCAAGAGAGACAATGCTTCCAGTGATGCGAATCCTTTAGTATTCCAAACACCAAACAGTAATAAAAATGATTTGACTCAATGTTTAAATCTACGACATCCTGATCAATTAGAAACTCATTTTGGTGACCCGGGAACAGAAGTTAGAATTCCCGTGAACTCTGAAGAGCCTGGTCATACTCAAGGAGCAAGACCTAAGGACCTTCCAGATAAACTACAGAGGCCTAGCAACTCCTCAGTGAAAAACAGCTTAGCGAAAGGTATGTTATAATAAAAAAAAATTACATTTTTCCTATTACAATACCTATATAGCTTTTTATTTGATAAAGTCACCATAGATACATGCACCAGGATCAAAAGTGTGTACGCCAGTCGCACGTCTTGTTTACATATACATACTGTTATTTTTTCTATAAAAGTATTTTACATGTAACAACTAAGGATGTTATCTATTTCTTTTTAATGAAGCATGAACTTTTATTTAACTAAAAGTATTTCCTTTTTGTTTTCATTCAATATATAATATATGATGTAAAGCTGTTCAAGTTTCAAATATGAAATTGTAACCCTTCAATGAGTTTGCTTTTAACAGTCACATTATTGTTTTGGTTTTTTTTTCATCTGTGAATTTAGTCCAATATTTGGATTCTTATATTTGAATTCCAATATAAATAATTCTGATATGTTTGCATATCTACAAATACTTGAATTGATTCGCTCGTATTTTTCCGTGGTTTACACTTTGATAAACCATGTTGTTTAAACTATTTTGGTAAACTTCATTGTGATCTTTTCATGCGCGATGTACGAATAAAAAAACTACCAAGATGAAGAATATTCCGTTTCTCTTATGCATAAAATTCAAACAATATCTCATTAAAATAAAAAAAAATGAGTAAGGTGTTATTCTATTTTACATTAATTTATATTGCATTAATCGAACATTAAAAGGATTTCAGATAGTAAATATGGCGGCTTACTTCTTAATTACGAAATGTCACCTGTGGATTTTAGGGTAAATAGAACTTTAATCAGCAAAGCTTGAATAAAAAATAATACAAGAGCCAAACAAGTGTGAAATATCTTTCAATTATAGCATTTATCAATCGAATTTGTTTTACATAACTGATCAAATCCACTATACAGTTGATGGGACAACCTTCATCAAACACCGAAAGACAAGAGTGTAACACAGTTTGTTTGTTACACTCAATTCCAACATTTTATTTTTTTGTCATATATAAAATAACCGTATCAATTTTTTATTTTATATTGCTTGTAAGAGGCTCTTAAATGATACATGTTTTTACAGGTGTTTATATTAGTAAATCTGTATATTCCTCAACAGAAGAAAAGGAACTAAGAAAGAATGAGAAATTAAAACAAAAGTAAGTTTTAAGGGCTATAATTTAGTCATTTTAATTCTTTTTGAGAAAGGTTGGTATTATTGATCATTTTTATCTCTTACATTCATGACAAATGATCATTGATAGATTGGAAAACATGCAAAGGACACGGCAGGTCAAAAGAGGCTGTATGCGCCATGCATAAGTTTGTTTCATATTTGTTTACTTTAAAGTGTTTAAGATTATAACACAATGTTGACTGTTGTACCCCTATTTTTCACATTTTTACCTGTTATGTCTATTTGTTTTGTTCACCCAATGTTTGCAATATAATAAAATTTGATGCGACTGTCATACAAGTAAGAGGTTTAGCTAGCTATAAAACAAGGTTCAATCAACAATTTTCTACATTAGAAAATGCCTGTACCACGTCAGGAATATGACAGTTGTTATCCATTCGTTTGATTTGGTTGAACTTTTTATTGTGCCATTTGATTAGAGACTTTGGAGTTTTCCTCGGAGTTCAGTCTTTTTATGATTTTACTTTTTCCATTAATGTTCTACGACTTTTTTTCTATTCTCGACAAGTAAATTTAAATTATTCATAAAGCCTTACATGCCTCGCGATTTGAATATCAAAACTTAACTGTCTCGACAGTATAAATATCTTAATTAAAGGCAACAGTAGTTTACCGCTGTTCGATATTCATAAATTGATTGAGGAAAAAGAAAATCATGGTTACAAACTAAGACTTAGGGAAACACATCAAATATAAGATGAGAACAACGACACAACACACTACATGATGTAGTGGGGAAATCTATATATCTCACCTGCTACATAGTATTAGTGTAAATTATATTTCAAAAGGTACAAGTTATACAAGATCTCCGACTATCAAAACATTACTGCAAATATCTATTGATTCCTTATAGAAGTTATTGACCTTCAACAATGATAAACCAATTAACATACTTTTGCTCATCAAATGTAATTACTACTTAAAACTGAGTATGGTTCATCATCTGGTAATCTGTAAATCTTTCAAAATTATCAGAGTTTCAGATATCTTTTTTATTAATCATTTCATTAAAAACAAATACTTTATTATTTTTATATCCATGGGTAATTAATTTTTTAAACGAATGTGTCAACAGCAAAACCAATAACAAGGAAATAGAGCTCTACAAATCAGATGTTTATAACTGCTGTGGTGATTGGAAAGTAGCGTCTTAGTAAAGATTAATAAATAAAAGAAATAAATGCGGTTATTGTGTATACATCATTGCAACAGACACCCAATGACAATTGCTAAAAAACAAAAAAGAGCAAGTGGGGTAAATAAGAGAAGCCCTAATTTCTAACCGACAAAACCACCACCTATTGACTTCAGATTAAACTTGATGTACTTTGAGATTAATTACAAATGGTTTATATCAGATTCCTAGTTCTTATATACCTATATGGAGTAATTTCTTTCAGAACGATAGGTCATAATTTCGAACAATCAACCCGGACGGTACCATTTGTCAATGAAATACGCTTCAAGGCATAGAATAATGACTGTGTGAGGTCATTATTTTCTTTGTTAAAATGCAAACTATAATTTACTTAAAGTAAAAGGATATTTTCATATATGTGAGATGAAAATCTTATTTATTCACATTGAATAGTATCAAACTGTGACCTACATGCATTGATATTCGTTTTCGTGTTACATGTACATGCATCACGAGTTTCTACTCTGTTCGTATATGCATCAGTTCTTAAATTTTTACATCTATAATTTACTTTTTACTCTTATCAAATGATCAATAAATAAAAATTTCTTATAATTCTATTGAATAACAGCCACGTCCCTCACAATGTGGTCGAGGAGTAAAGAATTAAATCCCGGTTCTCTGTTTAAAAAAATGCATTACCATTTAAAGAAAACTTTTTCTGAATAGATCATTCGCTAAATGTTGTTGAAAAAAAAATCTCTTTTCCGCTATAAAATGTCATTACAAATCAGAGGTGGATTCAGGGTGTGTGCCCTATCCCCCTTTTTTGTGAGAAAACTTTGGTTGATTATATAGGGAATCACTCAGGCATGACCAGAGCGGGCCCTCTCTAATAAAGTCAGTTCCAGCCCCCCCCCCCTCCCTCTTTTACGAAATTTCTTAATACGAGACTAGAAATAGAAAAAAAACATAGGACCCCCTTCCTTAAACTGTGTTGGTACAACAAATCATACTTACAAAGTGACTCGTATTTTTTTTCATTCATCGTTAGCGGGTGGTAACTGTTCATTTGTGTCTTACTTCTTGCAGTAGCAGTTATAACTTTTAGTATCTTGATAATGATTTCAAACGTTCATATTTAAATTAATTAGTGAGATTTATTTCACATTCTAAATGAGCCGTAGGGCGTATTAAAACCTGGACGGATTAGAAAGAAACATCCCAAGATAGTGTGGTCGGTAAAATATGATGCTATTTCTGCAAGCCTTTGCAGAAAATATTTTGTTTACGGTATATAAATCAGATAATGCATATTGTCAGGTTTTTCTTGTCGTAGAACACACCTCGGGGAGTCAGGATTAACCAAACCTCCCAACGGTCGGTCTTTAATTTGATCAATCCTGACACCCCTCGGTGTGTTCTATGAGAAGAAAAAACTGAAAATATGCATTATCTATAACATATGACGTTCTTACGTTGTATGCTAAATTGGAACAACTCTGACTCCTCAAGACATTTTGATAATACATCACGACTCAAAACACTGTTTTGAATACCTTCTAAAGATCAAGGGTTGGAGTACATTTCACTTCATTCCTTCTTGACTACTTAAAATTTAATCTTCTTAAATGTTTCAGTGTAAAAACTTGTTGCCCGTGTTCATGATGTTTGAACAATCTGAGCGCAAATTAATTAATATTTTTTCATTCTGTTGAATACAGATTTTGAGAGTTCTTTGATCTGAACCACATTGAATCTAACTGAACGCCAGATGTATAGTAATTATCATATATACGACATTTAAACAAACACTGTTATATCTTCATTGCGTTTAACAGTTAAAAATATTTGAATCATATATTCTTAATTTTAGGGATCCATTAGGAACTCAATTTATCCAAAAACAACAATATGCTAAACAAGGTAATGTTTATGAATTTATTATAATGATTTTCTGTGACCAAATATTTTTAACACCATCAAATAGAGTGAAAAGATACCAAAAGGATATTCAAACTCATAAGTCAAAACAAACAGAACGCCTTGGCAAAAAAAAAAAGAAAATCGATTAAAAGTCGAACACCGATACACCATATTGAATTAAACGTTTCGTCTATAAAAGACTCATCAGTGACGCTCGAATTCAAAAAAGGTTAAAAGGCCAAATAAAGAAAGAAGTTGAAGAGCATTGAGGACCAACATTTTGCTAAACGTTTTGCCAAATACAGCTAAGGTAATATATTCCTAAGGTAGAAAAGCCTTAGTATTTCAAAAATTCAAAAGTTAATTTATACATATGACCATACTTATGTGCTGACTACTGGGCTGGTGATACCCTCGAGGAATTAAAACTCCGCCGGCAGTTATTTATTTGTACACACGGAGACATAAACAAAATTAAGATATTGTTTTTATTTTAGAAAAGGATATCAATGTCAACCATGAAGTATTGATAAATCTCAAAGACAAACAGATTGACAAAATTTTGCAATTAGTTTGTGCTTGCCTTAACATAAGGAACAGTCAAACAAGAACATTGAAATTACGAAACAAACATTGCAGAACAGCCGAAACAAAGGATCTTGATGATTGGTATGACAAAGTTGAGAAGAAAATGAAAAAAGTCTTTTTCAATAACATAGCTGATTATGTTGAATTGAAAGGACATTGTAACTTTGAGGTTTTGGAGCTCATTATTAAACCAGCACCTATTTTTTGTACAATTGATATGTATTTATTTTTTCCATCCGTGTCATCTGCTGATCCTCAAAAATATAAGAAAGTAGTGGAAATTTTAAGGCAAGATGGAGCACCAGGTCCATTACCAACTATACCTAATCGAACATACAAACTAAATCATAAAGTTAAAGACTTAAGAAATGAAAATATAGACACGCAATTCAAACAGATAACCGGCAACGATGTTCCAAATACGTTAGCAAATATGTGTTCCCATTACATTTCTGCATTTGGAAATCACAAAGGGGGTGTTGTTTATTATGGCATTGAAGACAAAAAAGGAATAGTGATTGGTATTGACTTATCAAACTGTACACATGAAGATATTGGTAAGTACTTTTAGATACATTTTCGTTTAAAGCATTTTCTCTCCTTTTATAGAAATCGGTGATATCGCGTATGTTGACCGTTATGGATACAGAAGGATATATTCCAATTGCCGTAACCATAATATATTCCTTGAATGTGACCTTCCGAATTCACAAGTTTGTACTTACAATAGCAACAAGACGGGTTTGACATCTGGAACAGGACCTGCTTACCCTTCCGGAGAACATTAGGTTATCCTCAGTTGTAAGATCGGTTTGCGTTGCTCAGTCTTAACCTTTTTATGTTGCATTATGTGTAAAGTGGGTTTGCCTTTTTGACCGCTCCTTTCGTTTTTTGCCATTGCTTTGTCAGTTGATTTTACAATGTTCCTTTGATATCTTTGGTCTCTCTTATATCTTTGGAATAGCGCATATTTTTTTATTTGATTGATAAATTAGTGTTACTTTATATACATGTGGGATCTTTTTTTTAAACTTTCTTCAAGTCAGAATGGACTAAGATTCACCAATTTAACAGTTCCAAGTTGAACTGCTGTTGAGTAAAGGATTACACAGTATAATAAATTGAAATTTGGAGTAGGATTTTTATGTCATGTTTGATTATCAGTGATTATTACATTTTTTTTTAACCAGATTTTTGCATATTTTCGTCCCGAATATGCATTTAACTTGCTACTTGACGTTAAACAGCGATTCAGCATTATCAATATAATTTGCAGGAGTTGACAGTTCCACATATGGTCTATAATAAAAGAAAATTGAAATTAAATGTGTCTATGAATTATTTTAGGTTAAGCATATTTTTGTATTGACATTTATGTTTTGCCATTTTCAGAAACTGCACTTGAAAAAAAAATTAGAGGATTGATTTGCGGAAAATCTACAACAAAACTAACAAGAACGACAC
The DNA here is from genome assembly GCA_037788925.1 of Mytilus galloprovincialis. Lineage (NCBI taxonomy): Eukaryota > Metazoa > Mollusca > Bivalvia > Mytilida > Mytilidae > Mytilus > Mytilus galloprovincialis. The sequence continues at coordinate 9,428,819 of CM075340.1, read as the reverse complement.
ATTGGGATATACAATATTTTGATATTGAGGTATAAACTATTCTACTCATACTTTAAAGTATTAAACGTTTAATTTTATAATTGTCCTTTCTTATAATTAACTTGTGTTATGCCCAACCTAAACGAAGGTTAATCAGGTTAAGAAATAATCAATGTTATTATTTATCTTAGCCTATGTATATGTTTATTAAACAGTTCATAGAAAAAAACAAACAAAAAACACTTATGTAACAATCTATAAGTGATCTTATATATATAAGAAAGTTTTTTGTATACTTTTGCATAATAGACTTATTTCAGCTTTTACTTTTACAGGAAGAAGGAGAAGCCAACATTATTATGGTAAGAACGTTATTGCATTTTCAAGAATATGTTTTTGAAGTCAAACATACGAAAGACGCGCACTTCATCTTTATTAAAATCAACAGTTTAATGGGAAAATAAAATACAAAGTTGTGGAGCATTGAAAACTAAAACTCCAAAACGTTTTACTAAATACCAATAGTTCAATCTATAAATTAGGGAAGAAAAAGTGTTTTGAAAATTAGTTCTAAATGTCATTGAGATTTGTTTGAATCTATCGAAAGACAGAAACAATTCTAGCCTTCAAGTAAATGTATCATTTCTATTTACAAACAATTGTGTATAGTGTTGTCTCATGTGTCTTTAATTTTACCTACATAACTTTATGTAATATTTGTGACTTCTTTTGTAATGGGGGCATGTATCTGCATTTCAGCCAAACAGGAAGGTAATAGCAGTCAAAGTGTGTAGAATACCTGGAGGGGTATTCACTGCAGTCCCTGAATCTTATTATGTTGATGATGATGGAAATGTAAAACAGTTTGATGATTTTGAAGAATGGAGATCTCAAATGTTATCTTCATATCAAGGTATAAAATTGTTGTCTGAATACCGACTTATGTTTCGCAGCTACTTTTTTTCGCATAAAGCCCTAGTTTCGCATAAAGCTCTGATGTTTCTAATTTGTTTTTAAAATGTAATCGTGTAATGCAGATCATAGTACATATTAATCAGACTTGATATATGATGCACATAATTTATCTTTTAAATATTGATTTTTTTTTTAGTAGTATAAAAACTGACTGCAGTAAAACCGGTAATTATGGAGAATATCTATACATTTTTTTCACAGTATTTCGCAGAAGACATTTCGTCTCTCTTTAACGTGTATGTTGATTGTGTTGTATTTATTACAAATACCTTCAAAAGATAACGGAAAATAAAATGCACCTTGATATTATGACATATGTGATAAAAAGATGATGATTGTTGTGACTTAAACCATTAAAGGTCAGACATACACACAAAATATGTGATTCTGATTACTGAATAAAAAGCGATACAGTCGTTTACAAATATTTACAACATAAAAATCTTTTTTTTTCTCTATAGATTCCCCTGCAACTAAGGGAGATGCACATCAGATTGAAGAAAGCCTACACAATATATGTGATGAGATTAAAGACTTGAGTCTCACTCAGAAACAGTCAATAAGTTAGTTTTTTATTTAACTTATTAATGTTTGATACCCTTAAAAATCAAAGACATTAGAAGTCTGGTTATTGACACACAGCTTATTTCAAGGCTCAATGTCATGTTGACCTGATTATGAAGTATGAGTTCAAATCCCTACTTTAATCCATTAAACAACTTATAAATGAAGAACAGTAGAACACTACTCTTCCTGAATTGCCATGTATTTCACAAGATTGGGTTGGTTCTGTGTATCTACTACCCTCTATATTTACTGACAAAGAAACAAATATTTGATATACTTTTACACATACTGACTTTAACAACACCTTTACTAATTTAATTCCGTAGATCAAAAGTTATGAAAAACAATGAGAACAGAATTTATCAATTATTCTAAGCTTGTGATGATAAAAAAAAAACTGAAGGGATACATGTATTAGAATAGACTCTGTAAAACATACTAGATTATCAATAAAATAAGAAAGAATGACAGGTTTTTACCTTATGATAGTTATTACTTTTAATTTCTAAGGTCATAAATCTATATATATATATCTAAATGTTATTTGGTGAAAAAAGGATTTACTGATGTAAAGTCTGTTATGAATAGAGGGTCAAGGTAGCGTACAAATAGTTAGACAAAAATATTAAGGAAAGACATGAAGGAGTAAGAATATATACGTCGAAAGAGTAGGGGTATTCTGCTATACTTACCACAATTGGGAATATGACATTGTTATTTAAATGGCATATTAGAGATCAATGCATCATTTTAGTTATCAATAAGTGTTGGTAAATGAACCCGTTTGTAGACCCAATTCAAGTTCTCCTCATAACTCTGAGCAGATTTTGTGTAACTAGCACACCCTTGGATATTTGTACCTTTCATAAATACCTTAAATTATCAATAGTTGTTGGTGGGTTTCGTGATGCTCAGTATAAAGTTTACTTTGAAAATGTTTCTATTTAAGCCTTGGTACTGTCCGATTGAGGTATGTTGCATTTGCAATTATATCCTTTTTTTTTTGCAAATTTGCGCAAATAGTGTCTGCATTTTCAAATCACTTCATGAATGGCATAATTGTAATACAATTCTTAAACCATCGGCATAGGATACAAGATGGCTTATCCATTGGTTTGTAGAGTTTAAAACATATACTGCACTGTGTTGCAGTAAGTAAAATGTTGTGGTACTTTAACGTGCATCCGCGTTTGAATTCTCTTTTTAAAGTCTTTATTATATTAATTCAAATGCAGTAAATACCTATTACACTTCAGATTGCATAAAATGATATATAACATAGTTGGAAAATTACCCATTACCCAATAAAAAATTTAAAATATAGGAGATTTTTAAAATATTTGTTTTGTTGAAAATAGGCAACTCTTCTTAATTTATCAGGATGATTTCAACACATCTGTTAAACATATTATGTTAAATGAACTATGCATTGTCATTTTTTTTTTCAGGAGACAATTCAATGGTAAATGAAAACATTGTAGTCGGCAAAACTATAATAGGTGAAAGTAAGTAGACTAAACAAGAAGCAATATTTTCTGTTTCAATATAGATGTTTATGCCTGAACCTTTTTTTCCATCATATAAGCATAATGTTGTTTTTATTTGGAATGCTATACTTTTATAGTACTAGTTTATATATTTCTCTGTTCTGAGTTCTTGCTTTTGTTTTTCTTGTATTCCTGTCACATAATGTTGTCACTTTAGTGGTATATTAAACATTGTCTTGTAAGTGGGAGATTAGGTTAGCTATCAAATCAGGTTCAACTCACCACTCAACATAATTATTTTTCTCGATCGAAAAAAGTATTCGCTCAAATGAACATTGATAAACTTTGATTTTTTTCAGTGTCTAGCAATATTGAAGAATGGCATTTAGTGGAGAATTATGTCTATACCGAAAAATATCAGAAATTAAAAAAATGTATGGCTATGGAAACAAAAAGATGTGTAATTCTGAAAGGTGAGTACAACCTGTTATATTGAAAACACAGAAATCTAAAACGTGTTTAAAAGATATGTTTTGAAGATATATCATAAAGGTGGGTAAAAGACGATTTCTTCTTATGAAATACATTCATTTTGAAATTTTATAAAAGAATCATAATAATGTAAAATACCATTAAGATGTGATTAAGCGTGTGTACTGCTGATACAAGATTAAATAGAATGATAAGAAAGATCAATACTTAAAAAGATTTATAGTCACCATCATACATTTTTTTTACTGATCCGATATATGTTCGAAAATTGTTAAAGATTACCAAGAACGAAAACTACACTTATGCTGATAGCTCGCAATGCATGTACTCAATAGTTATCAAAAGTACCAGGATTATAATTAAGTACGCTAGACGTGCGATTCGTCTACATAAGACTCATCAGTGACGCTCATATCAAAATAGCTATAGAGCCAAAAAAGTATAAAGTTGAATAGCATTGATCATCCAAAATCGAAAAGTACAAAACCAACTGTTCACGATTGCCAATAGACATCCATTATCATATGACACTCTCACATTATATCATTTTGATTTGATTTCTTTATCGAAGAGAGATTGAACATCAGTCAAACTTATGTTGTATTGAATTTTATAAATAATAAATTATCATTTTAGGTTTGATAGGAACAGGAAAATCTGAACTTGCTCTACAGTACTGCTATATTGTTAGAAAACAAAATCCTACCATCATCGTCTATAAGTTACAATGTACAGATACAAATATGTTTGAAAAATCATTGCGTGAGCTTTGTAAATGCCTCCCTAACATAAATATAATTGAAAAAGAAGACACTCAAAAAGAAACACTAAACAAACTAGAAGATGCCATAATAAGAGAGATCAGGGATAGAGACGGATATCAGTTCTTGCTTCTAGATGATGTAAAGCCAAATTCAAAACGTGCTACGAATGGCTTTTTGAAGAAATGTATGCGTGTTGAAAACATAAAGCTAATTGTGACAACCTCAGTGTCATTAGAATTAGATGCTTTCACAGAAGTAGTAGAAGTTGATGGATTTTCAGAAGATGAAGCAGTAGAGTTTATAGCAAATATTTCAAGTATCCAAAATGAAGATAAAAAGTATTACTTAGAGCTTGCCAAGAAGTTTAGCTATAATCTGAAAGGGTTGCATATTGCAACATCTTATATGAAGGAACAACATTTGTCAGCAAAAGCTCTCACAGAAAAGCTTACTTTTCCTCTGGATATGCTAAATTTTGAAAAAACAAATGCCGTAATAGAAACCATTGACGAAACACTTTTCAGTTCTCTAGTTAGTATAATAAGGGATATGCACAAGAAATACAAACAAGATGGAAAAGAGCATATATTTGAAATGATACTTCTCCTACAATATCTTGAAGTCGAAAAGATACCTATAGTTCTGTTTACAAAAACATCAGACGTAGCATCGAATTTCTGCATTGACGAATTTATTTATGAAATAAAGAATTCCTCATTTGGAACAATATATGGACATGATGATAACAGACAAATTAACACTCATGATTTAGTGAAATCAGCCTTAGAGATATATATGACAGATATGGAGTCTTTTCAAATAACACATGAACAGCTCTTGCGAAAGCTGTTAAGAGCTTTCTTCTTGTTGATGGACAAAGACAATAAACAGAAGTCAGATCTTCAGCGTCACACTTTACTTGTTCCTCATGCACGTGCCGTTCTGGAAAAACTTAAAGCAGAAATGAAGGACAAATTAGAAGTTGAACCAGAGTATGTCTTACAGCTTATATACTTAAAAGATATAATAGGATACACATACAGCTTTAATGAGATGTTCAGCGAGGCAAGTGAATATTTCGAAGATGCAAAAAACAATTTGTTTGAACTACTAAACGTAGAAAAGTCATTCATATTGGACTTTGAAAAGTTAATGGTAGCTAAATGGGATATCGTTTGCAAACATAGTTGTCTAACTGAAAAGACTAGACAACTCTATTCAGTAATTGATGAATTTATCAAAAAAGCAAATCATCTGCCGTCCGTTAAACATTTGAGTGAGGATTATGTGATCAATAGATATCGGAATGCCGAGGATGTAGAAGTTCTGTCAAGGTTACTAGAAAAACAGAAACTAGCAGAAACCACTCATTTGGTCAAAGATGAGTATGTTCAGTTGTCACGCAGAGGATATGCAGTACCATTAGAATGGCTCAATACAGAATTTTTGTTTGAGCTGGTTATTTCTGTTTTACATACTTATGGCAGAAGGCTCCTTTATTTTTCAGATAATAGAGATATAAAAACGGCAAAAATATTTTTCTCATATCTGGCTGTTGCCAATGATTTGTCAAAAATGTTTATCAAAGAGAATCAATTGCAGAATTTTGGTTCTGATAATGGGAAAAGTAACACCGATAGGCTTTCTTCCGTCCTCACTGAGAGGAGTGTAATTCAGTCCGTATTACACTGGTTTTGTAAGGAAAGAGAAATAGATACCGGGGGTACCTCCACTTTGAATAATTGCATTTCAATTTGCAAAAGTAGGCTTATCGAAGTAGTAAACTACTTTGAATTTGGTGTTTTTAAAGTTTTGCATGATGAAAGCGATCATTTCACTGCGACGATATGGGTAAGGCTGATACTGAGATGTTACCGAAATTTGATAAAAATCGAGAAAACTGACAAAGTACGCAACGAAGCATTGAAATGGGGTGAAGATCTTTCTGTGAAGATGAAAAGTATGGAGAACAACACTTGCTACCCTAGCCTTGTATGCGTACTGGGCGATCTTTATTATGTCACAGATCAAATATTGAAGTCAGAAAAGTGTTTTGAAGAAATACTTCCAAAATATGCCAAAGTAGAAGACATAAGTCAAACTTCTGAAATCTCTTTGAAATGGTATGAACGGGAAGCGTGCGTTTCTTTTATCAGATGTCGAATTAACAGGTCAAGCGATCAGGAGCAACATTTTGATGCAGATACGTTAAAAAGATTGGAAGCTTATAAATTACTTTTGCAAAGAAATGAAATTAAGCTCAAATGCTTGGAAGAAATGGAAGTCCAACTCAAAGGAAGGTTACAAGGTGTATGTAGCGAATCGTCCTGAATATGCATATTAATTTTCCGCTGGATGTTCATCCAAATAGAAAGAAGTGGGGACTTGTTACTTAATATCTAAATCATGTAATAAAATGCATGTTTTCCATGATAAAAGCTATAGATTTAGTTTGAACAATAGTTAATGACACAGCTATATATGTTGTTGCTGTTATGATACACTATCATATTCAGATATTTGTTTGTAATGAAGTGAACATTATTTCATTAATAGCTATGTTTGCATTATATAATTTGGAATTCAGTGAAACATTATAAGAGAACTTTTTCTAAGTGATTTTTCAGTTTTATCCATTTTGTTGAATAGTTTCCGTAACAAACATTGATTTTATCATATTTAATAAAAGAAGGGTACATTGCATTTGCAATTCTTCATTTTGAACGCTTTCATTATTTTTCATAAAAAAAAATACAAGGTTGTTTATTTCCTTATGGATGATTTTGTTGGACAGCGAATATTTAAGTTTTTTCTAAAGAATAAATGTTTTGCATTAATACAAATAGAAATAAAACAATTTTTTATCATGTTTAATATAATGAATAGAGTCAGATGTTTTCATTGTAGATATACCATGTATAACTGACATATATAAAACAAAAACAAAAAAACAAAAAAACAAGATCATTATTTTGTTGTTACATGTTATAATATAGGTTATTATATAAACATACTTCATTTATGTTTATTTTTATTTGCTTAATGTTCACAACAGTGTTATTACTCAATCTGTACAGTAAGACATTACTTTGCATATGTGCACTTACTTTATCTCTCGTTTCAGTCAGTATCTATATCGTCAACGTTAACTTTGTTAATAGAATTTTTGTACATAAGTTTGCGTGTACGGACGCAGATTTTTACAATTGTCTGTCAAAGTTTTTCTTGACCCGATAAAGAATTTTAAAGTTGTATATCAAAGTTTTGGCGTCCAGATGAAGATTAGGTGGTCTGTCAAAGTTTTCCTGAACAGATGAATATTTTTTAAGTTGCATGTCAAAGTTCCTTGACCAGATGAAGATTTTTTAAGTTGCCTGTCAAAGTTTCTTGACCAGATGAAGATTTTTAAAGTTGCCTGTCAAAGTTTTCTTGTCCAGATGAAGATTTTTAAAGTGGTCTGTCAATGTTTTCATGTCCAGATAAAGATTTGTTAAGTGGTCTGTCAAAGTTTTCATGACCAGATAAAGATTTGTTTAGTGGTCTGTCAAAGTTTGCCTGTCAAGATAAAGATTTGTTTCGTGGTCTGTCAATGTTTTCTTGACCAGATAAAGATTTGTTTAGTGGTCTGTCAAAGTTTTCTTGACCAGATGAAGATTTTTAAAGTTGTCTGTCAAACGTTTCTTGACCGGACGAAGAACTTTAAAGTTGTCTGTCAAATTTTTTTTTGTCCAGATAAATATTTCTAAAAGATGCCGTAATAGATACCAACATTGTTAGGAAAATCACGTAATTAACTAGAAAGAATTTCAAAGCCAATTTGATCTATAAAGATAATGATTTTGATTTATGTTTTATTCTACTGAATATGATGATTTGTTCAATTGTATTAATTATATTGCTTACAACTTACCCTGTATAGTCTGCATGTGGCTTTGTGTTCTATGTCTTTAGCAATATGCGTCAGGGTTTTAAGAAATAGTACAAAATGTATTATCCATAAAACGCTTTGTTAGATGGTGAATTTGCAATAATAAAAACTTAAGATAGCATTTGATAGTAATTTTTAAGCAAATTGTTTGAAATAGAGAACCTAATTTGTGTAACCAGCACCTCCTGCAGTTTTTACCCAAGATCCTCGAAGCTTCACAGGAAGATAACTCATTTGTTGAAGTTGTTCACCTGGTAAATTTTTCTCATTTTTTCGTACTTGAGTAATGTTTCTGCAAAAATTTTGAAAGAGTGTGTATAACCTTATTAGGTTTTATAACTCTCTGTTGAGTTCTATATAATTGAATTGCATGCAAAAATAGTTACCATCTCTGAAAAAAACCAGTAAGGAGCTGTTTTGTCATAGTTTTACAATATATATTTTTCATGCTTCAATATATATTTAAATTCATAGTAAAGACACTTATCAATTGTAAGAAGCAATCAGCGCAACCAGTGTTTGAGTACTTGATCTTATTTTGTTTCAAATATTAAAAACATCTTTTTGATGTTTTTTTTTCCATTTTTATTGAATCGAATTGGAAATAAGTAGCGTTCAACACTTATCAATCAACTGTTTAACGTCACTTTAACCACTATTGTACTATTTCGTAGTGGTCAGTTTTTCTTAGTGGAGGAAGCTGGATTTACCAGAGGCAACCACCAACTTTTGGTAGGAAACTGATGACCCTAGTACATTGAGATTGGAGTCAATCCCACCTGCCACGTGTTGACAGGCTGGTGATACATTAATTGAGCTTCTTAAACCACTCGGCCATTTTTTATAAATATCAGGTCAAGGGGGTTCTCCTGGTTGTTCTGCGCTTGGATTACTTCAGAAATGTCCCTCAGCTTGGATTTTCATTTATACAACTAAGGCCACCTGAAGACCGTAAAGGTTGATGTTTTCTTTCGATTTTGAACAAAATGAACAATTTTGTCGTTTTTGGAGATACACGGTTGGTTTCCACTTATAGTTCGAATTAAACAAATTATTCTCGCACTGTTATTTATACTATAGCTAAACTTAAACTTTCTGCACATGCATTTGGAAATTCATTTTGAATGTATATAAAATAAGAAGTTGTCATATGATTGCAAGGAGACAAAATATCACCAGAGACAAAATCACATCGGAGATAACAACTATAGGTCATTGTATGGCCTTCAAAAATTATAAAAAACCCATACCACATAGAAATCTAACAAAGGCCCCGCAATGTCAAATGTAAACAATTAAAACGAGAAAACTCCATTCTGGTTAATGTACACAACGAAAAACAAATGAGATGTACAACAGCAAACGACAACCTCCGAATTACAGTCTATTTACTTTGGACAGGCACATACAGAATATGGCGGGGTAACATGTTTGCTGGCTCCAAACCTAACATAATATAGAAGATATGAATTACAGTACGACATAAGAACAAGCTATAACTTGACAAAGTGATGCCTTCGGACTCCACTCTGAAGTAACTGTATTATAACAAAGTCAATGGAGAACTTTCTTTGAGATATAATTATTGTGCCTGGGAGACACAATTGATGCCCCCGCAGATGCAAAGTGTATTTTAAAATACACAAAGTTTAGCACTGTAGCACATAGGGCTATCGATCACTATAGGAGGAGGGTTTTTTTCGGAAACACTATGCACCTCTTATACAAGCATTTACTCCAAAAATGACAAAGTTCAACTATCTCCCAAAAGAGCAAATGTTAATTAAAATCAAGCTTCTAACCACATACATACTTTCAATATATTTGCAAACAGCCAGTAAAATGAAAACTTTCTAGCATTCTGATTCAAACTGTAGGATGGGCTATCCGGAAACCTTAGACACATGTTATGCGAGTAAATTACCAAAAAAGACTATATCCCAAAAGATTAAATATAAATGAAAATAAAAAGCCTGACCACATGCACATCTTCAATGTATGTTAAAACAGCCTTCAAAGTGAACATTTCCTAGCTTTCAAACTGAAGGAGGAGTTTTATATATTTAAATAACTTAATACCCATAATGGGACGGAATTACGGACATACTAGTAAGAGGTAAAAATGTCAAAAACTGTGGTACAGCAATCACCATTATTTTATATCTTAATCACTGTACAAACAAACAACTATGTCAACAATGAAAACCAAATGGCATATGAAGACTATTAACAGTATGGAAAAAGCACATAAGCTAAAATGAAGACAAGAATACAACAAATCATCATAGCACAATAATACAATGGCGGGATGTCAAAATACCGAGCCACACCAAAAGGATATTACTGAAATTGGAATAAACAGTAAAGTTCAAAATATATATAAATAGTTATCAAAGGTACCACATTATTGATATTCATGTCAACACCGAAATGTTGACTACTGCATGGCTGGTGATACCCTCGGGGACGAAACGTCCACCAGCAGTGGCATCAACCCAGTGGTGTAAATAGTTATCAAAGGTACTAGGATTATAATTTAGTACGCCAGACGCGCGTTTCGTCTACATAAGACTTAACAATGACGCTCATATCAAAATATTTATAAAGCCAAACTAGTACAAAGTTGAAGAGCATTGAGGATCCAAAATTCAAAAAAGTTGTGCCAAATACGGCTAAGGTAATCTATGCCTGGGATAGGAAAATCCTTAGTTTGTCGAAAATTCAAAGTTTTGTAAACAGGAAATTTATAAAAATGACAACATTGTTGGTATTCATGTCAACACCGAAATGTTGACTTCTAAAAACACAAATAAAAAGAACACTATAACACGTAATTTAGTTGATAACCTAAAATCTATACTTCTAGACCATCTATTTATTTCGGTTAGTTGGTGTAGTTAAACGTTTGATTTTTTCATGTTTTGTGGACTCACTCCTTTAAATTTTGCCTTGGAGTTAAGGATAACATTTGACAAATAAATTTAACCTCGATCTGCTCGATATTATTTATTCTGATTTCTGAATAACGAACCTTCAAAACTTTTAGATCCGCCCCTGAAGAATATGTATTTTATTTGTTATTTGTATGTCTACATGTCTACTTGCACTTATCGAACCTTTGACTGGATTTTTTAGTTAATAATACTTTATTGGTGTATGGTGTAGTAATGTTATACAATTTGATTATTAAAAGTTTTATTATCCGATATATTAGGAATATTGTTTCCTTTTACTTTCGTTTTCATTGCAATATTTACCTATACATTCATTTCCGGAAATTCAAAAATATATGCATAATATAATATACATAAGTGCCTATACATATAGGATATATTTAGAAGCTAACCAAAGAATACGGAAGTAATGTAAGTACAAAACTAGATATTATATTTTATAGGCTAAACTATTTGAATGACATTTATATAACATTTATAAGACTTACACACACTGACTTTTAATTAGCTGTTGGTGTATATATATATATATACTTAGTAACAAAATCGTATATATCTAAACCATATTATCTTTACTTTCTGTTAATATTAATCGTCAAATCACTTCGTGCATGTTTGTGCATAAATCCTTATATATGGGGGGTTGTGGACACAAAAAATTTCATAAAATGCCTGTTAACATTTCAACTTTTATTCCCATGTCATTGTTTTAACCAACAAGAAATTCATTGGAAAGCAGTGCCGAATTGCTTCCCGTATTCTCAATTTCCGAAATGGTAAAGTTGTGGCTCATAAATAAAGAGCTTCAAAATTTAAATTGAAAAGTATGTTGGTATGAAGTTTGATGAGACGTAGAATATAGGGGCATGCCCGAAGTGTTGATAGGTTGTGCGTTGCATATAACGTCCAGTTGCAAATCTTTTATGCATACTCAGGTCATTTCAATAAGTAAATCTAGTAAGGTGGGACGATGGGCGGGATTGGTCTGTCACTGAGAACTGAAAGTCTTCATTCCAAACATTGGTCCCTAATCTAGAAAAATATATCTTGAAATGACATAATTAAACACAATATAAAGTTCGCAATCACATACTCACTATATCAAAATACCAAAACTGGGAGAGAGACGACACGCGTTTTGGTTGTTGGCTGAAGTGGGTAACAAAGTGGGCATTGAGGATATAAGGGGTAAAAAATGAGTCTGGGGAAAAAGATAGACAAACATAGGAATTGGAAAGAGATTACAAAAGTAATGGGATTTGATAATTGAGCATCCCCGTATCACCACTCAAACTGATTCCTATTGTAAGTAAAACATGTATTGAATACACACGTATTAAAAAATGCAATCATTATTCTAAATATTAATGATGTCTTGTTATCACATAATCTTATAACTGTTTAAGACAAAAGAAATTCAAGTATTAAAACATGCGTCGCAATGTAACACGAATATCATCCTTGTCCTTCACGTAACTGTACTACTATCCTATATCTTTAAACACTTGAATGATGTATGAAAAACTTCAGAAGATTCTCATTTTGTTCCAATCAGACAAACAAATTGTCCGCAATAGAAATATATGATTCTGATAGGACAATTTTAAACACTTATCCTCTGATTTTCAGAAAGGTTTTCCCAAAATAATTCAAATGATGATGCTCTGGGCGTTTCAAAGCAGTTTCAAGTGATAATCAAGACTTTGCAGGGTATCTGACAACTCTGGTCATACTTTTTCGTAAAGAAGGTGTTATTTCATTATTAGGCACTATGAGCTGCCAAAGTACCATGCCCTTTTAATATGTTATCTTATAGTTCGTTTCTATGTGTGTTGCATTGTCGTTTTGGTTTTTTGTTGCACTTCAGTGTTTCAGTTGTTTCGTTGTTTTCCTCTTATAGTTGATGTATTTACCTCAGTTTTAGTTTGAAACCCGGATTTGTTTTCTCTCAATCGATTTATGACTTTCGAACAACGGTATACTACTGTTGCCTTTATTTATAGAAACATCAACATTATCTCCTTTATATTTATTTGTTGTTACCCGGTTACCTAACCGTGTTTTCCCCTCATATATTCCTTACAAATTATGACAATTTTGCACGTTCATGTAGCTTCATAACATTCTTGGTGGATTATATAATATATAGATATAAGAAGATGTGGTATGAGTGCCAATGTGACAACTCTCCATCCAAGTCACAATTTATAAAAGTAAACCATTATATGTCAAAGTACGGTCTGCAACACAGAGGCTTGGCCCACACCAAACAGCAAGCTATAAAGGTCCCCAAAAATTACTAGTGTAAATAGTTGTTAAAGGTACCAGGATTATAATTAACACGTTAGACGCGCGTTTCGTCTACGTAAGACTCATCAGTGACGCTCAGATCAAAATAGTTATAATGCCAAACAAGTACAAAGTTGAAGAGCATTGAGGCCCCAGAATTCCAAAAAGTTGTGCCAAATACGGCTAAGGTATTCTATGCCTGGGATAAGAAAATCCTTAGTTTTTCGAAAAATTCAAAGTTTTGTAAACAGGAAATTTATAAAAATGACCATATAGTTGATATTCATGTCAACATCGAAGTGCTAACTCCTGGGCTGGTGATACCCTCGGGGACGAAACGTCCACCAGCAGTGACATTGACCCAGTGATGTAAATAGTTGTCAAAGGTACCAGGATTATAATTTAATTTTTTCGTCTACTTAAGACTCATCAGTGACGCTCAGATCAAAAAATTATTCAAACGAGAAAACCAACGGTCTAATCTATTAGAAAACGAGAAACGAGAAACACTTATCAACCACATCAACAAACGACAACTACTGAACATCAGATTCCTGACTTAGGATAGGTGCAAACCATTGCAGCGGGTTTAAGTTGAAACATTTTAATGCTACCAAACCGTCACCCTTATCTGAAACAATAGGGTAATATCACAACATAGAAAGACATACTATAAAATATCAATTAAAATGGCTTAACTCAATCAAAAGATATATTAACACAAGTGAACATACACTGAACGAATAAATTTGATCTATGATATATTCATTGTTTAGTACTTTTTTTTATGATATTTGTTTTAATAATATTGACTTTTGATGAGGTTGATAGAATGATTTGCCAAACCCCAGAGATATGATATTCACCAAGGCCAACGGCCGAGGTTGAATGTCATATTTCTGGCGTTGATATAGCATTGTATCAATTGCAATCAAAAGCAAATGCAAAAGCACATGATACATTTATTATAAAAACAGGGAGCAATTTTAAAAGTTTCTTGAGCAAAAACTAGAAAATTGGAAAAGGATAAAAAGTCATATAATAAAACAGTTCTTTACTTTTGATTTCATTTGATACAATGATTTATCAACGCCAGATATATGACATTCACCCTCGCCTTTCGCCTCGGTGAATATCATGTTTCTAAGTTTGATAAATCATTGTATCAACCTAATCAAAAGTCAATAATTGTATATTGTCTTTTGCAATTCAAGCTACTGTACATAGTAAAATTACAAATTGTCAAAGACAAAATTTTGTCCGAAAGATAGAATATCAATAATTTCCATTTTTGTCAAAGTACAAATAAATCTATCAGTTTTAGTTATAACACCATAACATACATTTAAACGACTAATTTATTATTTATTCGATAACAAAGCGAAAAACAGAATAAATGTTATTATGTTTTCCTTGATTAGTGTTATAGAATGGATTATGGAAGTACAGCTTCTTCGGAGATTGCCTTTAATGAGCCACGACCTCCACCTCTTCCAGAGAGACTCCCTCTACCGGAGGGAAAGGACTATCATGTGTTTTTCTCATACAGAAATACCGAGGAAGATCGAAAATGGACGAGAAATGTAATTACTGAGTTAGAAAACAGAGGATTTAAATGCTGTGATCACGAACTTGATTTCCTTCCGGGAAAAGAAATTATTCAAAATATTAAAGAATACATTAAACGTTCCGTTAAAACGGTGCTTGTATTTTCAAAAGAATACAACGAAAGTTTGTATTGTAAAATTGAAGTTCATTATTCCTTGCATATGTCTCTCAGCGAACACAAACATATACTTATTCCTGTTAAAAGGGAGGATTGTGAAATTCCCGAAGATTTAGAATTCTTTACATGGATTGATGCCCGACAAGACATAGTCCTATGGTTTCCACAATTCCTTGCAGCGATCAAAGCCCCAGGTAAATATGATTACTAAACCGATCCACACAAGACATAGTCGTATGGTTTCCACAATTCCTTGCAGCGATCAAAGCCCGAGGTAAATATGATTACTAAACCGAAATAGGATAAAAGCAGACGATGATAACCATAGGATATTTTGTGGTCAATACTTGAATAGAAACTACTTTAAAATTGGTACGCCTCAATGGGCTATAATTCATATTGAATGAAGTATGATATTGAAGTTTAATGTTTTCTCCTTTCTTTCACCAAATATACATAAATTAAAAAAATTATAAGTCTTTATATTTATCGAGCCTGCAATGTTTATTTCGATTGTGTGTGTCTTTGTCTGCGTCGGGTTTCAACATTTAAATTCAGTCTGTAGTTTGCGGAGTCAAATGTATTCATCATGTCAGCATATATATATACCGTATGATGCATTTTATATTTATGGCTCTTCAACGATTACTATGGCAAGCCGTTTTGCTATTTATTCTTACTTCAAGATATCTCATAAACTTTATAAAATATCTTATATAGTTTATAAGATATCTAATATAGTTTATAAGATATCTTATATAGTTTATAAGATATCTCATATAATTTATCAGATATCTTATATAATTGTCTTTATAAGATATCTCATAAACTATATAAGACATCTTATAAACTATATGAGATATCTTATAAACTATATAGGATATCTTATAAGGTCGATGCCACTGCTGGTGGACGTTTCGTCCCCGAGGGTATCACCAGCCCAGTAGTCAGCACTTCGGTGTTGACATGAATATCAATTATATGGTCATTTTTATAAATTTTCTGTTTACAAAACTGAATTTTTCGAAAAACTAAGGATTTTCTTACCCCAGGAGTAGATTACCTTAGCCGTATTTGGCACAACTTTTTGGAATTTTGGATACTCAATGCTCTTCAACTTTGTATTTATTTGGCTTTTTAACTATTTTGATCTGAGCGTCACTGATGAGTCTTATGTAGACGAAACGCGCGTCTGGCGTATAAAATTATAATCCTGGTACTTTTGATAACTATTTACACCACTGGGTCGATGCCACTGCTGGTGGACGTTTCGTCCCCGAGGGTATCACCAGCCCAGTAGTCAGCACTTCGGTGTTGACATGAATATCAATTATATGGTCATTTTTAAAAATTTTCTGTTTACAAAACTGAATTTTTCGAAAAACTAAGGATTTTCTTACCCCAGGAGTAGATTACCTTAGCCGTATTTGGCACAACTTTTTGGAATTTTGGATACTCAATGCTCTTCAACTTTGTATTTATTTGGCTTTTTAACTATTTTGATCTGAGCGTCACTGATGAGTCTTATGTAGACGAAACGCGCGTCTGGCGTATAAAATTATAATCCTGGTACTTTTGATAACTAATTATAAATTATATAAGATATCTTATATAAAAATTGTTTATAAGATATCTTATATAAAAATTGTTTATAAGATATCTCATATACTTAATAAGATATAAGATACCTTATAAATTTTAGGAGATATCTTATATTACATTAAAGATATCTTAACTAATATATAAGATATAAGATATCTCATATAATATATAAGCTATCTCATGAAAATGAAATTATATAAGATATCTTATATATTATCAGTCAGGGGCATTACTTGAACAAGTAATTTTTTTAGTTACTTATATAGGTAAATTTTTGTTTTAAAAAAAAGATAAAATAACTCAATAGAGTTATTTTAAATTCCAATAGAAGCATGGACTAAATGTAGTTTTCATGAAATTTTACAGCATTTTATATCATAAAATGAAGAATTTATTAAAATTTTAGAGGAGTATAGAGATTAAGGGTTACTTTAAAAATAATGACAAAAATATTACTTGAATAAGTTATTTTATACATCTTTGAAAGAATTAGTAATAACACTTATTTAAGGAACATATGTAATTGTTTTGGGTAACAAATTATAAATAACTTCAAGTCTTAATTAATTCACAAGTTTCTATCTATTTATATCTGTCTACCTTCAAGATTTTTGAGGAAAATGATATTTTAATAGTCCCAAGAGACCAAACTATGACCAAAAAGCGTCGATATGAAAGATAAGTGCGTCAGAAAGGCAATTAGTGTTTTAGAAAGATTAGATTTCATATTTCATGGGGAAAATAACCAGATGACTGCGAAAATTTGTTAAAGCTAGTAAAATCTGTATAGTTGGATACCTATAAAAATAATATTTAGAAAAGTTACTTATATAAGTAATATTTAAAATAGCCTCGTTTTCAATATAACTTGTATAGGTTATTTTAAATGTTACTAGTTTAAGTAATGCCCCTGACTGATTATAGGAGATATCTTATATATTATATGAGATATCTTATATATTATATGAGATATCTTATATATTATATGAGATATCTTATATATTATAGAAGATATCTTATTTAGTTTATAAGATATCTCATAAAGTTTATAAGATATCTTATATAGTTTATATGATATCTCCTAAAGTTTATAAAAGAGGGACGAAAGACACCAAAGGGACAGTCAAACTCGTAAATCTAAAACAAACTGACAACGCCATGGCTAAAAATGAAAAAGACAAACAGAAAAACAATAGTACACATGACACAACATAGAAAACTAAAGAATAAACAACACGAACCCCACCAAAAACTAGGGGTGATCTCAGGTGCTCCGGAAGGGTAAGCAGATCCTGCTCCACATGCGGCACCCGTCGTGTTGCTTATGTGATTACAAATCCGGTAAATAGTCTAATTCGGTAGGTCAAATTCATGAAAGGGAAGGGGATTGTAGTTACGACGTAAGGAACATATCCGATATCATTTGTGAAACGGTTATTCCATAACGGTCAACCAACTCGTGATGGCGTCCGTAAAATTTACGAAGGGATGATTTCAACTTCACCATTTGGAACTCTTGGTTTAATAGCTTCCTTGTGACCGGTAACCCTCTATCAAGAAAATCATGATAGGAAATGCAAGCACGGGAATATCGTATCAATTGGGAGATATATACCCCGTATGCAGGTGCTGCTGGAATGTTGCTACTTAGAAATGGAAAGTTCACAATTGGAAAGCTGAAATCATCTCTTTTGTCGTAAAGTTTTGTCTTCAACCGACCCTCATTGTCAATTTCTAGATGTAAGTCAAGATATGAAGCCGACTTAACTGTATCTGTAGTATCCTTTATCTCCAATTCGATGGGATAGATGCGATCCACATAGTCACCAAATTTTGAATTGTTTAGTGAAAGAACGTCATCTATATAGCGGAAAGTAGAGTTAAAGGATATTGCTAACTTCTTATCTTTCTTCCTAAGAAGTTCCTGCATGAAGTCAGCCTCATAATAATAAAGAAACAAGTCAGCAAGTAGAGGGGCACAGTTTGTTCCCATTGGGATGCCGACAGTCTGTTGAAAAACACGTCCTCCGAACGTTAAATTTTAAATAAGATATCTGTAATGTTATATGAGATATCTTTAATGTTATATAAGATATTTTTTTTAAATGTTCTATAAGATATCTCATATAATTTATTAGATATCTTATATAATTGTCTTTATAAGATATCTCATAAACCATATAAGATATCTTATAAACTATATGAGATATCTTATAAACTATATGAGATATCTTATAAATTATATATGAAATATCTTATATAAAAATTGTTTATAAGATATCTCATAAACTTAATAAGATATCTTATAAACTTTAGAAGACATATTATAAAGTAGATTAAGATATCATATAAACTTTATGAGATATCTTATAGAACATTTAAAAAAATATCTTATATAACATTAAAGATATCTCATATAACATTACAGATATCTTATTTAAAATATGAGATATCTTATAAAAAGAAAATTATATAAGATATCTGATATATTGTAGGAGATATCTTGAAATTCGAATAAATAGTAAATTATATATGAGATATCTTATATAAAAATTGTTTAAAAGATATCTCATAAACTTAATAAGATATCTTTTAAACTTTAGAAGATATATTATAAAGTGTATAAGATATCATATACACTTTATGAGATATCTTATATAACATTTTAAAAAGATATCTTATATAACATTAAAAATATCTCATATAACATTAAAGATATCTTATATAATATATGAGATATCTTATAAAAAGGAAATTATATAAAATATCTTATATCTTAAAGGAGATATATATACATATATTATAGCAGATATCTTGAAATTCGAATAAATAGTGAAATGGCTTGCCATAGATTACTTATATATTCTAACACATAATGTGTACATGTATGTATGTATGAACGTACGTATATCCCTCCGTTATTCGGAGCACCTATCAAGAGCTTAGACGATACAGTGGAATCAGTGTATACTCCCAGTGCGAATTAATAGAGATGTGTCACTAACGTACTCACAACAATATTTACAAGGACATATCCTTCCTTTACTATAGATAATTTAGCTGACCTGTAAAAATAACATATTCATGCCTTATATATCATGTACTGTAGTACGACGCTAGATTAAAACTGACGTAGAAAGGTAACACCCGGCCACCAAAAGCTTCATTTGTATGAAGCCCAGGTGGTCGTGTGGTCTAGTGCACCGGTTACAGTACAGGCGATTAGGTGTCACGATATCTCAGTAGCATGGGTTCGAATCCCGGCGAGGGAAGAACCAAATATTTGTGAACGCAAATTTACAGATCTAACATTGTTTGGTTGATCTTTAGACGAGTTGTATGTTTAATATGTTTTTTTATGTATTTACAGTGGACGCAGGTTTCACACAACCATTCTTACAATTTCATAGTATGTATAATTTTATCATTTTTTTTTCATTTTCAAGATGAACCAAAAAGGTATTTCTAGTTTTCTATAGAAAAATCAATGCATGTGTAGATTAAAACTAAAAGATTTCAAAAGCATTTAATTTAATTGACGAATCCTACAGCTGATGGAGAAAACTTTATTTTTAATCCACAGCAGATGTGTACAGTGGGGAAAGCAGATAAAACAATCTGCAATATATAATTTAAAATCTTCTAGATTTTTGCAATTTCGTATTCCTTAATTTTTAGTTTGCTTTCTTGTGTTTTGTGTTCTTTTGTTTGTATGTTTATCTTTTTATTTTTTTAGCCATGACGTTATCATTTTATTTTGTACTTGCGAGTTTTGGTGTATATTTGGTATCTTTCGCCTCTTCTTTTACAACGAGAGGTTTTAAACAGTTATTATTCTGCTTCACACTTTCAGGAATTTTTAAGATTAAATTTTAGGGGCAAAAGGAGCACCGACACTAAAAAAAAAGCTTTCAAAACAGAAACAGAAGAAATGAATAAAGCATATTTTACACTTGCGATAAACAGTATGGATGATCCTTGGTTTTAACAGACCTGAGATCAAACTAGCAACCTCTTGCTTGAACTGTAGACGAGCACGCTCTGACGAGACCATCGCAGCGGTTTCTCTTAATAAAGGCGTAAACTACATATAAGTTATGAATCCTCATATTTACCTTAACATACTTGGACCTTTTATCCCTTTGTTAAAATCGTGTCTAAAAGGATGTCATATGTCGATTACCTCTACACAAGTGCATGTAATATTTGTTATTTTTTCAGAATACGAAAATTTTGATACCATTTTCGAAGAAACCAGTACGAGTTCGTGTTGTGGAGAGGCATTCCAAACCCGGTATATCCCTGACTATCTCAGAAGAAGTGGAATAGATGTAAATATTCTGTTGGAAAATAATACATTTAGGATAATAAAAAATGTGTCTATATTTACAATAACTGATAGATAAGCAAACCAATGTCCTGTTCTCTAGGTACACGCCCAAGTGTCGGTTGTGTATGTGTCTATATTAGTTTAAAGTGAGCAAAAGTATTGGGTGAACCATGGTTCTCAGGAATGGTGTTTTATTGGTTTTATCATGTATATCTATTATATAGTCATTTTATTAAAAAAATTACAGTACTGTTTGCAAAAGTATGAATTGTTCTAAATAATATTCCAGACAGAAAACCCTAGCCGTATCCGGCACAACTTTTTGGATTTTTTGGTCCCCAATGCTCTTCAACTTTGTACTTATTTTAGCTTTCGAACTTTTTTTATACAGAGCGTCACTGGTAAGTCTTGTGTTGACAAAACACGCGTCTGGCGTATTACATTTTAACCTGGTACTTTTTGTTAGCTATTATTCGTGTGTTTTTCTGTCCTATATGTTCTCCTATTTATTTGTATTGTATTCCTGTCATGTAGTATTCTCATTTTAATGTTATATTTAACATTGCCATAAAAGCGGGAGGTTTGGCATGCCACAAAACCAGGTTCAACCCACCATTTTTTTTCTTGAAATGTTCTGTACCAATTCAGGGAAATGGCCACTGTTTTGTTATAGTTTGTTTCTGTGTGTGTGTTACATTTTAATGTTGTGTTTCTGTTGTGTCGTAGTTATCTTATATTTGATGTGTTTCCCTCAGTTAAAGATTGTAACCCGGATTTTGTTTTTTTTTCTTGATCGATTTATGAATTTCGAACAGCGCTATACAACCGTTGCCTTCATTTTCCCTTTTCGTTTAATGACACCAGACGTGGAACGCATAGCAAGGCATACCTTTTCGTCGCTAGGTTAATTCTTATAAGCCTGTTAATATTTTTAGCAAAATGTTTGATTATAAAATATATAAAGTAGGGAATTGAAGAAATATGAAAAAAAAATAATTGTGCTCTTTCATTTTTGGTGAAACTGTATACCGTTTTTATATCAATAATTTGAAAAGAAATATAAATAGTACAGCATTTATCATATCTTATTTTTATGAATATATTTACAGTTTAATCCAGAAGTTTTGACCGAACATGTTTCTAACGTGTCGTCCACTCGACTGGTTAGACAGCGTGTGTGTATCAACCCTACACGCTTAATATGTGTGATAGCATACTATTTTATCATTGATTTTTTCCTTGGAGGACTGGGAATGATGTTAATCAATGCGATTGTCCCTTATTACGATGATTACTGGATGTTGTTCGCTGGAATCCCGTTTGCATTGATATCTGGAATACTCGGCGTCGCCTGGCCATGTTATTGTTACTCTTCAAAGCGAAAGGTATATAAATTTGATCAGTTTTAAAATAAACACAAGTTAAAACTACTATTAGTAGTTATTTTGTCAAGTTTATTATCATGTGAAAAAAATTCAAAACACAATGTTTCTATCGCTTCTTGAACTAAGATTATTTCATTTACAGTACATGAAGACATGCGGACAAACGACGCGTGGGTATTTACCGACCTTAACTACCCATGATGGGTTTGCATGCCCCGGATGCAACGCCAAAAATAAAATCAACGACATTCAAATGTTGCAAGTGCTGTTCTCACTTTATCGGTCAAAGTGTAGTAAAAAAAAATATTTTGTTTTTAATACTTTTTATTCTTATTAGTATCGTATGGAAAATACATGTTACCTTGAAAGCAACTAAGTACTAGCTAGGTAGATAGGGTGTCTTCCTCCATCTTAGATTTTGAAATACTAAAGAACAAGGTTTAGATCTTTGATACAATGTGCAAATTTTGAGAGTAGTAGATTACTCATGTAAGAATTTTCATTATAATATAGAAAATGCCATGTTTAATCATATCTATAGTTGTATTTTACAAAAAAACGAATGCTATTGTTTGATTCATTTTTTTCCTACTTTGCCAAATAAGGGGAGGCAACTCAAATGCAAGGGCAGATAATTCAGATAATGTTACTTTTACAGTAGAATGTGTTAGGAACTTACCCATTTTATTATGTAGCAAGAAAACGAGTCTGGTGACCCCGTTGTTTCTTTTTCTTATCTGAAAGCATAATATTGGAGCTATCTTCTCTTATTTCATCTCAAAATTCTATGGTGTAGTTTTCGTTTATAGCGGAAAATTGGGTTTTCCATGCACAATCTATACCAAACCTGATAATTGTGCACAACCTGTTGTGTGAAAATAAGTCCCGTGACCCATTCTTTTTATTATAAATGTTTTTTAAACCAGCAGGACATTAACTACATTTTGGCAAATTACTAAAAAATTCTATGGATTATAATTTAGACACCCCATCTACCTTAACAATGCAAGTTTCCATTTAATCTGTATTTCCAAAAGACATAATAGTTTTAGATACAGAGTGCAAAGGTACCCACAAATTGCACATAATGTATCTGTCCATGGGAATTAAATAAAAAAAATGTGTAAAACTAATGATTTCGGTTTCTCCTTATTTTTGTGTGTACATAGATATCGTTCAGAAATGGAGGTTATAGAGTACGTACAATGCAGTTGTCCATAAAAAAGAAAAGAAAAAAAAATATATCCAAGGAGCATTACTCTTTAAAAAAAATTGATCAGCACTGATTTTAGAACTTGCTGATATAAATAAACTCATCATAGATACCAGGACAGCCTTGGTGTAATAGTTAGCACATCGGACTACACAAAGGTTTCTGACTCGAACCCTGTCCAGGGAGAAAATCTTAGGAACTAAATAAACTCATCATAGATACCAGGACTCACTTTTGTATATACGCCAGACACGCGTTTCGTCTACAAAAGACTCATCAATGACGCTCGAATTCAAAAAAGTTAAAAAGGCCAAATAAAGTACGAAGTTGAACAGGTTTGGAACAAACCCTCTATATAGTGATTATACCTGTATAGAGGGATAATCCTTCTATAGAGGGGTAAAATTATCCCTCTATAGAGGGGTATTTTTGTTTAGACTGGATTTAAATCAAAATAGGGCAGAATGGCATTCTCTACTTATTATGGCAGTAACCTTGAACAGTTGATGCACCAATTGATGTACTTAATTTAATATGTACATGCCCAGTTTGATGCTTGTCTGACTAACTATAAAATCTATTGTTCACCATGATTGAAAGCTGTGATGATCAGGTAAATTCTACTCACTTATGCCTCACTGAACAGAATTTCTATTGTTCGATTTAACATGAAATTTAAAGGTCAACTATTCCTTTTGTTGTTGATCAGATATTCAGATAGGAATACAATAGATTGCAAGTTTTGTCACTTTAGCAGAAAACTGGTTATCCCAATTTTTAGTAAAGTGCATATGTTGATGCATATAATGCTAGAGATTATAGCAAATATAACTAGAAAATGCTATTCTGCCCTAATTTGCTTTAAATCCAGTGCAAACAAAAATACCCCTCTATACAGGTATAATCACCATATAGGGTGTTTGTTCCCAACCTGTTGAAGAGCATTGAGGACCAAAATTTCTAAAAACGTCCGGCTCTACCATAACACCATTTGCGAGTATGGTCTTGAGAAACTATGATAGTCCGTCGGATAAATGGCTGACCCCTTAATGGCACCCGGAAAGTTGAAAGGGATTAATATAAGCTGTAATTACTTGTTTCCCAATCCACTATCGATAAATATCTTTAAACTAAGATACCAGGATTGAAATTTTAAAATTGAAATAAACCTTTAATTATTTAAATATCTGGCAAGATATGTACACGCGAGAGCGCGAACAGTACAATTTTCTTTAAAATTTACATTTCCCAGGGACAGAACTCCTGACAGAATTATTGATCAGAGTTGATTTTCCATATTGTCCCAAATATTGGTGACATTTCAAAATTTCAAAATAACTGTAAACGAAATATAGGCTTTAATTCACTAACAATGCTGAGGCACAAACTCCTTGAAAAACTACAAGTAATTAACATTATCTAATTTAAAATGATTCATTTGATAGTTTTGAATATCATTGCACGAAATCTTACTTTGATGTTGTCAAGGAATACATAAGGCAATACGCTTAACAACATACTTACTTATTTCTTTTCCAGGGAGAAGTTGAAATGAAATTACATTTAGATGAAGTAAACAGAGTTTTAGTGCCATCCAATATATTCATGACCTACAAAATAACTAGAATGACAGCAAAAGTAACTGTATCCTTCAAAAAATATTTTCAGATAATTTTAAGAGTGCACCTACATTTCAATGTGCCAAGATCAGATTTCCTTTCAGAAATCACATTCCCCAATAAAACTTACAAAAATATCCACAGACAATAGTAAAAATTCGTGTTTATGATCTAAACAGTATTTATCGATTGGATGTCTCTCTTTTAAAGAAACAATAAACTTAAAGGCAGCAGTAGTATACCGGTGTTCAAAAGTCATAAATCGAATGAGAAAAAAAACAATTCCGGTTAACAAAGTAAAAGTGAGGGATACAAAAGCGATCAAATGAAAAGAATAGAACGGATGTTAAAGATTTTTTAGACTATTTTACAAAGCGCATGCGCATTTTGATTTTTTATCAAAAAAAAATCTTCGGTCTATTTATGTCAATGATTTGATGCTGGTCACAAGTCTGCACTGCATATTTCATAAAAGTAATTTACCATAACAGCTTTCTCCATCTGTTTATACATTGCTCTTTTTTAAAACAAAAATATCCATCATTGTATGTTGCACACGGCATGAAAAAATCAAGGAATAACCATTCCATTTAATAAGAATATCAGTATGGGATAGCACTTAAATTCACGAAGTCCTGTTCACATACATTTGTTTTAAGAATTTCAACTTAACAGTAAAAAGATATATTTTATTTATTACAACTGTCGTCAATGTATGGTAAGTTTTTTGCCTTTATCATTGTTTATGGAAGGTTAGCCACAAAAGATCATCTAAACAATCGGATAACTAAATTGAAATAAAAATTGTAATCCAACTTGTTATATGTAACGCCACTTTTCATTGGATATTGCGATTGTCTGCCATCAATTATGTGCGATCATGAAATCATCAGCTGACGGTTTTCTTCCTTCAAATACAGTGTAGTGATTCTTGATTTTAAGCATATCAGAAATCTTGCAAAGGCGTAAAAAAAGGCTAAAATTACTACAGGGATAGCGATAATTTAAATTTATGAAACGAAGAGAGGAAAACAAAATAAGGACAATAAACGAAAAACTTCGAAAAGAAAGACACACAATTTCCACGACATCGACCAATCAGATTGTTAGCTTAATAAACAAATAATACCTACAAGTGATCAATTGTACTTATCATGATGCATCTATTGAACCAAACAAAAACTACTGAAATACATATATATCATAGATATATTGTCTTTCACGTTTAGGAATTAACCTATAAGACACGAACTTGGTGTGATACGATGAACATCTTTTCCAAATGTGTGTTTTCACCTACTTGCTTGAGCAATCAGTTAACGTAAAAAAAGGGTATGGTGCTCTTTGTTAAAAATGGTTATATGTCAACAATAAATTACCTCGAGAAAAAAAGATATCTCACCTTTAAAGTTAAATATTTTGCAGGATTACATCAACGAACACCACGTAAGAAGAAATGCTGATGAAACTATGGTGAAAATTATTGATGAAGATGACATCACTGAAGCAAATGAAAGAACTTCGCTGATTGGCGTAAATACCAGGGCTATTGATGTTGAGGTAAATTATATCTTAGTTACTTAATCTCAGAACTCTTTCAATCTCGTATAAGGGTACTTGCTTCTTATGAAATGAAATTAGAATGACGTGCTCAATATATGTGTGATACATATATATATATATATATATATGTATATACAGAATGTACACAGCCATTTATCATCATAAATGCTGGTGATCCGATGGATAAATATGTTGTAGAGTTGTCACTGGTTCAGACGTACTTATAAATATAATTATTTTCTGTGACTGTATCTTACATTAATTTATAGGATCCTTTACTATAGATAATTTAGCTGATCTGTAAAAATAACATCTCCATGCCTTATATATCATGTACTGTAGTACGACGCTAGATTGAAACTGACGTGGAAAGGTAACACCCGGCCACCGAAGTAAGCATGGGTTCGAATCCCGGCGAGGGAAGAACAAAAAATTTGCGAAAGCAAATTTACAGATCTAACATTGTTGGGTTGATGTTTAGACGAGTTGTATATACATTATGTACACAGCCATGTATGACCATCATTGATGGCGATCCGATGGATACATCTGTTGTAGAGTTGTCACTGACTCAGACGTACTTATATATATATATATATATATATATATATATTATAGATAATTTAGCTGATCTGTACAAATAACATCTCCATGCATTATATATCATGTACTGTAGTACGACGCTAGATTAAAACTGACGTGGAAAGGTAACACATGGCCACCGAAAGCTTCATTTTGAAGCCCAGGTGGTCGTGTTGTCTAGAGGGACGGCTACAGTGCAGGCGATTTGGTGTCCCGATATCTCAGTAGCATGGGTTCGAATCCCGGCGAGGGAAGAACAAAAAACTTGCGAAAGCAAATTAACAGGTCTAACATTGTTGGGTTGATGTTTAGACGAGTTGTATATATATATACATATATATAGATTGCCTAACAATGTAATTTTAACACACTATTTGGTATGTAAATATAAGAATGTTTAAAATATTTACAAAATGATGAAAATAAACGCAATATTTCGCTAGACCAACTAGCTTTATCAAGCGTGCATCTATCCAGGTGAAATAGGATGTAGATGATACGAAACTTTTGCAGCTCAACATCTATGTTGCACTTAGCTGCCTTGAAAATAAGAACATTTTGCAGCTCAATGTCTATGTTGCACTTGAATTTAGCTGCCTTGAAAATACATAATTGGTAGTTGAAGTAAGCAACGTCCATTGACCAATATTACGGGATAAAAAGGACGATGCTTTGTTTTAAATTATTCTTTATCTTTCCTGTATCTTTTCTCGTCTTTTTCGTTAAGACCATCAGGTTCTAAAGTGTGGAGTTGGTGGATTCAAAAGTTTTCTCTTCTCCTTCTCGCCGTGGTGTCCCACTCGGTGTTGACTTCTATAATTTGGAAAGTAACATTCTCAAAAGGATGTTTCGTTGAACGAAGATAAAATTGAGAATGGAAATGGGGAATGTGTCAAAGAGACAACAACCCGCCCAAATAAAAAACAACAGCAGAGGGTCACCAACAGGTCTTCAATGTAGCGAGAAATTCCCGCACCCGGAGGCGTCCTTCAGCTGGCCCCTAAACAAATATATACTAGTCCAGTGATAATGAACGCCATACTAATTTCCAAATTGTACACAAGAAACTAAAGTTAAAATAATACAAGACTAACAAAGGCCAGAGGCTCCTGACTTGGGACAGGCGCAAAAATGCGGCGGGGTTAAACATGTTTGTGAGATCTCAACCCTCCTCCTATACCTCTAACCAATGTAGTAAAGTAAACGCATAACAATACGCACATTAAAATTCAGTTCAAGAGAAATCTGTCTTGTGAGAGGACAGTTTTTGTTGGTTTTGTACGATGAACGATGGTTGTTGAGCCGAATATTAAATTTGTCCATTGTTTCTCCCACATACTGAATGCCACAAGTGTCACATGTTAATATATAAATTGAGTTCTCCGTTTTACAGTTGGAATTAGAGTAGATGGTATAATTTTGTTTAGTAACGGAGCTGATGAAAGAACTACTTGTATTGGCAGCTTTACAACACAAACAATTCCTTCGACCACATTGTTTGTAGCAACCGGGCGATGGAGTAGGCTGCTTTGCTAATACAGATGTCACTAATTTGTCACGGATGTTTTAAGGTCTCCTGAAGGCCATGACTGGTGGTGTATATAAGTACGTCTAAGTCAGTGACAAGTCTACAACAGATTTATCCATCGGATCACCAGCAATGATGGTGATACATGGCTGTGTACATTATGTATATACAACTGTTTAGACGAGTTGTATATATATATTAAAGCATGTATTTGAACTCTCTGATGTAATTAGTCTTATAACCTATGTCGTGTTTTACAAATTTTTAGAATCGTGCAAGCGTCTTACCTGATGTTCGGTTTGACTTTTTTATTGTATAAATTTCAAGATTGTAACAACTCAATCTAAGTACACTGATAATTGATTCATTCAACATCACAATCATATACACCGATGAAGGATATCTGTTATTCGAAATATTTATAAATAATTACATTTATAGTTACCTTTTTTTGTATTTGGAGTTGTTGTGTACACTTTTTTAGGCGTTTATATAATTTATGTATTGTGTACATGTATCGTTACTCGTAACGATCCAGCGCCCTCTTAATTTGAAGTAGTAGATTTCAATCCCCTTGCGAAAACAAGTCCGAGTTTACCCTTTTTTGTGTCACCACTGTTTGCCCGTGTGTCCCTAATATAGTACATTTTTTTTATTCCAGCATTAGTTTTTAAGTTATAACTTTTATTCTTTTATATGTTAGAACATGTAGAAAACTAAAGAATTTTAAATTTCCCCAACCTGCAAGTTACTGAACTTACTCTTACTTATTTTTTTATTTGTTTGTTTATATATTTTTAAATGGAGAGGTAAATGCCTATGATTCGTCAAGTAAGCTACAGCTATCAATTTCAAATGTTCCACAAAGACAGTATATTTAACATTGTTAATTGTGTGTAATCTGGACTTATAATGGTAAGAAATATTCCAACTTATCTTACAACTTTTTTATGCTTTTTAGAAAAATACGATCGACATACATCGTCATACTTTATAATTTAAACCAGCTGTATTTGTTTTCACCTGTCCTTAGTCAAAAACATGTTTTCCTGTTGTTGTCGTCAGTTTATGTGGTTCTTAATGGTTTCTCATTTCTCGTTTTTTGTATAGATTACACAGTTGGTTTTCCTGTTTGAATTGTTTTACAAGACATTTTAGGGCCCTTTATAGCTCGCTGTTACATGTGATCCGAGACTTTGTCTAGAAGTCCGTATTTTGGCCTATAATGGTTAACATTTTACAAATTGTAACTTGTATTGAGAGTTGTCTCACTATCACCAATACCACATCTTCGTATATGAATCCACAGACTGTATTGCTAATGTACAGGTTTGTACTAACATGAGGAACATGTGGAGCAGGACATGTTTACCTTCCCGTGCACCCAAATTTATCCCTATATTTTGGTTGGATTCGTGTTGCTAGGACTTTAGTTTTCAATGTCATGTATTGTTTGTCTTATCGTCTTTTTCTTTTGGCCATGTTGGTATCATTTTATTTTCGACTTATGAGTTTGCATGTCATGTTGGTTTCTTTTGTTTCTCTTATACCTCGCCATCTTTTATTTTTACTTACAGGAAGAAGCTTTGGACAAGATTTTAGATATATCTGTTAGCTACTTTGACAAGTTTTTGTCTGGAAAACTACGCCATCCAGGGAACATCAGACATTCACGTCGGGCAATCTGTTTATGTCAGTTTTTTGAGGAAATGAACAAATCTTGCATAGGACAGAATACACAACATAACATTATTGAAGTGTAATTGAAGGGCAATGATATTGATTCTCACTTATATATAGCTCTTAATTCCACTGTGTTTTTTGTGATTAATTAGATTGAAGTTTACTGTTATACATGTTATTTGATTTCACAGAGTTAAATGCCACACATTTGCATATACGTGATACGATTATAATTGTGGCATTTTTATCGTAGTTAATGCCTGATCATTGGTAGAGTATCGTCAAACTATATTACAAATCTTTATGGAAGTGCAGAACTTCATGGGATTTTGGAAACGTGACAAGTATGCGAGTTAAAAAGTTAAACAATCACATTTTGAATAATTTAACAATTTGTATTTATTAATTACAAGTGTGTTAGAGTACACTAACAGTATAACAGTATATCACCTTTGGAAAGGTGTATACTAATGATTGACATTAAACAAGACAACACAAAAGTGAAAAAAATATTTGATAACAAAATGTCTTCCTTTTGAGTATAAAACGCCTTGAGGCAAGTAATTGGAGATACAAATTCCGATTATATATATATATATATATATATATATATATATATATATATATATATATATATATATATATATATATATATATATATATATATATATATATATATATATATTATAAGTACGTCTGAGTCAGTGACAACCCTACAACAGATGTATCCATCGGAGAGCCCAGGTGGTCGTGTGGTCTAGCGGGACGGCTGCAGTGCAGGCGATTTGGTGTCACGATATCACAGTAGCATGGGTTCGAATCCCGGCAAGGGAAGAACAAAAAATTTGCGAAAGCAAATTTACAGATCTAACATTGTTGGGTTGATGTTTAGACGAGTTATATATATATATTATATATATCAACGATTTTTCCCACGAGGGCGCTGAATCGTTACAAGTAACGATACATGTACACAATAAATAAATTATATAAACGCCTAAAAAGTGTACACAACAACACCAATAACAAAAAAAAAGGAACTATAAATGTAATTATTCATAAATATTTCGGATAACAGATATTCTTCATTTGTATATATGATTGTGATGTTGAATGAATGATTTATCAGTCTACTTAGATTAAATTATAACAATCTTGAAATTTATACAATAAAAAAGTCAAACCGAAGACGCTTGCACAATTCTAAAAATTCGTTAAACACGACATATATGACTAATTACAACAGAGAGTTCAAATATATGCTTAAATAAAAATAATAATGTGCTGAACGATCTAAATTTGTAAATATTTCAAATTTGACAAGAATAGTAGTTACATCAGAGTCTGCGTATTTATGGGGAAATTAGAACAGAGAAATCTCAATTCTTCTCTTTATCAACCACTCTCTTGGTACAGATTTATCGACGATATTGACATGAAGTGGGATAATACTGAAGAAGAACTAAATTTGTTCATTCAACATGCCAACGATGCTCATCATTCAATAAAATTCACATATGAAATCTCTGACTCTAAGATCACATTTCTTGACACTACAACGCAAGTGAAGGATGGAAACATATTTACAGATCTGTATTGCAACCCACAGACAAACATCAATATCTGTCTCCTTTAAGTTGTCGCCCTAAACATTGCAACAAGAGCATTTCCTACAGCCAGGTCATACGAATAAAAAGGATTTTGCTCCACCAACGATGTTGCAAAAAAAACTACTACAAGAACTTCGCGGTCACCTAAAACATCGGGGCTACAAAAGAAAAGACATTGATAAAGTGTTTCCTCGTGCTAACAACATCAGCCGAGATGAACTCTTACAAAATAAAGTCAAAAAGGTCAACAGGAGGGTGCCTTTTGTGTTGACTTACCATCCAAAAATTGACAATTTATCTCAACTTATTCGCGAAAATTGGAAAGAAATCGAAAAACATCCTAAACTATCCAAGATCTTTCCCGAGCCACCTGTACTGGCTTTCCACAGTCCCAAAAGCCTTAAAGACTTGCTGGTGAGAGCTGAATTGTCGTCTCAAGAAGGCTCTTCGTCTGTGGGCTCTTGTAAGGGTTGCGGAAACAAACGATGTCTGACTTGCAAACAAATACTGGTTACCCAGACTTTTAACAGTCACTCCACTGGTACAGAATACACCATATTTTGCAATGTTAATTGCAAGACTACAAATGTTGTGTATCTCCTACAGTGTAAATGTGGTAAACAGTATGTTGGCGAGTCAGAACTGCCGTTTCACAAACGAATGAACGGTCATCGTAGAGACCAATGCAAGCCAGACCTCCCTCTCAGTCGTCATTTGAGATCCCCTGGCCACACAAAGGCAGATCTCAATCGACTGACCATTACAATC
This sequence comes from Mytilus galloprovincialis, assembly GCA_037788925.1. NCBI lineage: Eukaryota > Metazoa > Mollusca > Bivalvia > Mytilida > Mytilidae > Mytilus > Mytilus galloprovincialis. The sequence goes on along the minus strand of CM075340.1, from coordinate 9,395,775 downwards.
ATTGACCACAACTCTGTTTGGTCTAGGGAGGATAGACTCAATCGGGAGAGATTTTGGATAAGAAAAATAACAATTTTGGCACCAATTACTCTTGCAAAGCTAATGGTCAGGACTGCCAAACGTAGAGGCGACATTATACCGTATATCTCATGCAATGTATCGTTCGAAAAACGAGCCACAGGAACAGTTTTATTACATACACAGACACAGACATATGTATTACCATCCAGGTTGTAATTAAAATTAAAACAACACATTCGCAGTAATTTCATCGGCCACCAAAAAGATGCATAACAACTGAACTTTATGCCAGAAATAGGACACGAACTTCAACTTGATACAATATAGTTATCAAAGGTACCAGGATTATAATTTAGTGCGCCAGACGCGCGTTTCGTCTACATAAGACTCATCAGTGACGCTCATATCAAAATATTTATACAACCAAACAAGTACAAAGTTGAAGAGCATTGGGAATCCTTTTAATCTTATCAGATAAAACACGTGTGCTAACCGTTATCTAGTAATGACGAGTTATTGACAAACATGCTTTTCGCAGACTAAAATGTTCAAAGTACAAGATGGCATCATCTGCGCTAAAAAAAAAAATCAGTTTGTTAAACTTTGCGCTGGTTTGGTAAAAAGAGGGCAGACTTTAACTTACTGAAAATAATGAAAGCAATACGTCCTTTCAGATGTCCACTTTAAACTGTTTATCGTCCCTCGACTCACGTTTGTTGTTCGACAAAAATATTTTAAATTTTACACATCTGATAAAATGTGTAATACCTACTCTGGAATATATTGGGCGAGTGATATGAGAGCCAAATTTACATTTTTAATGCACCTACCTAACACACGGCTAAATTATATATCACTGAAAAGCTAAGAATATGTACTTTCTAAATATCCCGGTCGTCAAAAGAAATTATGGTGCATTTTTTTGAAATCGAGTTCTAAGGTCATGGGTGCAATTACAATTCACGGATACTTCCAGTAGAAAAATCGAGTCAAAACAAATGCAAAAACGAAACAATTTTAGGGGAATGCTGTATTACTGTTGAGAAAATATATTTCTATCTTAGTAAAATTAATTTTGGTTGATTTTAACGGTAATGCATGTTACGTAACGTTTTCTCTCGAAAAATCAACCATTAAGTCACACAAATGTATCTGTAGTCGCCATTGCATTATCTAAATCTTATAATACCTCCATATCATTTGATTGCACGTATTTACAAACATATATATGCAAATTTGATATAAATAATCCGAAACAAAATATTTGAAGCAAGGGGAAAATATAACATGACGTATTTTTAATTGTTCAGAAAAGTCCCATGATGAGCTGTTTATTAAAATTGAGGAAGCGTATGGTCTCCTGTTAGTTTGAAAGCCTGCCAACCGCTTCAAGATCAGACCACCATAGGGCAGATTTTTGTTTATTATTGTAGTGCAATATGTTGAGTCTGGATCATACCGCAATTTCATTTACATCACTAAATCAGATATGATAAGAGTACTAACTAACATTACTAAAATGAGTAAAGTGCTTCTATAGTATATTTATATCAACAAATTGACAATTTTAATATGAAAGATCACAAGGAAAATATGATCACTCACTGTACGTCAAACTGTGTTTGATTTTACTTTAGTCGGCCGCCGTGTATCATCAGATATCTAATTAATCAAACAACACTTGACAAAGTAGTTTGTACTTTTTTTAAATTACGCTAGTGATGACGTTCGGCTACTTTGGCACTAAGTATTACTTTTTTATATCTTGTATCACTGCTTCAAACGGAAGACAAGGTTATCTTTATATTGAACCTTTTATTTTGGATTTCTTATGTTAAAATCCCGTTAGTGTATAACCTAAATGTTCGAAACGTCGGTCCAATGGGATGTTGGACCAATTAGGTGTCAGAATATTGCGATATCGGAATATTATAGCTTCATTTTAACTTGTAATCTCATCATTCTTATCAGTCAACATATCCATACAAAGACAACTTCCTTGGCATGGGCATATATCAGTACAGCAGAGGTTTTGCTCAAAGCGGACACAAGATCTACTATATACAGATTGAATTAAAAATTGGGAATGGACATGAGGGATTTGTCAAAGAGACACCAACCCGTTCAAAAAGCAGGCAACGGCCGAAGACCACCAATGTGTCATCAATGCAGCAAGAAACTCCCAAACCCGGAGGCGTTCTTCAGCTGGCTCCTAAACAAAAATGTACTAGTTTGAAATGATAATGGACGTCATACTAAGCTTCGAAATATATTCAAGAAATTAAAATAAAAAACCATACAAAACTAAAAAAAGGCCAGAGGCTCCTGACTTGGGACAGGCGCAAAATTGCGACGGGGTTTAACATGTTTTTGGAAATCTCAACCCTCCCCCTCTACCTAAGCCAATGCGTAAACAGATCAAATCTTGTAGAAAATTGGATGACATCATACCGGACCGATGTAGCCTTTTAGCCAACCAAAGTCATACGGAGAACTTTTATTGTTTGTTGTTAGGTCGACATTGTCTTGGATAAAATTTTGACCCCCAGAAGAAAAATAATGTCATGTAGAATGTATGCCCTATTTTCAATTTTTCTAATCTCCTGGTCAGTCGAACTTGTTAATAGTTATCAAAGGTGTGTCCATAAATACGGTGCATTTGTAATGATAAACCTAAATGAAAAAGAGTTAAAAAAAATATTTATAGATAATATGCATTCTACTAAAGCCATACATCTAAGAACTTTGTCAATAGGAATATCGTAAGCTTTATTTACTGCCGCAGATGCGCCATCATCCAAAAAACAATACAGAAATGTTTTTAAAGCAGGTGGCATAATTTCAATTGAATAATCCAGTGAAATGTTTTTAGATAATGGATATTCATCTTATTGGATTACAACTTTACCCTATATCTGCTTCCGTAAAATACTAGTAGCTGCATAAAGTACTTGCAACCAGTTTCACAGTCACTGCTCAGATCTTTAAATTTGACAGACAGTCATTTTAAACGGGTGATTTTCCGTCATTACGGCATTAGACAAAATTATAGAGCTTCTGTATACAATATTGGATGTACCTTGGCCTAGTTGGGGCTGTGTACACGTAACTAAAAATTGACCATATATTTTTAGTTTTGTTGAAGCTTATAATATGTTGTATAGTTTTCTCGTCGGCGATCCTCGGGCAGAAATTAAGCCCGGTTAACTGATCAAGTAATTAAAGTTGTTAGCCAGAATACTTCCTTGTGTACAGGCACGTCATCTTTAATCGTCGAAATGTTAGTAAAAGCTGTTATATGTTCAGATTTAAACAGCTCTCTACTTTCTGATTTCAAATTTTGTAGCAACTATTTAACGATGCAAGCTCGATGGTATAAAGATTTAATAGTAAAATTATCATGAGTTATTTTGTAAATCAGATCATTGTAGGAGATATATGTAGTAACACTCAATACAGCTTGAGTTTGCTCCTCAGAGGATACATTATAAAGTTGTGTAACTTGCTTATAGGCTTTTTACATTTGCAAAATATATACAAACTAAGGCAAATCAGAATGAGTTGTAGATCTACTGCCCTCGTTGATATATCAGAAGAGAGTGGTCGGTAGAATTGGTACATGTAGTACAAAGTCTTTGTACAGACAAAACAGAAGATGATAGGTTGTGCTTACTTTTGAAATATTTATAGCAACTTCTATGATATTTTGTATTTTCAAATGGGATGTTTTCATTTTTTTTCATATTCATCGACCATTCTTCTGTAAACTTCATCTTTTCGTTTTCCCACTGCGGCAATACAACTTTATTTTCATTTATGTGTTTAACTACATAGTTTCTATGTAGTAAATACATGACAGACTATGCATCTGTGTCAATCAATGGATAGTTTTTGCTTTTTAGCATAGAAAGGGTTTCATTGTGAACTGGACTGTGAAAATTTGACATGACTCGGAAGATTTTCTACAATTTTCCGATACGATTCCTTATTTAGAAAGGGGTGAATTACAGAACTCAAAAACTATGTTTTACTTTGATTTGATCTTAATCTCGGACGATTTTATATCTATTTTAGGTGTCAGACCACCAATTACTCCCTCCAGTTTAGAACGTATGTAAAAGTAGTCCTACTTTGACACAAAATAGTGCTTTTGATGTCATTGTTTACTTAAACTAACCAACAAATTTGCAGAAATGAAACTTTTGGTGAAAGGGAAATATATTTAGACCATTTTGAGCCAAAATTCACTTTTCTATGAGTTTGCATTAAAAATTCAGGATTAATGGGCTACATAGTACACTAATTTAAGATTTCCAGAAAACCGGGAGTTATTTTGGTAGTACCTGTATTTTCAAAATCAGAAATTTGTTACAAGACTTTAAACATTGGTTGAAAATTGGCATGTAGGAAGGTGATACATGTACAATTCAGGATATACCTGGTTTCCTTGAAGTTAAACTTAAGGTAAAATATTTAGAAAGCTGTGAAAATTGCAAAATTTGGTTGAACAGATAGGGATTTTTAATTGGTGGTCTGACACCTTTAAGGGAAATGCGGTGAAACCCCAAATTCAGAAAACAATTGATTTTTTTTACTTAACTGATCATATGAAGTGATAGTAGTCACATTTCAATCTTTTTGGGGGCAAAAAGACACATATTGCAAATTTAGAGCCTTAGACCTGAATTTGTGCTATTTTTAGCTTTTCCCACCCTGACAATATGCTTTCACATAAAAAAATGTCCCAAATTGTTATAAATGCACAGCAAGATGTTTCTGTGGTATTAACATTAAAACATGGTTATTTTACCACCAAAAAAAGTTCTTGTCATGAAGATTTAATGAAATTATTTGATTTTTTATCCCTTATATCATTGCGTCATAGCATGTATTTGGCAGATAACATAGCCTGATGTAAACATTGAAAAAACTCACAAAAATCCCATTTATTATCTCAAATGAAAGTTGTATGCCTTAAGTTGTATTAACTGATAGAAAATAAAAACATTTAAATGACCATGACTGCACTTTTGATCATTTAATAGTCCCATTACTTACACCAGGTGTAAAAAAGGGGGGTCAATATTCCTTGACTCTTCAATACCTTGAATTTTTTACTTAACCCATTGTAAACATTGTGGAAAGTCTTTTAAGAAGTAGAACAAACAAGAAAAAAATCAACAAAACTGATCTTGATATTGAAAGTTTATGTTCCTGTAGTCCAAAATGAAATTTTCAAGTATTTTCTATCAAAGTCATACATTACAGTCAGTTTAAATTGAGCTGTGAAATTTGTAATATAAGTCACATTATGCTCAGATAGGATGTTTCTGACTTCAAATTGACTAAGGTTTAAGAATAAAGCAAAGCAAAGATTTCTGAGCAACTTTTTTGGCTCTTTAGGTGTCAGACCACCAATTACTCCCTCCAGTTTAGAACGTATGTAAAAGTAGTCCTACTTAAGGTAAAATATTTAGAAAGCTGTGAAAATTGCAAAATTTGGTTGAACAGATAGGGATTTTTAATTGGTGGTCTGACACCTTTAAGCTACACTGAAGTTAAAGATAGAAATAGTACCGTTAAATATGATTTATCGTACTCTAATAGCGCTATTAATTACACGGAAATCGACTAATATATTCAGTAAAAAAATGATAACGAAATAGATAAGGGATTCCGGAAACTATAGTGATTTAGCCTAACATCATAAAATTACAGAAATTCGGGATTTTAAGAAATGTTGAGATAAAATCTTGATCTTGAATGAAAAAACGATAACTGATAAGTAATTTAGTGTTCTAAAACGGATAGAGTGCAAAAGCATTTAATAAAAATTTAATTGTAGATCCGAAAAGGTCAGGATTATGAAAATTTTCCTACAAAATGTCAAATATTTAGAAGGAATGCAAAAGCATGTGGACCTACAGATGTAAATATTGTTTTTCATTATTTTAAGAATCTAATTCACTTAATTATTTTGTCTAAAAGAAGAGATATGACTAATTTCATTTGCTTTAAAAACATGTCGTAATTTTTTTATTTTCAACTAATTTCTGAAATAAACGTCAATTTGACAAAAACTGCACCGTACGATTTTGTGACGACCGGACAAAAATCAAAGTTAAATCATTATTCTTTCATTTAAAACAGAAATAAGCCGTGTTTTAGGTGGGTGCATTAAAGTCCTTAACTAGACGTCTTTTTCAAATATTACACTCGCCTATATCTGTAACGTTTTTTTTATTCTATTCACTTCATCTAGATCTGTTATGGTAATCAAGAAAGAATTGTTAATTTTATTTCTGCTACTATTTATCCACATAATATTTTAACCGGAAAGTTTTGAAATACATACTAAACATATACATTTTTCCTGTTTCATATTCCTTATCTACTTTCTCGACTTTTTTTTCCTTTTTCTCTTTTCTCTGATCCGTGACCCCCTGTCAGGGCGGGTTAAAAAAAATTAAAGAAACACGGTCATTTTCATTCATTGTTTGCCTATCATGTAATACAATGGAGGATGAAGCTCATTTTATTTTATACTGTAAAAAATGCTGAACTAAGGGATAACTTTATAGGAAATGTAATTTAAAATATTCCAAATTTTATGTCCTGTCAAGAAAATAAAAAATTAAATACTTTCTTTGCCCATCAACCTCAAAAGAAGTAGAAAGCTAAGGGTCCTGTTTTAAACAGACATTAAAACTGAGGACAGGGGACTCTTGATTTATTTATAAAATATATTTATATATCATATAGATAGATTGTTTTACTTTTTTACTTTTTATGTTTTTATGGTTTTGTTTGTTTAAAAGTATTTTGTGTATGATCATATTATTTGACATCGTAGATACCTGGATTAAAATTATATATATATACCCCAGACGTGCGTTTCTTCTACAAAAGACTCATTAGTGACGCTCGAATCATTTTTTTTTTTAAAAGGCCAAATAAAGTACGAAGTTGAAGAGCATTGAGGACCAAAAATTCACTTATTGTTCAAAGTTTATATGACAATAAATATTTGTTGTTGTTGTTATAACCTCGTCCTTTCTGATAATGCAAGATGGCAAAATATTATTTCCCATTTATCATTTTCATATAAGATAAGATACTCTTTACACTAATGTTTACTGTGAGTTTGCATCAGAGTGACTGATTTAACTGGGGTGGTTTTTTCCTATACAAAACTTAATAATTTATTGATTACTTGCATTACCTTTGAAAGAGGAACGACAGATACCAGGGGTACAGTCAAACTCATAAATCGAACATAAACTGACAACGCCATGGCTAGAAATAAAAGGATAAACAGACAAACAATAGTACACATGATACAACATAGAAAACCAAAGAATAAGCAACACGAACCCCATCAAAATTTATAACTACCATTAATAACCATATAATTTCACATTCCGTCCACACACAAACGTACACCTTTCCCGTCCTTTAATCACAATTATACCAGAAAATGATTAACATGGTCGTTGTTATTTTTAAATGAAACGAGACGTGTGTTGGATCAGTTTGGCTATTGACTTTTTGTTCTGTGTCTGGTTTTTTTGTAAATTATCATTTATCCTTAACATAAAAAAACATAATTAGGACCAATGTTACATCTAAATGGCCAAACAAACTCTCATTGCAAGTGAGTTATCGTACACAGCTACTTTTGCATAGGTACTATTTCTGTACCAAAAATCTGTAGTACTGGAAATCTACTTTTAATATTCAGTTCTATTTCTTTACTTTAAAATCATTGTAAAATTAAGGTACCTTATTTTTGTACCAATATTTTTCGTACAAATTAAGTACTGGAAAGTACAAGTACCTTAATTTTACAATAATTTTAAGGTAAAGAAATAGTACTAAATATTAAATGTAAAATTCCAGTACTAAAGATTTTTAGTACAGAAATAGTATCTATGCAAAAGTAGCTGTATAAAGTAGTAATATGTTTAATACCGACTTGGGAATATATCGGCAATGTGTTTTCTCTTCTATTCACTTCATGTAGATTTGTTATGGTAAATAAGAACGAATGGTTCAGCTGCCATATATCCAAATTTTAAACCAAAATGGACTCTTTGATGGACCTACTATTTGTATATGTTTCTACTGTTAAAACTCGAAACATGTCGCATTGAATATTCAGAGAAGATTTTGTAATGATTTCCTCAGTTTTTACATATACTGTCGTGGATTCTCATATTTCTCTTATCATGCTTGATCCAGTGATATTTTCTCCCCGGTTTTGTTAATTTCTGTTAATTATCTTTCTTGACTTGAGATTTTTTCATCTTTTCCTCAGACCCGTGCTATCTGTCAGGGCGCGTAATAAAACCAAAGAAACAATGTCATTTTCATATATTGTTCGGCGATAACCATAAGATAACCTTGTCTCTTCTTTAAATAATACTAGATGTCAAATCGAAATGTCCCATTTAACATTTTTATGGTAAATGAATCCTTAAGAGAACCATGAATTTGCGTTTATCGGACTGTCAGATATGTGGAATTCGCTAGAATGCGACGAAAGACATTCAAAGTAGTCCGAATTCTATTGAAAACTCAACCACTGTAGAGCAGCATAACTAACCTAGCTTGCTATACAAATTTCAACAAATACAGTACTTGCATTTTCCATCAATAAGTATATAATTCCGCGACCTGTTCCCACACATAAACTACCGTCCCTTTATAACAATGATCCCAGAAAAATTATTTATATGTCATACTAAGACGTTCAAAATATATAAAATGTAACTGAAACAAAACGTGTGTAATATATTGATTTGACTACTGTTTATCTCCGGTTATTTTGATTTTCATTTTATCCTTGCCTGTAATGTTTTCCGTATTGAATGAAAATGTATAACGAAACGGATGCAAATCATCATATATTGTAATACGTCGTATATTCCTTTTTATTATGTTTATTCTCCTGAACAATGTCCACCATATCTATAATTTTTCCTTAGCATATCAATAATCACTGGGGTAAAGCTGATGACCGTAACTGCATTCACGGTCATCCCAAGATGTCGGATGAAAAATTAGGTCAGTTTCTGTATTGTCTGTTAAAGTGTTTTTTTATCATTTTCTTTACAAATCATACATTGAAACGATGTAAATTTATAAAAGAATCACTCGAAAATCACTAATTACTTCCAAGAAATGTGCATGAAACGGGAAATTCGATTTGAAAAAATCGTTAAGATGACCGTAAATCATAATCAAAATATTTTCAAGATGACCGTAACATAAAACAAGGATGACCGTGATTGGTAAAAAGATTACCGTAACTTGTAAAGGATGACCGTAATTTGTAAAGACTGACTGTAATTTATATAGGACGACCGTAACTTTTATAGGATGACCATCAATTCTAAGAAATATCCGTATTGTATTCAAAGCTTTTTTGTTGAGTTCGTCGATCTCAATAAGGGCTCGGTTAGCGGATATAAATATGTTTCATCAATTTCTTTTTAACCGAATTTTTGTGACAAAAATGTCGGTTATTTATTTGGGGATGTACGGCGGGCGGGCGGGCGGGCGGGCGGCAATCAAATGTTGTTACTAACAACTAAATGAAGGTCAAGTTTAATAATGGCGATTTTGACTTTTACCGTTCAGGAGTTATCATGGTTCTTGAAAGATTGAAAAATGGAGTTTCCAGTCGTGTCCGTGCATTTACGCATGAAATGTTCTACCTAAGCTTCCCAAATTTTAATATGTTGTTACTGATGACAAAATGGAGGTCAAGTTCAATAATGACGATTTTGACTTTTACCGTTCAGGATTTATGGTTCTTGAAAGATTGAAAAAATGGTGTTTCCAGTCGTGTCCGTGCATTTTCTCATGAACCATTCAACCAAAGCTTTTGAAATTTTTATATGTTGTTAATGATGGCAAATTAGAGGTCAAGTTCAATAATGACGTCGATTTTGACTTTTACCGTTCAGGAGTTATGGTTCTTGAAAGATTGTGAAATGGCGTTTCCATTCACGTTGTTGCATTTACTCATGAACCATTCAATCTAAGCTTTTCAAATTTTAAGATGTTGATACTGATGACAAAAGGGAGGTCAAATTTGATATTGACGATTTTCACTTTCAGTATTCATCAGTAATGGTTCTTCTTCTTCTTCTTCTTTATAATTCAGCACTCCATCAACATACTGATGATAACGTGCCGGGCACTGATTTTACTATGCCGCGCGTGCGTGGGATATACATTTTATTTACAGTGAAAAATACAAAAATAAAAATAAAAATTTCAACATTTATAACTTCTTTTTCTTCTGTTTTTGTACTATACATTTTGGTTAAAACTATATACATTGTGGAATTTATTTAAATGTTAAGATGTTTATTGAGAACAGATATTGGAATCTGTTCTCGGAAGCTTTCAAGAGTAGTACATTGAACTGCAGCTACTGGGAGAAGGTTCCATTGCAAGATGGTTCTAGGGTAGAATGAATACTTGTATGAGTCTTTAGTGGTTTGTATGGGTCTGAAAGAGTAAATATGTGAATGTTGTCGTGTTCTTGTATCAGATTGTGTAAGTAGGTCTGTCGGATATATGGCAACAAGATGATGTATAATTTTGTAGAGGAAAATGATGCGGGTTCTAATTCGCCTTTTCTCAAGTGTTGCCCAATTTAGAGTTTGTAGCATTTCAGAGACTGAGCTGGTGTTATGGTATCTGTTGCAGGTGTACCTTGCTGCTCTGCGCTGGACCATCTCAAGTTGGTGTGTTTGAGATTTGGTGTGCGGGTCCCAGACGCAGCTGCTGTATTCTAGCTTTGGTCTTACTAGTGCAATGTATGCTTTTTCTTTGACTGTTTTTGAGTTGACTTTTAGATTCCTTTTAATAAAGTTCAGCTTTTGTGTGGCTGCAGCTGTGATATTGTTTACATGTTTGTTCCATTTGAGATCAGTTTGTATAGTTATTCCCAGATATTTTGTGGATGTTTCTTTTTGAAGTACATGTTGGTGGAGAGTATAGTCAAAATTTAATGGGTTTTTCTTAGTTGTTATCTGAAGGACTGAGCACTTGTCTGGATGGAATGACATGAGCCAGTCCTTCTCCCATTTTGCAGCTGATGTGAGATCTTCTTGCAGTTTTTGTGTGTCTTCTTTGTTTCGTATTGTTTTATAAATTATGCTATCATCTGCAAATAATCTGAGGGTACTGTGTTTGATATATTCGTTAAAGTCGTTTATGTATACAAGGAAAAGGATCGGACCCAAAACTGTTCCTTGGGGAACACCAGATGTTACATTTATTTTGTCTGACTGAACACCATCAATGATCACTGTTTGTGTCCGAGATGTGAGAAAATCTTCTATCCATTTTAAGGTGTTGTCATCAATGCCATAATGTTTTAGTTTGTAGAGGAGTCTCTTGTGAGGAACTTTGTCAAAGGCTTTGGCAAAGTCCATCACAATTATGTCCGTTTGGATGTTACTGTTGTTATTTTTTGCTAGTTCTTGGATGAAGGATACTAGTTGGGTTTCGCATGATCTGTTTGCTCGAAATCCGTGTTGAAGGTCGTACAAAATATTGTTATTTTCTAGGTGGTCCATCATACTACTGGCTATTATGTGTTCCATGATCTTACAAAGTATGCATGTGAGAGATATGGGTCTATAATTTATTGCGTTGTGTTTATCACCTTTTCTTGTGATATTGCCAGGACACAGATACATATTAATAAATCCGGTTTGCTGTCGTTGTGACAGCCTCTTGTTTTGAACTATAATATAATTGGCCATATATATTTAGGATTTATAACAATGATAGTAAATTGCATATTTCTCTTAAAAAATGAAATATTTATTGATATCGACGTTAAAATTTTAACACAAATTGACAGCGATACGACGAAAATTTGAAGAAACATGAATGTATCCCTAGTACACGGATGCCTCATCTACACTATCATTTTCTATGTTTAGTGGACTATGAAAATGGGATAAAACTGTAATTTGGCTTTAGAATTAAAAAGATCATAGCATAGGGAAAATGTGTACTAAGTTTCAATTTTATTTAACTTGAAGCTGGACAAACGGACAAACAAATAGACGAACGGACGAACGTACGCACAGACCAGAAAAACATAATGCCAATAAATGGAGCATTAAAAACAATAATAATACATACGAATATTTGGTAATCGAGCCCATGTGTATGGTTCCAGAGGAAGCAGATTAAAATCTTAATTTGTCTTGATATATGCAGGCGGAAGCACTTTTGAAATAGAACAAAAAAATCGAAGCTCTGTGTTTATCGAGAAAGCGATAAATGTTAACTGTAATGTTTGATATAGTAACAAAATTTTAAAAAGTTAATAGAAACAAATAAAACAACAATTTTCTTATTTTAAAAACACCATTTGCATAAGTTTTTAATGTATCTATTACATAGTAATGCAAAACAATAAGATATCAAGTCGACGACATGGTTCTTATCGGGGCCTTTTATAGCTGACTATGCGGTATGGGCTTTGCTCATTGTTGAAGGCCTTACGGTTACCTATAGTTGTTAATGTTTGTGTCATTTTGGTCTTTTCTGGATAGTTGTATCATTGGCAATAATACCACATCTTCTTTTTTATATGTAGTATCTAAAGTTGGATGTAGAAAATGCATAACCTCCGATTTTTTTTTATCACGGACGGAGAACATATCAGTCTTTTAGTTCAGAAATTTTCGTGTCTGCCCTTCCATTATGTGGATCAAGAAAAAATGCCCCAAAACAGGTAACGATTGTATCGAAAAGAGAAAAATCGAGTGCACCTTTTTATGTTAGGATATGTTTGGGGTGTATATTTTGTTTTTAAAACGTACAAAGCAAGAGTATTTTATATAGCATCTCGCTTCAGATTCTATCATTATTATATATCAAAGCTGAAGGTTGACTTTATAACGTAAAAAAATGACAGTACGAAAAGATGAAATATATGGGTCAAGTGAGATACCTATCTAATGAATCACAAAAACAGAGTAGGTGTGTTCGAATAGCTATTTTTTTCTAAAAGTACTTGACGACAGTCTTTTAATTTGGATGATGAAAATGGATATCTTCAAAAAAAATATGATTTTCTTGTGTGTGATAACTAGGGTTTATAATCTTCAACCACTGAAAATGTTTAGTCTGCCCTTCCACGAAATATTTAATTAGAATTTTTTTAAATGCTTAAGAATTTTCAAAAATTCCATCTGACATCCGAACAGACAATATTTTTAAGTTGAATCAATGCAGACAAGATCATTAACTAATGCTCATTAGCTAGTAGATACATTTGTCTTTGAAAATATAACTGACATATAACGATCGATCGTAATGGTGCTATGTGGATAAATTTATCAGTTTTCAAGAGCAAAATTGGCAGAGCGTCATCCCTACAATGGCTTCCATTTCTACGATTCATTGTGAGCATGAACTGGCGTAATGGGGAGATAATTTTGAAGAAGTAGAATCCTGACTGCATGAATAACATTTCTGTATGTATACAAATTGACAACGTTCCGTCTTGTGATACGCTTTTCGTACAATACTATTTTAAGGATCTACTTTGCTGGAGCTCACCTTCACTAGTTTATTCGAATGATATTTTCAAAATATTTCTGTTATTTTATTTGCACGACAAAATGAAAGACGATATAATATCAATGGGTGTACATGCAATTTTTTGGCATTTTTAAAAATGTGTATTTATTATATGTCATTAAAAGGAATCCCAGAAACAAACAAAAACTTTTGTCGAGCAGTTGAAAGCTGTGCACCCCATTTTTTTTTATTATGCTTGTAAGGTGTCATTTTATCGCGCTTTTGTGGCATGTTTTCCCTTCCTGTTCATTTGCATGTCTTTTGGCAATCATTTGATACAAAAAGATAGTTATATAATTACGGATATTTCTTAGAATTGAGGGTCATCCTTTAAAAGTTACGGTCATCCTTTACAAATTACGGTCATCTTAAAAGCAGTTACGGTCAGCCTTGTTATGAATCGCTGATTCTGTTACGGTCATCTCGATTGTGATTTACGGTCATCTTGGCGATTTTTTCAAATCGATTTTCCCGTTTCATGCACATTTTTCAGAAGTAATTAGTGATTTCCGAGTGATTCTTTTATAAATTCACATCGTTTCAATGTATGATTTGTAAAGAAAATGATATAGAAACACTTTAACAGACAATACAGAAACTGACCTAATTTTTCATCCGACATCTTGGGATGACCGTGAATGCAGTTACGGTCATCAGCTTTACCCCAGTGAATAATGTGTGTGGGCTACCTGGCACCTGTTGTAAAACATAAATCCTCATATTTGGGTGAGTGTTTGATTTAATAACTTCGTGAGATTCATATCATCGAACACTTTTTATACTACTTGCCCTATGAAATTGGCAGACTTACCTGAAACTAACACTCCCTGACAATAGTGTAAATTTGACATCTATGAAAGAGAACGCTGCAGAAACAGTCAATTTAAAACAAAAATAATTGGTTATTGTATTTTAATAAGGGTATACATAGCTAACAGGGTTGGTTTATTTGTAATATAAAGTACTAAGTAGTTAAAAAAAATGACCTAACCAAGGACATGATTATAAAAAAACTGATATGTCGTGTCTAAATATCTTATAATAAGCAATTAACATACAATGATTACCAACTGCATTATCAAAATTTATTTTTTTCGAGCAACTAATACTTGTGCCCCACTACAAATGGATGACACTACTATAGGTTTTTGTCCAAACCACACCGCTCCTTTTAATACTTCCTCATTTGCTTTATCCAATACAACAATTTGTTTGCCTGGAAATGCTGTTTGTATTGCATGTATCAGAAGACTATTTCTGGCCATATCTCCAGCTAGTATCAATGTAGTGACATCCTTGTCAGATTTGGGGAGAACATGTTCTATATCATTAATGATTTTGGAGAGGCACTTGTCAAATAAGGTCTTTATCAGACTTGACTTCACTCTCAGTCTAAGACCTGTTAACCTTATTTCTGTTGCAAATTTTGATTTTTCTAAAATTTGTATAAGTGTCATGTTTGTGTGTTTGTCACAAATTTCATTTAAAAAATTAAAATATCTAGAAAGTGTTATCATGCGTTCAGTGTCCATCTTTGATTCAGTCAACATGTCAATACTTGAAACAATGTCTGGCCATAAATCGACATAATTCTGTTTTCCAACTTTCCACAACCAGGAACCAATAAGATCCTCAAAGAAACTGTCGATTGCTTTCAGTATAAGGCACTTGGTATTAGCTCCACTGAGAAAGTTGACAATCTGTATAAATTCCTGGTTTTCTTTCTTCTCATATATATTTAAACTATCAATCTCATCTGTGAGAAAAGGGAAATTTATTTAGCATGTATCGTTCACATGTTATCAACTGGGAGACAGTATCATTAAATCGAAATTTTATTCACATAAATATAAGTTGACAAGTACTTTCTATCGCCATGTTTAACTGCATTTTATTCGTCGGCAAACACCCAAAAAAATCTAAAGTAAATATACTTATGAAACACAACGGATGCTAAGAGGACCACACAGAAAACTTTACAGCCCTCCGTATCACTTCACCACATCCCTTTATATCTTGCTTCAAGCTGTTCCAAATCTAAACTTTCCATACACCCTTTGACTTATCACCGGATTTTTACTTAAATGAGCAAACAGCAGGTGCCACATGCGGATCAGGATCCGCTTACCTTTTTCGGAAAACCTGAAATAACCCCGGTTTTTTTGGTTGGTTTCGTATTGCTTAGACTTTAGTTCACAGTTGTGTTCTGTTGTTTGTGATTTGGTGGCTTTTCGTTCTTTGCCATGGCGTTATCATTTTGTTTCCGACTTATGAGCTTGAATATCTTTTGGTATCTTTCGCTTTTTTAAATTATCCAACCCTTTGTGACGTATTAATATTAAATTATTTAAAAAAGTAGATACCTTCAAAACCAATTACCATCACTCTCTCTCCAATATGAATTTTGTCGAGACATATTTCATTACATTGTTCTGGTAGATACAAATAGTAGGTTAGAGCTGCTTCAGGAAAGGTTATAACTGTTAAACTGTCTCTCGTATAAGTGTCATTGCTGAATGCCTGATTTAATTGTGTATAAAAGAGTTGTTTTACAATAGGTACAATATGAATGTTTCATTTGAAAAGTAATAAAATTCAATATATGTAGAATCTAGTTTTCTGATTTATATATATAGATTTTCATTGGTCATCTCAATGAGTTGGTTTTATTGCTTGAACTAGTACGACGAAAGTGAGAATGGAAATTTTCAGTCAGTTAGATCAAAGGAAAATTTTGTTAAATAGCGATGAAAATAGTTATCAAATGACTGCATATTGTTAAGACAACTAATACACTGATGATCTTAATTTCTTTCAAGACTTTAATTCGTATAGTGTTATGTACATAATTAGATGCATGTATCCTAAAACATGATTATTGTATAAGCTGTATTTGCTTTTGGAATATAAAAACATTATTTTTAATATCTCGCCTATTCTAATTTTTCAAATTGACTTGATTGGCTACAAAAATAAGTGCGATGAAATGGGTCCATGATTTGTAAGCTTATTTTATCTATAAATTGATGTTATGGTGGTCATTGGAACCATCTTCTGTAAAGGTCAATACGTTTACGTTTTATTAAAAAATCATGGTACCGGTATCAATCTTAATTTACATTATAATGTAAATTTCATTTGATTTTAGGTGTTTTTATGCAACTTTTATGCACCTCATTTATGTTATTTCGTGGCGGTTAGTTTTTATTGGCGAAGGAAGCCAGAATGACCAGGAAAACTCACCGACCTTCGATAGGATAACTGACAATTTTAGTCAATTATTATTAGAGTCGAGTGCCCCAGCACGAGCGGGGTTCGAACTCACAACATCAGTGTTGACTGGCTAGTGATTACAGAAGTAACTACTTAGACCACTCGGCCACCGAGGCCCCTCAATACACTGTAGAAGAAAGACTCTTTCTTATTTGTTGATCGAAGCCAAAATATTAGAATTAAGAGCTTATAAGCTAAAACGAAACCTAGGGTTATACAGATGACAAGGAATCAGAGCTTAAAATGGGGGATCAGCGTGTTCCAGTGAAGTAAACAAATACATTGAAAAGGAATTTATTACTATATCAAGATTTCAAACCAATGTTACAGAAACTCTCAAGACTCGTCTTCGTGCACTATATATTTTGAGAAGGAGTTTACATGTTATATTGTAGTTTGGTTTTGTTTTCGTTTTTTTTTTTGTTCATGTCGCTATTACTTTTTGTAAAAACTGGTTTCTTTTTAAAAAAAAATGGATCCTGAGAAAGAGCAGCATATTGCGACTAGTTTTCCTAGAATTTCATTTATCTACAAATACTAACCTCATTCCATGCATTCTCAAAAAATGCCTGAGCTCCATTCCAAACCCTTACAGATGGAATCATCAACATCCATTTGGCTTCATAAGGCATCAAATTACCATTTTTCCGGAAGTTAACATTTTCCCATGCGAAATCGATAAGCATTTTAAGAAATTTCCCAAAGATATCACGAGCTTTGTGTTCTTTTCCTTTTGAGTCTTTTATTAAAGTCTCATCATCAAAATCCTAAATAAAGTAATTTAAAACACATGTTGAAAACGACTTTAAAGTAATGATTCACACCTGTTGTCAGGTGGCTGTTCAAATTAATTTTGATACAGTATCCTCTTGCTGTTATCGGATATATCAAAGGATTTGTGTTGACTCTTGAGTCTTTTATAATGAGATTGCATAAAAGTCCTACAAAAGGATGTTAAGGTTCTTCGTGGGTCTATTTCAAATTAACAAGTTTCGAAAAGACTGCAACAGGTATGAATTAAAAATAATAAACTACGAAACAAATATAGATTTTTGAGACGGCAGCTATTTTAACAAAAAATGATTTGTAAACATTCAACAGTTATACCTTTGTTCTTGTACTGCGAATAAATAACAAGGCTTTTGTAAGGTTTTCATAAATCTAATTCTTTTGAGAGACTAGATTGGGCAGATATGGGAGTATACGGTACACTCACGGTCAAAGTATTATGTCAGAGTAGGCGATTTCAATTCAACATAAAGTAAGACATTCACAGTCACATAATTTTTGCGAAAGTGCAAGGCAAAAAGTATCTGTAAATACACTGAATGTATAGGCAACTTTGTGTTTGCGTTATGGTTGTTACTTACTTGAAACATTACCTTACTGTAAGTTCTATTGAGATTAGTTGATAATAACTTGCTGCACTTAAAGTATTTAACTAGTTGGTGGAAATACCAAATTTTGTACCTCGATTGTAGTAGAATATACTTTATCTTTGTCTGTAAATTTACCAAATGTGTCCTATTCTGATTGCATATATTGTATGTAAGAAAAAGCTTTTTTGAAGTCACATTTGTTTCTGCTCATTGTGGGAAGGATAAGTTTCCATATGCTTGGGTTTTCTTTTTGGTATGTATCTTTTAAATGTTTCTTTTTATCAACAGGGATAGTTAAGTCTGTTACGTTTAGCACACAGAACACGTACTAGTAATAACAACTCACAATGTCAACCTCTCAGTCAAAATCATATATACTGAGAAAGTTATCCTGCAAACTAGTTATTTTGTCAATATGAGCGTAAAACAAATTCAGCTCGGCGTATCAATAACAATTAAAGCAGGACTCTCTTTTATCTTTCTATTGAACGATAAGATACTTTGTTGTTCCCACCGCCGACACTTATGAAATGACAAACACAAGAAACAAATGGATAACAAATGTCATATTCCATACATGCATTTTCTTATGAAGAAATGGTGCTTTTAACATGGTTTTTATATCTTGCTAACCCCCTCACTTGTATGACAGTCGCATACAATTCCAATACATGTTTTTGTATATTGACAACGATAGGTGAAAACAAAAAACAGACTCAATAGGTAAAATGTTAAAAATATGTGTACTCTACTCTAAATATGGCAATTTAAGGATTCCAACAAACCTTACTAATATAAAGACTTTGTATGATATTTTCGAAGAAAACACAGTCTTTGTTACAACCTTCCATTTCTTTTAATAATTCAACAGCTTTGTATCCAAATTCCATACCATTGCCTTCTCTTGAAAGTTGCAATGCTGAAGGGAAATGAAATGCCAGCGGCGACGATGTAGTTGGGAACAAAAATGATTGTACGTTTTCCTTTTTATCAAGAAAATGGCTACGGAATTGTAGAGCAAATTTACATGACTTTGTTCCTAGTTTTATGGCGATAACAAACAATGCAGGCTCCATCTGGAAAACAAATGCGGTAACAAGAAATGTTTAAAGTGATAATGTTACATTTAATTTCAAACCATGATAGGCATTGGTGTAATATCGCAGTTTACTTTTGTTTGTCTTTTCTATAAATATTGAATATGTCCACTGCTATTGTTCTTTACTAAAAGCTTAGTTATTAATTCTCTTTATATATGTCGTATACAAGTTGCGATTTTGTACATATTATAACATGTACAAAAATAGTGTACATGTTAAAAGAGGGACGAAAGATACCAAAGGGACAGTCAAACTCATAAATCTAAAACAAACCGACAACACCATGGCTAAAAATGAAAAAGACAAACAGAAAAACAATAGTAAACATGACACAACATAGAAAACTAAAGAATAAACAACACGAACCCCACCAAAAACTAGGGGTGATCTCAGGTGCTCCGGAAGGGTAAGCAGATCCTGCTCCACATGTGGCACCCGTCGTGTTGCTTATGTGATTACAAATCCGGTAAATTGTCTAATTCGGTAGGTTACATTCATGAAAGGGAAGGGGATTGTAGTTACGACGTAAGGAACATATCCGATATCATTTGTGAAACGGTTATTCCATAACGGTCAACCAACTCGTGATGGCGTCCGTAAAATTTACGAAGGGATGATTTCAACTTCACCATTTGGAACTCTTGGTTTAATAGCTTCCTTGTGAGCAGTAACCCTCTATCAAGAAAATCATGATAGGAAATGCAAGCACGGGAATATCGTATCAATTGGGAGATATATACCCCGTATGCAGGTGCTGCTGGAATGTTGCTACTTAGAAATAGAAAGTTCACAATTGGAAAACTGAAATCATCTCTTTAAAAGTCGTACAATGCAAAAATACAAGTTATAACATGAACAAAAGTACCTCGTACATGTTATACATGTATAATAAACTCATCATAGATACCAGGACTAAATTTTGTTTATACGCCAGACGCGCGTTTCGTCTACAAAAGACTCATCAGTGACGCTCGTTTCCAAAAAAGTTAAAAAGGCCAAATAAAGTAAAATATATCTTAAAATTGTTCAATTTGTACAAAATATTAGAATAAAGATGATTTATGTTTCTTTTATTGCAACAGATTAGTTTAAATGTTGTCATTATCTTTTTATTTTTAACTCACCATTCCGAATGGACTGTGAGCTATTGCCATCACTTGGCGTCCGTCGTCGTCCGTCGTGGTCCGTCGTCGTCCATCAGGTGTAAAATACTTCAAGCATCTTCTCCTCTGAAACTACTGAACTAATTCCTACAAAACTTTAGCTGAATGATCCTTAGTGTATCTAGAAGTATGTGTTTTATTTTCTGTTTCGCCTAAAACATTGCCGCCATGGCTAAAATAGAACATAGTGGTATAATGCAGTTTTTTTGTTAAATCTCAAACACTAACGCATTTAGAGCAAATCTGATATGAAGCAAAATTGTTAATTAGGTCAAGTTTTATCAGCTATGAAATTTTTAGATTAATCTAACAACCCATTGATTGTTGGGTTTCTGTCATTAAAATTGGTAATTTTAAGGAAGTTTTGAAGTTTTTAGTTATTATCTTTAAATATTATTAATGATAAAGATAAACTGAAAACATGTTCAGCAAAGTAAGATCTACAAAAACGTTATATATGACTAAAATTGTCAATCGACCCCGTAAGGAGTTACTGCCCTTTAAAGACATTTTTTCTGAATTTGTTCATCTATTTGCTTGCTTTAAAACTTCTGGATCAATTTCAGCAAAACTTAGGCTGAATGAGTTTTAGAATATTTAGTATAATTTTTGTGTTTTATTTCCTTGTACGTCAAGAAACATAGCCCCTTTGACAAATGGTACATCATAGGGGTATAATAAAATTGAGAATGGAAAGGGGAAATGTGTCAAAGCGACAACAACAATGCATTTTGTTTTCGCTTTTGAAGAAGATAGATATGACAGATACAAAAAATAACAAAACTATGTTTTAATTCTGTTGTTTTATAATTGTATATAACAGTCTCTCATAGTTCTTTTAAGAATGGCACATGCATTCTAATTTTTTATACTGTGTTCTTGATATAATATTGTGTTTATACTTGTACGTATGTGGTGAGACTTTAATAAACTATTGAATCTTCAATCTTCAAAGATCATTTAAGGTGGTACCTAACACTACAGGGAGATAACTCTGTAAAGTCAGCTAAACGTTTTAATTACGTTGTGTTGTAAAAGGAATATTAAGCTTCTCAATGATCAAAATTGGTGTTTGTCAAATTGCTATATAACCAGTGTATTTTTTCTGACAAAACGGTTGGTTCAAAAAAAATTATATTATTATATTTTTATTAAAGTCTCAAAGTAAATACTTTGACAAAATTTTATGAAAATTCAACGAGCAAAATTAATTTTAGTGAAAGTGTTGGGTACCACCTTAAATGGAGTTTTGAAGACACTCATTAATATATATTGAAAGCAAAATTATCATTGTGGAAAGATTTGAAGCAAAAAATAACAGGTGAGGGATTCAGGTCTTCAGAGCCTCTTGTTCATTCATCTGTGTTTTGTCCTTTTTAATACAGTTAATGATCAAGGCCTGTATGCATAAAGCTATTTAAGTTAAGATATCAAATCCTTGTAGCAATTTATCGTAGAACATGTAGAAAAATCCGTTCAGAATTTTATAATTTTGAGTGTCCACTTTGAAGGCCATACTAAAATACTTCATACTAGTTGACTAGACAATTAGAACATCAAAATGACATTCGCCTCATGTAATAATCTTAGAAATAAAAGAATAATCATTTGAATCAAAATAATTGCATCAGTTAGGCTGAAAGCAAAACATTTTGAAGATAACATTTTTTTACTCTAAAGATATTTGTTATTGAGTGCGATCCAATAAAACCATTTCCTCTCTCTGGCTATTATAGAGTATGCATGGGAGACATTGCTTTAACTTTGGCATGCTAAAAAAAGGGGGAGTGGAATTATCCAAAATTTTAAGGCATTTTTTTTTTAAATTTCAGATGAACCAGTTTGTTGTCATTGAAAACATGTATGTTATTTAAGAAATAATTCTTTCATGCCATGCTCTATGCTCATTTTAACATGGGTAGGCATTATATTTGTTAATATCTTAATACCGAGCGTTAGCGAGGTATTAAATGTTTACAAATATAATGTCTACCCATGTTAAAATGAGCATAGAGCATGGCATGATAGAATTATTTCGATTCTAATAGGAATATTTTGATCTTTTGTACTTCGAAGCGGACCTATAGTAGACGCTCGAAATGTCGCCATTTTGATTTGATGAACAAAAACTTTATAGAAAAATCAACAGTGCATCAATAAAAAAAGAACAGAAACATTTAAACTTACTTTAAGAATGTTTTTATTTAATTTCCTAGCGAGCAACACCAACAAAAATGTCCAATTTGATCTCTGGCGTTGTTCAAAATTCATCTGACGTTGCAATTTCAATTGTGACGTCAATCACGTGCAGCACATGTTCTATTCGAATTAGAACATGGCTTTGTACCCAAGCTAAAGAAGAACGTCATATTAGAATATTAAACATTGTCACACTGATGTATGCCATAGTGGTCCGAACTGCATAAAACATATAATAACATAAAAACACATTATGGCAACATAAACCGTGAAGTAAATAGAAAAATGCTTTTGGCTTTAGATTATTTTTCTTTATTACTCAGTAAATTTACAATGTATTTTCTGCTTTCTTCAAATTAATTTTATAAATTTCGTACAAGTTAAAACAATTTTTTAGCTAAATTGTGTACATGTTATAACATGTTATAATATGTATAAGGTACTTTTGTACATGTTATAACTTGTATTTTTGCATTAAACAAGTTATAACATGTACTATACTTTTGTACATGTAATAGCATGTACAAAATCGTAACATGTACACGACATATAAATCAATTCGAAAAAAAGTTTGATTTTTTTTTTGTATGTTGATTTGTATGTTCTTCGGCTGTTGCCTGCTCTTTGATTTCCTCTTTGGTCGGGTTGTTGTCTCTTTGACACATTTCCCATTTCCTTTCTCAATTTCAGTCAGTGAAGTCAACAATATTGATCATCAATTTACCTGTGAAATCATAAATTTGCAATATATGTACATTGTCGGAAAATATAAAATGTATGTGTTGGACCTTTAGAAACAGGACGAAAAGCGAGACGCGTGGACGAGATTTTCTCCTTTTTCGTAGCAATTACAAATACATTTTATATTTCCGACAATGTACATATATCGTTTATATCCTGCAGTTTATACCTGGTGCTTGAGCATTAGTTGATTATATTCAAATGATTGAGTCTAATTCTTCAAAGAAATCGACATAGTTGAAACGCGAAAAGGACCCCAAAATGAACTGTTACCCAGTAATATAAGAAATTTCCACTTTATTGCTCGCTTAACATGGAAGCGGGTAACAAGAGACGTTATTTGTACATGTACAAATAAAGCCAAAATGTCTTTGTGTACCTGTTATTTGTACAATAGTTACCTGATTGCCGGATAAATCATAGTAACATTGTTTTGGTCTGGAATATCTTCATAGACATGGAGATCGTAAAAGATTTACCTTTCTTGGTACAAAATTTAAATAATGAATATTGCATTTCAGATTTGTGTTTCGATCGCAATGTTGTATTTAAAAATGTTTTTGACATGCGAATGGGTGTCACTGTACTAGTGTTTTTTTTTAATTTAGTACGAGGTATACCAGAGAATGGATTTTTTTTAAATCGGACACGGAGAGAGATTGAATTATTCGAATTCGAAAGTTAATCTGCATGTGTTTTGTAAATCATATTACAACAGACATACTAAGATACAACTAACAATCACATATTTTAGTAGTGACGTTGTCCAAATGAATAATGCTCGACAGTAATGAATTCCAGGTTATTCTGTCCAATCAATAAAAATTTGTTAACAATGTTAAGCAGTTTTCCATTGAAAAGTTGACGATATTTATTTTTCAAACGTTGGATTAGCCGTCTGATTTATTTGCTATTAATAAAATAAACTCATCCCTGATTTTATGTAACACTTAGCTAGAATTTTAAACTTATGACTTTGTAGAAAATGAGGTATTTTTATACAATATTTGATATACAATGTATATATATCATGACGATGTTATAAAAAAAAACTACGTTTCATATTGATACTTACATTAGAGGGTGTGTTTATATCTTCACGGTCCATAGTATCAATGTGTCTGTTTTTATTTGTAAGGTTATCACGACCTTACCTTGTGTTATCATCTAGGTTTAGTAATAAGTATAACAGTGGGTTTGTTTTTATTTAAAAAATCTGTAATACAAAATGTAGCAAAATAAGCAAGTATTGATTATAGGCCATACAACGTGTTTTTCAGACCTTTTCAACAACTCAAGACACCGGCTAATGACACCTACAGTTTACAGGTAAAATTGAGGGGTCGTCTCAAAAACAAAAACAAAACATCATGGTTATATTCAATTTTGCGGTTATATAGTGTATTGAATATATCAGTGCGATACATTCAAGACACTATGTAACCGACAGACGCTACAGAAGATTTAACAAAATTCAACTAAATAAATATATTTATCGCTATTTTGTGCATTTTTCCTTTTATCTCCCGTCTCAAACGAGAATATCAATCTCGTTGAGATGATCAAAGATAATATATAATTCTCTGTCATACAATATTCTTATAACATGTAGTTGCACATATTTCACGTTGAAATTGATTACTTGAATCTTCGGCATCATGATCCTTTCTCTTTAATATAAAAAGTAAAAACACAAAAATACTGAACTCCGAGGAAAATTCAAAAAGGAAAATCAAAAATCAAAAGGCAAAATCAAAAGTCCAAACACATCAAACGAATGGATAACAACTGTCATATTCCTGACTTGGTACAGGCATTTTCTAATGTAGAAAATGGTGGATTGAACCTGGTTTTATGGCTAGCTAAACCTCTCACTTGTATGACAGTCGCATCAAATTCCATTACATTGTCAACGATGCATGAACAAAACAAACATACTCAAAGAGTAAAAATGTCAAAAATAGGGATACTACAGTCAATATTGTGTTATCATCTTAATATCACTACATAAACAACAAATGTAACAAAGTAGCACAAAAAGGCATACATCAAATTTAACATTCTCATTTTGCTTTTCTTATACGGCTGAATTTATCTATGTAAAGTCTACCCATAAATGAAAGAAGGTTTTCATTACTGGTGTAAAATTGCGCGTTTGAAATTCGCACAGGTAGACATAAAAATAACTTTGTCGTATGACGGCATACATAAATGCAGACTCACGTAAAGTAGATATAACAAAAAACAGACTTACAGTAATAATAATAAATAAAATAATGGTGTGGTTTTGATTATGCGATTTTTCATCAAAAGATTGTGCCGCATGCCATTAACAGTTAATTTGTTTGTATAATGTTGTTTTTTTTTTGAAAATTACGAAATTAAAGAAATATAATTACTGGATTGTCAGTTCGTCCCTAATAACACGCATGTCAACACGATCGAGTTGGTGTTTTTCAACCGATCTCCAGTTAACATATGTACATATTCAATTTCGGACAGGGTAAAATATTGATTACAAATGTAGATGGAAAATAATCACGTCGGTATTTTTCTTTTTATCTATGAGGGATTACTCCGCTTCAAGATACCTTGTTACGGTTGATGTATCTCCTTGCAGAATTGGGGATATGATATTACTGACTTCTTGTTCTAATGTAACATTTAAGCAGTACATACCTCCGTATGGAATTTGTTTTCAACTCGTAAGTTACTATAGAGCTTGTAGTCATTACAAAGTCTTTTTGGACAGTGCAAAGCAAGGGTTTGGTCTCAAACGACAGATTATCCCTCATTTAATTATATGGTCGTCCTCACGAATTGATTGCCCGATCGAATTGTCGGTGTCGTTAAAAACAACATATCCCCTTGTCGTAGAATCCTTCGCTTATTTATTTAGGGGGGGGGGGTCTTACCCAACGACATGAAGATCATGCAGTTACTCTGAATGTGTGTTTTCTGACAGTAAATCCTTATTGCGGAAGCCACAAAAAAGCATTCGAAAACGTCGAGTCAAACTGTATACGTAATACAAACAATGTATTGCAGTAATTATAGGATTATAAAGCCGTAAGTGCTTCCTCAAAGATGTTCTTCAAAATATTGTGGAGCTAGCTCTGTTGTCACTTTTACAATCAAAGAGCTGGTTTGAAAATAAATTTGACAAAGCTCATGGAAAATTTCAGCGCACGGGAAATGCCAAGAACAAGCAAATAAAAAAGGTTGCAGGAATAATCAGTGATAGAAACAATTACAGAAAAAAAACGAAAAGAGGAAACAATGATTATGTTCTTTGTGAAAGATAATAGGTCATAATAAATTATGCAAAGTAAAGACAAAAAGTTAATGAAAGCAGTGAAGTTTCTAGTACTATATGAGTATTATACAACTAGTATTATGAGAACAATTTTAACAGATCGCACAGAATGTATAAAACATCTTACGAATGTATCTCAGAACCATCTCGACATTATGTTCACTTGTTAAAAGATCTATGCATACTGATGACTTCTACCTGTTTGATATATATGATTTCAGAGATTGCGTACATATACTGCCTTTATAGCATTAACGCTTGAAACAGTATATCTTTATTTCCCCGAGGGTATCTCCAGCTCAGTAGTCAGCACTTCTATGTTGACTTGAATTATCATTGAAATGGTCATAATCGTAAATTAATTGTTAACAATATTTTGAATTTTTGAAATACTAAGGCTTTTCTACCTCAGGAATGGATTACCATAGCTGTATTTGACAAAACTTTTAGAAGAATTTGGTCCTCAATGCTCTTCAAATTCGTACTTTATTTGGCATTTTAACATTATTTATTCGAGCGTCACTGATGCGTCTTATGTAAATGAAACGCGCTTCTGGCGTAAATATAATAAAATTTCAATCCTGGTATCTTTGATGAGTTTATTTCTAACCAATCTTAAATATAATACAATAAGGACGACATTGATTTCAAGGAACAATAGAGCAAAATATGCAAGCTTGAAAACTGCAATAGATAAATAATCCGACGTTAACACAAAGATTATTATATATCGCCTATTTGTTAATTTGATAATGAATGCAGATGTTGAAATTAAAATAGCAATACTTTTACATGTAGGGTATGTAAATATAATTTTCAAATTTAAGTCAAATGAACCATGGCTGAAGGTAACAGGACGAAACAATATCCATTGAAATAAGAGCGATTAAAATAGAAGACAATTTTTGGCATATAACCAATTACTCTATGTCAGTGGTAGAACACACCTCACATATTTGTATCAGAAAAACTCGGCAAAATTAACTGTTGATGAAAACATGAAGTAGACAAGACGTTCATTATACAGCCTAATGGGTGCAGCACTTTTTGTGCTGACATGAATTATCATTTATATTGTTATATTTATCAATTAATTGTTTACAAAATAATGAATTTTTAGAAATACTTAGGCTTTTCTACCTCAGGCATAGATTACCTTAGCTGTATTTGGCAACACTTTTAGGAATTTTGTATCTAAATGCTCTTCAACTTCGGACTTTATTTGGCTTTTTAAACTTTTTTTGGATTCGGGCGTCACTGATGAGTCTTTTGTAGACGAAACGCGCGTCTGGCGTACATATTAAATTTAGTCCTGGAATCTATGATGAGTTTATTTACAACCACTGGGTCAATGCCACTGCTGGTGGAGATTTATTTCCCCGAAGATATCACAAGCGCAGTAGTCAGCACCGTTGGTGCTGACATGAATTATCATTGATATTGTTATATTTATAAATTAACTGTTTACAAAATATTGAATTTTTAGAAATACGAAGGCTTTTCTACCTCAGGCATAGATTACCTTAGCTGTATTTGGCAACACTTTTAGGAATTTCGGATCTCAATGCTCTTCAACTTCGTACTTTATTTGGCTTTTGTCAACTTTTTTGGATTCGAGCGTCACTGATGAGTCTTTTTTTAAACGAAACGCGTGTCTGGCGTATATATAAAATTTAGTCCTGGAATCTATGATGAGTTTATTTACATGTGAGGAATGGATTAGATCAAGAAACAGTAATTACTCTTTTAAATACATATGTTATGCCTATATTGATCTATAGTTTGGAAAAACTTCTCCCGACAGGCAGCATTTTTTATACTATGTACCAATTCCACAAGAAAATGATTTACCAAATACTCACTTTCTCAACACAGCTTGTCCCGCTATTTACATACAAAGTGGAACGCTTCCAATTTAAGCTGAAATCCACCTAAAAGCTTTAAAATTCTGTGCATTCACTCAAACTAGTGATTATTGTAACTTTATTAGCTTGTATGTTGAACCTGCTTGTAGAACACTTATATATAACCTGCATATGCAAAGGTACAAGCTCCTAAACATTGGACAAAAAAACTTAAGACAGGCAAATTTAGCTAAGTAGTAGTTGTGTGCGGACTGTAAGTTATTATTACTTAAAAGAAAGTATATTTTCAATCTCAGAATTAAGACCAGATTTGTGATACTAGTGAAGGAATATATTGACATACTTGTATTATAATTCTCTTCGTGATTGGAATTATATTGGATTTATTACTTCGTACTGAAGGTGGGCCTATATTGGCAGAATATATGCAGATACTGATGGCAATGCTAATATAGCTGCATATCAGATACCTTTGACTTTTTATAAGCCGTCTTCTTTAAATAAAAATAAAAAAAAAAAAAAACTTGACACAATCATTTACTTTACAACTTTGAAAAAAGTTTAAAGTCAATGAACCATATTGAGGGGATGGGGTTGTATTATCTCCATGATAATGAAACTCGCAAATGCCAATCATGTGACATTTTCATTCCAAATATGAATCAAATATCAATGACATAACATAAGTGGTTCAGCTTAAAATTACTTAAATCACAAGCTAATACGTGAAAACTAAGCAGAGTCAATACACTGTGACTGAGGGAACAGGGCTATATATTCTCCATGGAAATGATATGTGTCAATGCTTATAAATACAACTACATTCAAATTTCATTAATTTACCACTTAATCACAAACTTATACATGAAACTAGGCAAAATTTCAAAGACAAAAGACCATGACTAAGGGTGTAGTTTAAAATAAAATCCATTGAATGGAGATATACCAATGCTTATACAACTATAAATTAATATTATTGCCCTTCTACTAGTGGTTCCTCATAAACTGACCTAATCACAAACTGAAACATGTAAACTTCGCAAAGTTTAAGTCAATAGACCATGACTGAGGAAGTGGGGCAAAATTATCTCTATGTTAATGAGATGTACTAATGCTAATACAACAACACACCCAATATCATTGACCTACCACTTGTGGTTCACCATACTTATACGTTGTTGACGCTGCCTCTACCGCCACAGGAAAACGTCTGAAACAGCATACATGTCTTTCGTTTTTTGACTCCGTCAAGGCTTTGCCTATTTGTACATCTGTTCTTGCTAGTCATTTTTTCTAATTATATAATTGCAGTATCCCTGCATACTCTAACCATTTAGTCTACCCGTAAAAAACAGTAAAAAAATCATTTAAGGGCAATAACTATGATATATAATCAACTGACATTTCGACAATGTTGTTTTTGATAATTTTGACTCTCTACAGTTCATATCTATTACAGTTTTGCACAAAATACAACCATAAGTTGAAATCAACATCAAAAGACAATCTCCCTAATAAATAATTGACGTTTTCAATTATGTGGATATATTTGCAGACCATGTCTTTTTTCTTCCTAACTTAGTTTTTGAATAAAAAAAGCAAAAATAAGAACAAATTGCCAATGATGGGCAAAAACTTCATTTTTTTTTATTAACAGTTTCCCTTACTCTTTAGTAGTTTTCAATATACTTGGAAGCAAAATATAAATGCCTATAAGTAGTCGACCAATGATTTCAACCATGATGACTGATTTGTAGATCACAAAAAAGACATGGTCTGCAATTTAAATCTAATATAGTTTTCAAATAGACAAAAATCAACATCAAGCCACAACTTCAAGTCTTGCTCACCCAAACCTATGTGGATCTTCAATAATAGCCAACTCCCAACTTTGAATACTCAAATACTGTAAACAAATTAACTTATTTCACAAATACGTTATTTGCACTTTTTTCTTTACAATACAGTTACACTGAAACATGTTTTCTTGGTTCTCATATTATCTTGGTGATAATAAAAGAAAGGCAAATGATACAAAAGGGACATTCAAACTTCAAAAGTTGGAAAATAAACTGACATCACCATAGCTAAAAAAAAAGAAAAAAATACCAACAGTCAAACAACAGTACACAAAACACAACATAGAAAACAAAAGACAAAGCAAAAGTAACCCCGACAAAATCTGGGAGTGATCTCAGGTGCTCCAGAAGGGCAAGCAGATTTTGTTTCAAATGTGGCAACCGTCATGATGCTCATATTATTAGAAACCCGAAAATTGGTCTTATTCTGTCTGCTATCATCTGTGAAATGGATATTCCATAATGATCAACCAACTCATTATGGTGTCTGTAAAATTTACAAAGGGATTATTCAACTTCACCACTTGGAACTCTTGGTCTAAAAGCTCTTTGTGAGCAGCAACCCTCTATCAAGGAAAGCATGATAGGAAATATAAGCCCGGGAATATTTTATCAACGGGGAGAAATATACTATATCGTCGCTGGGCTTCTAATATGTTGTAAATTACTAATTTTTCAAGAAAAAAATATCTCACAAACAGGTTTTGAAAATTTTGGCTAAATGCATGCTTCCAAAATGTGGTATGTGAACTTGAACATTTTTGTAATATGTCTTATTTCACACATTTTGATTGGTCTAACTGTATGCTATTTTGTAATACCAAAGATTTCCTCCCGCCCAAACCATTGGTGTCAAAACGTATTTTTAGCCAAAAAAGTCATATACGACATTTTAGAAGCCCCGCGATATATATATATATATATATACCAGTCTTAGTTGAAAACTACGTTCAAACCTATGATTGCGTTGGATAAAAACCGCAATTTTTATACGTGTGCATGTAAAACAAATTTCATTGTAGAAGGGTCTAAATATATATATATAGAGGCTTCTGGAATGTTGCTAGATAGAAATAGAAAGTTCACAATTGAGAAGCTAAATTCATCTCTTTTGTCTTAAAATTTTTGTTTTCATTGTGGGTTCGACGACTAACAGAAAAGAGCGACGATTTACAGAAAAGAACCAAAAAGAACCAAAAAGAACCGAAAATGACCGAAAAGAACCGAAAAGGACATCGATTTTTTTTCAATCAGAAGGGGACTAGCAAATTGCAATTGTTTTGTTATAAAAGGGGAACAACAAATTGCAAATCAATTAGGTCTATAAATGAAAAGATATTTTCCGCAAAAGTTTCTTATTATGTTTTAAAACTTACATAATGTGAAAAATAATAGGCAGGGTCCGGTTTTAATATTAGGATTAACATTAAGAGTTCGATAGTATTTGATTTTCATTTATCTTTACCGCAAAATGTATCAATATATTAGTATTTAAAATATAGAATATCCTCATAACTAATATTCTATTGCGAACCCTATCATAGTTTTCCATAGATTCACCTGCAAGTTACCTGTCCATTTAAACTTTTGTAAGTTCTATTGTCCCATTGAACAAATACAACAGGTATTGTTCTCTGTATAGTTTATTTGATGGGACCTTTAAATTTCTTCCAAGAGAAATCTATCACTCATTGATTAATTTGCCTGACCAAAAAAATATCTTGTTTGTTCACTGAAATACATGTATAAACTCACATAAACTGCATGTGATACAGTATTTATTCAATATCAATAATATATTTTCAATCTGTTCAATATAAGCACTGATTTAATTTTAAAAAGTTTATTTCTGATTTTTTTTAACTACTGCATGCATTTATGTTTCAAAGAATTTGCATGTTTTTTGTGGTTGTTCAGTTATAAAGAATACATTTATGAAGACCGTTATTTAAACATTATCATTTCAAGTTTTCACTTGTGAACAGACTAAAAAAAAGCAAATTTTAATAGGTAAAATGTTGAAATTTGATCAGAAATCAACTTTAAATTTTTAAATCAGTGTTTATATCAAACAAATTGAAAATGTGTTATTGAATGAATAAATACAACATCACATGCAGTTTCATAATTACTTATTTGTACATGTATTTCCATCATTGACAGTTCAATTTTTTGTTCAGGTAAATTAATCAGTGAGTGATAGATTTCTCTTGCAAGAAATTTAAAGGTCCCATTGAATAAACTAAACAGAGAACAATAGCTGTTGTATTTGTTAGATGGGACAATAGGACTTACAAAAGTTTAAATGGACAGGTAACTTGCAGGTGAATCTTTAATTTGTATGGTATCATTTGCAAAACTGCAACTTATACTGTTAAATAAAACATAAGAAAAAGTTAATCTCTCAATCTATCATTCAATAACAAAATACATATAAATTAAATAACAATATCACAATTCATATTAATGGACGGAATGATTATGAACAGTTTTCTTTCCCTATTTCAGCAGTTTGACAAATCTCCATATCTTTATCACAAATCTGTATGGAAGTACTGATACTGATATGTCAATTTCCATATTGCACCATTCAGATACTATCCTCCATGGTTCTCACTTTCCCTTCTCCTTAAAATAATCAGCTGTAAATGAAACAAATATATTTATATAGCATGTGTTTTTAATCTGCCACATTCAATAATTTGATTTAATTTGTTTTCTCCGTGTGCTGGTCAAAAGTGGATTATCGTTTTTTGATGTTTGTTACATTTTTTTTTTTTACATAAATCAGGATTTTGTTACATTGGTTTGAACTGTTTCAAATTTTGTCATTTCAGGGTCTTTCATAGTTGCCTTTACTGTATGAGTTTGCTCATTTTTGAAGGCTGTACAGTAACCTACAGTTGCTTTCATCTATATTATTTAAAATAAATATAGAAATAAGAAAAAGTGGTATGATTGAAAATGAGACAACTAACTGGACCCTGTTGGGTAGTTGTCTTATTGGCAATCAAATAACTTCTCCTACTTTTTTTATTTTGTCTTGTCTAGCTTAATATGTCTTCCATGTTAATTTTAAAAACAGAAGAAAAAAAATGATAATTAACTGAATGTTGATTACAGGAAGATGATGCCCTTGCCATTTTCTGATATTCACTCTTATTTGTCTTAGGATGTTTTTTAAAGGAGTCAGGTGTTGGTGGTTGTGGTTAATTATACTTTGTTGTATTTTTTATGATTCCTGTACCACCATTCATTTTCCCCTGTTGTCTTTGTGAAATTAGCACTTTTCAAAAAATTGTGCAGAATTTATCTTGGTTTTGAATAATGAATTACTTGGCATTAATGAGTAAATTTTTTTCCTGTCCAGCACTATATAGACAAAATTTCACATAATATTTCATATTGCGAAAGAAAGTAACCATCACTGGAAGTTTACAAATTAAATATCATCCCTTTTCTTCCTGTGTACAAGCTTTGGTAAACATGTAACCTCAAGTTTCCAAATATTCTATAGAAACATAAACTAAAAACTAATAGTGCTTTGTAACACCCAAGATATATGTTTTTATTGCAATAAAATGTAGGATTAATTTCCTACAACTGTCAAATTCAAGCATTTTTTTATATCCTTTTTTGTAAGCAACCAGATGTGAGGTACTATAATTTGGTGGTATTACAGCAGAATGCATTGAGTGTGTAGGTAAAGGTAATATCTTTCGTTAGCTTGCTTGTTATCAATCATTATTAGGTTATGTCAACTACCTTCCTTTAGGGGAAGATTATTCTGACCGATAACCAATCTTTCTGTCTGTAGGACTAGACTACTCTGAAAGGAGGGTAGTATACATAACCTAATAATGACTTTATGGTTCAGCTAACAAGCAAGCTTACCAAAGATTCTACCTTTACCTACATTCTCAATGTAATCTCCTGTAAACCTTATCATATTAATTGTATTTATCATATGTTTAGTAGTAAATACAGTAGTTTTGCATATTTGATAAATAGCCTGCTGTTTAATCCATATCGCGCAACTTTGATGTGCACCCTTTATCACATGCCCTTTATCACACCCCTACTTTTAAAACAACAGCACGCAAATTGTAAGGTAACCCAGGTGCTTTGGATAAGTAATTGAGCAGTTCTTTTAAGGCCTTTGAAACAAGACGAAAGTAGAACTGAAGGTAACCCAGTGCTATGGATAAGAAAACAGTTCATATAATATAATACTCTTCTGTTGAAATATATGATAAAGCGTATAATACATGGCAAAATCCGCATCACATGCCGTATCACCCTTGACCAATATCATCCCTCGGGCCTAAAGGCTTTTTGGCTGATATTGATGTCTCGGGATGATACGACATATGATACGGATTTTGCCATGTATTATTCTCTATGTATCATCAACAATACTATCAGACATTACATATGAATTGAAACTATATACCAAAAGATAACTTGTTGTGTTCAATTGACAGGAACTATATACATAAGTAATACTGCAAAATCAGTATACTCAGAAATTATTGAGATGTTTTTATTACTGGAAAAACTGCATTCATAATATAATTCCAGTACTGATTTACTTTCATAAAATTTTCACATTTTTGCCATTAGTCAAATATTTTCATATGTGAACAATAATCTCACAGACTAATTTCTGAAATAACAGTAATTGAGCAACCATTTAACTTCAAGGGTGGGGGGTTAATGGTTATTTGTCTGAGTCAGATATTTTTGTCATCCTCTTGACCAGAATATTTTTTTTAATCCCTCTCCCATTCACTTAGAAATAATTGTTAATGATGTTTCCAGTGAATATTGGAGGTTGTGGATTATTTCCCCTTAAAATAACTCGCTGTATCTCTCAACATAATCTCTACATTTGATACCATCTAATAATCTATAAATACAAACCTAATTTTTCTACAGCCTCTACACATACGCTAGGAAACATATTCTCTGAGTAAGTGGATATCAGCAACATAGATTGTGTTCTTACTAAAATAAGTCCTCTTTTATCCTGAAATATGTATAAAGATGATACAAACTTGTATTAAACTATTTTGTTAATTTGGATTACAAAATATTACATTCCGAGGAAGGGGGTATGCATATCAACCCAATAACACATAAAAAAGAAGGTGCATTGAAGAACTTTGCACTTTGTAAATACAGTTGTTTCAGAAACGAAGCCCCTTTTGGGGAGATATATAATAGTCATAGTTAATTTGGACTACAAAATATTACATTCCGAGGAAGGGGGTATGTATATCAACCCAACAACACATAAAAAAGAAGGTGCATTGAAGAACTTTGCACTTTGTAAATACAGTTGTTTCAGAAACGAAGCCCCTTTTGGGGAGATATATAATAGTAATAGTTAATTTGGACGACAAAATATTACATTCCGAGGAAGGGGGTATGTATATCAACCCAACAACACATAAAAAAGAAGGTGCATTGAAGAACTTTGCACTTTGTAAATACAGTTGTTTCAGAAACGAAGCCCCTTTTGGGGAGATATATAATAGTCATAGTTAATTTGGACTACAAAATATTACATTCCGAGGAAGGGGGTATGTATATCAACCCAATAACACATAAAAAAGAAGGTGCATTGAAGAACTTTGCACTTTGTAAATACAGTCGCTTCAGAAACGAAACCCCTTTTGGGGAGATATATAATAGTCATAGATGTTTTTTACTGATTCCCAGATACAATTTCTATATTTCCTCTCATAGAGACATAACTTGGGAAGGTTACCAGAATAAACGCACATGTATGCAGGGTAACTGGTTATCATATAATAAAATCAAATAACGCTATTCTATTTACAAAATGCAGATTAATTTATTTTATAAATGCAAACTGTAATTCAACTTCTACAAAAACAAACATAAAATATGAAACCATGGGAAACAATAAGGTTTTACAACATACCTCCCTTTAGAATATGGGAGATCACTCTCCTTTAAATGTTTTGTAAAGTTGTTTCTTTTACTTAGAAGCAGGGTTTCCGCTGGCAGTCGCCATTTTAGCAATTTGCAAAAAAATAATAATTGTGGTGATTCAAATTCGTCATTTGCAAAAAAATTTGGTGAAAGAAATATGTATAAAAAATTATTTTTATCCATCTTGTTTGTTTACTTTTTTCAGGTTTCTTGGACAATACTCGGAATTCACCTTGAACTTAATTAGCTGATAGCATTTTATAGCTAACAACAACAACGGACTAATTAATAAAGATGTTGATTGTATTGTTAGTCAAAATGATATGGTTACATAGCGTCCATCACATGCCACATAAAGGATTTATTAACCACTTTGCGACACACTTGTTCGAAGCAAACTTTTGACCTCTCATCTCCTCTAGTCCAGAAAAGAAAACTGTTGTTATGACGAAAAATGTTCAAAGAAAGAAAAATCTCTGATTTAAAACTTTATCCTATGACTCTGATATAGATAATGGATTTGAGAGAGTACTTTAAAGTCATTTGAGTGACATGACGTGTTTCAAACATGGCTTTACGTCTCAACTTTTTCATTTATGATGGTCTAGAAAAGAAAACTGTTGTTATGAAGAAATCTATGCAAAAGGTTGGGAACAACCCCTCGGATGAGAGTAACCCTTCAATGTAATGACTAAGGGATCAATTTCATGTGATAAAAGCTTTTGTTTTAGTGTAAAAACCACTTCTTAGTATAAAAGGGCCCATATTTTTCTTTTGAAGAAACTTTTTCAAACAATCGCACATCTTTCTGGTATTGTATGGTCAAAACATGTCCAAAAATTTTGTTATATTCCGGGACTGACATCTTCTTCATTATTAAAAGTAAGTAGTCCCCTCTTTTAGAAAGATAATGAACTTTCCCCCTTTTAAGTTAAAAAAAAGTTCTTCTTTTTAAAAGTAAATGTTTAGTGATTATTCATTACAATGTACACTCTAAGATAAGTTTGAGATAACTATCATAGACAACAGTGGGGCAAACTCATCTTATTTAGAGGGGGTAAAAAAAAAAGGAAAATTTTAAACGAAAAATATATTTATGTTACTTGGCGAAAAAGTAATAAAGTGGCGAAAAATTTATTGTTTTGGCAAAAGAGGTGGCGGAAAAAATTATTGCCCCAGGGGAAAACCCTGCTTAGAAAAGATTATGAAGGTAAACTTTTGACATTTGTTACATTTGAAGAGGTTTCCTTCATCAAACCAAGATACTTATCTCTGATTTAAATTTTAAAATGGTTACAGATACTTACACATTTACCATATATGGAGTTCTTGTCTGCTCGCACACATTTGTACTGTCTGTCATCAAAGTAAATTCCTTCTTCTCTTGTCTGTGGGGGATTTTTAAAAGCATCTAGTAAAATTTGTACTTGTTCTTGATGAAGCTAAAAATATAATAAATCACAATAATTAAAACATCAGTATTCATACAAGTTGTTTGAGAACAAGAAATGAACAAGGTTTAGAAATGGGGAAAATTGATTGGGACCATCTACAAATTATTTCCAAAGATAAATAAAAAATTTGGTTACAAGAAATTTGTTCTTATCATAATACAAATTGATAATGCCATATTTTATTGAAATTCATAAGAAATTATCAAAATCATTCTTTTTTAGTTTATTATAATAGACAACTCTGATAGTCATGATAGTACAGCCCTTATTATAAGTCTAGTGCTGCACGTGGTTTTTAAAGTATGTACTATGATACTACTACTTACATTAAACCCTACAGAACTAGCTCTGATGTTACAGTCCTTCCGTCTGATGATGGCGCAGTGCTGCACATGGTCAGTGGAAATCAGTGCATCATGCAGCAAATTCTGCAGCTGATTCATCTTTACTGCATCCTGAAATAAAAAATAACATACTGTTTTAACATGCAAGTATCACAACAAATAGATCTTCTGCATATAGACAAAGCCTGCACAGTAAAAACAAAAGTAAATACTTTGTTCTTATAATGATATTGTTCTTTACATGTTGATCTGACAGTTCATATATTCCACTGTATTCTAAGAAAACTCTATGAGGGGGATAGGACCTTTATCGAGACTCTGGGATCAAGTGTTTTTAAGCTCGTGATTTCGGGAATTACCCTTTGGGGATCTGGGAATTCTTTTTTTCGAATTTCATGATGTCGGGATTTAAATTTATTTAAATTCGGGACCTCAGGATTTCGTGTGGGATTTCAGGATCAGGACCCCTCCTACCCCCCCCCCCCCCCCTCTATAGTTAGCAAAGTCTTCCTTTCTCAATTTCATTTATAAGTTACATTCTGCAAAATGAAATTTGAAAAATAAATCTGTATCATAGTCATACAGTATATGTACTAGTACAAGCTAACTATCTGGTATGGGCTTTGCTTATTGTCGAAGGCCGTATGGTGACCTATAGTTGTTAATTTGAGTGTCATTTGGTGACTCTTGTGGAGAATTGTCTCATTGGCAATCATGCCACATCTTCTTTTTTATAATAAATATTGCATCTTGCCATCCATAACAAGTTTTGAGAATATATGCTGTCAAGAATAGGTATGATTTATGTCTCTATGCCATTACTTGTACTGCAACTGCAAGGTTTTTATCCTTTCTAATAAGCTGGTAATAAAATTTTATCAGTCTGTCTATAAAAGCAAAAAACAGTATTACTGCATGTACAATCAATTTATCCTGCAAATTCAAGGTACCTAAAGGTTGAATTAGACTACTTATTCAAATTTTGACAGCCTCCTTATGATAGATTCTGTATTAAGTTTATATTGCATTTTTCCTAAAAAAATATCATCATAAAATAATAATATGAGAAAAATAATAATATAATAGAATTCCTTACCAAATCCATTGAACCTAAAGAATGTAATATAGTAAACATAATGAAATTATCTAGCTATTTCCACAGAAAAATCGTTTCGTAAATTCTTTATGAATGAACAAAATAAATTTTACAACTTATAATCAACAAAAATTATAAGATGAAATGTAGTATTTCCCAATATTACTCCATTAACCAGAATATATATCTGGTTGGATTATATTGCTAGAACAAGAAGATAGATAAAACTTGACACATTTTTATCAATAATTCATAATCCTTGTATCATTGTCAATAAATCAATTTTTTTTTGTAAAATTTGTTGACCTGAAATGATTAATTGTCAAAATATCACCAGTTTTAAAATTCTGGTATATTAAAAACATTAGGTTCATTTTAAGAATTTAAAGTAGAGATTTATTCATTTTATTTATGATATTTAAAAGTTTAATGGAATGGAGAGAATTGAAGGGAATAAAGAGACTGAACTCTACAATTATCAATTTTCTCTGACAAATAATATCTATATAATTTACATATGCATATATGCTCTAAACATCTTAAACTTTTATTTGAATTCTTTTGTAAAATAAATTGTGAATCCTTAAACTCTGTCAAAAATGCAAAATATCTATAATCAATACAATTGCCAAAAATATTATGTAGGAAAATCACAACTGAAATCATAAATTGCCGGTTTTTAATAAATGAGATGAGTCGGATAGAAAACGACCTCATGCCATCGGTACACATACACATGTACATGTATGATACTTTGATTGATTTTGGAACATTCAAATAAAATATAAAAGATGTATTTTGGTATGTTTTGTAGGGTTCTTAAAAAAACAATTTTCTGAAGAGGTTTATTTAAGAATATTTATTTGTATCTTGTCAGTATCAATCTGGCACAGGTCAAATATTGTGAACCTGAATCTGTCGCATTTTTTTCATTTATAAGAAAAAGAATATGGCAGTAATTTTTGTATTTGGTAATATCTAGCAGAGTACTTTAAAATCATATCTAAAGATAAATAAACACTTACTGGTACATTTGACAATATTAAATTTTTATAAATATTAATGATATATAGTTTTTCATGAAATTTTAAGTTTTTGTCCTTCTTTTTAAGTTTCAAAATAAACTCTATTTAATTACCATTATATCCAAGCTTTCCCTCCTGAACAAGAAATTCATGTTGTTCATTTTAATATCCAAATATATTTCTTCAGATTCCAAAAGTCTATATGTTAAGTTCCTTGCCTTCCTAAATAATTCAAACAATTTAAAAGCAAATAAGGATTTAAATAAGTTAGAAAATGTTTTTGTTTTGAAGTGAAATTTAACCCATGTAAACTATATCAGTTTATCAAATAGCATTAAATACCAAAAAAGTCTAAAATTTCATTAATTAAAATTTTTGCTATTGTACAAATTATAATACTTGACGTTGCAGAAAGATCTGATTATATTAGCCTTTTAATTATAGCAACAAAAAAGGCATCGGAGGGTTAATGCATTTTAATTTGTTATATTTATTTTAAAAAGAAAATGTTTAATATTACAAATTTTCTTATTTAAATCTTAACAATCATAATAACATTCTTTAATTTTTTTTTTTTAATTCTTTGAGAAATGCAAGATTTTCCCTTTTTTACAAATATTTTAAAGAATTTTAAAGGTTAACTTAGACTACATATATATTCCATCCCCTCCCATAGTTCCCCGAAACTCATTCTGACAATGGTTTAGTTACCACCAAATCAACTGAAGCGCTACATTCTGAGGCCCTACTCTCCATATTCAAATGTGTCCGTCCACTGAACCATGAAATCTTCTCCTTTCACAAACACACTTCAGAGAGAAATTCTATTCCTTCTTTTAAATTAGATTCCCTTGTTTTAGTAAAACAATTAACTGATTAACTGACTCCGATCCTTTCAAAATTAAACTTGCGGAAAAAGTTTTTACAATTCGTTTTTCAACTTGTTCACAAAGTTGTTTTCAACTTATACTGTACACCCCAGCAACCATTATGTAGGTATAAAAAGTTCAAACTATAAAATAAGAGTTTATTTGTCAAACTTTTTTGTTAACATCTTAAAATTAATTGGATTTTAAAAATCAGCTTAGCGGGAGGATATATTAAAAGGTGAGTTTGGAACAAAAGGTAAAATGTCAAAATCATGGTTAAATATTTGATATTGGACCATTAAAAAAGACCAACTTAAGAGTAAAATAAATATTACAATATATGTACAAAGGCAATGTTATCTAAATACTTATCTAAAATTAGGCTTGCATTTAAATTGCTTAACAAACTATATTTTTTTCAGAATTTTTATACTCTGGACTAAGAACTTATCAAATCATGATGGGCATAAGGTAAGGAAAGTTTTTGTTATATTTCTTTATAAAATAAATTTCTTTTCTACACGATTTTAGAAATTAAGTGTCAATTTCAACACAATGCATATTTTGCATGTTTTAAATTTACGCTCACAATTAACAATTTCAAATTTGCACCAACTGCATCCAAAAATAAAACCTTGCTACGTATCAGAAACTTAGACATTTCAGTTTACTTCACATACATTAATTAGGACATATAAACAAAACATAAAAATATTTCCAATTTTTGAAAGATTTATTAAGATATAGTGGTCAAAAGACGGTCACAATTTTTCCAAAAAGGAGGTGGATATTACTGTTGTGACACACAATTCCAACTTATATTTTTCCATCACAAAATGAAAACTTTCAATGTTTTCTTCTTCTCTTTCTTTCACATGAATTTTTCATAATTTAAAAATAGTAAATCTTTAAAAAATGAAATTAACACAATACTGATCTTAATTGTACATTACAAGAAAATTGTGGTCACTAAGTTAATTATAATATGATGTAAATGTATTTGCAAATATCACAGTGATCAAAATATTGCTAAACAAAATATTTGCTTTACAAGAAAACCTGACCTGATCATTGATATGGATTTAAAATGAACTAAAACCCCGCCACATTAGTGATTATTCATGTATGTGCCTGTCCCAAGTCAGGAGCCTGTAATTCAGTGGTTGTCATTTGTTTATGTGTTACATATTTGTTTTTTCGTTTATTTATTTTTTACATAAATAAGGCCGTTAGTTTTCTCGTTTGAATTGTTTTACACTGTCTTATCAGGGCCTATTACAGATGACTATGCGGTATGGGCTTTGCTCATTGTTGAAGGCCGTACAGTGACCTATAGTTGTTAATGTCTGTGTCATTTTGGTCTTTTGTGGATAGTTGTCTCATTGGCAATCATACCACATCTTCTTTTTTATAAAATGCAAAGGTGGTAAAGTATACCCTTATTATAAAGAGTTATAAGTTAAATAAATATGTGAAAGATTCCAAAAGGATATTCAGACTCATTTAAGTAAATAACAAACCTACAATGTCATGATAATAACAAAATATATTAATTGAGAGAAAGAAATGTATTTCAAATTTTAAATTTGCATTTAAGGGGGTTCACGGGTCTAAATCATTTATATAGGATTTCTCTATATTTTTCTATAAACGACTTTATCTTATAGTTAATAGAAAAATAAAATAAAAAAGTGTGGTCACCGTTCATTTGCGCTCACAATCTGCCTTCGAAAGAAGCATACATTTTTGTAAAGGTGTTTATTTTCTGTTGAAGTAATAGGAGAAATAAAGGTAATATCGAAATAAAAAAAAGAAATTTATTACAGAAATCGCTAAAATTTTACAATAATTTAGTTTAAGTACAGCTTATATGGATATTAAATTAAAAAAGATAGGTCACCGATGAGTTGAAAAAGATATTTCAATTTTAGAGCCAAAAAATGGCATTTTTCCACCAAAGGGAGATAATTTGGAACTTTTTCAATGATGTATACATTTTGAAATGTCATCTGAAGCCAACACGAATTGATTGTTTTGAATGATTTTTGTACCGTATGATAAAGTAACAACTACAAAAGGAAATAAATAAAATTTGTAATGAAAACAAATGTTTGATTTTTTTCTGAAATTTTTATACCCTCGAGCCTCCTTAATTAACCTAACTATATGTACTATTTGAGTAAAAAAAGGGAAAACATAAACCAATAAAATTAGAAGCAGATAACTGTCAACTGCTACCCTTTAAAAGAATTTCATGCAGCTGAAATATAATTTCCATAGTTATAATGTATAAATACATGCAAGCATATTCTTGGTTAGATGTCAAACACATGCAGCAAACTGGTTTATTAGTATTTTAAACACAATCACAAGTTTTTTATCACAATGTATCCTAGCTAACCTGAAACTCTTCCTGTCAACATGCTCAATGGACAATTAAATCCATAATTAGAATGTGCTTAGTAGGGATCACAGGTTCTCACTAAGGCATGTTAAGGAGAGTCCATGAGTCCTGGTCATAGACTTTGGAATCTGTCTGGGCTGGTCATTTTTAAAACTCATGAGTCCAAAGTTGCATCAAGATTTTAAAATAGGGTATCAAATGAGAAAAAACATGTATATCATAATTTTATAACAAAGGTTTAAAGATAATCAAAATTATAGGTCATAATTTGTCTAGCTTTTTATTTTTGTCATGGAGACTGAAATAATGAAGCAGTCTTAGGGAGCTACCATTTGATTTTTATGGGGGG
The DNA here is from genome assembly GCA_037788925.1 of Mytilus galloprovincialis. Classification (NCBI taxonomy): domain Eukaryota; kingdom Metazoa; phylum Mollusca; class Bivalvia; order Mytilida; family Mytilidae; genus Mytilus; species Mytilus galloprovincialis. Next base: position 9,351,734 of record CM075340.1, on the reverse strand, counting down.
ACTAGGATGAAAAATTTTGTCCTGCATTTTTTTTTAGTTGTAATCTCTGTCCTGCCTTTTTATTTTTTACTCTATTCGGTCGTGCCTTTTTTTTTTAGTTTATCCTGACTTTTTTTTACCTAAATTGTCATCCTGACTTTTTTTTTTGCAAGTGTCTTATCCTGCCTTTTTTTTTAATTCAAAATTCTTGTCCTGCCTATTTTTTTCAAATTTCATCCTAGCCCCCCCATAAAAATCAAATGGTAGCTCCCTTAGCTCAATAAAATTTAATCTTCCCACTGTTGGACTCGATCACCATGGCCAAGAATGACAAGTCCATGGTCTCATCTTGAAAAATCCTTAAGGAGAATCCTTGAGATCCAGTTACTATACATTTTAACATTGAACTTTATACATTTATTAACTGTCCCTGAGGGAAATATGAAGATTTGTTCACCCAAGAAAAATCATATTTCACGAGGGCATTGATTGTTAGGTATAAGGGAAATAACACACAGGTTTTGAAACTAATTAGTTCAACACAAAACTTTGTTATTGCGAAATCTTATGCAACAAATTTTATTAATTTCAAAATGCAATTATTATAATCATGATTAAACATTATCATGCTTATGATTAAGAAACACATGCTGCAACTGTTATCAAAAGACCATGCTCTACTTACAGGAAGTCCAGAGACTTGGAATTGTGGGTTCCTTTTCAAATCAATATCTCCCATTTTGTTTTTTTATGTAAATATCTAATCCAATTGCTTAAAATGTCATAAAATAAGTTGATTAATAATGAAAAAAAATCATAAATGTTGATCACAATAACATCTAAATATGACCATTCAAGTAAAATCCCTTGCATATAATGATGACTATTCAAAGAATATTCCATGCAACATTATCCTGTAATCATTACAAATGTTGCTAATCACTGATTCAAACAAATAAAAAGCACATCTTCTTATTTTTATAATGCAGAAACAATCAATATTTTTGTTACTCAATTAAATAAGTTGGAGACTGAAATTTCTTTTAAATATCATGAATGAAAAAACCAATATGAAGTCAAGTATAATTCATAATTATCACTGAGATATTCAATTTTGTTATTTGTGTTTACGAATTTCACTTTTAACCAATTATATGAACTTCAGAAGGGGGTAAAATGGGGTAAAATATTTTTTTCCAATTTGTTATTGAAATTTCAGATCAAAATATCTTAGGCCTGTCAGGCTTATTTATCAATTACAAATGAGACCTTCAAAATAAATCAACAAAATCATCTTCTCATAAAATATGATGTCTAAAATATTTATATCATTTTTTCAGATTCATTCCGTTTTAAAAATTTCCCTTATGAAAAATCTTAAAATGAATACTTAATTTTTATCAAAGTAAAATAAACAAACATCCTTATATCAAATTGATAAACTTGGGTTCTAATTCTCCATTTCAATAATGTTTACAATTTTCTTAATAGATAAACCTTTAAAACTTGTCAACCTAACATTATAAATTATCTCCCCTTTGAAGCTATCACAAATATAGGTTGTTAAATTACCCCATGATTAAACTGTAGTTCAATTTGAATCAATCAAATAAAACAGATCTAAAAATACAACTTTTCCCACAATTCTTTGAGGTAGGAATGTTACTGTTTCAATGTAAATGTAAACTGTTGAAATTGAGATACTTTTTACATCTACATCAATTAGTGAAATTCAAAACTAGATTCATAATTAGATAAGTGAGTAAAACCATATACAGTTGTTTTTCACAATTCAAAAGTTTTATAAAATCATCATCATTCATAATTAGATAAGTGAGTAAAACCATATACAGTTGTTTTTCACAATTCAAAAGATTTATCAAATCATCATCATTATTGTAAAAATTATAATGTTTACCATTAAAACATAAATGTTAGATATTGGCACTTTGTTTATGCTTATTTTTCACACTCTGACATCATTCTTTACAGTAGTCAAATTCAATCATGTTCAAATAATGATTATACATTTATTGAAAGGATAGCAACTAAAAATGTACTAAACTAGAGGTAAATTCTAAAATACATGTAATAAAAATTATAATTAATATATATTCTCTAAAGTGCGATGGGGACGCTAAAGTACGATCGTCACGCTTAAGTGAGATGGTCTACGCTAAAGTATGATGATTCCATACGCTAAACGAAGACATAGACGTAAAAACGTAGTTTAATTATGACGTTAACACTGCAGTTATACAATCTAATTAAAAACCGATCTCTCATCGCTCCTGTTTCTGATATGTCGCGTGGGAGATCTAACGAAACCGGCTTTGAGGTCACATGTGAGTGAACTAAAAGTCATGAATTTATAAAGATATGCAAATGAGTTGACGACCTATTAATAAGCCAATCAAAAAAGTTTATGAATTATTATGACTGACGATTTCGTCGTAAATAAAATGAGTTACATCCCTTTGCCTTACGTTAAACTTCCAAGATCGTGGAAGACTCAATTTCATTGGTCGAAAAAGACACACCTACGAGGTCACTCACATGTGACCTCAAAGCGGGTTTCGTTAGATCTCCCACGCGACATATCAGAAACAGGAGCGATGAGAGATCGGTTTTTAATTAGATTGGCAGTTATACAAACTACAAATTGAACACGCAGGAAGATAAAGTACAAATATTTTATTAACACCTTTAAAACAAAATTTTGATTGAAACCTGACCGTACTTTGTCGGCTGAGGCAAATGTGTTTTTTTTTCTGTAGCTGGAAGAACTGGTATCCTGCAGTCGACCATTTTACTACAAGTATATAGATACAAAATAGTATTCGCATGGATATCATTAATCCTGCTTTTGTTGGAAGCGAACAGATGCATTTGAATCATTGTTTATGTTGTAGTTTACTTTGCAGTTCCAGTTAAAATATTGTCTATATTATTGGAAAGTAACGTCGGTAAAATAAAATTACTTGACTGTTTTTATGCGTTAATTATAATTTGATTTAGTCAGCTAAAACATTATTTTGTATATTGAAGGAAAATATAATATGATTGTGTGGTCACTATGACAAAGAAGAAAAGTCAGCAAACATCGCCCCTCTCTTTCGTTTAAATTAAAGCTTACCAAAAAATGTGACATATTCCGACAATAATCTAATTTTGTATTTATAATTTACAATAACGGCTGTATGAGGAGGTGTTCCAATCAGTGATAGACTGTGTGAACGGCAATCTACACCAATTGTCTTTTGTAAAAAGACTGCTTTTAACCTCCTTTAGCGTAGACCATTGCACTTTAGCGTAACCATCGCACTTTAGAGTACCATCACACTTTAGAGTCCTACATATATATATACAAAGAGGCCATTTGTAGTCAATATCTTTTCAAATTGTATATATTGGAACTGTATTTATATTATTATTAAGGCCATTGGAAACTGAATTATGTTATCCCGTAATTAGGACATGAAAATTTTAAAAGGAAATTAACAGACAGGAAAAACTTTTCAATTTATTGTTATCATTTTGTGAAAAATCAAACAAAGCACATGCAGTTTTGTTTAAGAGAATGTTTTCTAAAACCATGACTGACAGGAAATTGTGGAAAAAAATATTTTGACATTATACATTTTTGTACCTGGACCTGTTTTGTGAATTATTGCTAATTTACAAAATTTTCCTCTGATCTTTACTGACCGGTAATTTCCTTTCTCAGCACAGTCATGACAGTAAAGTTTCAAAATTTATATGAAAAATAATTGCTAGAAACCCATGTGCCATTGCCATTTAAAAATGTTGTCAAATTTAAAATAGCAGTAAACGGACCATTTTTTCATCTCTGTCAACTCCATTATATTTTTAGCCATACCAGCTTGCGAGAAAATCAATCTCGTTGATAATTTATAAGTATATTTTTAAAAGCTATTTTAAACTTGATAAATATTAAATTAAACATTTTCAAAGAAATTGTCAAACAGTTAAAGCATCATTGAAAATTTTCTTAAAGAGAATCTTTTAATTTATTATTTTCATATAATTTAATTTTGGATATAACCCGAAATGTGCGTTATTCAGTGTGCACCAAATTTTTTATGTTATTTCTTCATAGACAGATCTAGAAAAAATATTACAGTCATTCCTTAAATGTTTTAATAAAGAAGAATTGACTATTTAGGTAAAAACAAACCCTGAAAGGGTAGCCTCAGGGGACACCAACAGTGTTTTTTGCATTGCTAGCTAACTTCGTGAATGTCTGGATGAGATTTACAAAATAGAGTATAATTGACAAAAAATGCAGAATAAAGGCCAAAAATTTCTAACATGTGTCTAATAGAAATGAGAATAATCAGGTGCCTAATATTCATGATATTTATAAAAGATAACATAAAAAGGCAACTTGTGTATGAAAGAAATCAAGGTCCCAAATTAACCATGTTAACCCTCCTATAAAAATGACACATACACTACAGCTGTCTTTATTTTCAATGTACATGAGAGGGGGGGGGGAGTCAAGGAATTCAGTGCATTCACGCCAATTCACATTCGCCCCCTTTCACTTTTGCACCTATATATTTGCACCAAAAGTCCGTTCTCACCCTACACATTCACTTTTAATAATTTGTAATCGAGTTTTGATTAGTGTATTGCTATTAAAAAAAAAATCATTGATACTAAAGACTAAATAAAGTGAGATTCTGACGAAGTTTTTTTTGTGGTGTTGAATAATTGGTAAACATGCATAGGCGGATCCAGGGGGGGGGCCTGCGGGGCCGGGCCCCCCCCTTTCGTAGGAAAAATTTGGTTGATTATTTAGGGAATCATTGAAGCATGACTGGAGCGGGCCCCCTCTTAGGTCAGTCAGCGGGCCCCCTTTAGGAAAAGTTCTGGATCCGCCACTGACATGGTCAGTGTATTGCTATAAATATATTTTTTCCATTGTTTCTACATATAGCGAGAATCTGACAACATTTTGTTAATGTGTTGGATAAAAGGCTTGTACATCATGCTAAAAGTTGGCACCACTACTCCAGTGCCAGTGGTTTATTTACACAAAATAACTCAGCTCGATGTTTTGGGACTGATAACATTGATACACAATCAATAAATTTGCATCATACTCAAATTGAGGGTAATTTATAACACACAGTAACCTAGTTTTACGTATCCACAAAATGATTAGAAATCTTTACCATATTTTCTCTTATGTGCAAACACAATTACCTCCCTTGATAGGAAATCTTCTTTGTCGTCAAGGAGATGTTTTGCAGCATTTTCTCTTTGTCTGTTGAATGATATTGTGTATTTAGTAAAGAGACACTTTAATTTTATAATAAACTTTATTTTCAAATACCGTAAACATCGTTTAAACGTTATACCTTCGCAAATAACAGTCTAAATATATATCTCCATGTGACGTCAGATTGTTTACGAAAATGGCGGCCATCATCTGATGCTCAACATCAGCCTCTCTTTCTTTTAAGGTTCTCTCCTAAACAAACATTTATCTTGGACAATAACTGGTGTGTAGCAGCACCATGGCGTCCCTGCTGTGTGTGAAACAACAAGGTGGTAAATTACAAGTCCACAATAACGATGCCATTGAAGAATTAATGATCGACAGTCAGGATCATATTACAACCACGGTTTGTTCACCTAACGATTTACATATTCTGTAATATGCGAGGATTTTTTAATCGAAGACTATCAAAAACTTGACCATTTGATCGCATTTCATGAAAAGGAAATGCCATTGTTGTTGTCATATTATTTATACATCTGTATAATAAGTGTAGTGTAGTTACAAAATGTGGTAGAAAAACACCACCAAATATCAATTAAGAAATAATTCATGGAAGCCATAGATTGTTGGAAATTTACACATGGCCTGGGCAGTGATATTCGAATTTTATCCTGAGCGTTAGCGAGGGATAAAATTAACGAATATCACGGCCCAGGCCATGTGTAAATTCAGTGTTCTAGGATTCCCATTACCCGTTACCCGGGGTAAGTGGATTAGGACAACGGGTAAGTCATTTTTTAGCCTTTGTCACCCGGTGGTAAGTCAATTTTCAAGTTCGGGGAAGCCGAAAAACTCTTGAAATTTCCCGGTCCTCTTCAATTTTCCCATATCTGCTTTTTATTTTTATTAAATCACGAGAAAAAACTTTGATAAACCAGATCGAAGATTTTGTCGATGTCTATCGGCGCTTTTATTCAAGCACTCGTTTACTAGGTGTAATCAAGCGCAAAAGAGACCACATTCTTCTATCATTCTAAAAGTCGGTGACGGTGTCGGTAAAATCGGAAAATCCGGATTGATAACTGGTGCTTAAATCGGGACATAAACGATTTTTTTTCTTGTCATCGGAGGAAAATAAACTTACAGTTGCATTTATTATAGCTTTTAATAAATGACATAGTAATAACTATAACATATTTGTCAAATTTAGTAAGAAATCGTTTTTTTTTAAATTTTGTACAAAATTCAATCGTATCGAATCCAGCTTTGTTCAGTAAATTACAATATTCAAAGTTATTATGACGGAAAATTCAAACTGAATCTGTAGATCATGAGTTTGCATAAGTTTGGATTTACTTCAAAAAGGCTAAACGATATAAATCAAGCATCACTCCTACCAAAAAAGCCCAAACTTGACAAAAAGCAGAGAGACAAACTGTATGATGTTGAAAAAAGGACCAGGGGGTATGCTTTGCGCCGTCCGCATTGGTTGGCGGATTTAACTTTTAGATGTGGGTAAGTAATTTTTTTATTGATCTTACCCGTGGTAAGTCAAGGTGCCAAAAAAATCCTAGAACACTGAAATTTCCAACAATCTATGGCTTCCATGAATTATTTCGATTCTAATAGGACAAATACGGTCATTAAAAAACTGAAGCGAGGGTGGGTATGCTGTGTATGTGGCTGTTCTTTTTTACTCCCTGTTAGATAAAGCTCAAATATCTTTATAAATATGTAGCTTGCGTAGGTTATTTCGAGAATAACTGCTAGAAAAAAACTTTTTAATTCTTTAAGTTCTCAAACCCAACATTTGTCCTTTTTAATTTACATGTTTTTCTCGTAAGCTTCCGTCAAATCAAAAGTTGACATTTTGTAACTAAGGAGCCGCCATGTTGACTTGCTGAAATGGGTAAATATGCGAATAATGCAATAGAATAGAAAATAAAACAAAACCTACCTCAAAAAATCAGTTTTAATACAATATCATACGAATTCCGATGGTTCACGTAACAGAAAACTTTCAAGTTTAGCGGTTTCATTTGTATGACGTCATGTTTTGAAATGACTTAAATGCGCCAAAAAGATTAATAGACTTTCGCGGAATTTTATTTAATTTTTATTTTGTTGATTTCTCCGAGCTCTTGTGCATTACTTCTTTTTATTATGCATACACATAAGAATAAAGGTTATTTTGTCTTTTTTAATTGCACTTTTTAAAACAATAAAATCGGCAAAGGATCTGCAAATAGGTTCCAATACATGTAGATTTACGTGGGAAGTATATTGTAACAGCCACTATTATGCATATCTCTGAGTCTGCGCTAAGTATATTTTATCGAGAATTTTATCACAGTGTTGTTTACAAAGCTAAAGAAGCACGTCATATTAGAATACACCTTATTGCTATTTGTCCACCATTACTAGATATCACTCAGGTTCCCGTAAAATTTTGACGTCACAATACAAAATATCTGACGCCACAATTAAAAAGTGATTGTTGTATGCGTCAGAAGTTCAAGCGGCCGGGTCAGCCAGGATAACCGATAAGGTGTATCGGTATAAGGTCTGTTCCCCTAGGTCCATTGCCCATAGAGTCTGTTTGCCCATGATTCATTCTCCCTACTTTTTTGACAAAAGTATTAATATTGAGGGAATTACTATTAAACATGTTAAAGGTATTAAACTTATTCAGATATGAGGGGGTCAGAGGGGTCCAGATCCCTAATTCCAGGGCTTAAAAATATGAAATCCAAAAGTCCTATATATAAAGAACTTAAAATCCTGCCATCCTGAAATTCGAAAAATGAACCCTGAATCCTAAAGGGATCAATCCCAAAATCCTGAGCTTAAAAACACCTGATCCTGACTTCCCAGCATTTATGATACATTTTGTAATTGTTCGTAATTATACTTATCACTGATTGTTGTAATAATTTTCTTTGATGGATTAATGATAAAAATAACATTTTGTTTTGATAAACTAGTCGGCATGGAATGAGTACAAAAAAAAAATGTACGAATAGGGCTCTGAGGGCGAATGTACTCTGGGCAAACAGCTACAAGGATGAACAGACCCTGATTCACATTTTTATTCACCTTATGGCTATTTGGAAATCCATTCATAGTTCTAAGTAAATGGTATTTGTTTACATATTTTTCAAATCAAATAAAAACTTTTATGATCATTTATCAGAAAGTTCAAATGTAACCAACAAAAAAAAACCACATAGCCATATTAATTACCTTTACTTTCAGTACTTCTGACCTGTATGAGTGTTTTACAAAAAGCATACAATATAATTACTTTGCATATTTACCATATATTTAGAAACTGATTATAAATTCAAAACCTTTTATGGATTTTGGTAGCTTAGTTATGTTCATAGCATTATATAATGAATGTAGGCATTGTGACATGGTATGTACATGTAGGTAAAAGAGAAAAAATTGATTAAATTTATTAAGCATATGAATATATAATATTTGTAGCCATGGATGGAAAAAATATGTCTTACTTTAAAAGCCATCAGCATGATAATTGACAAAATCGCACTTACCTTAAATTTTCTATTTTAATATTTGAACTGTTGTATTTTTTTCATTAAGATGATGAACCGATCAGCTGTGCAGAGGAGGCGGTCATCAAAGAGACCATACTCCACTCCAGCTGGGGCCAAACCTGGTACAGGAATGGATTCAAAAAGTTTGATTGGACAGACACTCAAAGTACAAGATTGGTTGAATGAAAAGACAGTCAAGAGTTTACAGGTAAATTAACTTTACATTGAGCCACAGCCAGTAATACTGTACTGTGTGATATAGCAATTTTGAACATAGAAATTTATATAATTTATGATCACTTACTGATTGTGATTTATCAGTTGTAGGAAACAATACATTATATAGAAGCTGACTATAAAAAGAATATTGTACACAAATTGAAAATGATATGATTTCTCGGACATTTTGAAATAATGTAGAAAAATCTATCAACAAGTAGATAATTAGTACCAATTAGAATGATTACAAATTAATGTTTATTATTAGACATAGTCCACATTTCACACAAAAAGTCTTAAAGTAAGAGAAATAAAAACACTTGTTTAAGTATGAACATTTCAGTATTACAGCAAGGATTTCTATAATAAGACCTTTAATTTCACGAAAGAATATTATTTCAATTTTTTTCACTACAATTGAATAGAAATATATATATACATTACTTTATTTTCTTTATACTTTTTCACTTCATATGCTTTTAAAGATTAAGGAAATTAGGAAGAATTTTATAATTAATAAAACTTCCAAAGTATTTTTTTTTTTTTATGGTAATGCACAGTAAGCTGCAAAAAGCATAAAAGCTTCAAAATGCACAATAAGCTGCTAAATGCACGTTGAACTATATAACAAGCCCAGTGAGCTCCAACAGATCAAGGTGTTTTACATGTTGTGTATTGAAACCTTTGTTTCATGAACAACTGTATTAATCATGTTAATTGGGGCTTCTTAGACCCATATGTTTATTTCTGAAATAGCCATAATTTCATCATAGAATTTAAATGACTTTGTTTATTGCCCAATATTGCAGCATTTGCTTACTAAATATATATACATTTATATAATGATATAAGTATATATTCATATCCATAAGTTAATATGAATATTGTATCAATATTGCTTAATTATGTACATGAATATATTATATATAAGGAAGCAAATTCATAATATGCTAGATTTTGTTTTTTCTTGTATCCATAGAGTTCGGCTAAATTACGTCTGGTATGTCTATATATACTCAAGCCTTTTTGATTTAATTTAAATATATTATTTTTAACATTGCTCTACTGTGAAAGGGGGAATAACTAATACATAACTAAGCTACCAAAAATCCATAAAATGTTTTGAATTCATAATCAGTTTCTAATATGGTAAATATGCAAAGTAATTATATTGTCTGCTTTTTGTACAACACTCATACAGGTCAGAAGTACTGAAAGTAAAGGTTATGGCTATTTGGTTTTTTTTTGTTGGTTACATTTGAACTTTCTGATAAATGATCACAAAAGGTTTTATTTGATTTGAAAAAATATGGTAACAAATACCATTTACTTAGAACTATGAACATGATGAAGTAACAATTAGGCATTTAAATGATTTTTCAACATTTTCAGTTTGTGTCAAAAGAAATATTTTGTAGTCCTATTAAATAAGATTTGGGCATCAGACTAATGGCTTACAGTGAAGGCTGATCTTTTCCTCTTTTATTAATTACAGTTTCATACATAAGAGGTTTTTTAATGGGACTCATTACAATAAGATTCTATGTCGATAAATTGAAATAGGCCAATATGTGGGTTACATGTACATATATGTTTCCCGCAAAATATAAAATCATGTTGTAGTCATGAATGCAATTTCACTTATGACATTTTGAAATATCGCTGTAGGCCTTGTTGGCTGTTAGATATAAGTATAGTCATACTTTGACAGAAAGTTTCATCCATTAAACACCAGATACATCGATACTAAAATGTATTAAATTTAAAAGGGGTTACTAAGATTTTTTTGTAAATATAGAGCAAATGCCTATTTTACCCATAATGCATGTTCAATTTCCATTTAACTGCATGTCAAACAGTTTGTTATGTTTTTACAACCGTGTATATTCACTGGGGTAAAGCTGATGACCGTAACTGCATTCACGGTCATCCCAAGATGTCGGATGAAAAATTAGGTCAGTTTCTGTATTGTCTGTTAAAGTGTTTTTTTATCATTTTCTTTACAAATCATACATTGAAACGATGTAAATTTATAAAAGAATCACTCGAAAATCACTAATTACTTCCAAGAAATGTGCATGAAACGGGAAATTCGATTTGAAAAAATCGTTAAGATGACCGTAAATCATAATCAAAATATTTTCAAGATGACCGTAACATAAAACAAGGATGACCGTGATTGGTAAAAAGATTACCGTAACTTGTAAAGGATGACCGTAATTTGTAAAGACTGACTGTAATTTATATAGGACGACCGTAACTTTTATAGGATGACCATCAATTCTAAGAAATATCCGTATTGTATTCAAAGCTTTTTTGTTGAGTTCGTCGATCTCAATAAGGGCTCGGTTAGCGGATATAAATATGTTTCATCAATTTCTTTTTAACCGAATTTTTGTGACAAAAATGTCGGTTATTTATTTGGGGATGTACGGCGGGCGGGCGGGCGGGCGGGCGGCAATCAAATGTTGTTACTAACAACTAAATGAAGGTCAAGTTTAATAATGGCGATTTTGACTTTTACCGTTCAGGAGTTATCATGGTTCTTGAAAGATTGAAAAATGGAGTTTCCAGTCGTGTCCGTGCATTTACGCATGAAATGTTCTACCTAAGCTTCCCAAATTTTAATATGTTGTTACTGATGACAAAATGGAGGTCAAGTTCAATAATGACGATTTTGACTTTTACCGTTCAGGATTTATGGTTCTTGAAAGATTGAAAAAATGGTGTTTCCAGTCGTGTCCGTGCATTTTCTCATGAACCATTCAACCAAAGCTTTTGAAATTTTTATATGTTGTTAATGATGGCAAATTAGAGGTCAAGTTCAATAATGACGTCGATTTTGACTTTTACCGTTCAGGAGTTATGGTTCTTGAAAGATTGTGAAATGGCGTTTCCATTCACGTTGTTGCATTTACTCATGAACCATTCAATCTAAGCTTTTCAAATTTTAAGATGTTGATACTGATGACAAAAGGGAGGTCAAATTTGATATTGACGATTTTCACTTTCAGTATTCATCAGTAATGGTTCTTCTTCTTCTTCTTCTTTATAATTCAGCACTCCATCAACATACTGATGATAACGTGCCGGGCACTGATTTTACTATGCCGCGCGTGCGTGGGATATACATTTTATTTACAGTGAAAAATACAAAAATAAAAATAAAAATTTCAACATTTATAACTTCTTTTTCTTCTGTTTTTGTACTATACATTTTGGTTAAAACTATATACATTGTGGAATTTATTTAAATGTTAAGATGTTTATTGAGAACAGATATTGGAATCTGTTCTCGGAAGCTTTCAAGAGTAGTACATTGAACTGCAGCTACTGGGAGAAGGTTCCATTGCAAGATGGTTCTAGGGTAGAATGAATACTTGTATGAGTCTTTAGTGGTTTGTATGGGTCTGAAAGAGTAAATATGTGAATGTTGTCGTGTTCTTGTATCAGATTGTGTAAGTAGGTCTGTCGGATATATGGCAACAAGATGATGTATAATTTTGTAGAGGAAAATGATGCGGGTTCTAATTCGCCTTTTCTCAAGTGTTGCCCAATTTAGAGTTTGTAGCATTTCAGAGACTGAGCTGGTGTTATGGTATCTGTTGCAGGTGTACCTTGCTGCTCTGCGCTGGACCATCTCAAGTTGGTGTGTTTGAGATTTGGTGTGCGGGTCCCAGACGCAGCTGCTGTATTCTAGCTTTGGTCTTACTAGTGCAATGTATGCTTTTTCTTTGACTGTTTTTGAGTTGACTTTTAGATTCCTTTTAATAAAGTTCAGCTTTTGTGTGGCTGCAGCTGTGATATTGTTTACATGTTTGTTCCATTTGAGATCAGTTTGTATAGTTATTCCCAGATATTTTGTGGATGTTTCTTTTTGAAGTACATGTTGGTGGAGAGTATAGTCAAAATTTAATGGGTTTTTCTTAGTTGTTATCTGAAGGACTGAGCACTTGTCTGGATGGAATGACATGAGCCAGTCCTTCTCCCATTTTGCAGCTGATGTGAGATCTTCTTGCAGTTTTTGTGTGTCTTCTTTGTTTCGTATTGTTTTATAAATTATGCTATCATCTGCAAATAATCTGAGGGTACTGTGTTTGATATATTCGTTAAAGTCGTTTATGTATACAAGGAAAAGGATCGGACCCAAAACTGTTCCTTGGGGAACACCAGATGTTACATTTATTTTGTCTGACTGAACACCATCAATGATCACTGTTTGTGTCCGAGATGTGAGAAAATCTTCTATCCATTTTAAGGTGTTGTCATCAATGCCATAATGTTTTAGTTTGTAGAGGAGTCTCTTGTGAGGAACTTTGTCAAAGGCTTTGGCAAAGTCCATCACAATTATGTCCGTTTGGATGTTACTGTTGTTATTTTTTGCTAGTTCTTGGATGAAGGATACTAGTTGGGTTTCGCATGATCTGTTTGCTCGAAATCCGTGTTGAAGGTCGTACAAAATATTGTTATTTTCTAGGTGGTCCATCATACTACTGGCTATTATGTGTTCCATGATCTTACAAAGTATGCATGTGAGAGATATGGGTCTATAATTTATTGCGTTGTGTTTATCACCTTTTCTTGTGATATTGCCAGGACACAGATACATATTAATAAATCCGGTTTGCTGTCGTTGTGACAGCCTCTTGTTTTGAACTATAATATAATTGGCCATATATATTTAGGATTTATAACAATGATAGTAAATTGCATATTTCTCTTAAAAAATGAAATATTTATTGATATCGACGTTAAAATTTTAACACAAATTGACAGCGATACGACGAAAATTTGAAGAAACATGAATGTATCCCTAGTACACGGATGCCTCATCTACACTATCATTTTCTATGTTTAGTGGACTATGAAAATGGGATAAAACTGTAATTTGGCTTTAGAATTAAAAAGATCATAGCATAGGGAAAATGTGTACTAAGTTTCAATTTTATTTAACTTGAAGCTGGACAAACGGACAAACAAATAGACGAACGGACGAACGTACGCACAGACCAGAAAAACATAATGCCAATAAATGGAGCATTAAAAACAATAATAATACATACGAATATTTGGTAATCGAGCCCATGTGTATGGTTCCAGAGGAAGCAGATTAAAATCTTAATTTGTCTTGATATATGCAGGCGGAAGCACTTTTGAAATAGAACAAAAAAATCGAAGCTCTGTGTTTATCGAGAAAGCGATAAATGTTAACTGTAATGTTTGATATAGTAACAAAATTTTAAAAAGTTAATAGAAACAAATAAAACAACAATTTTCTTATTTTAAAAACACCATTTGCATAAGTTTTTAATGTATCTATTACATAGTAATGCAAAACAATAAGATATCAAGTCGACGACATGGTTCTTATCGGGGCCTTTTATAGCTGACTATGCGGTATGGGCTTTGCTCATTGTTGAAGGCCTTACGGTTACCTATAGTTGTTAATGTTTGTGTCATTTTGGTCTTTTCTGGATAGTTGTATCATTGGCAATAATACCACATCTTCTTTTTTATATGTAGTATCTAAAGTTGGATGTAGAAAATGCATAACCTCCGATTTTTTTTTATCACGGACGGAGAACATATCAGTCTTTTAGTTCAGAAATTTTCGTGTCTGCCCTTCCATTATGTGGATCAAGAAAAAATGCCCCAAAACAGGTAACGATTGTATCGAAAAGAGAAAAATCGAGTGCACCTTTTTATGTTAGGATATGTTTGGGGTGTATATTTTGTTTTTAAAACGTACAAAGCAAGAGTATTTTATATAGCATCTCGCTTCAGATTCTATCATTATTATATATCAAAGCTGAAGGTTGACTTTATAACGTAAAAAAATGACAGTACGAAAAGATGAAATATATGGGTCAAGTGAGATACCTATCTAATGAATCACAAAAACAGAGTAGGTGTGTTCGAATAGCTATTTTTTTCTAAAAGTACTTGACGACAGTCTTTTAATTTGGATGATGAAAATGGATATCTTCAAAAAAAATATGATTTTCTTGTGTGTGATAACTAGGGTTTATAATCTTCAACCACTGAAAATGTTTAGTCTGCCCTTCCACGAAATATTTAATTAGAATTTTTTTAAATGCTTAAGAATTTTCAAAAATTCCATCTGACATCCGAACAGACAATATTTTTAAGTTGAATCAATGCAGACAAGATCATTAACTAATGCTCATTAGCTAGTAGATACATTTGTCTTTGAAAATATAACTGACATATAACGATCGATCGTAATGGTGCTATGTGGATAAATTTATCAGTTTTCAAGAGCAAAATTGGCAGAGCGTCATCCCTACAATGGCTTCCATTTCTACGATTCATTGTGAGCATGAACTGGCGTAATGGGGAGATAATTTTGAAGAAGTAGAATCCTGACTGCATGAATAACATTTCTGTATGTATACAAATTGACAACGTTCCGTCTTGTGATACGCTTTTCGTACAATACTATTTTAAGGATCTACTTTGCTGGAGCTCACCTTCACTAGTTTATTCGAATGATATTTTCAAAATATTTCTGTTATTTTATTTGCACGACAAAATGAAAGACGATATAATATCAATGGGTGTACATGCAATTTTTTGGCATTTTTAAAAATGTGTATTTATTATATGTCATTAAAAGGAATCCCAGAAACAAACAAAAACTTTTGTCGAGCAGTTGAAAGCTGTGCACCCCATTTTTTTTTATTATGCTTGTAAGGTGTCATTTTATCGCGCTTTTGTGGCATGTTTTCCCTTCCTGTTCATTTGCATGTCTTTTGGCAATCATTTGATACAAAAAGATAGTTATATAATTACGGATATTTCTTAGAATTGAGGGTCATCCTTTAAAAGTTACGGTCATCCTTTACAAATTACGGTCATCTTAAAAGCAGTTACGGTCAGCCTTGTTATGAATCGCTGATTCTGTTACGGTCATCTCGATTGTGATTTACGGTCATCTTGGCGATTTTTTCAAATCGATTTTCCCGTTTCATGCACATTTTTCAGAAGTAATTAGTGATTTCCGAGTGATTCTTTTATAAATTCACATCGTTTCAATGTATGATTTGTAAAGAAAATGATATAGAAACACTTTAACAGACAATACAGAAACTGACCTAATTTTTCATCCGACATCTTGGGATGACCGTGAATGCAGTTACGGTCATCAGCTTTACCCCAGTGATATTGGTTTTTATTTTAATTGCATGTTGTACATTTGTTGCATGTGAATGTTTTTTGTTTCCAGTTGTTTACAATTCCACAAGCATGGGTAGATAAACAGGTAACCATGGTAACCCTGTATAACTGTTGTCAGCAAAGGCAGGAGTCGTTATAAGTTTGAAAACTTCTTGAAATACTGCCTTGGGGATTCATTATTATTTGTTGGATACCAATTTTCATTGATTTTGATGGTACATACATAAATGTATAGGACCCACAAATTTACAAATTTGTAAATGCTCATGGAATTACACATGTTCTATGAGAATATATTACGGATTACAAATGTGTCGAGGTTTGTGATTGGATAACAACACAGAGATGTCAGTATATATTCAGGAAACTGACGGGGTATATACGACGTTTTTATCCCCAATTGGAACCTCAAAAACAAATTTGTAAATGCTCATGGAATTACACATGTTCTATGAGAATATATAGACATTGGCAAAGCCACAAAAAAATGTTTTCCTCAATCTATGAAAATTGGTACTGATGACAATAAATGAATCCACAGTATAAGTAAAGTATGTATTAATCTGCCTGGGAATTCTTTTGTTCAATGGGTTATCTCCCTGTAGCAGCATTATATCAGGGGAGATAATCTTTTTGTTAAAATGAATCTTGACTTTAATCAATCTATCATCAAACTTGTCAGGACTCCTGGATATTATTGTTGACTTATTATACATTCATCAGCTTACAGGAAAGCACAATACTATATACTACACATATTGCAACCTTATTGAAATATAGATCTGTGTCCACACTTTTCTTACAAAGATCTGCCCAACTTGCATTCTTGTTTCTGTTCTGGTAATTATAACATTAGCCAAAAGAATTTCTACTTCTAAAATGTGATAGGTGTGTATCAATACCAAAACACCGGAGGATGCAAAAAGGCTTTTAAAAAAGAAAGTAGAACAGAGGCTTTTCGAAACTTTGTAAGCAAAGTGTGGACACAGATCAGTGTTTCAATCAGATTGCACATGAAGTTACAGGCATTTCTCTTATCTTGCTTTATAGTCTTGCTTAAGGACAATGTTCCACTCCTCCTTAACTTTATGTTGGGTAATCAGGTCTTCACATTTCTCTGATTTCTTATTAATGTATATCATTTAAGGGGGTAGATCTTGGTTCAGGGAGATAACTCTTTAAATCAGTTAAGCGTTTGTAAAAGTCAAGTTCATCAATGTATTTTAAGCATTCACCTGAAACAGATTGAAAATAATCTATGTAACCTAGAAGCTTAGAATATATTTTTGAAAATGGTTGACACAAACGTACTAATGATTTTAAGAGTTATTTCCCTTAACCTAGGTCTACCTCCTTAAATATTTGAAAAATGGAGGAAATGGAGCACATGAATTTATGATAGATTATCATTTGTTAATAACATTAGTCAATTTGGAAAATATTTGGAAATACATGTATTTCGGTCTTTTAAAACAATGTTAAACATTTTTTTTCAATTGAAAATGACAATTCAGTAAGGAAAGTGTTAAGTGCATTGAGAAAATCCATTAAGTGGTTGATAAATGCCATAGAATTAAAGTCAAATGACTCAAATACAAGATAAAAAAAAGAAGAGTTTCTTCTGATTTATTTCTGGGACTTTTTTTTTATACATGTATTACAATTTACAATGAAAGTTAAAAAAAAAATCATTTTATTTGTCGAACCATTTTTTTGTGTCAATCCTTTTTCTGTTAACATTTCATAAATTATAAATAACAAAAAATGTTTTACTTGAATAATAAAATATCAAATTAGAAAGTCAATTTAGATAAAAAATTTACCAAATTGCCATGATAATTGTGAAATATATATATATATATATATTTTACATGTAGTCTAGTTTATAACTAAAATTATTAAATGATTAATATAAGGACAAATGTTTCTTAATCAGATATGGTATATATGTCATGTTTTGAAATAAAATTTGCTTTAAAAAATCAAAGCTGTATATAAAAAGAAGATGTGATATGAGTGTGATTGAGACAATGTTTAGAAGGTGAAACTCATCAGATAGATATGTATATGTTGTGTACAAGTTGTAATGTTGTACAAATTATAATTTGTACAGAATTTTTGTACAAGTTATCAGTGTTTTGTGACCTGCTGAACAAAAATGGATGATGCAAGCACACAGTCTTATGCTCCGCATACTTCTGTCAATTTTTCACAACTTCATGATACAGTCTAATACTGAGCATTGACACAAAAACATTATAAGACCTCACAAAGATTTTGTATAGATATGAATATGGTATAAGGAAAAAAATAAAATTAGAATTTAAACCATTCAGGTATCCTCATTTTCAGTTTGAAGGCAATGATAATAGCACTAAATGTTAGGCTGATGCATATTTTTTTGAAATGAAAACATTACACTGGTACATTTTATAAGTTAAATCTGTATCACCTGTTGCAAGAAGGTAGGTGTCAAAAAACTTATAACTTGTACAAAAACCCTGTACAAATTATAATTTGTACAAACTTACATCTTGTACACAACATATACACAGCACATATACAACTAACAAAAACATTTAAGACACAAAGTACTGAACACATATATATATGTCTATTATCTTAAAATATTTAATAGCCTATATCCTTGCTAATAATATTTCAAATTATTTAAAAATTCACTTATTATAATGAATTTAGAGGTAGAAATGTCATTATCTTTCATTGGTAGAATAGAAAAACAAAAGGTATCCATCCATGACATAAAACTAGTATAGACACAGCCAAGAAAAACACACATTAATTAAGGTGGTATCTAAAACTACAGGGAGATAACTTTTTTTTAAATTTTTTAAAGTTTTAATTACGTTGTGTTGTAAAAGGAATATTAAGCTTCTCAATGATCAAAATTGATGTTTGTCAAACTGCTATATAACCAGTGGATAAAGCGGTTGGTTCAAAATTTTTAAAATTTTTATATTTTTGTTAAAGGGTCAAAGTAAATATTTTGTCAAATTTTATGAAAATTAAACGAGCCAAATTAATTTTAGTGAAAGTGTTAGGTACCACCTTAAAGCAAAAGAACAGTGCTTTTATTGCTGGTCTTCATCTCAAAGTCATAGTGAGGTCTTCAACACTGATCAAATATAAAAAAATCTCACCTCACTGTAAGTATAAGATGGCTTCTAGCACCGGCTTGAGAGGAATTCTTGCAAACAAAAATTTGGAGTCTTTCTAAGACCCAATAAAGCCTTGTCAAAAAAGAACACATTGGAAAGAACTAAACACCTATAATTCAATCTCTTGTGATAAAAGATTCATAGATGTTCTTTTCTGATGGTGGCTCCTATGGTGTTAAACTTTTTTTCTGTTCTTTACTGAGCTTTAATTAGCTAGGATTACCAGTTTCCTTTCCTAAGGTCATGGATCTCAAAGACTCTTGGCTTCCTTCCTTCAGGAATACAAACTGGTTACAATGATATATCCAAATGAAATATGCTGCTTAGACACCACAATTGAATGAATCAATTTTTTCTAAGGATTTACAGAATGTTAATACGTTCTTTTTCTACATGATTTTTTTCTTGTGTGTGCTTTCTCTTTCTTGCCTTTGGCATTGCATTGTCAAAATCATACAATAGGGAATTTGACATTATAGCCACTAAAGAGCAGAGAATACAAAATAAAGAAACAAGTACTAAAATCAGGAGATACAGAATGATAGGAATTTTAAGCTAACTCTTTTTCCTTCAATTTATTTCATGGATATATAATTCCTCTTTTTATGAATTATCGTAGATAGGATTTTTTTATTTGATATTAGATTCTTTAGAAAATAACAAATTAATGCTAACAAATTTTTAAAGAATAATAAATTTAAAAGTAAAAGAACAATATATATAAGATTTGGGAAAGACAAAAAGAATTTGAACAGACATTCAGAAGGTTCATTTTGACAAACTGGCAGATTTTGTATCTTTTGGTTATTTATAGATACCTGTCGATTTGCAAATTTGTAAATCATAACAACTAGGTGTACAAATATTTCTTAAAAACTTTTGACACTGATTTTTTTTTCATGCATCATTATTTAAAATTTATTATTATATGTCAATTGGAGAAAATCTAGAAGTCAGCTAGAGATAAGTTCAAAAATGTATTTAATTCATTTACTTTTATAGGACTCAGGATTTTACATTCATAACGTTATAATTAAGTTGATTTCATTCCTTATTCACAAATTTTCATATGTGATGTACATGTACTTAAGCTTATAGTCCTTATACTGTATACAGAAAGATATTTAAAAACAAAAATAAACATTGCCTGCACTGCAGCAGATTTCCAAAAA
This sequence comes from Mytilus galloprovincialis, assembly GCA_037788925.1. Classification (NCBI taxonomy): domain Eukaryota; kingdom Metazoa; phylum Mollusca; class Bivalvia; order Mytilida; family Mytilidae; genus Mytilus; species Mytilus galloprovincialis. The sequence goes on along the minus strand of CM075340.1, from coordinate 9,331,177 downwards.
ATCCAGCTCATTTTCTCTGTAATTTTATTTTTAGGAAAAGTCTGATGTGGAATCAAAGGCAGCCAGACAGCTGTACAACCCACTCTTGGAAACAGAAAGCACTTTCGTCAAGGTAATTGTTAAGAATTTTATTATTTGACAGAACTTTTCCATACTAAAAAAGGGATCCTTATTCTTGTCAATGAAAGTTTTAGTTTCAAATAGAAAATATAAGCATACCTATTTATGAGTATTATCATTTTTTGTACACTTTCACACTCATGGAATCACTCACTTCAGAATGAGTTGACACATTTAATATTTCCCCATTTCAATAGTTATGGCCCATTTTTATGTTGGGTAGTCACTTACGTAAAATAGAAAGTTTCCTTTTTAAAAAGAAAGTTTTTTTTGCATTTGAAATAAAGAGAGCTCAGTGCTCCTTTATAACAATTTTTTTTTCAAGTTGAAAACATACACTTGCAACACTTTTTGTCAAAATTGTCATCCATTTACACTGAACTAATTACATAATTGTTTAGGTGGCCTTTTGCTGTTTTCTGCTCTTTGGTCTTTGACACATTCCCCATTTCCATTGTCATTTTTATGCATAACTTAAATGTGTTATAAATTTTCAGTTATTTTTTTTAGAAACATTTAAATGTACAAATACATCTTCAGTACTTTTTGAGAAACACTTACAATGTACACATATTTTTCATTTTAGGATATAGAAGAATATGTTTGTCACAAAGATGTGATGGATTTACGTAAGAAAGAAATGCTGCATAAAAAATGGAATGATAGAGTTCATGAACCCTTACGTAAAAAGATCATTGATGTAATGGACGGTGATGATTGGCCAGAACTGGACAGACGAAAGAGGGAATTACATAAACAGTATTTAGAATTTGTAAATGAAAAGGTATAACAACAAAAAGCAAAATACATATAGGAAGATGTGGTATGAGTGCCAATGACAACTCTGCATCCAAGTCACAATTTGGAAAAGTAAACCTGTATAGGTGACGTCAAAGAACAGCCCTCAACACGGAGCCTTGGCTTACACCAAACAGCAAGCTATAATCGGCCCCACAAAATGACTAGTGCAAAACCATTCAAACAGTAAAACCAACAGTCTAATCTTTCTAAAAAAAATAAGAAACACTTATGAACCACATCAATAAACAACAACCACTAAACAAAATGTTTACTTTGAATGATTTATAATTTTTTTTCCAATCATTTATTTAACAGGATAATGATTGGGCAATGTGACAGATTATTCGAATTATGCATTATATAACTTTGGAATTTGGGGCAAGTGCAAATTTAAATGTGTAACATTTATTTTTGGCCTCAAACAGAATGACAGAATTTGTTTTGAGGAAACAGCATAAATATACAATATATTCAAGAAACAAACAAATATTTTTATAGGAGATATATCATTTCTTTTCAATAAAATTGAAGTTGCTGCATAATTGTGCACAAACTTTCCTTTCCAATATCTAGGTGAAATAGAAAGATAACTCTTGTAATACAAAACTCTATGCTGTATTCAGAAGAAGAAAAAAATGTTTTTTTTACAGGGGCATGTTTTCTTGGATACAATGGACCCAAGAGAATATTATGCACAAGCTTTGAATGGACACAGACCTGCACCAATTAAGGTATGACTTATTATGTGAATTGGTGTAAAATACCAAAAAAATGAATACAAAAAAATATACATTAACTTTTTACATAATCATTTTTAAGTAAATTATTTTAATACAACACTATATATTTTTATTAGATGTTTTGCTACTTGTAACCATGTTAATAAAATGGGGAAAATATATTGGTAGGATTTCAAAAAAATATTTTGATGGGACAATCTTTAATTTGTTGATGTATAGTTTTAACCAGAGTTATTTCCCTTCCTTGCAGGAAATAGTCAAAAAAAGATTTTTTTTAAATATCATGACTATAGAAACTGAAATCCCTATGAAATATAGAGACTGTATGGGTCTTTTTCAAATTAACCACATTGGCCCACATGTTTGAGCTTTAAATTTGCTCATTATTTATTTATTTTTAACTGGGAGATCTGATCTTTTAAAGCTGAAAACATGTGTTTGTTAATATTATTATTTTAAAAAAAAAGAACATTTTTAAGATTTAAATCTCAAATTAGATATGATAGTTGTTGAAAGGCAGCTGACAGTTTTCATCATCATTTCAGGCCTCAGAACACAATAATTTTTCCCCTTGGCTACAATGCATTTTTTAAGTCAAGTTGAATTAAAAAATTTGCACTGCTTCAAACATAAAATAAATTTAACTGCATATAGACCATTATTATTCTAATAAAATATGCTTGTCCCTGGACAATCCATCAGTGCTTTTTCTTTAAGAGCCATATTAACATGCCAATAGTAGGATTTGAATCTTGAATAAATGACTAAGACTAATTTCTACCCTACTTTCATTTTGGCCAAATCACTACTTTCACTTTCAACAATATTTTTTTTCCACATGTTTTACTTATTTCAATATATATGCAACTGAAAGGACCACTGAAATAGTAAACATTTCAAAGATAACAGTAGACACTGTCACAGATTACTTAGGAAGAAATACCCCATATAATAATTAGGAACTATATTCCTAGAACACGAGCAAAGGGAATTAATTGTGATCTTAGGCCTATTATGTGATGTAGGAACGTACTTTAATGGAAGTTTTAGCTGTTAAATTTAATATGAAAAGAACTGATCAGAATTGTATATATGAACAGGCCCTTTTTACAGCCAAGGAGGTAACAAGGTTAACTTTGTAGCTTAGTAATAATAGCTTCTTTTAGCCATTAAAACTTTAGTGATCAGAACCTTTTTAACATAAATTGCTTCATTATTTTTCAGGATTCCAGTAAAAAAATCATATGAATAAATTTAGAATCTTTAAATTTTTCAAACATTTTTATTCCTTAGGTTTTTTTTTCTTCATAAAAAAATGCTGCTTTTCTAAAATACTAAATTTTGTGTTCTTATTTTATTGATTCCCTAAAATGTAGTTTGCCGTGCATCAGTTAAGAATAAAATGTGCAAAGAAAGAAACATTTTTGTACTAGATTCTGCTGCCTCTTTAATATACTATTGAAATTAATTTTGATTTTTAAATATATTTTTGATTTTTGTAAATGCATGTATATATACTAGATATGTAACCATATAACACAAAAATAAAGATTAAAAAAAAATCAACAGTATTGTAATAAAATGTAATAATAAAGGCGTGCATGCTATTTTTTTTTTTTTTTTTTTTTTTTTTTTATTAGAAAGATTTTAGTGAATATGCATGCTCTGATTTAAACTATTTAATTTAAGTTATAAAAACAGCTATTGAATAACATACTAATGATTTTATAATCAGAATTTGTGCTTAAAGTGGAGTAAGCACATGGTCAAGGCTCAGGCGCATTTCAACACTCAACATTTCAAGGTATAGAATGCACAACTACGCCACAACAAAACAAAACTGTGTGACATATGTGTGTGGCTAGAATATTAAGTTGAAAATGATAACTTGCCTTGAGCTTCAGGGTTTTCTATGAGTCCCCTTCAACATTGACAGTACAAAGAGAGTGGGGGTAACAGGATTTTGGTTATTTGGGATTGGGGGAAAAGAATGAGAAAAGAAGAGAGAAGTGGGGAAAGTTACAAAAAGAAATGGTATTTGGGAAATGAGCACCTTTCTAGAGAAAGTATCCAGAAGGCTAGGATTTAATTCTTTTTTCCTGAAAAAAATATTCTCATTTTTGTTGGCTTAGTTGTGCAAGAATTTGTGTAAAAATGTTGAAATTGTTGATTTTTTAAATTGTTGAATATTATTTTTATCACAAAATTCATTTAATATTCCTTTTTGTTAAAATTAAACTCACAACCTTGTATCACATTTGACATAACAATTACGTTGGCATTAAATGTTTTTTTCTGTTGTGAAATCACAATATTATCTACACATTTATATATTTTCATTGTTTGATTCAGAATTTCACTTCTAAGCAGAAGGTTCAGATTATATATATGCAATAATCAAACAGTAGTCATCAGGTCTCTGAAAGGGGAATTTTTGGATGGTGGCCCAGAAGGGAGGCCCCTTCCTTCAAAATGAAAATTAAATATACTGAAATTTAAATTCAGGAATTACTGTTATAACTGATTATTGGTAAAAATGCAAGATATATTAAAGGCAAGCCTGATGATTGCTATACTTCATAATATACATCAATGTTGGCACTGACAATTTAACATTTTTAAGTGCTTATTAGAAATTTTTAACATAATAGGCAAAACCCCCAAAAAAGTAAGTGTGACTATGAATCTTAATTCATGGTTTACTGAATATGTCTATGCCTATGTGATATTGAAGGCAGGGTATGGTGTCCTGTGGATGGATATTCTTAGGTGTTTTTTTTACGGTTTGTTTTGTTTTGTTTTGTTGAGGATAATTTGATAAATTATACATATACCTGTACTATACAACGGCAAACCTCTGCAAAAATACAAAATATTCCAATTTTTAGATTAAAATATCAACATGAAATGTTGGTACATGTATTTAAACAAAAAAGAAAATTTAGATAAATTGTAGAAAAATCCTTCAAGGATGATTTAGTTATAATAAAGGGAGATAATTCAACTGTTAGATGTTTTATGTGTTCAGGTAGCATTTGCTAGCGATGAAGATCTTGAACAGGTAATTTTGGGTTAGGTTACATGTGAAGGGTGTTTTGTTTTTGAACATCAGTTTTTTTGGTTTTAGGCAAAAATATTTGTGTGTGCATTTATGAACTTATAATTGCAAATGGGAAACGTGATGTTTATTATTAAACATTTGAAAAAAATGAAAACGAGGCAACGATTGAAATTTATAACACCTGTGATTTTTTACAATGTAATAAAAGGAACTATAAAATTAATATTTGAGAAGTCTTTTCACTGTCACATTGTAACAAGGAGAGACAAAAACTAAATAAAAAAGATTGTTAACCATTGTTTAACATTGATGAAATGGGTTTGATTAACTGTTACTTTAACAATTTAATACTAACAGAATTATTTTAAAACTTTTCTAAGATGAATTCAAAGGTCCAAGCTACAATTGGTCCATGGTATTCTAATAAGTGAGCTAAATTATTTTCCCATGATTAGTTTAATAGATGCTGTATTAATTTATATACTGGTACAATAATAAGTTCAGTTTAGTTTTATTATTGCCACCCATTTATTGTGACAGGTTAGCTTTGGTATGAGAATAGTAGATGAAACACATGTATAAATTACCAAAGTATATAATTCACATGCTTAGAATCTCTTGTTGGTCATTGAACCTGAAATAATGAATTATATAGCAACGTTACGATAATGTGTTTCTTGGCATACTCAATCTAGTCATAACAATTTATTTCCTGGACCTTTTTTTCAAAAAAAGGGAGTCCAAAACCTGACTTAAAAAAATCTTTAGCACATAGTAGGATATGATACAAAAAATTCAGAACTCATTGTTTTTTTCCTTTCTGAGGATGAGATTTTTACAGGTAGTATGAATTTAGAAGATTTATTTTTGTGTTTGTTTATTTTAGGTATATTTCTCAAGATATTTATGACATTTCTATTTGTACACAGTTTTATGTGATTGTTTCTTATTCAATTTTATGAAATCTGTTTTAATTTAAAATTGCTTTGAAATTCTTAAAATTAAAGAAATATTTTATAAATGTTAAAAGTTAAATTCAGAAAATTCTATGATAATTGAAAAGTTTGAAATTGTTCATATGAATTTGTCTTTTTTTTTTAAAACCAGTTTTCTAATATAATTTACTCTATTTAGGTACAGACACAAAAGTTTCGTGACCCACTTTTGTCTCAAGGTCGTGAAAGAAGTGAAGAGGAGCGTACAATAATGAGATGCATGACCGGTTACAATTACACGGACAAGGATATAGACCAGGTCAAGTTACCTCCCTTACCCCTTGTGCCACTAGGAAGACATGGCACGGACAGTATTAAGTGGCTTCAGATGCCACTGCATAATATTGAGAGTACTCCACGAATGGCTAGCAGGTAACATTTGTTACTTACCTGAAATAATGATTTTTGTCTTTCTGTAGAGTGGTTATAAGTGTATTTTAATAGTGTGGATATTGTGTGTTTTATAATAGCATGTGCCTGTTTCTTTGAATTACTTATCTTTATTTTTAGAAAACTTTCTCACTTTTGAGTCATGTGATGAATAATTCAAGTTTATAATTAAAAACTCACTGTTGTTTTTTTTATAGTATAAAGAAAAGATAATGTTGTCCAGCTAATTTTTTAATCAATTCTGAAATGAATGATAAATAATAAGATGTATAAGGTCTTAAATTGAAAACTACATGTGAATATTATAGGAAATTTTTTATGATCTTTTTCCATTAAAAAAAATCACTTAGCTTCTCTACTTGATAAGATTATTATGAAGTGTTATTTTCAAAAATTTTAAAATGTTATGTGAAATAATCAACAATATATATCAATACAAAACTAATACTTGACAGTACTCAGACACCAAATTACCAAAATATAGCAGCTGTAATATGGCTGTAATTCCCATTTGTTAATATATATCATTGTTAGTTTTTCTAAGAATGGTATTGTCAGTTAAAGTTCATACACTTGGCATTGTAAGAATATACAAATATAACTTATTTTACATTTTATGTTACTGAAATCATTCCTGAAATGTTGCTATTAAAGTTTTTGCATTCAGTTTCTATCAGAAAGTAATGAATTATCTCCCTTTGATATTTGAATTATTTCCTTTTGAAATATGAATTACTTCTTGTAACCAACAATATAATTTTTTGAAATACTAATTATCAATATATCACATACATTAACTGCAAAACACCCTACCATTCAAATTTTGTATATAAAATTAAGGACTGAGTATGGTTTTATAAAAATTAAAAAAAAACTTGTTTTAAATGTGTATATATATAGTCATAGATGTAGATAACTCGATTTGTCTGATTCTGACCCCATTTTCTGATAAAAAGTAAATTTGTGTGTGTGTATGTGATTTTCAATACAATGTGAACATTAGACTTGGCACATATGATTTTATTTTGTATTTGCTGGTGGAATTTGTATGTACTGAGCTTCCACAGAAAATTTTGTAAAATTAATATATTTCCTTAGAATCAGATTTGAGATCTAAATGTTATAAGGTTAATTAAGAATAATCAAATCACAGTACATTGGAACTTGTGCCAAGTCGTATTTTCTGTAGAGAATAAAGATTTCTTTTCCCAGTTAGCGTACAAGTGTTAGAGGACAATTTCTGTAGATTTGAAGGTGAACTTTTCCTGTAGATTATATGATACATTTTCTGTAGATCTGAATACTTTGTTTTTCCCTGTAGAGTAAGATTTGAGGTAAGGAACATTTAGACTAGTCAGTAACCCATGTATATTTAGTACCTTAATCCTGCCTCTACCTTTACCTTTTAGATACCTTGACCTAGTTCGTTAAAATTTACTGTAAAATTTTGTATACTATTTATGGCTAGTGTATTTGATAGTCATAATATAGAGATTTTTATTTAGGTTGAAACAACAGTTAACTTGTATTTCATGCTGGTTTGGTATTTATGGCAGATTTTTGAAATAACATTGAGAAAGGAAATGGGGAATGTGTCAAAGCGACAACAACCCGACCGTCTGTTTAAAATTAAAGTTCTTCTGAATTAACTGTCAGTATTATTTACAGCTATTGTAATTGTCATGATGTACAGATTTTCAGATAGGTTTAAATGTATCTTATGTTCTTTTGGTGCTAATGGCAGAAATTTAATGCCTTCAAATATGTTGAACCTAGTGAAAAATTGATGGTCCTGTATTTGCAGTTAAATTTTTGCTATTAATTATTTCCATAGTTATAATTTAGATTAGGCTAATTATATTTGATGCCATCTATATTAAAACACCAAAAACATTTAATTGGACATCAAAACCAAGATGGAGAACCTGTCTGATTTTTGTTGGTCCTGGTGGACAGGAGCTCCAGTTTTCTCAAACCCAGAAAAGTTGTGTGTTTAAATGCATCACTTGTCAAGTCCCTGGGTAGTTTAGATTTTGAACATGTGGATACTCTTGAACGCTATACAAATGTTGATATCTGGAATCTGGATTTCTTTTTATTACTCATAATCTTTAATATCAAAAAATTAGTTTCATGTCAGTTGATTTTCTGTAATAGTTTAACACACGAAATGCTTTTCTTTTCAATTTCTTTAAAAATGTACCATACTTATACTTGTTATGTATTTTTGAAGAATTATAGAAAATATTGTGTATATTATTTAACAAGTTAGAATTAAAAAATAAATTCCAGCTTTACAATATGGCACTAACATAAGTACATTCTTGCACAATAAAATGTTCTTTTGCATAGAAATTCCAATAGGGAATTATTTATAGTGAATTTCAGATCAAGCATCTTGTCTTACTCTTACAAAAAAATTGTGTAGGTCTTTTTTTGTTGCAAACGTTGCCTGGGGCAAACATTTAAATTGTGGCACTACAAAGAAAACGATCGTGAGAACATTTCTTATATGATGTTTAGCTAGCACTGATACATATTCTTTTATTGAATGTGATGTTTATTCAACTAAAATTTCATGAAATTTTATAGTGGCAGCACTGATCATTAATTAATGAACCTGAACTCCTTCCTGCAAGTAAGGCCTATTCCATGGTAAAATTTGAGAGAAAAACATGAAATTACACAAATTATTTAAATTCAAAGACTACATTCTTGAAAAGATAATAAATATATAATTTTTGTGTGTCTCATGGTTTTGTCTTAGAGTTATTTTACCATGGTTCTGTTCATTGCAGCATGCTATATATATTTGAATTGAAGTTTATGTTGCAATCGCACATCCTGTTGTAAATCAGCCTTCACAGTACATTCCAATAATTTATGAAATTAGAATACAGATACTTCATAGTTTAAATTTATTAGATTCTATTTCAGATGCGACTTTTTCAATTTGTATTTACACTTGACCAGAAAAAGATTACTCTAAAGACTATTTTCTATATGTTACTTTTTTTAGCTGGATTTCTTTGGGAAAATTTTAAAAAAAAATATGAAATAAATCATTTTTACTTTTATTGCAGAATTTGAGCTAAAAAATGAGAATTTTTTTATCACCTAAAAATTAAACTTCTTATAATCCTTTGAATTTTTATGAATTAATCCACAAATAATTCCCATATTTTTCTCTTTTTATTTTTTAAGTTAAAAGTCATTGTCCAGTTGCCTCTCTTTTAACTTTTAACTTTTAGTCATTTATACTATCAACTTTTAGATAATTTAATTGTTGTTTCTTATGAAAGAATAGAAAACATAGTTTTCATACTTATTGCTTTATTCATTATAAAATCGTTTATGCTTATTATATATACATCAACATGCATCTTACAATTTCTACTCTCTTTCAGACTGAATTTTGAAAGTTTCATTTTTTTTTTTATTTAATTGACGCCACCATTGCCCCTGAACTCCAACTTATATTAACACTTACATATATATATAACTTTAAGGTCAAGGTACAGTAAATGGGTTATGAACTTTCAGTACAAATGATTGCCTTTTTTCAAAGAGTTATAATTCAGTACTGTTTTGGAAAATAAGAGATAAATCAATGTTTGTTTTCAATTTTTAGTTACAGTTGGATTAACAAACCAAATTTCAAAGCAAAATTTTATCAAAATCTGTGAAAAAGCCCATTTACTGTATCTTGACCTTAAGTGCACCCACACCCTTATGTACATGGTGGTGGAAACAATATTTTTATGATGATATAAAGCAATATTTCACCTGTAATGTTTATGGCGATTACTTGGGATTCATAGGAGATGACAGACACTTTTACATCAATTGTATATTTTATATAGATACATGAGGTATATGAATTTGTTTTGTAAAGAGAGTATTATTTAGAACTGATTTTTTTTGGAGGGGCCAGGATTTATGCATTATTATATTTCATTTATTGTACTTTTGTTTATCCTAATATTAATATTATCTATAATATATCAGTGATCTAAGCCTATCAGAAAAGTCAATACAATGTATAGTATTTCTAAGATTGTGAAACAATCTAAACAGCCAATATAATATTACTAGGGATCTTGGCCAAATAGAACACTCGGGTTCTGAAGCAATTAGAAAAATAAACATTTTTTACTCAGGAACTGAGCCAATTAGATTAGGAGCATTCAGTTCCTGTGTAGAATATTATACTCTCACCTTATATCTGTAATTTATTTAATATTCCTATGTTCCAATTTTCATAAGGAAAAATTGCATTTTTATGGTTTTCTCCAAAGTGAGCATACAAGCCTGTAGAAAAGTTAAAATTTTATATTCGTGGTTCCTGTGTATACCAATAAAATAAAAAAAAAATTGTTATCTTAAGAAAAATAATAAATCCACAGTCAATAACCGGAAGCAAGTCATTTCGTAACGTTACCTTTTCGTACCTCTGCCATTTCGTACCCAAATTTGACATTTCGTACCCAACATTTACCATTTTGCACCCAAGATAATATCCATTTCGTAGGAAATGCGGGGTACCAAATGGTTAGGGTACGAAATGACTATAATTCCAATAACCAATCAGAAATCGAAAGCTTTAAAAGGTAAAAATATCCAGTCATTTAAAAGTTTTAATTTCTATTTACAGAAGGAGGATGCAGGGTGTCTTCAATCAGTGTAACGTAGATTTTGAGGAATGGTCTCAAGCACAGTACAACCACAGTCTAGTCGACGAAGAACTTCACATACAGAAAAAGAGAATGTTTAAAGAAGTTCCACCTTTTAACAGACCCCCCAAAAAGGTTCAAGGTCTGAAAAAATGTGTTTCATATGATAGTTATACACAAGTTATTCCCGAGGATATGTTAATTAGTAACATGGACTCAATTCCAGAGGAAAGGTTGACCGTTTCCATGCAACAGACTCAGAATGGATTAGATCAACAAACAATGGCTGTCGCTTAATCAATGACCTTGTCCTTTGTAGCTTGAACTCAATCACTATGGCAATAAAAGTGCATTTTTTGTGTAAAAGTTAGAATTATAGATGTAAACAAGAACTTAATTTGCATTTACTGACTGTCAATTTATGACATGAATCTGCTTGTATAAATGTTTGGCATTTTATTTAATTAATTCTTAAAATGACTGTTTGCTTTGTACAAAGATGGGGCACAAGTTTTACTTATGTTTGTGAAATAATTATGACGTGAAGTTGTTTAAATCTTTTTGTTTTGCCATTGCTTACAGTTTCATGCCTCTTTCCTCTCTTTTTAAACACAATTTTTTTCTCCACGAATTGAAGAAGCCTATTCACGATTTTTTTTGTAGGATTATGTCCAAATTGAAAATGAATATTTAAACCATTCTACACTGTCTTTATTTTACATTTTCACATATTTGTTATCAAAACACTGTATTTTGTATACAATCATATTTTTTTAGCATTCCTTCATACCAATTTTCATCTGTGATAGGTTTGCAGAACTAGAACATAAATTTACTGTGAAATTGTTAAAGGGAAAATTCACGATTTTTTACTTCTGGTTTAAATATGTTCATTATGACATAATATATATATTCACAAAGTTTTATCGCTATATGTGCAGTAATAAAGGAGAAATTCAATAATTAATGAAAAAATATCAACTACTTCCTGTAGGTCGTGACGTTTTCTCCTGATTTTTGCATGCCGGGATTTAAAATACAATCATTAAAAGTCTTGGTTTTTAATCATATTTTAACGTAATCGTAAGCGCGCCGATGACTTATGCTTTATCTAATAACCATCCGATAATAAGAAGATAAAACGCACAGACGTTCAATTGTACTCATTCGTGAGATAAATTATCTATGTTAAACGTATATATTCGAATTACTTTTGTAGACAACACAACAAGTTATAAATTTATTTTTAATAAATGCATTTTCGGACTGATAAGGTGAACAAATTAAAGTACAATAATCTGTAAAGACAATATGTTGGTGTACTATTATTGACCTTTTACTATCTCTGCTATGGCTAGGTTTATACGATGTGTGTATTCACGGTTCTGTGGCAATACTCGTAGATGGCTTGTTGAAAGGTAAATTGTTATTTGCACTTCGGTATTTAACTACGCCTCTAGGGCACACCTTGCCAGGTGTGACTGTCTATGCGGATCAGTGGTAGCATTTAATACACACATTAAAAATACATATTCAAGTTGGTGACAAATAAAAATTGGTCGCCGTGGAATTATTTAATTATATTTGGTGCTATTATTTATTTGAATTCAAATAAGTTAATTTACTAAGAAATACACAATTTTCGGTTAAAGACGGGAAACTTAATTCATATGTCAGAATGAAATGATATACAAGTCTTGTCCTTGATTTATGTCTCATAAAAAAGGGGGACTTAGAAATTAGAAATAGCTTTACTAAATCATTTTTATTTGTCTTTATTAGGCGAAAAAATGTACGAGAACACTTACATTTAGACTTTTGAAAGCCATGTATTAATTAATATATGAAACTATCTGAAGATAACTCTACCGAAGCGGAATATAATATGTGCGAATAAAGAAAAAAATATTTTTGTAATGGAATCGAAAAATTACGAATAGATATTCTTTTCAAGTGTGATAAACGTCAACCAAATTTATTCATAATGGGGAACGTCCTTATTAAAATCTGAGACAACTATAATAATCGTCGTCTCCCAACGTATATATATACTTAAATAACTATTTGATCAACGATGTTTAAAATTAAAAGACAACGAATTTAATGTTATCTTTCCCCATTTTTGAATGTTATTATAAGTCTGTTCAACTTGCAAGAATACCCCTAAAGCGGACAAATATCCGACAAGCAGTTTATTCTTTAAATTGCTGTCATTGAATATCAAGAAGGAAAATAAATCCCGAAATTGATACTCAATAGTTTTCCTAGAAAATATTCACATTCCTTGGGGATTATTAGTGTACGTCCAGTTGCATATATTTTACATGAATGTTGGAACAATTGTGATGATGACGAATTTCGTCCTTTATTCGAGAACAATTTAATTGATATATAAATCTGTGAGTTTACTATGTTCTTAACTTCGATGAACCAAAGCAAGTTATAAATTGACCTGTATTTAAATCAAATTGTTTCTTTTTTTTCTTCTTCTTCTTTTGGTATACAATAGTCTATCAAATTCGTTGATTACATACTGTTGGCATACATGGACTAGTCTATTTACAAAACTTTTACCACAATTTACACAAAATGTATGTTTCTTTCTTATGTTCAATGTATACATGTATACATATTTTAAATTGCGCTACTGACTATAGTTCCGTAACTTTCTACCAGGCGTATGTATACACGAATCTTCGACAAGTGCGCACATTTTTATAGATCAATAATTCTGGTATGTTCCAATCTGTCCTAAACTATTGACAACGAGTATATATTACATTTTCCCAAATTAACCCTTGGAAAAATATGTAAATAGATTTGTATTTCTTCAATTATTTTTTTTTGTATTATTTTTTTTTTATAAATAATATTCTTTACACCAGAAATGTTATTTATAAACAAGCGTATGAGTTCAGTAATGACTAGTATATTATATCACTTTCGGACACGCAAGACAAAAATGTATATTATACATGCACCTGATAGTTCAAAATGGAAAGTTATAAGTAACGGTCGTGTACACTGATCAATACCTACAGAAGTGAAACGATGCATGAACTTGCAAGCCCGCCGGACAGGAAATCGATTGAATACCTGGACGTGTCACCTTACACCCCTTCCAATACCTTTGGGAGTAATACCTTTAGCCATGCTGGTGATCAGATAAGGGAAGATCCGAATTTATTTAAATAAAGTTTATTACTTGAAAGAATTATGAACGAATTAGATTTTCGAAAACAATTTCCACGGAACACTTATTTATCATTTTATGATTTGAACTTTGACTTTTTAACTAATTACAATATTATCAGTTTAAAAATAACAGACTATATGGTTATTTAAAAATATAAGACCATTTTCCGTATCAAGTTAGTCAGTCAGATAAAACAACCGTACGATTGACAAGATATCGACACGCAATTACGACTACATCGTTTACTGTAGTTTTGTTCCTTTGTGGTTTATTGACATATCGGGATTTTTCATCGGAGAAGGTGACAAGATGGCGGAGAGTAGAGAACTGATACTCAAAATTTAAAATCGATGGTGATCTCTTATTTAGCGGAATAAAACTTTAATATCTATAAATTTGAGCATTTTTATACAGAATGGACATAATATCAATTTTTGATTTTTTTGCGAAGTTTCCCTTTAATGTTTCCATGTTTTCTAGTCAAATTGTTCTTATAATGGGAAGTAACTCCATATAAATTTATTCCATATATACAGGGTGTTTGTTTAGATGATTTTTAGTTTAAAAAGAGCCACATGCTTGATTATTTTGTTTTGTTTCAAGGTTGATTTTTTTTAGGGGGTCTTCAAATTGCAAAAGGTATGATTGTATTTATTTATGCAAGTAAAGGGAAAAAAGCAAAACAGTATTTTTATATAACATCTATCATGTCTATGAAAGTTTTAGATACTCTTCAGTTTAAGAGACTTGAACTTATAAGTAGAATTTGTTGAAGATGGACTAAAGATTAAAAAATCAAACTTAAAAAAAATGAAAAAGAATGATGAAATCAGTTATTAATTTTTACTTATTATGTGTTGAAAAGGTTTTTGTTTTTTTTAACAAGTTGAAAATTTTGATGTTAATTTTATGTGTTATTTACCATATTGATTCAATGTTTTATACTTATACATGTACAGAAAAAAAGATTTTATTTAGCTATCTTCCTTTAAGTGGTACAAATTTGAACATTTTTACAAAAAATAAGTACTTTGTACACATTTGTATATCCTTTTTGAATTGGAATGAGTCGAAATATTAAAAAAAAACAGTTATATGAAATATACCCATATGGAATTGAATGGCTTTTCTACATACTGTACATTTACAGTAAATTTGATTTGAAATGTATATTATATATGTATAAGAATATGTAACATGTATGTATGAACAAATACTATTAAAAAATCAAAATATCAAGATATGTGTACCCATCTGTACAATATAAACCATACGAAAATTAGATTTATGCACCATTTCTCTCAAAATATGCTCAATAAAATGGTAATCTTCTCTTTGCTGCATGCATTATCAATCAATCAAATTTTTGTTGTTCAAATTTTTAACTGAGATGTCATCATTTTTGTCTTATAATAACTATTTTAAGATAATTTTAAGATAATCTAATAATTTTTCAAGTTACGTTTGTGAACCTATTTTCTAGTAACTAATGTATTTATGCATTTATTAATGTACAGTGCTAGTCATTGTGTGCAGTGTGTGAAACTAAGTCCGTGTAAAACTTGTAAATATTGAAAGTGCTTCTTTTTTAACTTGCAGCAAATAGATATAAAGCTTATTTGTCCTAATCAGAATATTTATTGTTTAATTTGTTTCAAGTTGTTTTTAAAAATTATGTGTTTAACCTAATTGTATAAGCTTCTGTGTAGAGGTATTTGTACCCACCTGTAAAATACAAACCATATGAAAATTAGTTTTATTGAAGATAAGTTTGTAGGACAGGCATAGTTAGTCCTTTTAATCAAACCTTTTTTAACCTTTCTTTTGTCACAAAAACTTTTGTTGAAGCACTGCTATCTTTTAAAAATGATTGAAGCTTAGTATGGGTTCAATGTTGAAATTTCCGTTTAGCCAGACGATTCTGTTTTCACATGGTTTTATATTTATAGTGTTTCCACTGGAGCATTTTATTAACTCCTTTGGACAGTATTATCTTTTAACTAATCATGTCATGTATTACTAAAATTCAAAATGTGACTTTGTGAAATAATTTGTCTCTTGTTTCATGAAATGTGTTTGTTATGAAATCTGTGATATGACTCAATATGTTGAGAATACATTTAATGAAAAACTGACATGTTTTTTGTTTTGTTTTTTTAACGATCTGTAAATCTTTGCATAAGTAATATATAAAAAAAAAGATGTGGTACGATTGCCAATGAGACAACTCTCCACAAGAGACCAAAATAACACAGAAATTAACAACTATAGGTCACTGTACATCCTTCAACAATGAGCAAAGCCCATACCGCATAGTCAGCTATAAAAGGTCCCGAAATGAAAATGCAAAACAATTCAAACAAGAAAACTAACGGCCTAATTTATGTACAAAAAAAGAACAAACAAAAAATATGTAACACATAAACAAACGTCAACCAATGAATTACAGGATCCTGACTTGGGATAGGCACATACATACAGAATGTGGGGGTTAAACATGTTAGCGGGATCCCAACCCTCCCCTAACCTGGGACAGTGGTAAAACAGTAGAACGAACTATAAAAATCAGTTGATAGAAATAAAATGTTATTTTTGGAGTTGGTTTATTAAGCTTCTTTTTTTTTCCGTAGTTATGTTCATTCAATTATGTTATTGACAAGCTTTTGTTCTTTGACCTCAGGTTGGCTTCTAAGCATTGAGATTGAAAATGAGCAAGAGTCCTCCATTTTTATTATTAATAGTAATGTGTGCAAAATCTGGTGAAGTTATCATACCTCATGTTACAAAATTGTGTAGGGTAAAATGTTCGTTACATCTTCTGACATCAGACTCGGACTTCTCTTGAACTGAATTTTAATGTGCGTATTGTTATGCGTTTACTTTTCTACATTGGCTAGAGGTATAGGGGGAGGGTTGAGATCTCACAAACATGTTTAACCCCGCCGCATTTTTACGCCTGTCCCAAGTCAGGAGCCTCTGGCCTTTGTTAGTCTTGTATTATTTTAATTTTAGTTTCTTGTGTACAATTTGGAAATTAGTATGGCGTTCATTATCACTGGACTAGTATATATTTGTTTAGGGGCCAGCTGAAGGACGCCTCCGGGTGCGGGAATTTCTCGCTACATTGAAGACCTGTTGGTGACCCTCTGCTGTTGTTTTTTATTTGGTCAGGTTGTTGTCTCTTTGACACATTCCCCATTTCCATTCTCAATTTTATGATCCGTCAGTCAGGTTCTTGTCATCACAACTCGTCTGAAACCACACAAATTCTTGTGGTTATGCCCCATAGAAGTTAGCATTTAGGCCTAATATACTTGAATAATATGCCGACATACTATAAACAGTTTCGCATCACAACATCTTCAAAACCATACAACAGAATTTCATGAAATTTTGTAGATAATTAAGTGATACAACATGTATGTATATGTACATATTGACTGGAAATTATAATTAAATTTATAAGTTATGCCCCTTTAAACTTAAAATGTTAAATGTACATGTACTTCAACAGTTTTACATTGCAATTCCTTTGAAACTATACAACAGTATTTCATTAAATTTTGTAGATAATAAGGACATACTATGTAGATGTGCAAATTGACAAGAAATTATGATTCAATGTTTTTTCTAGGGGTTATGCCCCTTTGAATTTCGAATTTTGTCTTAATAAACTGCACCAGTTTGTCAGCCTAACATCTCTGAAACCACCTTACAGAATTTCATGAAACTTGGTTGATGATATAGACATACTATATAGTGTGCATATCGACAGAAAATTATGAATCAATGTTATTTCTAGGATTAATGCCTCTTTGAACCTACAAATCTGTCCAGTGATGTTCAGTTTTGGGGCCTGGTGATGTGAACATGCTCACAGAGGTTCTATTAATAGGTTTATTATTAGCCTTGTGTTGTAAATGTGTCCTCTCAGGTTGATTATAACTGAAAGACTAAGCAATTCAGTTTGGATAGAAAAAATGCTAAATTGGATCGTTGACCTCTGATTTCTGGGAAATATGATTCTTCATTTTACGTCCCTATTGGTATCATGATTATGTGCTACCATAAAAGATAACAGGTCATGATTCTATCTAGTTCAAATCAAATACAAGAATGTTTGTATTAGTTGAGAGTATGGAGCAGAATGATTGATGAGTCTGTTTCAAGTTAGATTAATGTATAAATACATTGAGATTAGGAGCATATATATGCATGGGATTATAGCTTGCTGTTTGGTGTGAGCCACAGCTCCGTGTTGAAGACCGTACTTTGACCTATAAGGGTTTACTTTATAAGGGGTGACTTTAACAGAGAGTGGTCTAATTGGCACTCTTACCACATCTTCTTATATCTATATATGGCAATCTGGCAGAAAACAAAACACTAAACTGGAACAAAAACTAGGGTTCAACAAATGGTCGCTATGTAATGAGACAGAAACCCAAAGAAACAAACAAATTATTGACATCATAAGGTCAATGTCACACATACAATTATTGGCCTTTGAAGAGGTTTACAATGATTTTATATAATGATATTCACATACTCTTAGGTAAAGTTTTTGTGGTCAAGTCCATATCTCATATACTATAAACAAAATTATCCTGATTTAGAGTAATTTCTCGCAATTTGATTGGCTGATATTGTCCTAATAAATTTCAGTACAATTTTTTATTACGTCAATAGGAATTATCTCCCTTATTTATTACGTCAATTGGGATTATCTCCCTTATACCATTGAACTAATAAAAAAATGAGTTGCTTCATAGTCCTAATATTTTATTTTTTCACAGTTTTAGATTAAATATCTAAAATATAATTGGTTGATATTGTCCTTACATTGAATTTAAATATAATAATATGCAATATAACAAAATCAGGATAAATTTGTTACACAGTGTTCAATTGTCCTAATATGGAATTTATCGGGTCAATAAAATTCATATCGGGTTTGGCTTCGCCTCGCCCAATATGAATTTTATTGACCCGATAAATTCTCGTATTAGGACAATTACACACTGTGTAACTAATAGGGCAACTGTATTTTGTGTATGGAATGACTGTAAGGTGTACATGTCCAACTGGTAGGTTTTCTTTGACTTTGACCTCATTTTCATGGTTCATTTGTCAATGTTGTTTTTTCTGTGTTTCCTAGTTACTAAAGGTCAACTATATTTGATGTGTGTAATGATTGTAGATGTACATGTTGACCAACAGGATTCATTTGACCTTTACTTGCCGACTGAAGGTTCAATTGACTTTTCACTAATTTTATGGTTTGATGATTAATGTTGAATCTTGAAACATTATAGAGATCAGCAAAACAGGGGAGACAATTCCGATTGTGTATAATCTTTGTTCTAATAAGTTTTGGATTTTCAAATATTTCACTGAAGAGACATAATTATTGAAATGCTCATTTGGTGCAGAATGATGATACAATGTATTGTAATTGTACATTATGATCAGCTATTCTACAAAGTTTAAAGTGAATCAAACTATAATTTAAGAAGTAGGTCAGGGCATGAGGTATAAATGAATGTTTCCTACAGAACACTGTATAATGAGGATTATGATGAGATGAAAAAGTAAACAAATATTTCAATTTTTTTATTATAAAATAATTTGGTTCTCCTTATATATTTATCACAGATACAGGCATACAAATAAGTCAATACTGTGCTGAATTTAAGGTGGTACCTAACACTACAGGGAGATAACTCTGTAAAATCAGCAGAACGTTTTAATGACGTTGTGTTCATAAGGGAATATTAAGCTTCTCAATGATCAAAATAAGTGTTTGTCAAACTGCTATATAACCAGTGTAATTTTTCTGATTAAACGGTTGGTTCAAATTTTTTGAAATTTTTATATTTTTGTCAAAGGGTTAAAGTGAATACTATGTCAAAATTTTAAGAAAATTAAACGAGCCAAATTAATTTTAGTTGAAGTGTTTGGTACCACCTTAATATATTCAATGATACTTTCTTGCATATTTCATATATATGCTGACTATATATCTTTGCATTTAATACAAAAATCATTTACACATGTATGTATTGTCTACAGAAGGCATTTATTTTAAATCATGAATGTATTTCAAAAACTGAAAAAGTTGATTGGTAATTCCAGTGCTACCTATATATAGTGCACCAAAAAAAATAATAATGCCAAACCATTGGTCCAATATCCACTTAGTTCTAACAGATTCCGATTGTCATATGTGTATAAAACAACCTTAAGATACAAACAGAGAATATGTCTGTCCATTGGACACTGTTGATGCCTTCACGTGTATATAACTTTACAAAGGGACATAACTCAATAATGATAAAAGTGACACAAAACATAATCAAATTTGATCTGTGTTTTTGGTAATACGCATTGTGTATAAGTTTCATCAACATTTGGTTGAAGCCGATTAAAGTTAGAGAAAGGAAACCAATGTCTGAACAGACAAGGTCTCCTCTACTGCGGAGGGGGCTTTAAAATGAAGAGCCTATACTTTCAAATGATTAAATTTTGCAACTTATGATCTAGCTATAATTCTGGATCATTTATAAACAGCATATATCTCAAAATGCTATTACCTCCTACAATAGTCTTTAATCGTCGATGATTTTGCATATTTCAAGGGATATCTATATACAACTTAACTTAATAAACAAAAAAACAACAGTGCAAAGATAAAATAGTCTTGTATGTAAAAACTGTCAAAATTACAAAATCAAGATTTTGCAAAAAAAAACGTTTTTCTTCCTAAATCCACAAAACAAATTATTTTCACATGAAAATAAAATAATGCTATGCATGAACATCACATGTATATCAAACAATTTTTACAGAAATGATTGATAAGGTAAGAAAAAACTTAAAATTATGTTGCCAGATTATGCTATTCTTAAAGAACCTACACATTGAAGGATTTATAAATTCTGACCATATTTTGTAACTGGCCTTACAGAAAAATTTGAACACAGCTTTAGGTTTAACACAGAACAAAATTCAAAGCTATCACTATAAAGATCTATTTAAGTAGTACTCCAAAAGAACTTCACCCTATTCTATAGAAAAGCAAAGCACCTTATAAGGCCTAAAAGTTAAATCTTTGCAATATTTTGTGTATTTCCCATTAAAATGTTATCTAAAATTAATATAGTTGTTTGCAAATTCTGAACTTTAATGTCTTTTGCATATATATTGTTTAGGCAGAAAAATGGAGCATTTTGAATTTCTTATTTTGGCATATATTTGGGACTAGGAAAAACTGAGACATGACTAAACCACAAAATTATATTTGCATAGGTTCTATGGTAAATTGGTTCTTGCATGATATTGACATTTCAAATACAAATACTACACCAAAGTAAATTCTAAATTGAAATTCAGGCCATTTTATCAAAATTATAATTTTAAAAGTGAAAGTTTGATTTGAATATAAATTGAGGCTAAAAAAATGTCAATATTGAACTGCAACCTTTACAACAGAGTTTCAACTACAATATGCATTCATATGAATTTTTTCTCATTTGACAGTTAATTTAAATATGTACAGTTAATTTAAATATGTGTTCCTAATTTTAACGATTATCAGCTGATAACAGATTTGATGACACTGGTTGCATTAGGTGGTTTGACGAGGTTTGTATGAAGTAGGTCGTAGTCAGGCCAATAGTTTGGTTGTATATTTGCTGCATTTGGTAAGTGAGGGACCAATATCTGTCTGTTCATCATAGCAAATCTGAAAAAAATGCAATATATTGTATAACTAAAAGCTTTTGACAACAAACTAAAACAGGTATTAAAATGCAATGTTTGTTTTATCTAAAGCAAATAAAATGTTTAAGTCACAAAATTTAAAAAAAACATTTTCATTCCAATCATGCAAAGGGTTTGTTCTTGTTGGCTTGACCTATTTTTGAACTGCACCCCAGCACCACTGCAAATTTGAGGTTCAACAATGAATTAATTTGTAATGCAATGATATAATTAATATGCAATATACTGTAAAAATATTAAGTTTTGGTGGAGTGATAATTTCAATGTCAAAGCTTGGTGGTTCTCCCTAACAAAATAACTTTCCCTTTAATCAAAACTGAAAGCCACAATAAAGCAAATCGTGCTTAAAGCAGCATTAAACATCAATAAACAATCTATTGTTAAAATCTTGTCTCTTAATTTGATATACCGGTAATTGGAGTTAATTTTTGTTGTTTCTAATATGTGTAATATTTTTTAAAGGTTAAAATTTCATTGTGGCTTTAATTTCTTATAACTTATCAATCCACTCAACAATGGAAATTAAACTCCCAAAAGATTCTACTGGACATTGGTCTCTTAGATACTTACTTGTTACCAGTAACATTTAACAAGAATCTCCAGTAAGCTGGCCTAAGATTGTGAGGTTCTACAACAGCCTACAAAATAAAGCAAAACCGGTTATATACTTTTTTTGAAGTAACGTTATACGAGTTAAAATCCTTGTTCAGACATTTGTATATCATATTTCCATTACTGTGAAACATGTGATATTATTTTAAACGCACATTTTAAAATTTACTCATATGATCTGTGTTCAGAATTTCCAGAATTTTCAATAATTAGTATATATCTAAGTCTAAAATTATGAATTATAAAATCCAATGCACAATAAATTTATATTACTTTGAATCAAAATATGTATTTCACTTTCAAAATATATTTGACAAAATTCCATGAATATATAATGATCAAACAACAAGATTATCTACCGGGTATATATATTTTGACTTACTGCATGAAAGACTAGGGCTGTAGATAAAGAATATATTATTATATCTGCACACTTTATATACGGCACTAATCCTTTTGATATTCCTTTAAAATATAAAATCTGCAACAACAAAAAATAAAGAGATAGAATTATTAAAATCATTATATTTTTGCTAAATATACAGGAGAAAGGACAAAGTGCTATAGGTCAAAATTTGGCCAGATTTTTCATTGATTAGTCGAGTCCAACTATATGTAATGTCTATTCAAATATGATGTAATGCATTGTCAATTAAAAGGATTTTTTGTCCAGTCTTGGACTTGCAAAATTTGACTGTTTGATACTTGTTGATTAATGCCACTTTCAACACTATTGGCTTTATTGTGGGGGTCAATTTTATTGTTGGGGGGAAGCCTAAGTGTCTAGATAGAACACAACTAGGCTGGAAAACTTACAAAAATACATTCTACAAAATATGGTAAAATAGTCCTATTTTTCCACTCATTTATTTTAGTTAACGATTTCAGAATCTAAAACACAAAACAATATGGGAAAAGGTAACATTTTTACCTATGCAATATATGAAAAGGTATACATGTTCCTAATCTAAATTATATGAATAGGGTGGGTAACAGAACCGCAGCGGCACCCCCATCAATTAATTATTGACGTCAAGTATTCTGTATACAGAATAATTTCTTTCTTTTAAACCAAAACTCTCTTCAGAAAACATAAATTTTGCCTTCTTAAATTTGCATATTCAATTTAATTAGATGAGAAAAGAAATAAGTACATATTTTGGGCAAGTGTAGGTCTTCCAGGCCCAAACTACATTACCAAGTTACCCATATACTGACACCAACCTCTGCTAATTTAAATGCTGCATATAAGGCTATAGTTTGACTTTTGTACCATAACATTGACCACCCTGCTAGAAACCCTGCCACCATACCATGTAAACTATCATCTTTATCTCGTAACCATCGCAGTAAACAATTAACAGCCTAGATAAAAAGACAGATATTTCATCATGTAAAAATTGTATAAATGTACGATTCATAGCTTACAGAGTAAGATAATCCAACGCCAGTAGGAATGAAGTTAGCTTATAACTGGAGTAATAAAAGAGTGCAGAAAATACAATGAAAACTTTTACACAATCATTTCTAATTTTCCATTTATAAGATAATGATGAAATGTGTGTTTAATGTTAATAGACTGCCTATCAAAGGCCTGTTCTGGTCCGCTCAGTTCTTTGATTGTATTTGGTAAGCTTCCTTGCTAGGTGTTGCTGTCTAAGTTGTACAGGCAGTAGGTAGGTGTTTAAAATTTTTGTTTTTATTCTAAAGTTGTTTTATTTTTACTATTTTTGTTTAACTGCACTATAATGTACCATTACCATTTAGCAGAGTTTGGTAAATCTATTATGGAAATTGCAATTGTTATGATGTTTATATTTAAGCAAGCACTTGGTGGGGTTTTTTTTAAATTTATTCAAACCTATGATGTTTATATTTAAGCAAGCACTTGGTGGTTTTTTTTTTTTTTTTATTTATTCAAACCTATGATGTTTATATTTAAGCAAGCACTTGGTGGTTTTTTTTTTTTTTTTTAATTTATTCAAACCTATGATATTTATATTTAAGCAAGCACTTGGTGTTTTTTTTTTTTATTTATTCAAACCTATGATGTTTATATTTAAGCAAGCACTTGGTGTTTTTTTTTTTAATTTATTCAAACCTATGATGTTTATATTTAAGCAAGCACTTGGTGTTTTTTTTTTTTTTTAATTTATTCAAACCTTTACATGATATTTATGTTTAAGCAAGCACTTGGTGGTTTTTTTTTTATTTATTCAAACCTATGATGTTTATATTTAAGCAAGCACTTGGTGTTTTTTTTTTTAATTTATTCAAACCTATGATGTTTATATTTAAGCAAGCACTTGGTGGTTTTTTTTTAATTTATTCAAACCTATGATATTTATATTTAAGCAAGCACTTGGTGGTTTTTTTTTTTAATTTATTCAAATGGTGGTTGTTTTTTTTTTAAATTTATTCAAACCTATGATGTTTATATTTAAGCAAGCATGTGGTGTTTTTTTTTTTAATTTATTCAAACCTTTCTTTCCATTCCCAAATCAGCAGAATGTCAATATTGTTAAACATTTCTCTTTATTTATATGATGAAAGAGTAATGTGGGATATGTCTAAAATAAACAGAACTTACAACTTGTCATGATATAGTTTTGGAAACACAATATATTAATATATACCATGTCCAAAAAGGTACGGTACTATTATTTAAAAAAAATGTTGAAATATTTTAGTTATTGTGAAAATTGCAACAGGATTGAGTGTTGAAAAAAAAATATCCTTTCATTCTAAAATGTGCTTATTAGTACAAAATGTATTTCTTTTATGCAGCATTTCCTTTAAACCCTAAATCTCAATCCACAATTGTTTCTGTCTTCTGTTGAACAATGAAAATAAGTGCATGCAAAAGTTTCTGAAAATTTTGACATTTTCTAACTTACCCTAAATATTGCTACGAAACAACCAAGAAAAGCACCAAGGTTAAAATTATCTTTATGTTTAATGGCTTGTAGTAAGGCACTAGGTGTCCTGACGATTTTTGTCAGCGACCCCAGGACTTTCACAACACCCTGAATTCCATAACCTATACAAAAATTTCGTAGTAAACCCTGAAAATATAAAATGCATTTTTAAATCAGTGTATTGGTAATATTTTGTAATTATTATTTGTAGATTTTGTTTGAATATTTATGTTTACTTTGTTTATTACAAATTATGACAGTGTTCTTACAATCATTATAAAGTGAACATCCACAGTTTTGTAAACAGTTAATTTATAATTATAGCCATACCAATGTTATTATGTATATATATGCCAACTCTAAATAAAATTTACTTACTTACTTACTTACTTACAATGATAATTCATGTCAACACAGAAGTGCTGACTACTGGGCTGGTGGTAATTCCTTAGGGGAAAAAACTCCTCCAGTAAAATTTGTCACATATTATAACTTATCAATGAGTATGAAGGTTAGTACCACATATAATGACGCTCTGACTTTTTAGTTGAGAGGAATGTGGAGAAAATTTCTTATGTTCTGCATATTCCTCTATCATTGAAAATATGACGGACAAAGATATACAAAATAGCCTACTCCATTGGAGCAGCAGTATAATGATGTATTGTTACAACTATATATAGTGACTGGAATACACAGTGAAAATAATTCAAACAGGTCAAACAGAAGTTATCTGTGGCTAATGTGGTTCATAACTGTTTCTTGTTTCTCCTTTTTTAAATAGATTAGACTGTTGGTTTTCCCATTTTTGTGACCCTTTATAGCTTGCTGTTCGGTGTGAGCCAAGGCTCCATGTTAAAGACTGTACTTCGACCTATAATGATTTACTTTTATAAATTGTGATTTGGATGAAGAATTGTCTCATTGGCATTCATACCACATCTTCTTATATCTATAAACCAAAATAAACTAACCTTTAGTGTGTAATAAATACAGCTATTTTTGTGTTGACATAATCTATGTTTACTTTGATCTTTCAACCATCTGACCACAGTCTGTATTGATTTGTTCTGTTTTATTTGTTGCTGGAAACCATTTTGTCTAACTGGAACTGGTTCCTGTTTTTCTGTTTCTTCTGATAATGCTGTGGATGGTAGCTCATCTTTTCCTATAAGCTTACTGATGTAAAAAATAGTAAAGTTATTATAATCTTTAAACCAGCAACTGTTACTGGTAATTATCATTGTCAACTATACTGTAATTATTGAGAGCATTTGTTGTTATTGCTCACCTAAGGACAAAAATGTAAGGTTAATTATTGAAACTTCATGAAAATCTTAATAGAGAATAATGCATCAGAATGTGAATTCTTACTACAATATATTGTAACAATCATCCCATAGCATTATTCACATTAATAAAAATAAGTCTCTAAATTGACAGTATATGGTTTTTATAGATTATTCAAACTTTTCTAGATTCTGGGAAATTCAAAATTATTGTACCATTTGTTGCATGGTTTAGTGATAAATATTTCATGCATTTAATGACAAGGCTTATAATTTATAGCTTTATAACATCTCAAAGATAATTGATTGTTGTTGAAGAGTGAATGTTTTATTTGTTGAGGTGAAGCGTTTGTTCGATCTGATTGTACTTGGGTTTCTTTTCTATAATATTGTCTGATAGTGTACAATGCTTCTTGTAAGCCCATCCAAATGGAAAATAAACATTGTTCTTATATTTTTATAAGCGGTACAAATGTGGTTAAAATTCATTACAATCTCATCATTTGGCATGATCTATTTCAAACTTTCTTTTCATTGTAAATGTTTTCCTATTTTTTATTCATTTTTTTACAGGAGATACTGTGTTTCTGTTTGCTTGGTGTTTTTTTTTAATTTAATGTGTTGCCTGTTGATTATTATAAACCTGTATGCCATGCAATCTACTTTTTATACATACAAATTTTATGAACAAAATAGTTTCAATCAATGATCACTAGAAAAATAATATTACAGTTACCTCCCCTATGCCACTAACCTGAATGTTGACAGGATTGATTTAGGAAGACTGTTTTTCCTGAAAATAAAGAAAAAACATTAAACATTAGTATGAAGAACCTAATCATATACTGCATTTTCTTTCTAAGACTTTTCTAAATTATTCAATGTGACTGAATGTACATCTTCAACTTTAGATCTATTAAATTTTTATTCTATAGATGTCCAAACACAGGCTGAGCAGGAATTTAAATCAATTTAGTGGCTATGAAAAGTTTCCATGTGTTTCAATACCTAAAATGGTACATAAAATGAACATAAAATGGGCACAAATGATCATGAATCATTGTGAATTTGAATTATAACATAACAGAAAGTGTTCATCAACTCTTTGTTCATAACAATTCCTGAGTACAATATAAATGCTTTAACCCTTTACTCCATGGAAATTATTTTTCAACATACTTGATTCGCATAGGATTTTTTCAATAAAAAAAAATCATCAGGTTTAAAGTATTAAAATGCATTGTTAAAACGAATATTTCATCAATGAAATTCCAGTCAAATATTCTCATGAATATATAACCTGTTTATATTAGATACAACTTTTATTAAGTCTGATCCTCATTTGTCTTAGGCAAGACGTTTTAACTGAGGCACTACACAGGCGTCAAAAGGCGTCATTATGGAGTAAAGGGGTGGCGTCAAAAAGCGTCATTATGGAGGAAAGGGTTAACAATAGCTCTATTTTTGTAGGCAGTCAGCATTTTACTTTTACATTGATAGTGTGGATTCATTTATTTTCATGGGTATAAATTTTTGTTGATAGCTGAAAACTTGCATATTCATGGATATTTGATTTTGTGGTTTTGCCAATCTCTGTATATAAAGCCTATTGAAAATATGTAATTCATTGAACATTTGAATTTGTGGTTCACCTGTACCCTCAAAACCCACGAAAAATTGGTATCCAACTAATGATAATAATTCCACAGTAGTTACCAAATGTCATGCCTCATAGCAAAAATTTGTTTAAACGGAGAGTTTTTTATTGGCACTCATACCAAATCTTCTTATATCTATCTCAATCTTAATGGAATTGAATCTCAGCTGTGACCTGTGTTTTATGATTACACATGTTACATCCATGTAGGTATCATTGTGACACATCAGTTATGGTGAGCTATTATTGACATTTCTTAATGTATATTACACATTATCTGTAAGTTACATAATAATGTGTTGAGTTGTCAATACAAAATTGTACATTAAGTTCAATTTTCTGAACTTATATTGTTTGGGTTTTTTCTAAAATAAAAATAAAATCTATTTTTTTCTTGAGGGGCTAGATTTTTTAATGAAGGCTTCCTCAAAACGCCAGGCCATTCATTAGGAGGCGGTACCCGGTACTTTTACCCTCCTATGCTATTGACAAGTACTGCCTAAATGTAGGGTTTTTTATATAAGATATTCATGGAATAAATTGAAAAGTACCACCTAGAAACGTGGAAAGTACCAGTCAACATGAAAGATAATGAAACCCCTGAAACACAGATTCCTAGATTAAATTTTTTTATTTATATCCATTCCCTTTTCAATGCTGACTTGGATAATTAACTTAGGTGTATAGTGCTTCATTTTTAACCTGGTAGCAGAAATCACAGGAGACACATTTGTTCCATTGAAAAAAAAATATATACTGACTGAATTCATTTATTTTTGTGGATTGCTAAAAAATTACATATTCGTGGATAATTTATCTCGTGGTTTTGTCAATCTCTGTATACAAAGCTGATTGAAAATATTTTATTCGTTGAACATTTGAATTCGTGGTACACCTGTACCCACAAAACCCACAAAAATTGGTATCAAATGAATAGTAATGAAACCACAGTACACATCAATATAACAAGAATCGCTCACCTGTATTTCAGAGAAGAAGATTTTTAAATGTTAGCAAACTTGATGAACAAATTGTGAGGGCAATAACTCTTCAAGGGGTCAATTGACAATTTTTGTCATATTAACTTTTTTGTAAATCTTACTTTCCTGAACATTATTTACAGTTTATATCTATATATATATATCTTAAATAATATTCAAGCTAAGATAATAACAAAAAACTGCAAAATTTTGTTAAAACTACCAATTCAGTGGCAGCAACCCAATAATGGCCGGTTGTTCGATTCGTCTGAGAATTTCAGGGCAGATAGATCTTGACCAATTGAACAATTTAACCCCATGTCAGATTTGCTCTAAAAGCTTTAGTTTTTGAAATAAAAGCCAAAAACTGCATTTTACCCTAAGTTCTATTTTTAGCCATGGCTGCCATGTTTGTCAATGGATAAAGCTTCGGATACAATTTATAAACAAGATACCCTAAGGAATATTTAGATAAAGTTTGAAGGTAATTGGCCCAGTAGTTTCTGAGGAGAAGATTTTTTAAATAGTTTACGACGACAGACAATGGATGCCAAGTGATGGCATATTAGGTCATATTAGGACCCGAACCCCGGTAAGCTAAAAATAAGAAGACCTGATTTGATTGACAATGAGACAGCTCTTCACAAGAGATTAAATGACATGGAAGTTTAAAAACTAAAGGTCACCATACATACTTAACAATGAGCAAAACAAGTTAACTAATATTTGGAATTGAATTAATTTTGCAAAGTTATTCTTTTTTAAAGGGGACACAACTCCTTACTAATGTAGCTACAATGCAAAAATTGAACCTTGAAAACACACCATAGTCAAAGTTGGAAAGTATTCAGTTCAAAGCAGATCTGTACAGACATGTTTGTTCTCCAAAAGTTAAAATTGAGAAAGGAAATGGGGAATGTGTCAAAGCGACAACAACCCGACCATAGAGCAGACAACAGCGGAAGGCCACCATGTATTATGTATTAGTAAATAAATTTAACTGACAATACATCTACTTAAGTCTTCAGTACTGTAGTATATAGATAAACTCCATTAAAAAATAATATATATGACCCTGTTTTAAAGCATAAATAAAACTTTTTTAGACAAGATAAATAAGCATAAAACATTGTACATTTGTCAAATTATAAGATTCTAGAACTTTGTTCTCAAGTGCATACAAGTTACAAATATCTATTCTAACAACTATGTTTTTTATATGAAGCAAGGTAACCTCCCATTATGTCAAAATTAGATAAATCAATTTATTTTAAGGGGAGATAATTCTATGTCAATCCTTGACAAGAGAAGATAATTGAAGCATCTTAGACTGGCACTTGATCAATTAAATGTAGAAGTCAATAAATCACCCTGATTACTTATCACAGTATTCTTCAGTATGTACTGCCAAATTATCTGTAGATATCTATCATAAGAGGGGAGGAATGTAGAAAAGATGGATGACAAACAGAAGAACGATCAGAATCTCTCAACAGAGGGAAGAATGCAAACAAAAACACCACTGTCAGGATGGACTGTGTTGCCAGAATAAAGAATCTAGGACTAAAAGAAAGATAACACACAACTTGTAAGGAGGCAATGGTGAATGCAAATGATCATCATCTAGAGGAGTTCTCGGAAATGATCATCATCTAGAGGAGTTCTCGGAAATGAGTAGTCAATATAAAGAGATGCCATTGTAAATGAGTAGAAGTCAGAGACAACGAAATGAGAGCGAGTCAGTAAAAATGAGTAGGGATCAATGAAAATGAGTAAGTCAGTCATTGGAAATGAGAAAGTCATAGACAATGATTAAGAGGCAATGACAATGATTAGGAGTCAATGAAAATGAGAAAGTCATGGGCAATGGTTTGAAGTCAATATGAAAATAATTAAGAGTAAAAATTATAAAAAAAAAAAATTCTACCAACAAAAAACTTGTCATAATTAAATATGCATTTTTTTTTCATTCTTCCAAAATGGCAAATTCTCAACACTATAGGCTTCCAGAAATATTTTTGTTGCTAGCTTTTGTTACAACAATGTACTAATGTACATAAAATGTACAAACAAATCATAAATAATTTTTATTCCAAAATACATGTTCTAAACATATATATCACAAAGGTCTGACATTCTGTAGTCTTGTTCCCTGTCTGTTCATGTGACAGAAATTACTGTTACCCCCTCTGTTTTATAGGATTCCTTATCTTAACACATCTTTAGTACAAGCAGAAATACAACTTTACAATGTATGTAATTCATGTACTTGTCAGTTTTTTGGGGGGTGGAAAGATCTCTGATAAAAAAAATACATTGTCCAAGTTAGTTCACATAGGTCTTTTATGAGGCAAGTTATAAAAGTCAAAGTTAACTGTGTTTTTCCTGTACTGATTTTTATCATCTGTTCTCTATTATGACTACCTTTTGTTAGTAAAAATGAAAAAGAATATGTGGGAGTTTGAAAAAAAAGGAAAATAATTCAGTTCTTATTTACCGTACTTAACTTTATCAAAAATTATACCATGCTAAATATACTAGACTACTTGAATTTGTATGGTAAACTGCACATCATTTTGTGCAGATGACATTTAAAAATGTGACCTTTGCACCATTTCTTGATTCTTGAAAGGGAGGTTGTACCAAGTGTGTCATCCTGAATTCCCAAAAAATGAAGCTTCCTTTTCCAGATGTAAAAAAAAATAAATACCTGAAAGTCTGTCAAAAGTAAAGGTCCAGTCCTGATGTCCCAAAAAATTTCCTTCCACCCAGCTTAGAAGAGGGTTATAAGTATTGCCCTTGTACGTCAGGCATCAAACGGTCATTTTCAGCTACTGTTACAATTAGCATTTAATTTGTTAAAATCATAACATGAATCGTTAAGAGGTCTCAAATAATTATTGTTAGCACCATTTTTAGAAAAATTTAAACATGATTCGTCAAATTCAGTTGGATTTTTTATTGTCTAAAAGAAAGTGTACATTTTATCGTCATGCACCAAAAATTACCGTCAATGTCATTTGACAAGAATTTTACCATTATTCATCATGAAGGTACCCCCATTACAACCCTCTTAGAAAGGCATTATTTCATAGGTTAGATTTTGAATGCATGATATAAATTGCTAGTCCAACATTGTATACATGTAAAGTTACATAAAATCTTACAAGATTTCACATTTCTAACATATTTCTATCTCTTCTCTATTTATCAATCCTAAGTACAATTACATTTTTCACAACCTTATTTAAATGTCTTTTACAACTTGAGCATATTAATACCTATATTTCAGAAGAATTTTTGACCTGATCCCTAGACTCTCTGTGTGGGTGAAATATGTTATGTTTAAAGAGGGCCCTCATGGGGTTTTTGATTATGTGATTACTTGGCCGTTTTTTTAATGATTATTTGATTATTAAGCCAAATATTTCATGATTATTTGATTACCTAGGACTGTATTTTTAGTTTATGATTATTTGATTACTAAAGATAAGCAAATATTTAATGATTATGTGATTATATTGGCAAACAAATGGTGATTATGTGATTACTAGGACCCCCCCATGAGGGGCCTCTTTAAAGCTGAGTGCATTAATAAAATGACATTTATGGGATTGCACTGAAATCTTTGGTCTTTCTGACCTTGTCTGACCAAAAAACAAGTTCACATGACATAATTAATAAGCCAAACATTAGTACATGACAGACGGTATATCTGTTATAACAGTAGTTACAATTACATGTTAGTACTTAGTTATTTACAACTGACGCCAGCTTTAATGGTAACTGTCACATATTATATATACTTATGTTAAAAGTCAACAACATTTAGTACAATGACTGACTACCTTATTTTCTCAACTAATGGCTTCCTTGCCAGGGGCTGATCCAGCCATTTTCAAAAGGGGGAGGGGTCCGAATCCAGGATAAAGGGTGGGTTGGTTCCACCATTTGTCCCTATTCAAATGCATGCACTGATTGTCAAAAAAAGGGGGGGTCCATGTTCCAACTCTGAAACCCCTACCCCCTGGACACGCCACTGCTTGTTATTCTCTTTCAAGACAGCAATCTAACAACACACAATTTCACTGGCTCATTCATGTTTTATGAAAAAATCATGAACTATTTGAAGTGTTTTTTTATGAACTTTTCAATCAAAGCTACAACGCACAAATTTTTTTCTTAGAATATCATTATTTTAATAAAGAACATTTTTTTAAATTTGAAAAGGTTAAGGTTTTGAAAAAAAAAAAATAATTAAGTGTATCCAAGTTTTCATGTTTTGACTGCAGATTTTGACCGTCTTAAAAAAATTACCTTGTAAACCATTTTTTTGGCCATTAAAGGCAAACTGCAGGTACATCATGGCTATAAATTATTAGGTTAAACATATAACAGCAATTTAAGAGATAACTGAGTATACTTGATTTGAACTACTTTGTCAATAAAAGTATTTGATTTTTTTACCATTCCTTTAAACCTTTTATAGTGATATTAACTAAACTTCTTTGTTTAAATCTCCTCCTACTTTTTTTTTTATAAGTGCAAGATGTCAAGAAGGGTTTTCCCCATATGACATGGAACAGTCAAATGACTTTTCAAACTGACACTGCTAACCGGAACACTTTGCTTTACTAAATTCATCTCCCTTCAGGAACACTCTGTATTAATTCTGTTATTATTATGTCTTTGCAACTGTAGAAGATAATGTTTAATTTTTGAGGTTCAAATTGTTCGCTTTACATCCACAGGTTGTTGTATACAAGCAATCTAGTAACTTCCTTTTAGAGTTAGTTCCCTTTCTGTATTTTAGTCAAGTTTTAACAAGAATGTGTCCATAGTACACGGATGTCGGGGCCACTCGCACTTTCATTTTCTATGTTCAGTGGACCGTGAAATTGGGGTCAAAATTATAATTTGGAATTATAATTAGAAAGATCATATCATAGGGAACATGTGTACTAAGTTTCAAGTTGATGTAACTTTAACTTCATCAAAAACTTTAACCTGAACTTCGCACTATCATTTTCTATGTTCAGTGGACCATAAAATTGGGGTCAAAACTATAATTTGGTATTAAAATAAGAAAGATCATATCATGGGGAACATGTGTACAGTACTAAGTTTCAAGTTGATTGAACTTCAACTTCTTCAAAAACTACCTTGACTAAAAACTTTAACCTGAAGCGAACGGACGCACAGACGGACGAACGAACGAACAGAGGCACAGACCAGAAAACATAATGCCCCTTTACTATCATAGGTGGGGCATAAAAAGAGTTATTTCCCTTTTGTATATAAGTCAAGAGTTTGAAAAGAATTATTTCCTTTTCTTTATTTTGATTAAAGAGTTATAAAAGACTTATTTTCTTTCTGTATTTAAGTCAAGAGTTTTAAAAGAGTTATTTCCCTTTCCGTATTTTAATTAAATAGAGTCTAAAAAGTGTTATTTCACTTCTATATTTAAATCAAGAGTTTTATAGGAGTAATTTCCCTTTCTGTATTGAAAGTAGAGTTTAAAAAAGAGTTATTTCCCTTGATATTTTTCAATAAAAGAGATAAAAAAAAATTGTGAGTTATAATCCCTTAATTCTGTATTAAAGTTAAAGAGTTTAAGTACCGGTCTTTGTAAAAATCATGCAGAAGGTGATTCATGGCATGTCACAGAAG
Organism: Mytilus galloprovincialis; assembly: GCA_037788925.1. NCBI lineage: Eukaryota > Metazoa > Mollusca > Bivalvia > Mytilida > Mytilidae > Mytilus > Mytilus galloprovincialis. The sequence continues at coordinate 9,296,293 of CM075340.1, read as the reverse complement.
TAATTTTTTTTGCCCTATATCATAAGAACTTTGGTAGATGGTCAAAATTTTGTCTTTATTTTCCCTGTATTATGCCCGTTGCCATGGTAACCATCAAATCAACATTTTGCCTGAATATGTGAAAAAAGACCCTTTTTGAAAATATAAAATAAGGGAATTTAAAGTCCCATAGAAATAAAGTTAATCAATACAAAGGATATGTATATTTACAGTATTGACAAACAAAACCCCAAACTATATAAAAACGTTAAAATTGTGAATTTACTAAATAGTTTGTTTCCATAGCAACCATTTAAAAATGTGTTAAAATTCGAAAATGAAAAATTTCAAAAACTTTAAAATTTTAAATCTGTTTATCTCCCAAGACCAACAATACCATGACATGTCATTGACAAATTTTGAAAGACCACATTCTATATATTCAGAAAATAAAAAGAAAGTCGTGTGTTTTTTTTTCTTTAAAAAAAAAAATTTAGTCAAAAATTGTCAATTTTCACCAAAATTCAGATTAACAATCAGATGAATAATCAAAAATTTTGAACTTAAAAAGCTAAAACATTCCATTTATATGTGCAATTCTGACACACATTTGTTAATTTTAAAGGAGAATATATGATAAATGAAGATATACTTGTACAAAATGAAAAATCATCACTCTGGGTATGGTGCACCCCCCTTTTTTTTCGATTTTTTTTTTTTTTTTTTTTCAAAATTATAAAATTTGTTGAAAGAAATGTGGTATCTCATTGTATTTACTTGTGAACTAAGTATTTTAAGAATTTAAGCATAACACAACTTCTAAAGTTGAGGGCAGCATATGTACCCCCTCCCTTCAATCTTATATGTAAGATTTCTCAGAAGTTTAAAAAAAAAAAATGGTAATACGCATAACCCGTTGTCGTGTCTAAGACTGATGCTGTCAGTGAAAAAGAATAAAGTTGAATCCAAAACTTAATTACTAGTAAGTCTATGTATAAAGATAAGAGGATGTGTTGTGATTGTCAATGAGGCAATTAACTCTCAACCAGAGAGAGCAAAGACATAGAAATAAACAACCACAGATCACCGTATATCCTTCAACAATGAGCATAACATGATTATCTATAAAACAAATCTTAATGAACATTTAAAAAAAAATAGCTCAGGATACTTTCTCTTTCAAAATGGCTACAAAGAAGTTACAGTAACAATTTAATGCAACTCATTGTTGGTTTTTGAAACAGATTGATGCTTTAAAAACTTTAACCCTAGACTAAGATCTGCTAAACAAGAACACTCTCCCTGAAATGTCTGGTTGGTTTTATTTATAATTGAATTACTGTAAGTGTTATGTAAAGATTTTAATACAAGTATCATATTAACTTAACATTATCAATGTTCTAAGAAAATGAGGTCAGGGTAAGATGAACTATGTCAGACAGACGAAAAAAAGAGAACGGAAACGGAAAATTCAGCATTTTTTCCATTTTTAAAGGGGCATAACTTATTGACAGTACCTGTTACACCAATAACATTCTAACTGTTCTGAATTTTATGGAAATAAGCATTGTGTATAAGTTTCAAAACATTTGGTTGTGGCAGTTAGAGAACGGAAACAAAAAAGTCAGCATTTTTTTTCCATTTGTATAAGGGTATAACTCTGGAACGGACGTACTTACAGACAAGGGTACAACTTAATGCCCCCTTTGCTACAGTGGGGGCATACAAATTCTACATGTTCTATCTGAGGAAATATATACCAACGATCTACATTAATTGTGCAAGAATTTGTCAATGTTTCTATTGTATATGGTGGAAAAAGACAGCTTGTCTATTATTTTTTTTAAAACCTAACTGAATTATTATTTGTATACCGCAGAATAATCACGTTTTTTTATGGTGCTCAAAAATATTATCCTTGTGGCCCTGAGGAAAATTTGCTGGTCCGAACTATTGTATACTGTTTTGATTCTCAAACCTTTATGACAACCATGTGCAATGGCCATTCTTAAATTTTGCCTAATTTAATCAATTGTTATATTTACATATTTTTATGCCCCCGCAGTGGCGGAGGGGGCATTAAGGTTAACCCTTGTCCGTCCGTCAGTATGTCCCAACGTTGGTTTCTGTTCTCTATCTTTAGTTTGCCTCAATCAAATGTTATGAAACCTAATCACATTGCTTATTACCATAAAACAAGACTAAGTTTGGTGGTGTCACTTAAACCGTCCAAGAGTTATGCCCCTTTACAAATAGAAATATTGCTGAATTTCCGTTTCTGTTCTCTAACTTTAGTTTGTCTTTACCAGATGTTATTAAAATTATACACAATGCTTAAAACCACCAAATGCAGATCAACTTTGAATTTTTGGTGGTGTAACTTTCACTGTTCTATGCAATGCCTCTTTATAGAGGGAAAAAGTTGCTGAATTTTTTGTTTTGTCTTTCTTTCTTTAGTTTGCCTCAACCAAATGTTACGAAACTTTTACACAATTCTTATCACCATAAAAGTTAGTACACAATTGGTAAGTGTCTTCAGTCATGTCCGTTTATGACTTTTATGATATGGAAGCGGGAGCATCATCTGTGTCCAATGGACACATTCCGCATTTATTTCAAATCTTTTAGATAAGTTAGATTATTATATATTAGAATAAAAAGAAAGGTTCTGTAGTTCTTCTTCAATTTCAATTTTAGCACAGTTAAATCGACATAGTGACAAATAAGTGTTTGCATAAAGGTTTCGATACATGTCGATTTACATGGGAGGTAAATAGTAACAGCCATTATGTGTACATAATCTGACTCTGTGCAATAGTATACTAGTCCACAAAAGAAACGATGCAAGGCAATGTATTTTCCATAGATAATGAAATTGGAAACACTGTACCAAGATTAAAACTGTCCCATTTGTCTAATCTTTACAGAGTGTTATTATCTTATCAAAACCACTGATTTAAGACAAAAAAAATATTTTATTTTTTTATTTTTGTTATATCAAAAATAGTATTTTTATAAATAAACCAGATGCTCCGCAGGGCGCAGCTTTATACGACCGCAGAGGTATTGCACAATACTTAACATAATAATTTTGGACCCCGATTTGGACCAACTTGAAAACTGGGCCCATAATCAAAAATCTATGACCATGTTTAGATTCAGCATATCAAAGAACCCCAAGAATTCTTTTTTTGTTAAAATCAAGCTAAGTTTAATTTTAGACCCTTTTTATCTTAATGTAGACCAATTTGAAAACAGGACCAAAAATTAAGAATCTGAATACACGGTTAGATTTGGCATATCAAAGAACCCCAATAATTAATTTTTTGATGAAATCAAACAAAGTTTAATTTTGGACCCTTTTGGCCCCTAATTCGTTGGGACCAAAACTCCCAAAATCAATCCAAACCTTTCTTTTGTGGTTATAAACCTCGTGTTAAAATTTCATAGATTTCTAATAACTTATGCTTAAGTTATTATGCAAAAACCAAGAAAAATGCTTATTTTGGACCTGTTTTTGGCCCCTAATTCCTAAACTGTTGGGACTAAAACTCCCAAAATCAATCCCAACCTTCCTGTTGTGGTCATAGAGACCTTATGTTAAAATTTTATAGATTTCTCTTTACTTATACTAAAGCTACTGTGCGAAAACCAAGAAAAATGCTTATTTGGGCCCTTTTTTGCCCCTAATTCCTAAACTGTTGGGACCAAAACACCAAGAATCAATGTCAACCTTTCTTTTATGGTCTTAAACCATGTGTTTAAATTTCATAGATTTCAATTTACTTTTACTAAAGTTAGAGTGCGAAAACCAAATGTCTTCGGACGACGACGACGCCAACGTGATACCAATATGCGACCAAAAAATTTTCAATTAATAAAAATCGAAATTAGAACTTAATTTTTTTCGTTTAAACATGGTCTGCTTAAAATTTTGATTGCCATCCGTCCTCGTGTCCATCTGGCTGTCCTTGCAGCGCTCGCACATGTACAAATTATGTCAGATTTTTAAGAAACTAATACTTTAGGTTATTATAAGCAATATCTCGAACAAGTTAGATATTGGTGGTCAATCGACTTTAATAAAAACATTTATAACCCTTGAAAATAATAAATTTATGGAAAATAGCCCCTTTAACGCTCCCACAGGTACAATTCTTGCCAGATTTTTAATAAAACTTATACACTAGATTAATATCAACAATATCTCGGATGAGTTCTATAATCATGGACAATTGACTTTTTTAAAAGAGTTATGACCCTTGAAAATATTTAAATTTATGGAAAGTTGCCTTGTTAGCGCTCTCGATGGTACAAATTTTTTATTTTTTATTTTCAGTTTATTTCTGATAGAACGGACGTAGTATTTTTAGGTCACCGTTTCAAAGGAACTGTGAACTTTGCCATCACTTTGCTTCCGTTGTCGTCTGTCCGGTGTAAAATATTTGAAACATTTCCACTGAAACTACTTAACCAATTCCAGTAAAACTTATAAACTGAATGATCCTTAGGATATCTAGAATTAAGTTTGTGTTCTATTTTCTATTTTGTAAAAAAAACATGGCCGCCATGGGTAAAATAAGAACATAGGGGTAAAATGCAGTGTGTAGCTCATATCTCAAACACTAAAGCCTTTTAAGAGCAAATTTTCAGATGAATCTAACAACCCATTGTTGGGTTACTGCCACTTAATTGTTAATTGTACGGAAATTTTGCAGTTTTGGTTATTATCTTGAATATTATTAATGACAAAGATAAACTGTAAACAGCACAACTTTCAGCAAAGTAGGATCTACAAATAAGTTTATATGACCAGAATTGTCAATTGAATCCGTATGGAGTTATAGCCCTTTAAAGAAATTTTTCACAATTTGTTCATCTAGTTTGTTAACTTTAAAAAAAATCTTCTTTTGATATTGAATATGCTTAATCAATTTCAGCCCAACTTGGGAGTTATAATCTTGTATAAATTTAGTTTTTTATTTCCTTGTACTTCAAGAAACTTAGCCACTATGGCTAAAATGGAACATAGGGGTAAAATTCAATTTTTGCTTTTGAAGAAAAAACGACAGATACAAAGAACATTTAAATGGAATTGTTAAGCCACTCATTGATATATATTGAAGGGACAAATAATCATTGATGCAAGATTTAACCAAAAATTACAGGTGATCGATTCAGGTTCTTTAGAGTCAATTTTAAAGACCATGAAATAGAATCGAAAGATTTCAATTTCTGTTTGGGTTGTTCTCTCTTTGACACATTCCCCATTTCTAAAAAAAAATCTAATATATAAAAATGGTGTAGGGGGTTCTATTATTGCCCTCACCCTTTGAAGAAATTTCATGTTTTAATGCTCAAAATGTTCACAATTGAATTCCATTTTTTAAATTTATTAATGATTTTTTGAATTTTGAAAAAAAAAGGGGGGGCACCATGCCCAGAAAGAAAAAATGTCCTTCTCTACAAAAATATCTCTATCAATCATATTTCCTCATTTATAATTACCAAATTTGTGTCAGGAATGCACGCATAAATGGAATGTTTTAGCTTTTTAAGTTCAAAATGTTTCAGTATTCATCTGTTTGGTAATCTGAATTTTGGTGAAAATTGACAATTTTTGACTAAAATTATTTTTTTAAAGAAAAAAAAACACACGACTTTCTTTTTATTTTCTGAATATATAGAATGTCGTCTTTCAAAATTTGTCAATGACATGTCATGGTATTGTTGGTCTTGGGAGATAAACAGATTTAAAATTTTAAAGTTTTTGAAATTTTTCATTTTCGAATTTTAACACATTTTTAAATGGTTGCTATGGAAACAAACCATTTAGTAAATTCAAAATTTTAACGTTTTTGTATAGTTTGGGGTTGTGTTTGTCAATACTGTAAATATACATATTGTTTGTATTGATTAACTTTATTTCTATGGTTCTTTAAAATCCATTATATTTCAATTTTCAAAGGCTACTTATGGACGTATTTAGGCAAAATTTTGTAAGGATGGTTTCCATGGCAACCAAAGTTGAAAAGAAAAAATTAATACAGAAAACTTATTTTCATACCATACCTTCATCATAAACAAAATATAAAGACATTTGAAGAGGGGTCATGAATCGCCCACCAACAGGAACCTGCATGATTCTTACAAAGACCGGTACTTAAAGAGTTACTTCCCTTTCAGTATTTTAATTAAAGAGTAAAAAAAGAGTTATTTCCCTTTCTGTATTTCAGTAAACCACAAGCGATAGAGATTGAGACTTTTCTTTTGCGGTTCTTAGTTCACAACCAGCAAATTGAGGTCAAAGCCTCAACTGGTCAGGGTCATAATCTTTATTTTGACTGAAATTGCAAGTGTAACCAGATGCAGGGTGCAGCTTTAAACAACCGCAGAGGTCAAACCCTGAACATTTGGGGCAAGTGTGGACACAACATTCAAGCTGGATTCAGCTCTAAATTTGGATTGTGATTAAATAGTTGACACAGAATGAATAAGGTCTAATGAACTTAAAAAAATTTTTTTGCTTTTGAGCAATCAGGTTATTTCTGAAGTCTGAAATGAGAAAAATTGAACACCCTCCCCCAATTTTTTTTTCATCTGTCCAAAGGGACACAGATGATGCCGCTAGCATACAATATTATAAAGGGACATAACTCAAGAACTGTATAAGTGAAGCTGCAAAATTTTGCGGTGGTATAAAAACTAGGCTGGTGCATAGAAAAATGCCAGCAACTATTCCAGAACTCTCTTATGTCAGACAGCTATCAACCTGAGTAAGAATCAATGGCGGATCCAGAATTTTAATAAGTGGGGCCTACTGACTGCCTAAGAAGGGCCCGCTCAGGTCAGGCTTCAGTGATGATTCCCTATATAATCAACCAAATTTTTCCAAGAAAGGGGGGTCAGGCCCCTGCCCTGCCCCCCCTCCCCCCCACCCCCTAGATCCACTTCTGAGAATAACCAGATCTAGTTATGGACACAATAATGAACTCCTTTAAATTAACCAATATATGTAAAATTAAAAAGATGCAATACATATATTGATTGTCGAATTAGTTCTTACACACTGACATACTCAGTCATGCACGCTATTAGTAAACATCTGTTACAGGAAATAAATAACAATAGATGATATAATTAGAGATGTGATCTATACTGTCATGTGACATCTGGTTTTACTTCTTGTATCATGTGATCTATTTGACTGTCATGTGACATCTGGTTTTACTTCTATCTTCACAGCCAGAATAGATATAACTAATTATAATGACAGGTATCAAAACTGTCATTGGTCAGGACATAAAATTAAAAAAATATATATGGTAATACTGTTTTACGATTCAGACATATGTTTGATATTAAAAAAAAAAAGATTCAATCAATTTCATTCTTAATTTTGTATTGAATTTGTATTATCATTATCTGAACTTATTATTCTGTGTCTGTTGCAAGAAATGAAACATTTTCTTGTAAATCACATAAAAGAATGAATTTTACACATTTTCAACTGCTGCATCACATTTCCATACTTAGTGCACTGACTCTTTGGTGAGGTCAATGTGTCACTAAGAATAATTCCAAAGCAAAATTTCTGTCCCTAACTTAACATTCAATTGTTTTTTTAATGGCTGTCCAAAATTCTGGCCCTTCATTTAAATGCTGGTATACTAATGACCTTATTATATAACCCTTGAAATTTTTGTAAATTAAGTTTTTTTATTTTGAAAAAGCATGAAATAATTGCCACTGGACGTTAATTGAGCAAAAAAACAATTAATCATGTAGGTCTGTAAGATGCTAACATTGAAACAAAAATGATTAAGTGTTGAGTGCAAAAAGGACAAACTCCTAGCAGTGCTACTACTACACTGGGACTAACAATAAACTACCAATCAATACTAGGAATAATAATATATGACTTAATATGACAAAATTAACGCACTAAACCATCAAATCTGTACTGCAATAGGACTTTCAATTGTGATTTCGATAACGGCATAAAAAACGACATTAAAAATCGGCAGCTGATAACTTAATGTTTAAAATCCTTTAAAGATTTTTAACATCAATTTAACCATTAACTTTTATTCTTAGACATAATTCATCCTTTACGATTCCTTATTCAAATAAAATATTTTCAATTATGATAATTCAAAGTGTGTATAGGTTTAAATCATATGAAATTACTTTTAAATTGCAATGACAGTTAAAAAGAGAGATATTATAAACCGAAACTTTCTTGTGAGTTCTCTGCATACTTTAACGGGGGGTGGTTTTGGTGCAGAATTGAAATATCATCTAAAGTATGACAAAATACAGATATGACACAATTTTTAATCGACAACTCGCTCATTAAGGATCTTAATTTTGACATTTATTCTCCAGTTATTCAATGGTAGTCTGTATAAAGAATTTTTACATAAATAAGGCTGTTAGTTTTCTTGTTTGAATTGTTTTTTTTTACATTGTCATTTCAGGGCCTTTTATAGCTGACTATGCGATATGGGTGTTGCTCATTGTTGAAAGCCATACCTTGACCTATAGTTTTTAATTTCTGTGTCGTTTTGGTTGCTTGTGGAGAATTGTATCATTGGCAATCATACAACATAGTCTTTTTTTTATATTGTGGCCTGTAAGTCCTGACCACCAAAATTTGACCACCAAAATTTGGCAAAGGCAAAACAGAGTGGCCCTCCAGATTTTCCTTAAGGACACATCTCACCAGGAAAACTATTTCAGAGAACTGTGAAAGAAATCAAATATCTGCCCAATTTCCCAGACCCTGAGGTTGGAATGTTGAGTGAAAAAAATTCTTGTACAAGTGAAAATATGTTTTCTATTTGTCTATTTTGGCACTCAGAGACAAATCAATTAGTATTTTTATGTTTTAGTTTGGGTTTTTTTTAAAACAATTAAGAAATTGAACACCTTTTTCAGGAAAGGAATATGTGAAAATCAATGTAACAAATATTTCATTTTGCCACTAAATAAATGTACCCAAAAACATTTTATTAAAAAAAGTCGTTTTAAATTACAGTAGCTTAGAAGAATGAATCGATTAAAAGATTACTATATATCCTATATCTCTCCAAATACAATGACCATTCATTCTAAACTTTAGTCCTAACGTGGGAGAACCAAACTTGATTGCCGTGGTGATTAATGGTCTGACGAAACCTTTTAATGGCGAGGACAATTTTTCGCCCTTATCATGTGACCTTAATTTAAATAAATGGTTATCTATCATCATTTTCATCTATGAGTCTGACATTTCCACCGATTATTTGATACCGGGATCGTAACAAAATGGGAAGGAAACGATCATTTGTTCACATGTTTCAATTGTTTCATCCAAATTATTCTAATAAGGGAATTAAATACTGCATGCATGGTGTGAAAACATTCATTTCCATATATCCCAGGACATGGAAAAAAATAGCAATTCACAAAACAGTGTACACTTTACTACTTTTTAAACGGTCAGGGAATTATCAAGGGTTTTATTATCTTTCACTTTTCCAATTTGTAGTACATTTGTACTGTGAAAATGTAGGTACTTTTCTATATATTGGATAAATATACCTAATACAGTAGAAAACAAGAATGTGTCCAAAGTACACGGATGCCCCACTCCCACTATCATTTTCCATGTTCAATGGACCGTGAAATTGGATAAAAAATATAATTAGGCATTAAAATTAGAAAGATAATATCATAGGGAACATTTGTACTAAGTTTCAAGTTGATTGGACTTCAACTTCATCAAAAACTACCTTGACCAAAAACTTTAACCTGAAACATGCACTTTCATTTTCTATGTTCAGTGGACCGTGAAATTGGGGTCAAAAGTTTAATTTGGCTTTAAAATTAGAAAGATCATATCATAAGGAACATGTGTACTAAGTTTCAAGTTGATTGGACTTCAACTTCATCAAAAACTACCTTGACCAAAAACTTTAACCTGAAGCGGGACAGACGGACGAACGAACAGACGAACGAACGAACGAACAGACGGACGGACGAACGAACGAACGGACGCACAGACCAGAAAACATAATGCCCCTCTACTATCGTAGGTGGGGCATAAAAATCCATTATGAAGTGTTCTATACAATAGTTTAGAAATGTAAAAGTACCTTTGCTAACATTAAATAAATAATTGACTCTAAATGGATGTCAATAGTACTTTTTTTACTTTCATCTCATTCACACTACATTTTCCTCCCAAATTTGTTTTACATATGATAAAATAAAAGATGAATGTGCCTAAGGACACAAATATCCCTGCTATAACTTTTTAACATGGAATATCTTGTTAAAATATGTCATGTTATGTTTTTAGATGAGCACCAGATAAAGCATTTATAAATGTTTATTCTCAAATACTTAATCTTTTCTTTTTTATTATTGAACTTTATTGCAGGCGTTACTTTGCTTGATTAACATGTTTTTTCCCAAATAAAGCTTAAATTTTTTTTTTAATTTAATTTGAGTTATCTCCCCTCAACCATGAAATCTTAAAAACAGCTAAACCTTTCTATTGTTCAGCCTACTTTCTACAAGATCCACCCACAAACTTATCTGATCATATAAGAAATTTATCACAAGATTTCCTGTCAATGTTATCATTATTTTACCAATATAAATGAAAACAATTTATGTCCCAGCCAGGAGTCTTGTCAGTTTTGGCTATCAATTGTCAATCATTGAGATAACCTGACAGACCAGGACAACCTCCAGACTTCCTTGTGGTCAGACTATCTGCTGGGTGTTATGATGATAAAGAATCAGCCATTGCTGCTCTTTTGATTAAATATTTATCCATAAGAAATAGTTAAAATTTGTAAATTTGAATTTTTTTGATTAAATATTTATCCACAAGAAATAGTTAAAATTTGTAAATTTGAATTATTTTGATTAAATATTTATCCACAAGAAATAGTTAAAATTTGTAAAATTGAATTTAATATTGTAAGCAGATAAATATTGCAGTAGTAAAGTGGTTGATAGATAAAAGAAGATGTGGTATGAGTGCCAAGAGACAACTCTCCATCTGAGTCACAATTTGTAAAAGTAAACCATAATCATGATAATAGGTCAAGTAAAGACTTCAACAATGAGCCTTGGCTTAGACACTACACAAATGACATACACAAAGCTAAAAAGGGCACCAAAAAAATGACTAGTGTAAAACCATTCAAAATTTCAAACGGGAAAACCGACGGTCTATAATCTATATAAAAAACAAGAAGAACTTAAGAAGAACCACATAAAAAAATGACAACTATTGAACATCAGGTTCATGACTTTAAGGACAGGTGCAAACAAATAAATAAAGGGGGTTTAAAAAATTTAATAGGTACCAACCTTCACCCTTACCTAGTAATAGTAACAATAGTGTATCATCACAACATAGAAACACACATCTATATAATTGAAAATGAGAATTTTTAAATAAGACTCTAAGGCACTTCAGCTTCCTCCACCAACAAAAACTTAACACCACAAAATAGCACAATAGTGTTGAAAGTGGTTTTAAGACCAATCAATCAATCAATCAAACCACATATGGTGCTTTTATTCTTTTCAACCTTTTAGTTTGAATAATTTTTTTAAATAACAGTTCCTATTAAAAATTTATTTTTTGTTTTTGCTATAAATCAATTATCCTATTGTTCAGGAAATTATTTAGCAGGTCAATATAATAATTAAAACTTAACTACTATAAATTCAGAAATTATTGCGAAAAATGCGACAGGATTATAATCGCAATAATTAAAACTCACATTTTAATTTTTTTCTATATGAATCAAGCAGGATTTTTCTGAATATCATAAAAATTAGAATTGCATTTTAGTCTAATTTGACCAAATCACAATATTAAATGCACGCAATAATTTTTAAATTTACAGTAATACATTGTTCAGGACATTATTAAGCAGGTCAATTTTAAATAAATGAAATATAAATAATTAAAACTGTACTTTTTTTAAAGTGCATATAATGAAAAATGTCAATATCAAACCTGAATTGTTATTTTCATTCAAGAAACAACAACATTCTGGTAACTTTAATTACCACACAATACATTATTGACTAGCCTGATTTTTCTCCAGAATTCCCTATTTTAATTCAAATGCCAATCCTCAGACGAGATTTAAGTAGGAAGTTTTTGTAGTTTTTTCAATACCTTAGAGAAATCATAATGCAAGTTTTAATGAATAAATGCTCCATGAATTTTTTATAGCAGCCAATTAAAAAAAAAATAGTGATTCCAGCATATAAATATTTATATCATGGATCAATTAATAGACCCATATTTAATAAACAATTGCTGTTCTTTTTTTATTAGCAAGGAAATAATCTAATAATGGCTTTAAGTGCCAACAAAATGAACCAATGGTCAAACAGCTTTTAATGTGGCTCAGAAGGGTCATCATCCTAGACAGGAAATCTTTCCCTCTGGAATTAGAAATTCCTGTATTGGACTATCAATAGTTCAATTTAATTTCTGTCAAAATATTTGCAATTCTACTTGATAATTATTTAAGAAATGACTGTAATATTTTTTCTGTCTATGAAGAAATAACATAAAAAATGTGGTGCACACTGAATAACGCGCGTAGCGGGTTATTTACAGTGTGCACCACATTTTTTATGTTATTTCGAATAAACAGAAAAAATATTACAGTCATTTCTTATAATTTAATTCTAAATTCCATTTTAAACCATAGAAAACCATGAAAAAACGTTGATGACGTCACGGTCACATGACTAAATTATGTCTATGGGCTCATAACAAAATAACGTCAGCCAATCAGAAGACGTGTTACATCCAAAATTAAATTATTCTAATGTGTATAGCTGGGGTTTGGGTTTTATATTATTGATGAAGACCGTACAGTAACCGATAGTTGTTTGTCATTTGGTCTGTGATCGAGAGTTGTCTCATTGGCCACATCGTCCTATTTTCAGAAACCAATATACATAAAGAAAATCCTCAGTACCAGAGAAAACTGACCTTATTAAGAGAGCCAACCCTTCTAGCTGTTTATAAAAGATAGATATCTGGACTTCTAGGAATGGAGGTGCCCCCTTTTGTGAAAATCTCCTCCATGCCCCCTTTTGTGAAAATCTCTTCCATGCTATCAAAATTATTTGAAACAAACCTGACTCTATAGACACCAAACTTTTGTTTTTTGTTAAATAAATCATGCCCCTAGAGAGCACCCCTGCATGTCTAGCCTGTTTCATCTGGTTTATGTAAGACACTGCGAAGCTTTTAAACCATGACACATTTTCCTTCCGATTTTAAAACAAAAGTTGAAATGTTTATGTTCGTGTGATGTATAACAGACAATTAATCAATGCAGTCATTGATAATACACAGATGTATGTATTCAGAACAACGGCTTTTGGAAATTCACCACCCTCAGATATTAGCAGCCTCTTATGCAGACTTGAGTGTCCTTTTAAGTTTATGCCTTGTTTCAAATGTTATATAAGCACTAATTGTTTATTTTTGGTTGTTAAAAAAAAATTGAGAATCTCTAAACTTTTTAAAATCTAACTTTAAAAATCCCTTTTTGGGATGATTAGAAATTCACTATATTTAGTGGTTATAGTCATTTAAGGAATAAAGGGAGTCTGAAGGGATCATAAAGCTATAGCAATTCTTTTATGAACTGTTCTATTAATATTATGTTGTTCTTGTCACAAGCTTAATTACTGTCTAAAGCTTATATGTCAATAAACATTTGAATTTGAATATTTCACATAAATTTGTATCATCCATTAACAAGTAATATTTGCACCTGGAAGCCATTTATCATTCAATCATCAAGATCAACCCCTTGTTGGTTGAATTTGATTATTCCCAACCCATACAATCTTCCACCCATACATCTACATTTATGATACCCATACTCATGGTGTAGATATCCCCTCAAGTTAGTTATGCATGTCACATTGCCCCTCCTCTCTGATGTATTTGTCCTCCCGTCTATAAATAAATGTCTTGTACAACCATTAAAATCATGTACCGGTAAATGTCTATCAAAATAATTACAACTTGAAGGAAGGTTAAGTTAAAAAGATTTACAATTAATCATTTAGGATTTTAAAACATGTATACTATTTCAAAATAAGACATTAACTATTCTTTAATTGATCATACAATGTAAAAACATACTTTTTACATATAGACATGTCGAGATTCATTTTTTCATTCATCAATTTCTAGACAATGTTATAGGCTACCATACTTTTTCTAACAAACATTTTTCCAACGTAGTCGGTATAGTTTTGGTTTGTGACCTTTGAACTTAAGGACGCTTAACTATGGCAACAGAATATGCATGCTCGAAAATCCTTAAAATCCTTTCTGTGATTGGACAAAATGCTGTCATGGTGGGTGATTTGGTTGTGTTTGAAAAAACGTCTCGTTAATTATATCGTGATGGAAAGCAAGTGAAAAAATATAAATATTTGAACTAGATCTTACAAAGATTTATATTTTTATTAAAATAATTGTTTCTCCAATAGCTCTTTGCATCCATGACAGCTGTTTATTCGGGACAATTACATAATTTTTAATGTAAACTTTGTTGTACGAACGTATATGACTTTTAGAGCGCACCTACGCATGTGAGATTTCCGCGGGGTTTTGGTGAATGTAAACAGAAAGATACGAGGACCGAGAATACTGAACACAAACAGAGAAAACATTATTTAAATAGTATCTTTGTGCTTCTGAAGGTTATCGAAATGATAGTTTTAAACATATACTCAAATTTAAATACGTCGGATATCTTTTTTAAAGATAGTTCTATTATTGTTTCTACATAGTGCTGTCACATGACTGTATTTCTTGCTTAAACGAAAATTATTTGGTGGTCATTTTGCCTGCATGTTATTTTTTATGCATGCGCTGACCACAAGAGTATTCCAAAAAAATTATTAATTGAGACAGGCTGGTAATAGATATGAATAATGTAACTGGTTGCCAAAATATTTACTGATGGTTAGAAAGGGGGAGGGGCATTATTAACATTTTTTTTGTGAATTTTTGCAAGTACATTTTAATCTTCACTTTTATCATTTCACTCTTAAATAATAATCAAATTGAGAATGAAAATGGGGAATGTGTCAAAAAGACAACAACCTGTGGCCGACCAAAGAATAAAATAGAGGAAAAAACTTATTTTCATCGATATTTGATTTTGTGCATGTTTTTCAAAAATGTTTGTTTACATTATAGCCTATAAAAACTTTGTACTGTATTAAACATTTAAATTTGTCGTTTCCCTTGTAACCTACAAAATCAATGAAAATTATGTAAACATGTCTTACTTTTCTACATTGGCTAGAGGTTTAGGGGGAAGGGGGAAGATCTCATAAACATGTTTAACCCCGCTGCATTTTGAACCTGTCCCAAGTCAGGAGCCTCTGGCCTTTGTTAGTCTTGTATTATTTTAATTTTAGTTTCTTGTGTACAATTTGGAAATTAGTATGGCGTTCATTATCACTGAACAAGTATATATTTGTTTAGGGGCCAGCTGAAGGACGCATCTGGGTGCAGGAATTTCTCGCTACATTGAAGACCTGTCGGTGACCTTCTGCTGTTGTTTTTTCTATGGTCGGGTTGTTGTCTCTTTGACACATTCCCCATTTCCATTCTCAATTTTATGTCACTTGCTGCAAAAAAGTACATAACAGGACACCTCATCTACATAATAATTGATCAAATGCTATTTTTAATTTTGTCTTTAAATTGATTAATTGTTGGTGTTTTAACCCCACTTTTGGTCTATTTCGTAGAGGCCAGTTGTTATTGGTGTAAGAAGCCAGGGTGCCCGGAGAAAGAAAATGTATATATTAGAGATACCAAAAAGAAACTTTGAAGAGTAGTGCACTTTTTGGGCAGTTTTATATGAAATCTTGGTAACCTATTTACTGTGCGCAAGTTTGCATCATTGCATTCCTATCTCAATTAACCTACTACCCCCTATTTTATTCCTTTTGTTTGTTAGTTTTGGTTACAGAGGGAGGGAAAAATATCAAGTTTGAGATCCATAAGAAAGCTTCCAAGCCACACATCTATTTCATATTTAAAATCAACCACCTCTTTAAACAATATGTGGAGAAATTCAATTTACAAATTCCTCCATAGGTACGTCGGCGAAGTCTATTAAATGACAATGCAAAAATTTCAGGATCTCCCAATGTTTGCACAGGTTTATTAAAATTATGACAAATTCTAATTTCATTTTCATTACTTCAAGAAGAACGAGATTCAAATTAAACTGACCAGATTTCGTCTACTTATTAGGCACGTAACAGCAGGACAACCGAAACAAAAACCCCAATATTCCGAAGAATTCTCTTCAATTTTCCGTCTTACTTTGTTGACATAATATTCCATCCTCCTGTCAAAATACACAGAAATATCATTAAAAACTGATTAATTAGATAAAATAGCCCCCACTCTAAGTTACCGCAAGCTAAGAGGATATAAAATTTGTTTTTGGTATTTAATTGATACTTGTAATAGGTTTACCTAACGTCAGGTCCAAATTAAAAATGTTTGGATTATTATGGTTCTATCGTATTGTTTTCACCTTAGTATTAAGGTGTAGTCGGTAATTAATTTTTACCTGAGATTCATGACAAGGTAAATTCTTTAGATGATTTATGGCTGAACATCTGCCAATAAAAATTTAAATTATTAGAGTTATTCCCCCTTACTTATAAACTTGAAGTCCAATACTATAAATCTTTTGGAAAAATATGCATTCCTGGTATTTTTTTTGTAATGCAGTAATGTACGTCCGTAACTGACAGTCTCAGATTCAAACTAATTTATTCATTCATTATTTATTTGTTTATCAGTCAAAATCCTCAGCTTGGCACAAAAAAAAATAAACTTGTACATGTATATTATTATGCAGAGAAACTAAGTGGTGTTTAGTGTAATTCAAGAAAATTCATAAAACAAGTTGTACAAAAATATCTTATTTTCATTCAGTCTTTTTTTTCTTTCTCCTCTGTGCCCTGACACACTCTCTGAATACAGAGATATTAAAAGAAAGGAAAAAAAGAAAAAGAAAAAGAAATTTCTGGATTCAGTCTTCAATTGCCTTACTTTTTGAAGATAACAACCCTAATATCAATAGACCTTCTCCTTTTAATAACCCTAATATCAATAGACCTTCTCCTTTTAATAACCCTAATATCAATAGACCTTCTCCTTTTAATAACCCTAATATTAATAGACCTTCTCCTTTTAATAACCCTAATATCAATAGACCTTCTCCTTTTAATAACCCTAATATCAATAGACCCTTCTCCTTTGTACAATGTCAACCTCTAAGGTCACAACTCTTTAAATGAAAGAAATATAAAATTCTAATAATATAGTATTATACATAAGGGGTGGATTTGGTAGGAAAGTAAAGGCTAATTTCAATCTAACAAGAACCATAACTCCTGAAAGGAAAAAAGGAAAATCATTAATAGTATAAAAAGATTTAAATTAAAAAAAAAAGTTAAAAAAAAAGAAGATTTGTTTGAAAGCTGCTTTTAATATAGCTATTGCCTGCCTCCACCTATTTACCTGGCCTGCTTCACCAAATAAATAACTGGGTTTTCCCTTTGAAAACTTGGTTAAAAAAAAGTAAAATACTTAGTTGTCTATATATACATATACCCTTTAAAACTTAAACTGCAACCATAAAATTAAACTTCAAACATATCAGATGAAGATTAACCAAAATTGTGCAGAGATTCTGCATTTATTACGATACCCAATACTTACTTATTTCAAAAATCAAAAACAATTTTCTCATTCTTATTTAAAATTTTTATTAGTTTATAAAAAAAATAACAACTGATTATACATCATTGATGAGTTCATGTGAGCATCGTTATCGGCTTATGAAATCCATTAAAACTAATTACGAGGATATTTTAACGACATTTTACATTCCTATAGATTCTAATGATACAATCGTAATACTTTTATCGGCTGGTAAATCATCATTTTTCCCAATAATTAAATACATGCAGTTTAAAATTAAACCTGCTTTTAGAAGATTTCTAAAATGAGCAATAAAATGTTATTTGTGCAGGTTTTATTTATTGTCAATTACTGTAACAATGAGCTGCAGAGAATAGATACTGGAGATTTTATTATTATTCATTATTTTATTTGGTATAAGTCGACCACAAATCCTAATGTTCAGTGAATTAGCACAGATTTTCTATAGTTCAAAGTATGCAAATTTTGGAAAATCCACAAAAATAAAATAATTAGGATTAATTTTTTTTCACAAAAAATAAAAAAAAAAATTAAAAAAAAATCCACAGTATGTTATCATTTCAAAGGATAAACCCTCTTTTTTTTTCTTATTAAATTACTATTTATGTTAAAAATAAAAAATAAAAAAATTTGAGGTTGAAAATCCAATATTCCTTAGAAAAAAAATCATTATTCAATTTCTGAAAAATTAGCATGAATATCTAAGCTAAAGGTAACATGAAACTAAAGTTCCTTAGATATTCTATACATAATTAATTCAAACAAAAAATGTTATGATAATGATTATTGTAACTGGAAAATTCATATCATCAACATGGAACAACAGTAATGCATGTAATAAAAAAATTGTAACATGTGCAACAATATAATTGCTTTTTTTTCAGTATGAATTATAAAACTGCTGTTTTGTTTAGCTGTCCCCCAGTAAAAAAAAATAAGCATTTTAAGTAACCTAATATTGCCTGGAGCCTACCAGTACTTTTTTGTTTTATTTTGTTTGTTTTTTTATTGCTGGAAAAAAGGGGGGTATTAGAAACAGAGAGAGACAATTGCTGATGTCTGTAAAATAACTGTTGCCAACTTAATTTCCGCAAAAACTTACAACTGGACGCCTGGACACTGTAATTAAAAGCAATTTAATAAAACGAAAACAGATTTATTTCAGTTAACATAAATTTCACAAATTCTCAGACAATATTTCTTCTCTGTCATTTATAATTAACTTTTTTGGAGGATTTATCATATTAAACAATTTGTTTACCTATAAATTCTAATAAATCTGTCATAGTTCTTTCTCAGTCTAATAACTTAGTGAGAAAACAATTTAATTTTACTTTTCACCAACGATTTCCGTGTCAAATCAATTTTTGAGATAACGCTAAACCCTCTCCTCTTGCTTGCTTATCCTTTTTTCCTTTCAGATCTGTTTTCGCAGATAAAATCACGGCAATTTGTCACTACGTAAATGACGACCAATTGATCCTTTAATCAACGATTTATCTGACTACCAGTGCATTCTTACTCTCCCGTGGAAATAACGTATCAATCTGGCCGATATCCACCACATACAAAATCAATTTATTTTCATTAAGAATGGAGTTTAAAGCCATGTGCCTTGTCCCAGAATTATGGTGTACTTTGTCAGTTGTATTAGTCAGAAGCCGACATGCTGAATAACAACTGGGACACTAATCCGGACAATGTGTCACAAAGAATATAAAATATACTGCCACAATCTATCATGGGAAAGAAATTCAAATCATCTTCCTATAGTACAAGGACAAGTGAACAGGATATTCAGATCTCACTTTTTCAATTTCACAAAATGTAAAAAGCTAATGTGGAAAAGCTCAAATACCACATCATCTATATCAGTTTTAAAAGATGACTGAAAAAACATCAATAGTCTTCCCCTCCCCCTTCAGTACACCAAAAAATGTTGATCACTAAATAAGTAAGAAGTATGTTGGTTAAATATACATGTATTCCTGTTTTCATTAACTCATATTTTTTTTTATTTCATTGCTTCATTGCAAAGACTATAAGGATCAATGATTAGAGAGATTATAAGGGTAATATTGCTATTAAGTCAGATATCCAAGCGGATAAAATTATGTCTAAATATCACACTTTCTATTCATGATTGGTAATTGTGCATTTATCTTGTTTGTTTGTCCATATTTATACATTAATTTCACCTTTTTTATTATGTAGCATAAGGAGATTACGTTTTGTCTCAAATTAAAAGTGAGCTTTTATTGCATCTGAAGGTCTTATTACAACTTTTATATGAAGGAGAGCAATAAAGGGTTCCCCTGTCAAAATGTAACCATGGTTGACCAGGGTTACCATCGCTAACCATTAATAACCATGGTCAAACCATGGTTGGATGTGCTGAAAACCATGGTCAACTATGGTTTTACACTTTGGTGACCATGGTCATCTATGGTTTCACACTTTGGTGACCATGGTCAACTATTGTTTCACACTTTGGTGACCATGGTAACCTATGGTTTTACACTTTTGCAACCAGGGTCAACACCTGACTATGGTTGACCATGCTCTTATCAACTGTTGACTATAGTCAATTTGACAACCATGGTGTACTGCCTTTGTGAACACTGTTCCTAAAATTGCTTATGGTCTTCTTTTTAGTAAATTATGGTGCATAGATTTTGAGACATGAGGGGCTCAAACTGTAGCTTTTTACAATATGGTCCTTATGATATTTTTTCACAATTTGCTGAGTCTACAAATAATAAAAAATATCATGAGGACCGCATTTTAGTGCAATGTTTCCGTAGCTAATTTGACCCCACCTCAGTTGAAGCCTGTCATAAACATCCAATGCTGATCTAGACCAAACTGAAAGGACAGAAATTTTGGCTTGTTTAATCATTTTACAAGAAGAAATAAACACATCTTGTTATAATTTTGATATCATCCATTATGCATATGCAGACTGCCTTCTGTGTACCAACATGAAAGAATATGTATCATCTGAACGAAGTCTCAAATCAGAACAAACACAAAAAGCTGCAACCAAAACGAAAAATAATAACATGCATCAAATAACATGATATTTAATCTCACCAATAAAATACTTAATTATTTAACAGATTACTACAAGTTTTATTAAATTGCATGTTCAAAACCTCAAAAAATTAAATCTCAATTGAAAATAATCGTTCTTGTGTGTTCATATTACTGGAAAACTTATAAATATGAGAAGCTCTAGCATATCAAATGTATATTCTTATAGAAATTAGATTCAAATATAAAACTATTGGCTATATATACTCTCTTCAGTACATGAATACTGAATTTGTCAGGATGAGTATCGATACAATTAAGGCAGTAACTTATTTTTCAGACTGATTGCAGTGGCAGATCCAGGGGGAGGGTTCCAGGGGGAGGATTCCAGGGGTTGGAACCATGCCCCCTTTTTTTTGGACGATCAATGGATTTGAATGGGGACATATAGCTGGAACCCCCATTTTATCCCTTTTTAAAATGGCTGAATCCGCCCCTGAGTTGATTAGCTAGAATTGATGAAACAAGTTTCAAGTTGGTTAGAATTTTTGATGAACTGCAAAAGGTGAAGTAAAACACATATCATCAAGTCAAACTCATTAGATAGAAAATATATGGCCCTCAATAAAGGGAAATAACTCAAACAAATGGATCCCTTTATTACAGGTTCAAATTACAGTGAGAATTAGCAAATATAAACTTTGAAATCAATCTAAGCGGAAACCAAAATCATTTGAATTCGAAAATTACCTGTAAACAAAAATTCTCTTTTTTTCAATTCTACTAGTTTTTTTTCTATAAAAGGAATCTGAAGTGGAAAGTTTGTTTTTTGGTTTGAATGACATTTGGTGTTCTCAAAGCCACTTCAATCAATGAAGAAAAGCATTGAGTGCTGATGTCCTCTGAAAGCCACTTATATCAATAAAAAATGCCTATAAGAGATAAGAAGGGCATTAGGAACAAAATCAAAAGGCAGCAAAATGTCTGTATGAAAATGCACAAGTGCTACCTTATATCTGAAGCATACTTTAATTGGACTCAAATAAATTGAGAATCCAGATCAAGTAGCATCCATTATTGAAATGAAAACAGAACAACTCTGATCTATTGACCTTGTGATATTCAAGGGAAACTTCCCACCATATATTGGGGTTAATTAATTCTAATTCAAACAAACAAAATAAACACTACACTTGACTTTAGTCCATTTGAGTGTTCATCGGTTTTTCAAATGACAGAATACTGCAACACGTTACCCTGCTTGATGTTACGATTGCTTACAATATTTAGACTGAGTTTGACTTTTGAACCTGTTTTTTCTATCAAAACCTATTTGGTTTTAAATATATTGACAGACAAGTCGTGGAACGTGCAGCCTTCCAACGGAAAATTGAACGTATAAATACATCGTAGGAACAGCAGAATACCAAAGGCTCATCGCATCGTTAAGGTCTTATCAGAAACGGCTTATGCGTCTTTCATCTCATATCAAACTTCAAAGAAAATTTAATGCAAGATTTTATTAAAATGTCAAAACAAAAATAAAAATTCACTTGAAATTCCTTTAAACTTCAAATCCAAACTGAATATCAGAATTTGAAATGACTATAAAAGTATTGATTTAGTTTTCTAGTCAGGTTAGGATTTATTCAATCAGCTATCCCTTCAAATGTCTCATGTTAAAAGCAAGATGAAAGAAGTTGTTCAGCGATGATTCACACACGGTATACATAATAGCTTACTTGTCCATTGTCAAAATTTGTTCTAATTCCAGGTACACGTATTGAATCTTACACGCTTTTTTTCTCATCTAAATAAAACAAAGCAACAATTAAGAGAGTGCACAACGTGCATGTGAGCAATGCATCTAAGAAAATAAGAGGATGCTAGCTGTTTCCAGGTTGCCAATGAGGCAACTTTTCATAAAAGATCAAATGATGTAGTTGTTAACAACTATAGGTCACCTCAACCATCAACAATGAGCAAAGCCCATACTGCATAGTCAGCTGCACTTCTGAATAATTATCTTACACATACTCATACTATATAGAACGCTATAAAAGGCCAGAAATAACAAATGTAAAACAATTAAAATGAAAAGAAATCTAAAGTATGTGACAGTCAAAAAAGAGGGACGAAAGATACCAAAGGGACAGTCAAACTTATAAATCTAAAACAAACTGACAACGCCATGGCTAAAAATGAAAAAAGACAAACAAACAACATCACACATGACACAACATAGAAAACTAAAGAATAAACAACACGAACCCCACCAAAAAACTAGGGGTGATCTCAGGTGCTCCGGAAGGGTAAGCAGATCAAATGTAGTATTATAAGTACCAATGAAACGAACAGTGTATCATAATTTGATCCCATTACCCACCAGTCAAATTGATTAAGAATTGAAAATTAGTCATGGTCCATCTCATTATGAAATATCCTTTTCAGCATAGAGGAACATTAACAAGAGATTCTTAAAAGACTAAATTTTTCAACAATTCAGAAAATAAAATCCAATTTGTTCAGATACTAGATCAGCCCTGTGCCCTGTAAGAGTGTACTGTTCTCTGGACATGAAAGACTGTTAGGAGGTGGCCAAAAGAATACAAAAGTTGACATCTATCAGATCCACTATAAAGTTCCATTTCCTGAATTTTCTTAAACCTCTGAGTCCACAATGTATCTTGTTTCTTGACCTGAATGCAGGCGAAATATTTGCCACTGGGCATTAAACAAATAATACTCAATTATTTATAACTTTACAATAGGTATGACAATTTATTTTTCTAACAACTCTGCTATGGTGTTCTCCTGCCAAGGAGGATATTTACCACACAATAGAACAACACAGGAATTATATACGATGACATTGTTTACAAAGTACCAACACTTCAAGTCAAAATCTTAACAAATACAACTGGATTAAAATATATATACATGCATTTTATTTTTTTATACATACAAAATTGTTTTGGAAGTCAATAAATAAAATTCTACTGAATAATAAAGAACTTAAAAATAAACAAACCAGATTAAAATGAAAAATTTGTAAGGAACAACACTATATGACCATACACAACATGGTTTCCTCATTGTTGAGGGCCCTCATGGGGTTTTTGATTATGTGATTACTTGGCCGTTTTTTTAATGATTATTTGATTACCTAGGACTGTATTTTTAGTTTATGATTATTTGATTACTAAAGATAAGCAAATATTTAATGATTATGCGATTATATTGGCAAAAAAATGGTGATTATGTGATTACTAGGACCCCCCCCCATGAGGGGCCTCATTGTTAAAGATGATAGGGCTCATTGGCAATTATACCACATCTTCTTTACTTTTTTATAACAGAGATAGCTCTAATATATATGATACAGTGGTGATTTTCTTATTGTGGAAGGCCAAAAAATGACCTGTAGTTGTTAACAACTTTGTTCTTTGGTCTTTGAAGGTGTATAATATACTCAGTGTCTCATCCATGATTCCCAATCATGAGGGGGGATAGGACCTTTATCGGGACTCCGGGATCGGGTGTATTTAAGCTCGGGATTTCGGGATTGACCCTTTCGGAATCCGGGAATTCTTGTTTTTGAATTTCGGGACCTCGGGATTTCGTGTTTTTAAGCCCGGGATTTCGGGATTTCATGTTTTTAAGCCTGGGAATTCGGGATCAGGACCCCTCCTACCCTCCCTCAATCATACTTGGCATTTTGTTATAAAAATAAAACTTTCTTTGGCAAAACTGAGCACTGCATGAAAACAAATATTTTGCACCAAGAAGCATGAGCACACAGTAACAGCTTGTGATTATTGTTCTTTCAGGCAAAGAATGCTTTAAATTAAACCATGAATACATTTTCATCCATTTGAAAATTTAACTTTAAAACAAAGAGACATAGTTGCTGACACAACAGAAACTTTATTAAAGCATGAATAAATATTTAATCAACTTAAAATTATAAAGATGTCACCTTGAAGATCAAACAGAAAATCATACACTGTACATTTATTTTTTGTGGATTGAGAAAAACTTGCATTTACCGTACATGTATAATTAGTTTCAGGGTTTTGTCAAAATCTGCATTCAACCTTCAAGATTGCTCATCAGTGTGAGCTTAATTTTGCAAATTGTGACTAATGGTTGGAGAGTTGTCTCATTGGCACTGACATACCAAGTCTTTTTATATATATCTAATTAAAGAAAATTTGTGTTTTTTCTAACATTTAAAAATTCATCATGGTTTTTCTCAAGTTCCCATCAAATCAAAGAAAATTGGTATCAAACAAACACTGGCAATTTAAACTCTTGACCCCTAAAATCCACTATGCATCATACATGTATCATAGCTGACTTAACATATCTCAGCTGTTAAAACATATAGAGATATAGATTATTTTAAAAACAATATATCATTATAGTCCCCGATTAGTACAATGTGTTACTTGACATTTATCTACATGTTTATTGAATGGTAGTTATTATAAAATGACACTTTTCCTACAGGCCATTTTGGCATCCTCAATGTATTTGTGATTCAAATTCCTCAAATTATGACAAAATATCATTAAATATTAATAATATGCATTAATGGTCACACAGTCAAATGGACATAATAAGAGCCATGTTGCATTTGTTACACAATAAACCACTGTTCTTTGGTGAGTGACTGTCTTTTAATAAGTCACTGTAAACAGTTATTAAAACGATAATTATATTTCTATATGGAAAAGTGTGTGTTAAAATTGTTTTGCCGACTCATAAAATTAAATGTTGTCCAATATCCACCCACACCCCCAGATTAAACAGATGCATTATTGGTAACACAGATTCAAATCCAGTGGCAGGTTCAGGGGGGTCTAGTCAGGATTACAGCTCAGCACCCTCTTTTATTGGAAAATATATAATTTATAGCAAAGATTCTTCAAATTTTAGTATATATACTGTTTACTGGAAATTATTACACCGTCTTTCATAAGTCATAAGTTTCATAGATCTGTCACTAAAATCGGCTATTGACTTGATTGCAAAATCCGACAATAGGAAAGGCAGACAAAAATAAGCTGTGGTCATTGCAGCCAACATAATTGCTTTTAATACCAATTGGGAACACACCGAGATCCTATTCTATATCTGCCGCACCAATAGCCAGTAATATAAGTAATAGTATATGATCTATTTTTCAAAGCACAGTGCGAAGATTCAGGAAGCCAATTAACTTATACTGTAAATCTCATTTATTCACTTGACTACAGTTTCAACAAAAATCAGCCATCTCTTTTTTAACTCAATTTTTCCATTACAAAAAAATTGCATTACATTACTCATATTGAAAAAAAGTAATAAAAAAAAAGAGATAAATGTCTCATAACTTTTTTTATCAAGAACTGCTGGTTTATGTCATATAGATCATTTGATAAGAATATTATACTTAGTTAATTCCCTTTGCCCACAAACTTTATAACTGCAAAATAATAAAAAAAAATCCTCCAAAATTCTTACACAAAATACAGATGAAATTAAATGAGTGAAATTAAGTGTGATTATTCCATCATTATCTCGACTGCAGCATTATTATATCAACTCTTTCCTGGAATATCTTATATTACTCCTCTACTTGCAAATAAAATTTTGCATTTCAAACAGTAATACTAATTTTTACACAGTCAATCTTTAACATTAACAGATTTTACCTAAGTTTCATTTAAAACTATAAAAGTTAAGAAATCTGTTTGTTTGTTCTAATGAAAATTTCCGTTTGATCATACCGTTTCTTGTAAGTTTCATCCTTTGATCATTTTATCAATGATATCATGTTATACACTTTATACAGTTTGTACCTAGAAAAATCTCTAAGTACATCAGATTTGAAAGTTAATATTGTAAAATGTACCAATAAATATACTAATAGCTATATATTTTCATGTTTTATTTCCAATATTAATGAGATTAAAATATGTAATTTAAGATGCAGTACATGGAATACCAAGTCTCATTGGTTTAGTTTTTGTAAATAAGAATTAAATACTCCATCTGAGACAACAACCTGACCAAGCTTGTTTATTCTACATTGGATAGAAGTAAAGGGGGGTTGGGTTGAGATCTCACACTACATGTATAACCCCGCCACACTTTTGTGCCTGTCAAGTCAGGAGTTGAGCTGTCCTCAACTTGTTTAAGTCATGTATGTTTTTTTAATTTCAGTTCATTTATATGTTTTGGAGTTTGGTGTGATGTCCATTTTCATTGAACTAGTACACATTTTGTTTAGACCAATACTGGGGCCAGCTGAACCCGCCTCCAGGTACAGGGTTTTCTCCCTCTGTTGCAGACCCATTTGAGGCCTTCAGCTTTTCTGCCCTTTGATCGGGTTGTTGTCTCTTAGACTCATTCCCCATTTCCATTTTCAATTTCATACCCTATTCCTAATTCAAATTATATGATAAATAGGAAGAAGGTGTCTGCACTGTTTTAAAAGAGGGACGAAAGATACCAAAGGGACAGTCAAACTCATAAATCTAAAACAAACTGACAACGACATGGCTAAAAATGAAAAGGACAAACAAACAACAGCACACACGACACAACATAGAAAACTAAAGAATAAACAACCTGAACCCCAACAAAAAACTAGGGGTGATCTCAGGTGCTCCGGAAGGGTAAGCAGATCCTGCTCCACATGTGGCACCCGCCGTGTTGCTTATGTGATAACACATAAACTGCACATACACATTACAAATACATTGCAACTTGTCATTTCTCTGCTGCTGATTTAATATGATTTTATTCCCTCTCTGGAGATTTTTTCCAAAGGAGGAATTAAATTTTTAAATGAGTAAATTAGGGAACACTGAAATACAATACAACAGAATAGGTACAGGAAACTTGGACTGGACAATTAACTGCACATAAACTGACCGCTTTCTTACCTGAATAGATACAGGTACCCAGCTGATGCTATACTAAACAGTATCACCTGAAATTATAAAATAAAATTTGCAAATATTTGTGATAAATTCTGTTAAAACAAGAATGTGTCCCCAGTACACGGATGCCCCACTCGCACTATCATTTTCCATGTTCAGTGGACCTTGAAATTGGGGTCAAAACTCTCTTCGCATTAAAATTAGATAGATCATCTAATAAGGAACATGTGTACTAAGTTTCAAGTTGATTGGACTTCAACTTCATCAAAAACTATCTGACCAAAAACTTTAACCTGAAGGAGGATGAACAGACGAACGGACAGACGGACAAACTGACATACAGACCAGAAAACATAATGCCCCTCTACTTTCGTAGGTGGAGCATAAAAATACCATTTATATGTTAAATTAACAGACAAAATTGGGATTTTTCTCAGTATCACTGTCCAATTCAATAATAGCTGCTAATACAGAATCTAATGAATTCTGGGTAATATTTTCATAAGCTTACACCAAAACATTGTGATTGGCTTACAACTTGGGAATTCAACAAATGATAACGACTTTGTTTATTATTTTTTTTAGGGGGTACAAAGTATGAAATAATCTACAATCTTTTAGATTCTGAAATAGAAAATCATGTAAATTAGCTGTTTAATGTAGTAAATTAATATTCTGGAAGTGAGCTTAATTGGTGGTATGAACAAGGAAGTCTTAATACATATTTCAAAAAAAAAATAATGACGGCTTTCAGATTTCTGTTTCGATATCATTGGGTTCACTATCTATTTGGAAAAATTCTAATAACAGCTTTAACACTGCTATTTTGGTATCATTTGGTACAAGTATAATTCAAAAGTATTTTTTTTTAAGAACCTGACTAATTATGATTTAATTCCTTCTTTGGGAAAGATCTTCAAGTGAACACCCTTGATTAGGCTGAATGAAAAACCATAAAATCCAAAGACGGAATTATCAACTGAGAAGATAAAAGCCACACGATCTTTGTAAACAGCGATGCAATTAGACCTAAAATCAACTCAGCATGAACAATATGAGAAAATTATAAGATAATAATGACATCTTGGTCGCTGTCAATTTTCTGACAGGTCAAGTTCCGCAACCAACGCAATGGAGACAAAAGATAATGAACCCATATCCCGTAATCATCTTTAAGACTGTCTCTACATCTCTCACTGTCAATAAATGATAGGGTTCTCTATCCTGATTAGCTCGGAACATCATACAGCAGAATCGGTTATCAATTTATAATTACGATGTTCTAGTCTTTCATCGCAGATTTCTCTAAACTTCTACAGGGCTCTTTAAAATACCGTAATTCTTTCTTTTCAACTCTCAAATAGGTTTTTCTTCTTATGGTAAAAATAATTAATTTTTTTCTTTGTAAGATCTCCGTTTTCTGCCCTGAGGCTTCTTGCGATTTTGTAATTATAATATCTGCTGTCTCTTGGGAGATCAACTTCAAAAGGACAATGTCGACTTCTTTTAGACATCAATTACTTCATACAGATTTTCTCAGGTAAATCATTAATTAACTAATACCTGGTTAGAAACCAGAAAAATAAAAAGGGTAAAACTTAATGGTGGACTCCGCTCCCATTCAGCGGGGCATTGAAAATAGAATACAAGTACTGAACACCAAATTTTAGAGATTTTGATTTTTAAAACTGAGTCATAACTTTGCAGTGTACAGATTCATTCTGAACTATTTGCACTAACTTATAATGAAAAAATATATATACAAATGACATATATATCAATCTCCTTACTTCGGTGTAAAAATGAAAAATCTTTTGTAACTCTTATAAATACTGGAAATTTTTTGAAATAGCAGCTTTGTGCATGCATTTTCTAGAGAAATAAAATCAAAATTCATTTGAAAAAGGGAATTGTGGAATATTCAAAACCATATATAGATTTAAAAGAGGAAATACATTGAGCCAAATAGCAGACCAATCTGACCAAACGTAGTATTCAAATCAGTTTTTTACAAAAAACATTTCAGTAATCTCATCTAGTCATGATCAGGGTAACAACAAGATTTCCTACTTCAGGGGAGAAAAGATTCTGTTCTTACAATTTTTCAATTTATGTTGAAATCTCAGTTTTGACAACTCTCTTTTCCAACTTTGCATATAAAAGTGAACAAAAACTTTTAAAATGTAACAATGCAAGAATTGTTTACATACTTCAATTACATCAAGAATTGGTGAAAAAAACTGCATAGTTTTGTAATTTGATTGGCATGTTAAGATTGATGACCCATCTTGGTCTTAAAAAGAAAACAAGGTACTTTTTTGCACATGACTGCATAATGGAGATTATGTGTACTGAGTTTTTTATAATGTAATCAAGTCATAACTATTCGGAGATCATGACATTTATCCTAAAATCGTCTGACAGGTCTTCCTAAACACAGGACCACACACACTTACACCACTCACATGTTCTGTTAATTTTCTTAATTACTGTCAACAATCAAACTAGGAAATTGTTTATTTATCTAAATTATCTCTGATTATTCTACAAGAGTCTGGGTGTCCATCACTTCCTCCTCCAAAATATAATGCTTTCAATGTTAAGTTGTGACAGGTGGCTGATGCAGTAGGGATGGGAAAAAGGGGAATTTAATGATATCTTAGGAATAATAAGAATAAGAATATTTATTACTCCAATCAAGGGCCCTTGATGGGCAGCATAGCATGTACGCATAACACAATACATCATGATTTGTAACAGAAAAACAGAATAAGATCTTCCCAGGGAGGTCCCCCCCCCCTTTTTCTGCGGTATCTAAAGTACTGTAAATTCAGAAATATTGCAAGGTTTTACTTAAACAAGTAATGTGATTTGGTGAGCTTGCAATAATACGACCTTGCATTCTGATATCTATATTAGCACTGACCATGCTTTTCATTGTTTTCCCCAGGATCTCAAAATTTTGTCCTTTCTTTAAAAGTAGCAATTATATTCCAAGCAACAAATTCTGAATTTACAGTAATGGTTTGTTTAGCACTGTAAGCTATATCATAAAAGATTGGATGAAAGTTTTTGGCGAATGAAAGCGTCAAATTTTGTAATACAGTAAAGGGCCCTGCAATAAGGAAATCAAGAATTTGAATTTGAATGCTAAAGATCATGGTGGCCAATTATTGATGCTAGTGGACTCCTTAAACCATGAGAGAAATACCTTCCCCATCCTTCTTGAACAGAGTTATTGATGTTGACAGGCAATTAATATTTACTGTAGATTAAACCTATATATACAATTCTGTATTGTCATTTAAGTTAAACATGATACTTGTGACATATATATAAATGATAAAAACATTCGACAGCCATGTAAAATATGAATTTATTTATATTAACCATCTTGAAAAAAAATAAGCACCATTATTAAGTCAAAATTTAACTGAAAATAATTATCCATTTCATCTTTTTGAAAATCTAAATAACCATTCGAAGGGCTAAATGTACAAGGGCTAAATGTACGTTTGAAATTTATCATTTCTGTAGAAAGTCATGCTTATCTGCTCTTTGGTCAGTTTGTTGTCTCTTTGACATATTCCCCATTTCCATTCTCAATTTTATGCAAGAAATAATACCAATACTCACTCACCGTATAGAAGCAAAATTAAAAGGGAAATTAGATAATATACACTACATGTATTTTTTTTAGAATTTCAAATATATGCCGATATGAAAAAAAAATTACATTGTTGGTTAAGCTGGCATTTTAACATGCAAGTTATTTCTCTTGGTAAAAAGTTCAGCTTGTCACGTAACAGGATAAATAAAACTCCTTTCACAGATTTTGCCAACATTCCGATAGAGTGACGATTTTGGCTCCAGCGGTGAAATTGACACATACAAATGTCCTACCATACAGTATGTGACAATGATACACGGCTGACACGCTGTGATATACACGTAAACAATATATATGTTGACTGTTATGGAGGGTGACAATAATTTACACATATTGCCAACACATGATATATCGAAATATGCAAATGACAATTATGGCGGTCTATACATAAAAATGTTACATAATAATTAATTAATTTCTACATTTGTAATGCTTAATTCATTTTACTTGACAAGGTCTGGCTAAAAAATATTCTCTAATTAATGAGCTTTCTCTGCACCTACCAGTACTCACTTTTTGGTCAGATCATTTTGCAGATCTGGCATATCAGTCACATAATTATAAATGGGCAGTTTGATGATGAGGGAAATTGTTATCTAAAGGTGAAATCTTAAATTCAGAGCCTGTACCATTGAGCCACCAGCTATTTTTGTCCATGTGTTTCTGTTTTGTCTTTGTTTGTGAGTCTATTTTAAGAGGAATTGGAGGTTGAGTGGTCTGTTGTGTACTTCAATAATGAACAAAACCTGTATTGTATAGTCGGATATAAAAGACCTGACATAAAAAATGAAGACAATTCAAATGAAAAACTAACAACACAATTTACCAGAACAAATATGACTGAGTCATGAACCAAGGACAACTTATAAACTGAATACACATGCTCCTAAGTAAATTTGGGACAGGTACAAAGAAAATGAGGCAGGATAAAACCAGTATTAGTGAGTGCTCACCCCCCTCCCGCCTATATTAGAGATAATTGTCATTGTTTATGAGGCAGACATTGGAAGTTTTGCACCTAAATTTCTGTGCTAAACATGTCTAATCTTATCATTTTTCAAGCAAGCCATGTTAAGAGAAAATGTGGAAATCCTCCAAAAGCTTACATAAATAGATTATAATTGAGTTTGGATGTAATTTGCAGTTTAAAATAATAAATCAATTTAAACATGCAGTTTTAAATAATAATCTTTTTTAATTAAAAACAGTTTCCATCAATTCTAAATGGCAAATTTTGTAATCCCCAGATTATATCAACAACAAATGAACCAAAAAACAAAACGAAAAAAATCCTTTGGAAGAAAAAAATTATCCATAAAAAATCTTGACAAATGTTTCAGAATTTAACTGTGGCGACTTTTGCATTAGTCAAAATATTTTAACTCAAGATAAATATTTATATATGTTTTATTTATAGGGCCTTTCAAAAATGTCAGCATTTGAGATTGAGCAGACGGACAGATTCTACCGATTACTCAATGGTTGTCATAACTGATTTAATTATCAGCCAATCTAAACCTTCAACTTGAAACTTTAGAAATTAACCAGAAGCTACAAAACATTTTATAAATCGGAACTGTAAAAGTAAACTGTAAACTTTTTATCAGGACTTATGATAATTTCAATTCTGATCTTTTAAGTTCCTATACTTTTTCATGAAATAAAATCCTAGCTGCCCATAATAAACTTAATATAATAAGGATGTACTTGCACAGATTGATGCCAATTTTAATTGTTCTTAAGTCAAAGTAAAGAATCACACCATGCATTAGGGCTGTGTTATAAACTATAAACTAGTCAAGTTCGTTAAAAAAAACTTCAATCGTCCACATTGGCAAAACATCCATACTCCTTCCCTAAATCAATTTATGCATTCTTTCTGTTCAACTTTGTGATTCTCAAATTTCCTGATTTTTTTTGTTACCTCGATCCTTATCAGTATTTGAACTGACTTAAAGATGTAAATATCTATAATTTTATTTGAATCAGGTAAGGGGACATCTTTACTCATTTAAAAAAACAATTGGGGGGCATAAATTTATTTAGAAACTTACTTTTATTTAGACCAATTTGATTCTCTTCAACTTGTGTAAAAAAAAAAAAATAGTATTCCAAATACTTTTGAGAAATAAATATTTGTTTATGCATAACAAAAAAATTATACGTGTCTCAACATTAACCCCATTCCCACTTTCCTCTCATAAATGAAGATAGTTGGTGACTTACACTGTACACATTGAGGTTCAGATAAGAACTTCTTTTCTACTTCACTAAACCAGGACATTATTGGTTGACATTGATTTTACACATATCCATAATATTAGTTCCAAACTCGAGTAGAATTAAGTATTTTATTGTCTTTCATCCAATGGATCCAATTTCATCATTTTTGACAGCTGCATTCAAAATTAATCAATTTTTTGCCAAATTCTCCATTTTAAGACTGATTGAATTCTTTGGTATTGTTTGCTCTTGGGAATTACTAATTTACGAAAATTGCATGGAATAAAAAAAAATAACTTGGGAAGATCTGCAGCAGCTTAATCAACCGTTATGTAACCGTGTAAATTTTTCAGATAATTTGGTATTCTGGAATGATGCGTAATTATATGTTGCGGATGTGAAATATGCCGACTGTTAACTATCAGTTCTACTGTGAGCAGATGGGAACTGTAAATGCATGCTTAAATGTGCATACAATTGTTTTAAAAAATTTTGTGCTAAAAAGATGAAGAAAATATTTCTTACTAATATTTAACCCTACTGTTTCCTTCCATATAAGTACTAAGTTGTCGAAATAATAAGGAAGTCCATGTGGAAGGCTATTTTAATTTTTTGCTAATTGGCCCCTTTTTGTAGGATGAAAATTCAAAAAAAAAAAAATACCCTCAGCAAATGGCATATGATAATTCAAATTTTTTGCATCGACTCCTCCCTGCGACACCTTCCTGCATGATAAAAAAATAAAAATTGAAAAATATCCTTAGCAGAAGGCAGCAGTGAAGATTATCTAGACAACTTTATGAATAACATTGGCCTAATAGAGTTTGGTTGGATGTATAGGGAGTACCTTAAAAAAATATAACTAAAACAACCCTATGCAAGTAAATTTGACATAATTGCGGATCCAGGGGGCCCTGGGTGCCCCCCCTCCCCTTTTCTTGTTCTTGGGAAAAATTTGGTTGATTATATAGGGAATCACTGAAGCATGACTGGAGAGGGCCCTGCAAAGTAAGATCCACAAATAAGTCAATTTGACCAAGAATGCCAAAAAAGTTAAAAAGTCCAAAAATGAACATTGAACTGTCATTGTCTGACATGTCTGTTGTATTGTAAAAAAATAAATAAAAAAAGTATTTTACTTGAATTAAAATTTGTTTTAATTCCAGATAAAGTACATAGATACTGACATATTAAAGAGTATTAAATCAATCCATGGTCACAGCACAAGCGCATGTCATCATTTGTGAAGTTCTGCAGTTTGTTTTTGGAATGTATTTTGTTTGGAAGTTGTTTTTTTTTTCTTCCTCCTACCCATTCTTTTCTTAATAGGTGTCCGTAAAACGAAATAAATTAAAAAAAAAAGAAAATCTTGATTTTTTTTTTTTTTTTTCGTCCTCCTACCCATTGGTTTTGTAAGAAAATTTCGTAAAA
The DNA here is from genome assembly GCA_037788925.1 of Mytilus galloprovincialis. NCBI lineage: Eukaryota > Metazoa > Mollusca > Bivalvia > Mytilida > Mytilidae > Mytilus > Mytilus galloprovincialis. The sequence continues at coordinate 9,261,204 of CM075340.1, read as the reverse complement.
CTAAAAATATAATAACTATGGCCTTATAAAGGGTACTAACTCAAGAACAATAAAAGTGACACCACCCAAAGTCAAACTGTTGTTTTGCACTCTTTTACAGCTTTTTACCATTTACCTGTCAGTGTTTTACTTTTAGCAACAAAATTGTATTAATAGGCAAGCACCAGCAGTAATTGATTTGATATTTTCTTATTCAAATAATTCTTGCTTTAAAGTCATTCCCTAAATCAAAATCAAAAGTAGTTCCATGAGAATAATCCTGTACTGTATTTAGTATTTTGACAAATTGCAGTGCCTATGACCTCTGTCATGAAGTGATTGAGTAGTTATGATTAATTTTATGACCTTTAACCTTTCATATAATTTACAGTTGCAAAATAAACACTAGTGGAATTTTCAATCTTTTTTTTCTTCTGGGAACATTTGGAAAGATTAGCAGAAGGATATAACGAACAATGAATCATTCTGTTGATTGCAGGAAGACAGAAAGTCTGAAAAACTTCAAGACTTAAGATTATCTAAGGCCAAATAAAACTAATTTTTGGAATTCAATTCTTTTATAAAGATAGTGGGGCTTAGGGACCATTTTATAATTTTAGGTGATCCTCATGATTTAACTAGAACTTGAGAAACAGTGTATCAAGGAATATTTAAAATATAAAATAAAATATAAAAGTAAAAAATAATTCAGGGCAGGGAAAGTCAATTATGGTACATGTATGATGATGGCTTGATTCTTCTTACATAAAGAAATTGGGGCTTAAGGGAGAATTTTATAATTTCAGGTTTTCCACAGTCATTTCTTAAATAACTCTAGAAAAAGCTAGTATCAAGGAATATTTTAATAATATAAAATATGAAAGTAAAAATAATTCAGGGCAGGGAAAGTCAATTAGTGGTACATGTATGATGATGACATTCAAACTCACAATCCACTTTTCAAACATATATAAAATAAACCTCAAGACACGGGTCTGTCAAATTATATATAAATTTTTGTTTCAATTTTAAAAACTTTTCTTTCCACTAAATTCAATGTAACATAAATTTATATTTGAAATCTGCATCTTGCATTATTATTTCTCATCTTGAAAATTACCAAAATCTGTGTATAACAAGAATGTGTCCCCAGTACACGGATGCCCCATCCGCACTATCATTTTCTATGTTCAGTGGACCGTGAAAAAGGGGTTAAATCTCTAATTTGGAATTAAAATTAGAAAGATCATATCATACAGAACATATGTACTAAGTTTCAAGTTGATTAGACTTCAACTTCATCAAAAACTACCTCGACCAAAAACTTTAACCTGAAGCGGGACAGACGGACGAACGAACAGACGGACGGACGGACGAACGAACGAACGGACGCACAGACCAGAAAACATAATGCCCATAAATGGGGCATAAAAACACATACCATATGCAGTACTGCAAATTTCTTGAGGGAAATTTTGAAATTTTGAACTTACTTTCCCTATAATTCTGTGATAAGAAATGACCCCCATACTGAATTTCCCTGAAGTTTGACGTTTTTAGATTATTAGATTAGATGCAAAATTCATGAAAATAATCCACAATACAGAATGATAAAAAGTCAGTTTTGTGAAAATATATTTGCTTTTTTGAAGGTCTGATTTAAACAGATTCCATCATCAGCAAGCTATGTGTTTTCTATTCCAATATTTTTTTTCTTCTTCGAATTAATTAGATTTGGTACCATTTTTCAGACAAAAATCATTACAAATATGAAAACTCTTTCAATTAAGAACTACCCTAAATTATCAATCAACGTCAATATTTTAAAGATTCTTCAAGAATTAGGACTAAAAATCCAACTCAATTTTGCTGACAATATGACTCAAATCTAATTTTCCATGATCATCTTCACTAAGGCCGCAGCATCAATCATCTCCTTGTGAAAATAGAGAACTTATAAGTCAACTTAATTAAATTTCATAATTATTAATATGTGAATGTATTTGATGGATGTCCCCAATGTTATTTGTCATGAACGATTCAATTTAGAAATCTGTATAATTACAGAACATTTCATCCTCCAAAATATAACACTTAAAATAAAGTATAAATTTTATGATGAATTACCCTGCTTTTGGTTAAGATTTTTAAGTACACTCACTCAGTCTGTTCATTGATGTTTAAAAAACCTAAAATTATAAGAACGAATCGAGTTCTAGAACCTGAAATTAAATAATAAAGAACTTCCTTAGTTGCTCACTAAACAGGTTCAAGAACAGTTCTTGATGTTCTAGAAAAGTTCTAAAAAATGCAAGGATAAAATCCTGTTCGAGAACATCTTTAGCAGGGGATCATAAGCAGATAAAAACCATATTTTCTACAGGTATGTCTACAATCCAGAATGATAAAAAGTCAATTTTGTGAAAATATTTTTGCTTTTTTGAAGGTCTGATTTAAACAGATTTCACCTTCAGCAAGCTATATGTGTATTCTATTCCAATATTTTTTTTCTTCTTCGAATTAATTAGATTTGGTACCATTTTCAGACAAAAATCATTACAAATATGATAGCAGGGGATCATAAGCAGATAAAAACCATATTTTCTACAGGTATGTCTACAGAATTTGTGGAACTATGGAATAAAGAATCAGTTTAATATACAATTATTCCCATATCCACGAAAATTGGTAGAGACCCCAAGAAAAATACATGAATCCACTGACTTCATAAAAAAATATAAACAATATTCTGGGAACTTAAATAAGGGCTGCCATGATAATGGAAGGGATAGGGATATCCCTCTAAATAATCAACTTAAACTGAATAAGAACGGTATCCCCCTAAATAATCCACTTAAACTACAGTATAAGATACACAGTATCTTGTAAGACTTTTTAACATTTTGCATCATCCCAACATCAGGGGTGAGTCAAGACATATCGATAAAAATTAACACCATGAATTTCCCCTAAGTCAACAAAGATGATTATAAAAATGGAATTATGTGTTTTTAAAACGACTTTAAGCCGTGCTAAACTTGTGTAATAAATAGCCGTTCATTTTTCACAGCATACGAGGACAGCACATAATAGGCTTAAAAAGGTTTCAGGAAAAACATAAAAAAGACGTAAAAAATGACTTTTGCCGAGGCAACGTTTCCAAAATGAGGAGGAATGTAATGTATTTATACTCAGTCACATGATATTAAACTGCGAAGACAATGGCTAAGTCAACAGAAATAAGAAAGACGAATGTACTTCTACGTAATTTATCAACTTTTAATCCGACACGGCAATGTTGTAACAATTGTATTAAATTTATTTACAGGATTCTTTCCGACAGTAAAAAACCTGCCAACGAACAAATTGTTGAACTTTTTCTCATTAATTTACACTAAATGCTTTGTGTCAACTAATCCATTTATTTCAAATTAATGTCCTCACGTTAAAACTTTAAAGTCAAGTTGACAAATGAAAAACTCCTTTCATATGTTAAGAAAAAGAGAAATTTACACAACTTGGTAGAGTGCAACATTTACATTCAATTTGGCATTCTAATATAACCAAATTAAAAAGAAAAAAAAATTAGAAACTTTTTTTCATGAGGTAAAAACTATATACATATATTGAGTAATCTCAGGAAGCTAGTATAGTTTTAAAAATTCCAAGTATTTGATCAATTATAAAAGTAAATTTCAGTTGGCCTTATTGCTTGAACAGTCAGAGGTTAAAATACATGTAGTCATGTAAATTTAAAACTTTGTCTTCAAATAGCCCATTCCAAAGCCTCAATGTTGTTAAATGTTAGGAATGTTTAATAGAATATCACTTGCATTTTTCTGAGCATAAGACAACTTTTAAATGTTTCAGCAATTATACATATGTAATATTCAAAACTATATAACTTGGAAACCGGTCAAGGTTATTAAAAGATTTAAAACAAACACCATCTATTTTTTAAAATTGCAGTTACCTCCCTTTAAACACTAAAAAAGTTGGTTTTTTTTTCTCTCACTTTTTTCAAGTTTAAGTCTAGATTTAATACCAGTGGTAATATTTCAGATATTTGAAATTTGATTTTGACAGCTAGTTTACACCCAATAATATGAAACCACAATATCTGGTTTTCACTCATTAAAATTGCAGCATTCAAATATAAAAGTTACCAGATTTCTTTAACCATACAGTTATCATATTACCGTTGATCTTCCTACTGACCATCTTACTTTCAAACAATATATAATTCAGAAAGAAAAATGAAAATAAACATTCACACAATTGTAATATAAATACTTGGATTTGTGATTTAATACCATTTGTTCAATATTTCACAGTATTTTATAGTGAGGTGTTTAATTTCATTTAATCATTGATCTTCTAGTGGGTCAAAATCATGACAGCTTTAAAATTCTAATAAAAAAAATTCTAAAAAACATAACACATTCATTGCTATTCAAATTCATCCCATAATCAGTCCCTCTCCCCCTTCTTGATAATACAATTTTATATAATTCTGAAAAATTCAAATTATTTTTAAACAAGCAAAATCAACGAGCCATAGGTGTTTTGCTATTTAGGTTTTGAAGGAAGATATAAAAAAAAAGATGTGGTATGATTGCCAATGAGACAACTATCCACAAAAGACCAAAATGACACAGACATTAACAACTATAGGTCACTGTACAGCCTTCAACAATGAACAAAGCCCATACAAATAGTCTTTAAATCTGAAGTACTTTATTTCTAATTCAAAATATTGTGGAAGAGTCCAAAAAACTATCTTCTGTGACTCAGGGCAGAAACCAGATATTCAGGGATACAAAATTCACATCGACCATTTTTCTTCATCTTCTCCTATATTTTTTCCTAATTTGTATTCTGTTAATTTTGTCTGTGAAGCTAAAAATACATAATATAAACATTGAATTGTGGTAAACTCAGGTCCTATATTATAGATTTAAGATAAGATGTCCTGACAATTAATGGTTCATGTGTTCAAATTTTGTTAAACTATAAGTCCTTATACAAGAAACAAGATAAATCATCTTCAATTTCTGAGAATTTGTGGTTCTGACCTTCAAACCATATAGCATATAAGGTTTTTGAACAACCTTTGCACACTCAGGTAAACACTATACACTCAATAAATTCTAAAACCCAAATTAAGAGAAGTAGAAAGACTTCGTTTCTGGTTTTCACGGGTGCAAAAAAAAATGACTTTCACATGTCACGCTTACAAAAAATTGGCAATCCCGTGGCATGCTTGGACCACAATGAGACCCCCCAATGAGACTAATTCATCCTGATGTTTCACAAAAATTGACACAATTTCTGTAATGGGTTTCATGAACCCTAATTTCAGTCTGAATTTTTAAACTATAGTCCAATTTTTGACTACACAACTATCAATAGCCAGTCATCATTCCCTTTCCTCAGCCCAAGTACCCTGTGTTGAGCCCCAAGATCCTCCTGTCAGTTTGAAAGTGTTGAAAGCTTTGACATAACCCCTGTACTTTTATGAGTCTGCTACTGTTTTCTCCAGAATCCTGATGCTATACAACTATTTTCTGGCATGACCTTTGACATCACACTGTATTAACTCACCTGCCATTCTATGTTTGACATTTATTGGTTTTTCTCAAGAATTATGTAATATTTACAATTTTTTTTAAAGATGTAAACTGAGATGTTTTAAGTATACTGTCAAACCATAAAAATGTTAAAGTACTTTCTCTTCTTTATTTTGATTACTACAATCAGTCTCTTTATTCAAAACTGGACAATACTAATAACTAGATCAAATCCCCCCCCCAAAAAAAATTACAAAAATACAACTTAGCTGTTTTAAACCCTTCTAGATTACTGCAATTCAGACATTTTGGCATGCATTTACAGTACCGGTACACATTTTTGTTAAGGGGCCAGCTGAAGTCCACCTTCTGGAGCAGGTATTTCTTTTTGACTTAAGGGACAGGCTAAAAAATGTGGTGGAGTTTAACACGTTTTGTGGGATTCCAACCTCTAGCAAATGTGGACTATATATACATGTGTTGAATAGAAATAGTGTTGGCTAAATCTTGTCTTGCTGGTCATGATTCAGTAGACAGAATTTCTCTCGGAAAAATGGCAAAAATACGTTCAGAAAAAATGGGAAAGATTCAGTATGATTTTGATACACAGCTTTTGCTTTTTATTTTGTTGTATGAAAAAGTAATATTGTCATTTTATTTTTATCATAAATAAAGGCCAAACAATTAATATTTCTCTTTGATACATACACATCAGGTTGTATGATTGGAAATTTATAAAAAAAAATTTAAATATGCATTGCAAAATGAATGAAAATCAAACGTTCATTTCCAGAAAAAAGTTTATTTCTGAAATTTCTTTTAAAGAATAATCTGATATCCATTTGAAATGAAAGACTGTTAAAGGAATATTTGAAAGATCTGTTGCTCCAGAAACTTTAGGATCATGTGTACTGAGTAATATATTTGGAATTTCAGGTTATTTTTTTATTATTATTTCATTGGTTTCAAACTATTTTTTTATGAAATTGAAAGTTAAATAAGATCATTAGATTGATTTATTGAGTGATTTATGTTTAATGCACTGGGGGATCCAAAGAGGGGGGGTTCTGGGGGTTGAAACCTCCACCTTTTTTTTGCTGATCAATGCATTTGAATGGGGGCATATAGTTGGAACCCCCCTTTGTCCTGGGTTGGGAACCCCCCTTTTTAAAATGGCTGGATCTGCCCCTGTAATGCAACTTTCAACCCTATTGTGCTATTTCATGGCACTCATTTTTTATTGATGGAGGAAGCCTGAGTGCCCAGAGAGAACCACCAACGATCTGTTGGGACAATGACAATCCTCAGTCAATTCAGATTGGAGTCAAGTACACCGACTGTGCAAATTCTCAACCTCGGAGTCAAGTGCACCCACCGTGCAAATTCTCAACCTCAGAGTCAAGTGCACCCACCGTGCAAATTCTCAACCTCGGAGTCAAGTACACCCACCGTGCAAATTCTCAACCTCGGAGTCAAGTACACCCACCGTGCAAATTCTCAACCTCGGAGTCAAGTACACCCACCGTGCAAATTCTCAACCTCGGAGTCAAGTACACCCACTGTGCAAATTCTCAACCTCGGAGTCAAGTACACCCACCGTGCAAATTCTCAACCTCGGCATCAAGTACACCCATCGTGAAAATTCTCAACCTCGGATTCAAGTACACCCACCGTGCAAATTCTCAACTTCGGAGTCAAGTACACCCACCGTGCAAATTCTCAACCTCGGAGTCAAGTACACCCACCGTGCAAATTCTCAACCTCGGAGTCAAGTACACCCACCGTGCAAATTCTCAACCTCGGAGTCAAGTACACCCACCGTGCAAATTCTCAACCTCGGAGTCAAGTGCACCCACCATGCAAATTCTCAATCTCGGAGTCAAGTGCACCCACCGTGCAAATTCTCAACCTCAGTGTTTACTGGCTAATGATAATTAAAGTTGCATCACTATATGTTCAATTACTTAAACAACAAGGCCACCAAGACCCCTAATTGGTTAGTAACATATATGTTTATGTTGAGTAAAATGTTCTTATGTGCCTGTCCCAAGTCAGGAGTCTCAGTTGTTCAGTGGTTGTTGTTGATTCATGGGCTTTCATATTTGTTTTCCATAAATTGTTTTGTTATAAATTAAAAAAAAAACATTTTTTCAATTGAATCATTTCATATTTCATATATTTTTCCTGTAGGGCCATTTTAATTTCTGCAATAGCACAAAAATTGACTGTATTGCAAAAGATTATACAACATAAAAATGTTTGATAAATTATCTTAAACTTGAGAAAATTCAGCAGATCTTTTCAGACAAGTTTTAATCTTTCTTCAAAATCCAAATTTTCTAGAAATCTATCAAAATTCCAATCAAGCCTGTCAGCAAGATAAATGATGGGATAGTCAGGCCATTTTTTCTCTCTGACAGAAAAAATCTATCAAGAGATAAGATTGATGAAGGAAAGATGGAGGTGCAGAACAAACAATCTTTGCCTCTTCCACACATTGTCTCTCGCTGATCTAATGTCACTCATGGCTGCAGTTTATGGGTAATGTTTGGTGGAACTTGTTTCAGGCAAATAGAGGTCTCATAGTTAGACAGGAGTTCAAAAGTTGAAATTGAAAAAATTGAGAATTAAAGAGAGCTGTCTGTCAAGGAGACCAAAGGAACATTCAAATATACACATGGAAAAAAGTATTGCAACACCTGATTGAAATTGAAATTAAAAAAAACACTCTTTATTTTTTTTGTGATATAATTTGGTAAAATAGAAGTAATTAAACATTATTTAAGTATCACCTGAGTTTAATCAATAAATATCGACTCGATAAGTTTTTATCTGCACATGCAGCTACTGTACCCGTAAACAGCAAAACAGCTGTTTTTATCCTCATTGTTTTCAACACTTTAAATAACCAAGTTTTTTTAAGTTATGTGATTGACACCTTGTAATGGGTCCTTGACAAATCTTAACTGCAGCAAGATGGCATATTATCAGCATAAGAGAAGCAGGGATGTCATTGTAACAACTGAACGTATTGTTGGTCATCACCATTCCACTATAAGTCGTTTTGAGAATAAAAATCAGGCAATAAACGCTGTTAAAGACCTTCTGAGATAACGAAGACCCCCTATACCATTTGCTAGGGAAAATCAAGCATAATGAAGGTTGGTCAGAAGGAAACCCATTGCATTCAAGACAATCCTAAAAAGAGAGTGGTGGCCATCCAGGAAGCTTTTAACAAGAACTGTTCGAGATCGACTCATCGCTACTGGTTATCGTGCGATAAGACCATTTCGGAGACCTTTGCTAACGAACAGACACACAGTTTTCCGTATCCAATGTAGTGCAGAGCTCGCCAAAGTTGGAAATTAGCATCGTGGAGGAAGATCCAATGTTCAAATGGAATTCTGTTCATCTTCCTTGGCCCGATCGTAGCCCGGATTTGAACCATATCGAGCATATTTGGGACACTATTTGGCGGAAAGTGCGCGAAAGGACACCCCAGTTCAAACACATCATGAAATAAACAATGCCCTTCATCACAAATGGTTGCTGCTACCTTAGCAACAAATTAGTCGATTTATGGAAGCAATCAGAAGACGTTTAGATGCGGTTATCCGTTTGAATGGAGGCTGCGCACAAAGTACTAATTCTTTGGCGTATAACGATCAACCATGATGTGAACAGTCATCTGAAGATTAATTTTGAAATGTCTGACATTGTAAAGTTCGACTACAGTAAAAGTTGTAAAATGCATTTTTTTGTACAAATAACACTTCATTTTGTTATTAAAATTGTGGTTATATAAATCTTTTTTTTTTTCAAACATTTTTTGTTCGTTTCAATGCCAATGTTATCATAAACTATGTTTCAATAATATTATACACATATTTTATTATATTTCATCCAAAAAAAGAGGCTGATTTTTCAAGTTTTAAAAAATCAAGGTGTTGCAATACTTTTTTCCATGTGTATATATAAAGTGTTCATTCTTTTACACAGAGTTTATACCTAATCCAAAATCCTATGTCAAGAATGATTCAAACTTCCTGTCAATGAATAAAATTCTGGAAACAGTTGTATAAAGGAAACCAGTTTTGGTACGGCCGCTGTGTCCAGAATGATTCAAATTTCCTGTTAATGAATCAAGTTTTGGAAACAGTTGTAAGGGAATCTGTTTGTGGTACCCAGTGTCAAGAAGGATCATTAAATGTTTTGGTAAATTGCCCAGAATAATTCTATTCATTTACTGAATTATGGTTTTCCTGGAACCAGTGCCATGGTTTTGTTCCAACTGTCTGTCACTCAGGGTATCAGTTCAGGAAAACCAGTTGCAGGAATGGTTCCAATTGTCTGTCACTCAGGGTATCAGTTGATGAGAAGCAGTGCCAAAACCAATTCCAGTCTAGTGCCAGTCTGTCATCCAAAATATCATATGGCCCCACTTTTCACACCTTAATCCTAGCAATCAAATCCAGACATTTCTTCAAGTCAAAAATCTGATACTGCAAGATTGATAGGAATAGCAGAATTTTTCTGTTTATTTCAGGACCGATGAAAGATTGATGTCGACTGCTGAATGTCTAATTTTGTATGTTATACAAACCCTTGGAAAGAAAAGAATGCAATTGGTTGTTGTATACATAAGATTTAATGAAAATTAGCTATGACTGCTGACAGATTACAAGGAAAGTTAAGAATTCTGCCAATTATAACGATTTTTACTGTATAAACATTTACGTAATCAGCTTATAGCCCATTGTCTACTAATTGGTCTTCGTTAATTAGCTACAAATAATATTTGAATCAATATACAAGATTTTTGTGGAAAAACCAGATATTTTGTCAATTATATTAAAGAATTGCCTAAGTATCAAACATGATTTTCGAACATATTTTTCATTGAAATACAATTAAGATTTTTTTAAATTTGAATCATGATTCATCTTTTCAATTAACTCTCCTTTTCTATAAATATGTTTTCTTTTAAAAGTATGCAGAAAAAGATTCATAAAGTTAGTTTATGTGACTGTCCAACAAGGTTTTTAAAGGTAACATTGTTTCTGTTGCCTACAACAGTCGACATTTTAAGAAAATTTGTGAAAAGCACAAAGCATTTCTCTTCTAAAAAATAAAAATCTAATACACTATGCAAAACAAAATTGTTTTACCTAACTACCTACCCAGTCCCCCTTTTTCTACTTAGACGCAGGAAACATTGTATCAATTTTGTTTGGACTCAATTTGTTCTTTCCATGCATTAATTATTTTCTTCATAAGACATTTTCCCCTGATAAATTACTGTACATTTGCATATTTCAAAATATTTGTTTCACCTGCCCTCCAAAATTCTACTTTCAATCCTGCCACATCTTCGTCTTTTTCAATACCATCGATGCATATTTTTTTTTAAATGAACGAAGATAAAATGCATGTTATCATGCAAAAATGTGTAGTATCATGGACACATGGCCCTCATTAATTTTCTGCAGAAAATCAGAATCAAACCATCTCTTAAAATTATCTCTTCTCTGGAGTTTTTGTACATGTTTTCTTATCTTTTACTTTACACATCTTTTAAAAGTACAAAAGTCTTAAGCTCCTCCCATATTATATGAACCAGAACACTTCTGATATACATGTATATGTATACAAAACAATAGCCATGCAAGTACAGAAAGTTCAACAGACCAATAAATCAACCTTTAGAGGTTGGACAACTAATGTCTCTTTCACTGTACAGTAGACTTTCTTTCAATATCATAAATTGTAAATAAAAACAATTGTAAAATTTTGAATTTTTTGAAATACTAAGGCTTTTCTACCTCAGGCATAGATTACCTTAGCTGTATTTGGCAACACTTTTAGGAATTTTGGTCCTCAATACTCTTCAACTTCGTACTTTATTTGCCTTTTTTAACTTTTTTGGATTTTGAGCGTCACTGATGAGTCTTTAGTAGACGAAACGCACGTCTGGCGTATATATAAAATTTAGTCCTGGTATCTATGATGAGTTTATTTACTTAGAGGTAGTTTGCAGTGTTGTTGTCTTTAATAATTATTATTCAACCTGACATAGTTGCTGTTAAAAACATAATAATCTCTGACTATGAAAATGTTCTTGGTCAAAGTTTTTGATGGACTTTTGTTATAGTGACATTCATCAAAGAAAATCAAACAGATTTAAGAGGTATCTTCCTGAAACTAGGAGTCAATGGTACCAATGATGGTTTCGCATGGTCTATAATAATTCCTGAAACAAAAGTAACATGAATGGTCTGGTTCTTAAAAATCACCACACATACGTGCAGAACAGGATGCATATGATTTCTGGTCATAAACTTTGCAGTCTCATTATCAAAGAACTGACCAAATTCACCTCGGCCTATCAAAATATTTCAAATATGAGGCAGGTGCTTTTTCACCTGTGAAAGAGGACGAAGCCAATGTTAGTAGCTGCCAGAGTTAACAGAAATGGTAAAAGTTTGTATTGGTTTCTCGGTCTCTAAATATTTTCAACATTATCTTAATGATCTTTTCTAAAATACTTTAGGTTTTTTTTGTCCTTCAACTTACATTAATCTTTCAGTTTTTTGTTTTATATTTTTGAATTTGTACTGAGGTGAAGTAATAATAGTTTGTGCATTAACTTTTAATGTAATTTCATACAAGGCCAAATAAAAAAGTATGTGTGGTTCCAGTTACATCTGAAAAAAAGTTAGGGTAGGTAGGTAGGGATTTTTTTTTATTTTATGTTTTTTTTACATTGAGTCAGTTTTGGAGCAACATTCTGACTTTAACAGTGCTTAATGAAAAATGACAATAAAATCTTTAGGGTAGGCTATTTTTAAGCCGAAAAAGTAGGGACGGTAGGGTTACTGGAACCACACATATATTTTTATTTGGCCTAAAAAAAATTAAAAACTTCATCCAATTGATTCATGTTTTAAATAAAAATAGTGTTCTATAGTATTGATTGATTAATTTTTGGTGTTTAAAGCCACTTTTTATTTTGTTTCTTTTGGCTATGATCATGGAAGTTTTTTGTAACCGACCTTGACTAAGCTAAACAGCCCCTGCACGGATTGTATTTTGGGCTGTTTTATGGTGGCCAGTTTTTCTTGGTAGAGAAAGCCGGAGAGTTCTTGAGAAATCCACCAACCTTAGATAAAAAAAAATGACATCCTTAAGACAATTAAGATTGGAGTCGAGTGCACCAGAACAGGCTCACGGGTAGGTTAGAATCCAATATGACAGAAATTGAAACAATACTTTTAAACCTGAATAGCATGACAAATAGAGAAATTCTTTAGTATGGCTGCTGAGATAAAAGAGGAGGTGGACATGGGGTTCCTGATTCTCACTTCCCTACCACAAACACCAACTCCCACTTATCTCCCCTACTCATAATTCCCTCCCCTATATCCACTTTCCTTCTCCCTTACTCAAGAAAAAAAGTAGTCAATTTTTCCCCTAATAAATCCTTTTTTTTAATCCCTCTTCCCTCAGTTCCCACCCCTCAGCTGAATCCTGCTTCCTGCCCCCTCATTCCAATGTTTCATAATACCCCTCTCCACACCCTCATACAAAGTTGAAACCATCAACAACAAATATTTATTTGAGTTCATTGAAATGACAAATAGCCTTATCACTCCAGATGTTTGAATATTCAATATAATAAACAATATTAATAATGCATCAAAATAATTAAAATATTGGACATGTATTCCATCAAAATTGCTGAAAGTTATTTGACAACAGTTTGTTTTCCAGTGTTTAAATGTTTAAATATGGAAGGCTGCACCACATAATTAAAAAAAATATGTCCATAGTACACGGATGCCCCACTCGCACTATAATTTTCCATGTTCAGTGGACCATGAAATAAGGGTCAAAACTTTAATTTTAAATTAAAATTAGAAAGATCATATCATAGGGAATATGTGTGCTAAGTTTCAAGTTGATGTGACTTCAACCATCAAAAACCTGAACGGACGCACGGACGAATGGACGCACGAACGGAGGCACAGACCAGAAAAACATAATGCCCCTCTACTATCGTAGGTGGGGCATAAAAAATTAATCTGAAATATATATATTTTGTATTAAAGCCAAATTGTTTAGTGAAATATATATACTAGCTACCAGGAATCAACATGGTATGATTGCCAATGAGACCAACTTATCCACCAAGGTTCATGCAGACCGTGAGACAACCACTGAACTTCCTTCCAACTTAATGGGACAGGAACATAAAGAAATTGTGGCTTGCTTAAACTAGTATGTCTAGCTATGAGTTTCCTTGCAGAAGGTTTCGCTATCTGATTGAGGTTGTAACAGGGATTTTACAATGAAAATTGAGGGAGTTTGCATGCAGCAAACTAGCAGCCTTTTGGCATGTGTAAAGCATAGGTGAACTGCATTCATCTTCTATGTTGTAGATAATACCTTTCCACCAGCTTGTGAAACACAGCTATACTGCACATTTGCAATTTGTGCTTCAGATATCAACAAATAAGTTTTACTTCAATCTTTAAACTACAAAGATTTGCTTGCGATAATCTGATTCGATCTACACCTTCAAAAATGAGAAGGCTGAAATTCATTGGCTGATGTAATAATTCCAATTGAGTGCAGTTCAGGATCTATATTTTTTCAGACTGGTTTCACTTTGACAGTAATCAAGCTTTGTAAAGACTTCCTAATGTTGTTTTTTTGTCTTAATTTCAGAATCACATTCTGTATAAAGACTTGACCTGCTGCACACACATTTACAATGCAGTTTCTTTAGGTTTTGATTTCTGTAAAATGGAGTTGAAGGGCAACTGGTTGAAATAGTAGAAATTCTTTTCCTCCTCACAAACATTTCAAAAAGAGTAAATTATTACAGACAAGAAACAAGATTTATGTTTTTGTTAAAAAGTTGAAAAATCTTTTTTTTTGACTTCAAAATGTAAGAAATTGGCACTAATTGATAATTTTTTTCAAATGTTTTAAAAAAAAAAGTAAACAGATTTTAGTCACTATTTCATGAATTTGGAATGATTATAAACAATTGTTCTTTCCTAACTTTCATCTGACTTTAATTCATTGATATGAATCCCTAAGATACATTTAATAATTATGAAGAAAACTAAAGATTTAATCATATATTCAACCGTCCATGTTACGTTCAGCTTTTCCGGGACAAATGAAACTTTACTGGATCGTTTTTAACTCTTTTGCATTTTCTGAACAGCATTTCGAATTCGGTGAAGGAAGATTTTCCACTTTAAGAAATACCACAAGTAACAAAGTCTTTGTATGCATTACAGTTCAAATTTCTTAATAAAAAAAATGTCTAGATAAAATTACAGCAACATTTGCTTTTCTTCATATTGATTACCATCGACAAAATAACCAGGTTTTTCATTAGAAATCTGCACCGAATCACAAAAAAAACCTCAAGAAAACACATTTCCTAGCAAAAATTTGAAATAATTCACATTTTGTTTTTCAAAGTTTAAAATCAGCTGTTTTATCGTGCGTCTGCTAGTGTGATGAATCAAAGTCAGTTTGGTGTTTTTCCATAGATATAGAACCTGTCAAGCTGAAAGCATTTCTGGCAACAAGAAGAAATTTGTTGTTAAGATAACTGTCAGGATTTATAAATATCTGCGTCAGTTTTACTAGCTGTTGTTTTATCAGATTTAGCTACTATTGGATTCTGTCAGTGTCTGACTTATGGCTTCCCATTTTTATGTTTATCATTCGGCTCCAGTCTTTGATGGTGTATAAAGATTACATTATAGCCTGTCAGAGACCTTATCATAGATAACCTATACCATCAATCTTCTACCTAATTCTCCTGTTCCATATTTGTCCCTCCTATACACCGAAAAAACGACTAAGAGTTTATCACTTAGCACCTCCACAGTGCACAAAAACAACATTGTTTTATTAAGGTTTACCACATACCAATTTTCAATGAAGATTTGCCTAAAACTACAATGACAATAATCATTTTGCACCTCTGAGGTGCAGGAAAAAAACTAAAATGTTTTCTTACTGTATACAACATATTAAGCCATCTGCTGGCCAATTCTCACCAAAATATTATCTTTTCCATGAAGACTTTAAAGAAGTAAAATTACGAAGACAATTATTACTCTATGGTGCACAAAAACAAAGTTATTTTATTAAGGTATAGAGCATATCGTCTTATTCTAACCAATTTTCAGCAAAAAAACTTCATTTCCACAAAAACTTACCAAAAAATTACTAAGACATTCATCACTTTGCACATCTTAAAGGTGCATGAAAACCACGGTTGTTTTATTATGATATACATGTATAAGTATAAAATAATTGTCCTTTGTTAACAAATTTTCAGCAAAAAAATATCATTTCCATGAAGACTTACAAGTAAATTTTAACTAAGACAATAATCACATTGCAGCGACCTCTATATATGATACACTAAAAATAAAAATGTCCACACAAATTTCATAAGCATCTTTGTAAACACGGAAAATTGAAATATCATTTTGTAACTAGAAATTATAGCATCACATCCATAACACTTGTCTTACAAGAAAATCATTTCATATAGAAACAAATTCAAGCAGTGCTAGCATTAAATTATCATGATGCTTAATGCTCTTGGAAAGAACACTATTTTTTAAAAGGTACTGTATATTCAGAAATTATTGCGTGCATATATTATTGGGATTTTGTCATTTTAGACTGAAATGTGATTTAATTTTTACGATTTTAAGAAAAATCCTGTTTAATTTATATGAAGTATTTCAAATTGCGAGTTTAAAATATTGGATTCACAATTAAGTTTCTCTCATTTTTCGCAAGAATAAAAACCTCGCAATAATTTCTGAATTTACAGTATACAAAATAAATGTGGACAAGTTCAGCATCTGTGTACCATTGTAATGACAAAGTTTTATCAGAATCAAGATATAATAAAACTTTGTAGCAATCTCATATAAATGTAAACTTCTTAAGGAAGCTCGCTTGTCATGTTTTAGAAATTTGGTCAGATTTTCGGAATCCTCTGGTTTTATCCATTTGAATGCCTTAACAAAATTTGCCCGGTGACCCCCATTTTTCTTTTTATAATTCTTTTACATGTATAATGATAAGCTGTCTGTTAAAGTCTTATTAAATTTTAACTACTTTTTAATAGTTTTTGAAGACTTAAACTTGTCAATGATAAAGCTATGAAAAGTCAAGAGAGAACATTTTCCCGCCAAAATTTCAATGGCTAATATCTCGAAAACAAGCACGGTGACCTATATATTTTTTTTGCTCTTTTGATTCCTTTATTAATCCCCTATCAATATATGCTAGTGTTTTGAAAAGTTTATAGCTTTGAAACTGAGAAGCAAGCTCCCTTAAAATCTCTGTTGAGGAGTTTAGTCCTTTTAAATGCAATCTCTTATTGATAAAATAAGTGTTTTTAATCTAACATAGTAAAACTGGTTTTCCAAATATTAATTCATATAGCTGCATTAATTGTCATTACCAGTTATTCAGAAACTTTTTTACTTTCGTAATCTTCAGAAAACTTCCTGTTAATTTGAAAAATAATTGGAACAGCAGAAAATATAAAATAGGCAGTAATTCAAAAAGAATTATGGTCTAGCAACGATTATCTTCGTTCTCATCTGTAATTTGAAGGAACTATTGTCCCGCGTTGATTATCTAATATCCATCGATATAATCATATTATGCAATTACATTCACAAAACCGACAGAAAACTGTAATTGCAATTTATGTCTTCCCCGATAATGTTTACTTCATGAAAAAGTCGATAAGCTTAAAATTTATATTTCGCTTGTCAAGATTGTGCATACAAAATGCACTAATGTTCTTAGCGTTTTTTTATTAATCTAGAATTAGATTGGCAGGGTTTTTCTGTCTTAAAAGATCGAATAATGTGCAAAAAAGGAGGAAACTTCAATGTACCATATAAATGAAAAGAGATGTCAGGTTTTTGCTACTGGGATAGCAATCCAACAACAGAGAACACACATGGACATGATGACAAGAGGTATTTGTCTTTTGCAATAGGAGAATTAAAGCCTTAAAGGCTGTAAAAGCAATTGCTGTCATGTTAATGTTTGGGGACTTTTATTTTTCATCCACATATATATAATAATTAAACCTGACATGAGTGTTGTCTAGTTAGAAGTAAGAAGGTTTTAACTTTATATAAATAAAAGACTTTAGCAGAAAGTCATTTTTAATATGTTTTATATTTCACAAGGAGACAACACGTTTACCAGGCTAAAGTTGGGGTCAAATATACATGTGCTGAAACATATAACTCAAAAAGAAATCATCATGGATTATCCCCTGGTAGTGTTTGTAACTGGGCAATAATTTCCTTTATTGATTTAATTTTAACAATTTTCATTATTAATTTATATTTAACCATTAACACAAATGATTAAGTTAAAACATTTCAACTTTCCAGACACAAATGTTAAAAAACGGGAAAGAAATAAAATATCTTACAAGACATAAACATGTAAAGAATAAATATATATTTCAGCTTAATAAAAATATTTTCATAATGGTACTTTGTCATCATTTTTAAAACTAAGTTCCAAACATTATTGCTCAGTTGATATACATGTATGTCCTTCTGATGCGGTACGAGCACAGGCACTTGTTTCTATCCAAAATAGTTTTATATGGATAGCCGACCTTCCTATGGATAGAAACAAGTGCATGTGGGTACGAGATAACTATAATTCTCATGCAATCCCGAAAAGGGAGGGGGGTCATCACAGACAAACATGACATTAAATCGTTATCACTGATGTATTGTTTAGGGCCAGTTGAAGGACGCCTCCGGGTGCGGGAATTTTTCGCTGCATTGAAGACCTGTTGGTGACCTTCTGCTGTTGTATGTTTTTCTATCGTCCGGTTGTTGTCTCTTTGACACATTCCCCATTTCCATTCTCAATTTTATTATACGAACAAGAACAAACAGCTCTACGTTGCTTTGACATTTATCAATTTTCAGGAAACATTGCGAAAAATGATCTTCAATATTTCCAGAGACATATATACACATATGTGTATATATGTCTCTGATATTTCGAAAACATGTGAAATAAAATTGCTAACACGGTGGACCGTCGAGTGTCAACAAACGTAGTAGACTTGTTCACTGAAAAGACGAGGATAATGGTTTCATCTGACATTTGTTATGCATTCCCAGTTTTGATCATGATATTTAAAAAGATGTACTTTTTTTCAATCTATGTAACTAAAAATTCCAAATTGAAATATCTCTTCATCTGGACCGACTTGGCATCTACTACGTTTGGACGGGTCCATTTCATTAGTAAGGTGATCGATAAATATTACGGAGTTTGACAGAAAAGGAAAACGAGCTTATTGTTATGTGTTTTCAACAAGGGTTTCGTTCCGCTAAATTATTTGCGCAAACAAAGTTTGTCTATTTTTAGATTACAGGTAATCATTTGACACTACGCATTAACCTGTGTAGTGATTTTGATTTTACGATAAATGTATGAATGAACGATAATTTTATGAATGAACAAGAGCACCTGACCTCTTAAAGAAACACAAATTAAACATATAAAACCGTATTTAATAGGAGATAATTCAGTTAAATTTTCAATACTAAATCAACAACTGAAATGAATCCATATTTTGTTGAAACATCGTACGAACGGCGGAAAACGGAATCGCAGTTATAAAAATGTACTTTTTTTCACTCGGACTTCTATGTTATTTGATAGTCAAACGGTTGACCCTTTAAATACAAAAATACATCTACAAGAACATATTCTGAAACTTCTTAAATCCACTAATGTTTTTTTACAGTTTCAAGCTATGTATTGCATTAGAAAACATACATAGGTGTTAAAGAATGACAGACCAGGAGCCTGTTTAACAAAATACTATGGCTTGATATGGGCGGAGTCTCTGATCTGGGTCACAAAGATGGCCATACGCGATAGCATAAAAGCAATTGCTTTAAAAACCTATGAATTGTCTAAATATTTGTCCAATTTATGTAGGTCAATACTTATCATGCCTTTCTTTTTAAATATAATAAAAAGTATCGGTCATTCAGCTTTTCTTCCTAAATGTTGTGCAAAATATTCAGATATTTTGTATAGATTATGCATGGAAAACCCAATCTTTAGGGATAAAAAGAAAACTTAATTAAGTAACACCATAGAATTTACAGATAAAATATGAGAAAATAGCTCTAATAATATTTATCGTCCTTCCCTTTGCCTATATCACCCTGCTCTGTTGCTCTGTAATTCTCGTATCAAGACTTCAAAATGAGACGAGACATTATCAGCGACGTCACAATGTGAGAGGAGAAGTTATCAGCGACTTCACAATGCAAGAGGATACATTATCTAGCTTGCTTTTGTCAAGCGTAAATCTGTGTTCTTGCAACACAATAGTAAATTCACAACACAAAAGAATCACTTTATCTGAGTTATCTCCCCTTTTATCCTAGTTATTAGGCAAAGTTGAAAAAAGTAAAATCAAGTTAAAAAATTCTGGATTTGATGGCAAGGTCATCGGACACATTTTTTAAACTAGATACCCCAAGGATGATTGTGGCCATGTTTGGTTAAATTTGGCACAGTAGTTTCAGAGGAGAAGATTTATGTAAAAGTTTACGGACGACGGACGATGGACGCAGGACGACGGACACCGGACAACGGACACCAAGTGATGAGAAAAGCTCACTTGACCTTTCAGGTCAGGTGAGCTAAAAATGAAAGATTCGACATGTGTACCCTAGCCAATCTAAAAATTTGTAAATTTGGTTCAGGATTCAATACTTCAGTCTTGAAGTTGACATGACATAAAGCCTGGTTAAAAAGTCAGAAAAGTATGTCTACAAAGAAAGGATTTTAATACTTCAACTTCAAGCTGACATGACCTGCTTTGAAACAAAAGCCTGGTTAAATAGAAAGAAAAATATGTCCACAAACCACAAAGAAATGTTGACCTGACATCAACACCATCGATAATAGAATTTGACTAATTGGTTATTAGTTAAATCAATTAATATTCATTTAGCTAATAATCTCTTGTACTCTAATTATCAATATAACCTTTACTTGACGAGATTAGTTCATAATTGCCTACGGAAAAATTCATGAAATATTTATACTTTATCAAAAATTTATTGTCATCAAAAATTAATATTATGGTGATATTTCAATCTTCATTATTTATATTTAAGCAAAAAGTGAGGAATCACTAAGTTATAACGCATATATTTATTTAGTCCAAAGGCAACAAAATTAACTCTGATACTTTTTCTTTCTTTAAAACATTTTCACAAATATGCCCTACAAAAAAGGGAGTTAACTCTTTGAAACTCACACGAAAGTTTTTATCACATACAACAAAATGTATATTAGTAAAGAGATGATGATCAAAATTAGTGTTTGCCAATCTGCTGCATAAGAATTGTATTAATCTAATCAAGAACCCATAAAGGGCATCATTTTACAACACAATCATCTTCGCTAGCCAAGGGTTACGATCCACTCCCGCTCTCTCCACCCTTGGCGGATTGAGATAAAATTTCGGAGACACAGGATAAAGATTGTCATTGGTTGCGGTCGAAACTCGCTGCGTCCAATCAAAAAGCGTCTATCACATGATCACGTGTAAATGTAGAAGGTGTTTGTAAACAATTGCCATGTGTTTATTGTGCAACAAGTCTTTACATCCCTAAACATACGACTATATTTAGTGACAACTTGAATGTTTTTAATCAACTAATAGAAGTTCCTGTGTATGTTTCATGCACAAATGCATGAATGTTGACGTATATTTTCGTTTCCAGCTTTACCAAGTGTGTGGAATCTAGACGCTACGGTGTTTTGACCTCCAAATTGAAGAGTTCAAGTGCTAACATTGGTCAAGAATAATGTATTCGGAATGGGCGTGACTTTAATCTTCCGATAGATGGTGCAACATTGTTTTCACAAATATTGGCTTAATCTGCCAAGGGTGGAGACAGCGGGAGTGGATCGTAACCCTTGGCTAGCGAAGATGCAACACAATATGATTGGAAAAAGCAAAACAGAAAACTAATACCATACTATAACGTTATGGACAGGATCAGAGCCTAACACAACATGTGTTTTATATAACTAATATTATATTAAATCTTATAACAATAAAATATAATATTACTAATATATACTAATGAAATTGATCCTCAGTAAACATTAAATGTGTGGTTAAAATTTTGTGATAATTTTAGTATTTATTGTCACTGGTTCAGTGCAAAATTGTCAAAATTTTATGAAAATTAAACAACCCATATCAAAGTCTTGGGTACTCCCTTAAAATTGTGACTTTATTATAAAATCAATTATTCTAGCACAGATTATGCATCAACTTATAAAAAATGTACTTTATGTGTCAGTGAAAATTAAGATAACAATGAAAAACCAAAGTGCATTTAGTGGGAAAAAGGGTCAAGGTTGATTTAGAAAAAGGTCCTGTTTATGACATAAAACTTGAGATAAAAACCTTTTTTCAAGACATTTTCAATCTCTTTAAAAATTGGATGAATTTAAGGCCAATTGATAAAATATTTTCCTAAATAACTGATACTATTTCAAAAATAACTGAAAATTCAGAAATTACTTCAATTTCATGTGAAATATACAAGATAAGTATCACATTAATAAAACCTTTGAATTCATTTATAGATGTGACTTTTTTCACATTTTAACATATGCTTTAAATAAATCCTGTTTTTATAAGCTGTCATGATTTTCATTAATAAATGCAGCATTCATATATTTTTTTCTTGTCTAAAATAGTTTTCATTTTTTATCCTGTAAACCATTTTTTGCTTTTATTTCCATTATGTTTAAAATAAGTTCATCCAAACAAAATTCAAACCTAAGTGAATATTGTAACGTTACAAGTAGCTTTCAAAAACAATTTTTTTTTAAATGAGAAAATAGGGGGGCCAAAAATGGGCCTTATTTAAATGTACCTTGTCCTTTACATCTGATCAGCAATAATTTATTCATAGAGGACAGAAAGTGATAGTACTTTGAACAGGCTATTATTTGAACTTAGAATTATTCTTAATTATGGAATTTGCTTGATTTCTTGTTATTGAAATTTTTAATAAATTCGATGCTTATTCTGTACTGAAATGTTCTGTGCTGCGCACAACACTTTCTATTACAAAGAAAATGGTATATTTTCTTTTAGAATGTACTGTGCCGCGCACAACACTATCTGACCAAAATACATTGTATGGAAAGTGTTAGGAACCGCTCAAAAGATCATAAATACCAAATAAACATGGAATTTATTAAAAAAATTAAACACAAGAAATTATGCAAATTCCATAACTAAAAATAATTCCAAGTTCAAATAATAGCCTGTTTTTGATTGTACTTTGCAAACATGAAAGTCTAACATTAAGAAAAGTAGTTTAACAAAAGTTGTACAGTGAACATAGGTTAAGCAGAACTCTCATGGTCTAAAAAGTGCTGCATTTATCAAAGTTCCAAAAATAAATAAGGCCAAAATAAAAATGTACATCTGTTTGGAGTTTTCCCTCATTAATTACCCTTTCTTAATATGTCAAGGTACTTACCCATTTTATTTTTGAGGGAGGAAGAGGGGACTTCATTTTTGAGGGAGGTAGGGGGACACTTTTGGTAGCAAAAAGTCCTCAATGCATTAGTCACAGTTAATAAAAAAATTAGCAAAACAAAAAAATCCTCTCTACATTATTGAATGATGATTGGTGTGGTCAGTTGAACTGTTCAATATATTGCTTTGTTCCTGTTTTCAGTTTAAGAAGTGAAGCAATTCATGAACAAGAGCTGTCAAAATGACAGTAAACCGGATTCTTTAACATTTATTTCTGTTCTGGCATTTATCAATATTACAAGGACCAAAACTCCTAATAGGAAATTTTAAAAGGTTTGGTTGAACGGTTCATGAGTTAATGCAGGGACACAACATTTTTTAAACTTTCAAGAACCGTAACTCCTGAACGGTAAAAGTCAAAATCGTCATTATTGAACTTGACCTCAGTTAGGTTGTCAGTAACAATATATCAAAATTTTAAAATGTTTGGTTGAACGGTTCATGAGTAAATGCACGGACACAACATTTTTTAAACTTTCAAGAACTGTAACTCCTGAAAGGTAAAAGTCAAAATTGTCATTATTGAACTTGACCTCCATTTTGTTGTCAGTAACAACATATTAAAATTTTAAAAGGTTTGGTTGAACGCTTCATGAGTAAATGCACGGACAACATTTGGTTGCCGCCCGACCGCCCGCCGTACATCCCCAAATCAATAACCTATATTTTTGACACAAAAATCCGGTTAAAAATACTCAAAACTGTTCTAAAATAATTTTTTTAAGAACCCATAAAGAAGGGCATAAGATACCAGAGGGACAGTCAAACTCAGATCGAAAATGAACTTTTTAAGAAACCATAAAGGGCATAAATTCAACGCTATAACACTAAAATTATTTGAAGTGGCCTAAATACCCTTCTACCAAAAACATGTGGAAATAAAAGTGTCATACCCAATAAAACTGACACAGAACCTTAAGAAAATTGTTTAATTCTTTTATAGCCGAAATAACTGTACTGTCATAGTGATATATTGAGCGTATAATTTTTTCGTTAAATTGGACACCTCCTTTTGTGGTTGTTAATCTATTACAGTATTATGTTATCTTATACTTTACTCTTTTTATTGAGATTTTTTTCATTCAATTTTTTAACATAACAGGTATGCAACACCTGGCTACATTTACAGTAAAGTTGTGAATGAAAATCTAAAATTTGATAAAAACTGTTTTTAAATCTATATATATTTATATACTGGCTTTTTGCTTTATTTTGTGTTAGGATAAGCTACACCCTTTGAAAATTTAGATTTTTAAAGAATATGCAAATTTTTGTCAAATCAAGGCAACTGAAAACCTAATTGCTTTGGTTCTTAAATATGAAGACATCATGCATTCTCCTAACTTTTGAAGATTAGGATTTTTCCTTCCTCAGTCAATGTAAGAAGTCAATATCAGTGGTTGATCCATAGGAAAAAAAGGAGGAGGAAGGGGGCTTCCTAAGCAATGTTATTTATATGACATCCATTATCACTCAACTTAAGTATAAATTTTTGCTTAGGGGCCAGCTGAAGCAAGCCTCCAGGTGTCTTTGGTCGGGTTGTTTTCTCTTTGGCACATTTGCCCCATTCCCATTCTCAATTGTATTCCAGTGCAACAAAACAAAATACAAAGTAGTGGTTTAGAAATATACTCATACAGTTTAAGATAAAATATTTCTTCAGGGCTAACCTGTAAATAGTAAAGTGGGTTTTTTTTTTTGGTAGACTTAATTTAAATTAGAACATTTCTTAAAGGCCAACCTGATTGCCCTATTCTATTTTTCGCCTATTGTTAAACCTGATTCTGTTCGCCACGAATGATCAAATTTTAGAAAGAGGTTTTTTCAGTAATGGATAAAATAAACCAATCCAAAAATATCTGCTTTTACTGTACTATAGTCTTTTCTTTATAAAAATTGTAAAAAAAACTTTCCGTGAACTATGTACACAGACTTCACAATAAATTATGATAGAGTTTTTGTAGTTAATTCAAATCATGAAACCCAAAACATATGTGACATACGCCAAACTTCACTTAAATTGGAGATTTTAATTAATCAATTCATTCACAATACTGTCAACAGCTCTTATTGAAATTTCTTAATTTGACACTTCATCAAGAATTTTCATTTAAACCTGCATTAAATGTTTTTACATTACTTAGAATCTATTTGAAATCTTACTCTTCGTTGAAGGAACAATACTCCGTTTTAATGTAGTCTGAATGCAGTGTATAGAACGAACATTTACAACCAAGACGTTATTAATATAACAGAATATCTATTACACATGGGGCCCTTTTTACAAAAAAGATCTTTCAATAAAAACTGATCGTAAGTAATACATTTTATGTAGACTTACAAGTATTTTTCTCGAGTTATTGTAAAATGAGTCGAAGGTTCTGAATATAATGTCTGAAACTCTTTCTATTTATCTGTTAACCTATTGCGGGTTGAAAAAAATCTCTACGGAAAGTATGTAACAATTTGCAAATTAATGTATCATAATAAAGGTGGTACCTTACACCTGAACTAAAATTAATTTCGGCTCATTTAATTTTCATAAAATTTTGACAAATTATTTACTTTGACCCTTAGACAAAAATATAAAAAAAATCAAAAAAATTGAACCAACCGTTTAATCAGAAAAAATACACTGGTTATATAGCAGTTTGACAAACACTTATTTAGATCATTGAGAAGCTAAATATTCCCTTAAGAACACAATGTCATTAAAACGTTCTGCTGATTTTACAGAGTTATCTCCCTGTAGTGCTAGGTACCACCTTAAGAACTGTACAAATAGGCAATAATTCATCTTCTATTTCATAATTGAATGTTTCAAAATCATTTAAAGTCTTATACAGGTACATGCATATTGTGCTTTTGCAAAAGGTCAATTTTCATTTGAGGGCAGATCAAATTTTTGCATTACAACTAATTTTCACTTTCATGCACAGAACAAGACCATTTAAGGTGGTACCTAACACTACAGGGAGATAACTCTGTAAAATGAGAAAAATGTTTTAATTACGTTGTATGGATAAGGTAATATTAAGCTTCTCAAGGATCAAAATAAGTGTTTATCAAACTGCTATACAACCAGTGTATTTTTTCTGATTAAACGGTTGGTTCAGATTTTTTGAAATTTTTATATTTTTGTCAAAGGGTCAAAGTAAATACTTTGTCAAAATTTTAAGAAAATTAGAGCCAAATTAATTTTAGTTCAGGTGTTGGATTACCACCTTAAGTTGTAATAATGATTTTCATACTCTAAGAACACACACAGTACATTTTAAAGCCCACATTTTATAAATAAGACCTAATAAATATTAGCCCGTTTGATAAATTGAAACATCTATTGAAAACCACAAGTTTGTTCTGTATGTACCAGAAAACAGACTATCATGTTCTGCAATATGGCCTTGATTAAGAGAAAAATTGGATTTCAACATGTCAAAATAATTAATGAACGATAGGCTATCAATGTGTCACACGTAATATGTGTTGATAAATCGCACAAGTCAATGTGTCAATAGTATTTAGGAAGTCTTGTATTTAATTATTGATTCTACTTAAGTAAGATAAACTACTATATAGATTTTGATTCTATTTTGTTAATTTTCTTTGACAAACAGTCTAATCCTTCTAAACGAACTTAGGTTTAATTAAAAAACATCAATATTTCACAAATATCGCAGACATTAGACAATACATAACCTATGGGCTTTAGGTATCGGTTCGTCCTACAACTAAATCAAACATGCCAAGTATTTCCGACTTTAGCAGCATGACATCTGACACGTATTTATTTGTTTTTTCTGTAATCAATGTAACTTTATAAAAACTTCCCAATGTATTGAATCGAGCTGCCGTGGGTAACAATAAAAGTCTGTAAATAGTTAGCTTAAATTGGGCTGATTAATTTCACCAGTAGCACAATTTAAGCAAACTAACTTTAAGATACAAGATTATATATTGAACACAAATCTTAAGGATTTACAATAACTCCACGGCAGTCGGAAATATAACAACAGCTAACCAATCAGGGATAACTTTGTTTATCCATGACACTTTATCAATACTAATAAAATCAATCTCAAAAGTCTAGTTTACGACCCATGGGGGAAACTGTCAAGATTTTTTTCTAAGTTGCCATACATGATTTATGGGATGCTGGCTTCACTTTTTTCATCCTTATGGGGAAAAGTTAGTGTTTTTATTAATGGGGTCTCCGAAGTCAAACCAACCAATCAGGAACAAACGGTAATCTGCATTATTGCATTATATCAATTAATACTGTAGTTAGAAGGCATAGGATGTTCTTTTTTAATATCTTGTGTAACACAATGTTAGGCACCAAACATTTCGTCTTTTATGGGGGCATGTATGTGTTTAATAAATTGTTTCATTTCTAAATTCATTGAGGAGAAAATAAAATTTAGAAGGGGAAGGAAATAATAGTTAGTTTTTGTTGAAAGTAATTGAACTGATTAAACAAATTGACTTCCAAAATGAATGTATTGTTCCTGGAAAAAATATTTTGATTTTGTTATAATAAAAAGTGTTTAATTGTCTCTGAAAAATTGTGCCCAAGCTCCCCTTTTCTCCACGAAAGATACATGGTCAGTGCATTCTAACAATGTAAATGCCAGAGTTTTTATTTTCTGAACGTAAGATTTAAAAAGAATGTATAGGAGAGTCACTTTTCAAAATATTGTTTCCATTAAGGCTAAAAAAAATGGTCATATATCTATAATAATGTTGACAATTTGGTGCTGTTACAGCATATCTTTTTAACTATCTGTATAATTTATTTATAACATATGACATTTAGAACTTGGAGATCTAATCACATAAAATTTTATGATAAAAATTCAATTGATCATTACTGACTTAAATTATTAAGTAAATTTTTTTGCTGAAATAAGTTGCTAGACTTTGAAATTGCAAATAACATAGAAACCATATGACTGAGTCCACACAATTGTAAAAAATCATTAAAATGACTTATTTAAGCTTGAAATGTCCCAATGCCTACTCATAGGAAGAATGACTACTAACAGGAACAATGGTTAATTTACAATTAATTATAGGGGGATTCAGTTCACAACAAATATCAAACATCTGGGCGAAATTAAAATGGGAAATTGGACATCTAATATCCTGAAAAATCCTGTCTAATTCCTCAAAACAGTGAAACAAAGAAAATGAGTCACTTTCCCATTGTATTCCTTAATGTCTTGAGACAAATAATTTAAGAAAAAGATTAATTTTAATCACTTTCACTGATAATTCTGTCACTGACGTTTGAGCTAAATTTAACCCTTTTTATTTGGTATTCTTTTTATAACAATTTTCCTAAAAAAAAAAAATGCTTTTTATCAATGAATACACAAATAGTTATTTTTACTCCACAATCGTGACAATGCAAATAGTATGTATAACATGCTATTATTTGAACTTGGAATTATTTTTAATTATGGAATTTGCTTAAATTCTTGTTATTGAAATTCTTAATAAATTCCATGTTTATTTTGTAATATGATGTTCTGTGCTGCGCACAACACTTTCTATTACAAAGAAAATAGTATATTTTCACTAGAATGTACTGTGCCGCGCACAACACGATCTAACCAAAATACATTTTATGGAAAGTGTTATGAACCGCTCAAAACATCATAACACCAAATAAACATAGAATTTATTAAAAAATTTAAACACAAGAAATAATGCAAATTCTATAATTAAAAATAATTCCAAGTTCAAATAATAGCCTGTTGTATGTAAACTTATTGTGAGAGTAAATATTTGAAGTTATGTAAGCATCTTTTAATTATAAGACGGAGTTATCTATCTTTGTAAGGTAAATTTCTGAAACTGCAACATAAGTAAAATAAATTAAGATAAATTCAACAGTATTACTAGTAAAACACAAATTTACATATGATGACATTAGGGTCATGGTTAAACTAGTTCATTAAATGATCAAGCCGGTTTCCTTTTGCCAAAAGAAAAAAAAACCATGACAGATTCTTTTTTATACAGGCATACACCATAAATACACATAAAAACATATGCATCCCTAAGGATCAGTGTATTTTCAGAGTAATCATCTGAAATTTTCATGTTTCCTAAGCAAACCCCTTAACATCTTACAGCCCCAACACAAACCAGTCCCCAAAACTGATTATGGGATGTCAGAGCAATATCTAAGAATAATGCCTTATTTGGTAACGTTTGATAATCATTACCAATTGACTTTAGTTCGGTCCCATAACACATAAAATCCAATTAATCACCACATTAAAAGATATTCACACATCTATAGTCTATACACAAATACACATCACAGATGTATTACATATGTATTACTCACCTCACCATGTGGTACAGGTTTAAACCACCCCCGGGCTACAACCATTCTATACAGTGTTTCTGTAGCCTGAATAAAAAAAGGGGGGTTTAGTAATTTGAAAATGTTTCGAGAAGGTTATCACACATAAGTCCTGAGACTTTATTGCATTATTAAGTTCAGTATTTGACACAATTTCACAAATAATTTGAAAATATAATCAAGTGTCATACAAGTTGGAGGTTTAGCTAGCTGTAAAACCAAGTTTAACCCACCATTTTCTTCAAAATTCATTGGATGTTGGATGTGTAGAGATTGATATTTTAGTCTTCAATAACAGATCTTTTTAATAGCTTTTATTGGCTTTGAACTAGCTATCAGTAACTGAGAGTACTCTCAGATCTGTACATTTTATTAGGGTTTTTGTGCTTTTTATTGATCTAATGAGCTTTTCCTTATCAACTGATTTTTTGTATTGTTTGTTCTGATGTTTTACTGTTAAATTAATGTCATGGGTTAATAGGAGTGTTTTACACCTGCAACTATTATGTTTAACCCTGCAACATATTATATCTGCCTGTAGGCTGTAGTATCAAGTCTGTGAGTGAGAAACCTGTAATTCAGTGGTTGTCATTTGTTTATGTATATCATATTTGATTTTAAGGTGGTACCCAACACTTTAATTAAAATTAATTTGGCTCGTTTAATTTTCTAAAAATTTTGACAAAGTATTTACTTTGACCCTTCTACAAAAATATAAAAATTTCAAAGAATTTGAACCAACCGTTTTATCAGAAAAATTACACTGGTTATATAGCAGTTTGACAAACACTTATTTTGATCATTGAAAAGCTTAATATTCCCTTAACAACACAGAGTTATCTCCCTGTAGTGTTAGGTACCACCTTAACTTATTGTTTTGTACATGAATCAAACCATTAGATCTTTGATCTTTGAATAGTTCTGGACCTTTGTTAGCTAACTATGTGGTATGGGTTTTTCTCATTGTTGAAGGCAGTACTGTGACCTACTTACATCAATGTCATTTAGACTCTGGTGGATAGTTGCTTCATTGGCAATCATGTCCTAATTTCTATATAAATATGAATTATTCAAGATTTTGTTTGTGATCTTTTCCTGCAGGGTGCTGTCTCAGCTTCTATATTTCTCTAATTATTTTTTTTTTTTAAATTAATTCTTACATCAACCGTTGTTTCTCACTAACTGGTTGACACCCATCATCTGTCTAAGAATATGAAATCCCATGGGTCAATTTAACTGGATTTGGCAATGTTATTCTAATGCTAATTTAAAACCTTGTAAATTTGTCAAAGTTCAAGTTGTATATATCTTCAAATTAAATTCATAATTGATTTTTTTTTTCATGCATTATCTATTGCACAGTTAGCTAGATCCTTTCGTATCAATTAACGCGTAATTTTAATTTCAAATTTCAAAATTATCCTTTATGTAATTTAAAAACTTCATGTATGTCAATTTTAAAGAATAATACATGTACAAAAATCTTGTAATTATTTTCTTTATAATTCTGTATGAATCTGATAAGAATTATGTATGAGTAGTTAATTCTGAAATTTTCAATTCAATCACGTTTGGAACGGTGTTCTTTTACCACCAAGTTTTCAATTTGTAATACTCAATTAAATATAAATGCTGAAATTTACATTGATACTGAAATCAGAGAGATGTTTGTTAGTAATTATAATGCATTTGTGAAAATTTTAAAATTCAATAACTGCACCGAAAAAACTCTATGACACCATTGACACTATCAACAGGAAACTTAACGAACTACCGCATCCTGTAAAGGCTTATAACTAGTCTTTTCATGTGCCATTGATTAAGTGACAGTGGGACCCAGATTATTGTTATTTACAAAAAATTTTCACATGGTTGGCCAAGGTGTAAATAAGATTTTGTGGGACGATTGTTAAGAATCACTCTCCTGTCTAACCCCCAATTATTATCACAGAATAGATTTGAAAAATACCCTGTCGTTTGTATGAAAAAAAGGTAATGAATTTCACTAAAATAATCTGTGAAGGAGCAATTATAAATGTGTAAGCGTAACTTCTCATGTGTAACCATCTTCGTTGATTTTTTGTCTCATTCCAAGGGCATCTCTCACCTATACATGATCGTAAATTGAAATTGCTGGATGCCTTTATTCTTTAATACCTCTCAGTTAAGACGTATAATCTTCACTAATAATTTATTTATAAGATGACAAATTTACTTTTCCATTTAAATCGCTGAGGTGACACATAGGAGAGACGGGGAGACAATGTATAACCCGTGTCAAAATCAGTAATAATGTGAAATGACGATTATGTGAGGGGCGGACTTTCATCCACCTTTTATTGTCGTTTTTTTCAGTATCGTTTATTCACCAAAAACAAACATGGCGATATAAAGTCTACCGATTTATCTGCAACAGATAAAACCTTTTATATATTATAAATGGTATTAAACACGACAAAAGATAAGTCGTTGTGATGTTACTACATTTGGTACAGAGCAATAAACCATTGCTTCCTCTTGAGCAACCACCACACAAGGAATGCAGATCACACTCGAAACTCTGTGCTTAAGATGTACTTTAATGTTAAGACCAAATTACTGCACAAAAATGAATTACCAAACATGCGGGTGTGAGGTATATATATAAATGAGATAGCAGGTCAACAACAAAAAGTGTGAACAATTCTTTTAAAATGATTTAAGAGAGAAATACATGTATGGAAAATAATAGGCTTTACGATAGTACAGGTACATGGTATGTTATGGGCATTGCTCATTGTTGAAGGCTTTACAATGACCTATTGTTCTTTAAATTTCTGTGGTATTTGGTCTCTTGTGAAGAGTTGCCTCATTGGTAGTCATACTACATCTTCTTTTTTACATGTATGAAATGCAATTTGCATAATTATTTATCTACTTAAAATTTACTGTCAAATATCAAGTAGCTGTGGTATTTAACTGCTGATGAAATTAGGAATGGACACAACCCCGAAAAAAAATTATTGATTTTGTCGAGTTTTTAATACCTATAGAACACTTGGCTAGATCGAGCATGGAAGTCAGGTGAAGGAAGGTGGAGGAGGCCAAAGCACCAACATTTGGCAGGAAAACTGGTCAAATCCAAAATTAAGATAAGAATACAACACAATTATGCTATTCTAGCAATAATGCAAAAGGTATAGTAGCATTCAGAGTGAAAAACAAAAATCCTGGTTTACACTTTCATGTGTCAATGATCAATAAACCCTGGTATTGAGGTCAAAATTGAAATTTTGCATGAGAATCAAAAATTGTGATCATAGGGAACATGTGAACAAAGAGTAAAGTTGATGTGATCAAAACTTTTTGGTAAACTATCTTTACAGCAAAATCATTAAACTGATAGTTGGGACAGGCTAGATGAAGGAAGGATTGCAGATAGACATAGGATTGGATCACGTACAGATTCAGGAAAACACAATGCCCTTCTACTATCTTATGCTGGACAAAAGAATGGATTGTTGGTTCAGCATTGATTTCATTAAGTTGGTTGTTAATTCTTTTCATAAAATGTACTTAATTTAGAGCAGGGAAGGTCCAAGTGAAGCAATATTATTTATAAAGTACATGCAACCCTAACTTGACAATTATTGCACTTTACACAATTAAAATATCAATATTTGATTGTTCATAACAATTATTTTTAGCCCAACAACATCCTGCATTATTACAATAGACAAATATAATTGTTAATTGTACCTAGCAAATGTGTAAATGGGTGTATCAACATTTCTAATGGTTGTAACACTCAAGAAAATAAACACAAACATACATATCAGAATTTAATTGGTATTATCATATAAATTGTCAAATTTTTATAAACTTGGCCAATTTGGAAAACATATTTGTTTCCAATTACTATACTCATAATTTGTTTGTGTTGTTTTAAATAATAAACTGTTTTTAACATATTTGTTTTTTGTTCATTATTTTGTACATAGACAAGGCTGCAGGTTATAGTAATCTCATTTGAATTGTTTTACATTTGTCATTTCAGGGCAGGTGTAGCTGACTATGCAGTATGGGCTTTGCTCATTGTTGAAGGCCGTACTGTGAACTGTAGTGATTAATTTCTGTGTCATTCAGTCTCTTATGGAGAGTTTATTGTCTCACGGCAAACATAACCACATCTTCATATTTTTCTATATATTTATCAAATGTCAAATTTCCTTAGTTTTGACGTATATTTATTAACTAGCCCTCAGGAGTGCCGATTATGTCATGTTATTTGGAATATTTAAGCATTTTCCTGTTTCTAAAACATTCTTATCCAACTGATGAGGATCAATTCTTTAAGACAACCCTGAATAGATTAAATCAAAAGCAATCTTTCAATATCATTTGATCACAAAATTAGATGAATCTGATTGGAAATTGTTTACATCAAATCTTTAGCTGGTCAGATGGATGAAACACCCCCCTTGAGTTTGGGACCCCCCCCCCCCCCCCCCCCTTTTCTTTAAATGGCTAGATCTGCCCATGTGAATGCAGGCTTTGACAAAACAAGGACCTTATACTTCCCAAAAGATATGATTTTTCTTCAAACCATCAAATTTGGTACCCATGAAATAATGACTCCATAGTTGTTGTTTCCTCTTGATGATGTAAAAAAAGAGTTTGTGAGACCTCATTGCTACAGGTATATAATAAACCAGATGCTCCACCCAGCTTTATACGAAACTTTGAACAGTTGGGGCAAGTATGGACACAACATTCAAGCTTGATACAGCTCTGAATTTGGATTGTGATTAAATAGTTGACACACACAGCACAGGTTTCTGACACAGAATGAATGTGGTCTAATGAACATAATTATTTTTTTGCTTTTGATACACTATCCTATTGAATATAAATCCCCTTAAAAAAAAATATTTGAAGAAAAATTCTTTTTAATTTCTGAAATCTGAAATGAGAAAATTTTACCTGCCACCCCTCCCCATTTTTTTTCATCTCCCCCAATCCCTTATTCTAAAAATAATCTCAATTAAAATTTCTAATTAAGTTGGCAACAATAACTACTCATTTGAATACATCATAAAGTATTAAAATATAAAATAACTTGGTCATGGTTAAAATTAATATTAATTAGCTGAGTAACTTCCTAAAAATAATTTTACAGCTACACATCTCAAGACAATTATCACTTCCTTTAACATAATTTCCAAGAAGTGTTAGGGAGGTAATCAAGTAATCAAACATATTTTAATTGGAATTGGATTACCTCCCTTACACTGCTTTTAAATTGTCTAAATTGTGTTTTTAACCAGAAAAAAACCTTGTCCCTCCCTCCTTTTTTTGCCCCTAATTGCTGAATGATTTGATTCATTATCCCACATAACCATCCCTTTGTAGTATAGAAACTTGTGGTATAATTTCAGAGAGATTCATACACTTAAACACAAGTTATTGACTGAAAACTACAAAAATGCTTATTTGGGCCCCTTTTTTGGCCCCTCACTTATTGAAACCCCCATGGAGCAAGAAACCCAAAGCTCAATTCCAGCATTTCCTTTGTAGTAAGAAACCTTGTAGTATAATTTCAGAGAGATCCATACACTTAAACACAAGTTATTGTTTGTAAACTAAAAAACATGCTTCTTTTTGGCCCTTTTTTGACCGAAGTTATTCCTAAATAACCCAAAACTGACACTAAGCCTTCCCTTCATTATAGGGAACCTTGTGGTATAATGTCAGAGAGACCCATACAGTTAAACATAAGTTATTGTCCATAAACTTCAAAAATGCTTTCTTTGGCCCTTAATTCCAACACTGTTTGCCCCATAACCCTTACAATGAATCCCAACCTTCTACTTAATGGTATGAACATTGTGGTACAATTTCAGAGAAATTAAAATACTTATACACAACTTCTTGTCCTGAAACTAGATAAATGTAAGTTTTGGGCCCCTTTGGGCCCTTAATTCCTAAATTGATGGGACCATAACCCCCAAAATGAATCCAAATCTTCCTTTTGTGGTTATAATCATTTTGTTAAAATTTCATTTATTTGTATTTACTTATACTAAAGTTATTATCCGGAAACCATCTGTCTTCGGACGACGACAACACTGACGACGACGACTTGATACCAATATACAAATGCAAATATTTTTCGGTCGTATAAATAGTCACAAATGTATCTGTTAGGATTAATTTTTATACAAATATATAGATGTAAATATGAAATAAGAATTTAACTTACAATATTTGCCATGTATAAAGCTAAAAGACCTCTCCTGAAAAAGAGAACAAAAGGGATTATGATTTATAACAAAAAAAACAAACATTTTGTAAATCAATTATGTGTTTATTAATATCAAGTCATTTACATATTACTTAATTTTTCTGATAGATAGATTTTAAGTAATTGGAAGAAAGAATGAAATTGTAACTTGTGTTAGTCTTTTTATAAAACATATGCTGAGGATCAGATACTTTTCAATAAATATTAACAGTTGCATGCTTAAAATGTGTGCTTAAAGCAATGTATTTCTCATATCAATTAACTTTACTTAACAACTTTCATCATTGACAGAAAGGGACTATAGCAAAGCAATCCTAGCAGCTATACTACAATAATTTAATTTTGGATGTAACACGTCTTTTGATTGGCTGACTTTATTTTGTTATGAGCCCATAGACATAATTTAGTCATGTGACCGTGACGTCATCAACGTTTTTTCATGGTTTTCTACGGTTTAAAATGGAATTTAGAATTAAATTATAAGAAATGACTGTAATATTTTTTCTGTCTATTCGAAATAACATAAAAAATGTGGTGCACACTATTAAATAACCAGTGTATTCAGTGTGCACCACATTTTTTATGTTATTTCGAATAGACAGAAAAAATATTACAGTCATTCCTTAAATAGATATAAGAAGATGTGGTATGAGTGCTAATGAGACAACTAGTCATCTGAGTCACAATTTTTTAAAGTAAATAGGACAGACAGACAAAAAGAGGAACAAATGGATGAACAGAGGAACAAATGGACGAACAGAGGAACAAATGGACGAACGGAAAAACAAACGGACAAATGGAGGAACAAACGGATAAACGGAGGAACAAACAGACGCACAGACCAGACAACAATAAAATATAACAACCAGAAGCTACTAACAACAACCACTGCATTGCAGTCTATTACAAGTTATCTTCAACTAATTTAAAATTAGCAAATAAAACCAAGTTTGCAAAGATAACAGTGTAAAATAAAGGTAAAGGGGTAAAAAAAAAAAAAAAACAAAAAACAAAAAAAACATGTGCCTGTGTGTTTAAGGTACTAAATAGAACTATATTGTTCAGAAACACTAATATTGCTTGAAATTGCTAATCATCTAGGTAAACAGTCTGTTTTAAAATACTTAAAACGGCACTCAGAAAGGAAATGACACAGCCTGGAAGATGAGTTTGTGACAAAAGGAGTTGTCTCTCATGTATATATAAATTTTCATTTCAAATATTTAAACTAACATTTATTGCATAAAATTTAATCTGTATAGCTGACACATGCCATTTCAAACTACTCAAAAGGTTTTTAATTACTTTAAAAAAATATTTAAAGAACCTGCTGTTGTAATTATGTTTATCTACTTTTTTAAGCAAATGACTGCAGATTTGTATAATCGGTAAAAAATTTACATAAAATTTGGTGACATTTAAAAAATTAGGTCGATCAATTTTATTCCTTAAATACTTTTTCACCAAAATATGATAAAAATAGATAAGCGCTAATCCCCATCGAACATTCACAGGTGTGAGATGATATTTAAAGGGACTATAGTTTTTTCCTGTCATACTGTGTGATGATATCCCAGGTAGTTAAATCAATTATGACATTTATAAGTTGGCATGGGAGATTGTTTAAGGGTATGTGGCCCATAATTGAATGGGTCAAAAGATTTGACATTATCACCACGATTATCATTTTACCAGCTTCGTTTACAGTTACTTATTATCGAAACCATGAGATTTCATTTTTCATTCTTAATATTAGATCAGATGTCCATTTTTAATAAGTGACACGTAATTTCTAAATGTGCTCGATATCTGGTTCTAGTCTCAATTTCCAAAGAGGACATCAAGACTGATGCTCGTTTCAAGTTTCGGTTTCCGAATTCCACTCGATTTGTTAACCTTTAAGACAGGTAATTAAAACGTTGGTTTCAAATTACACTCCCGTAAAATAATCTCCTCCTTTATCATAAAAAAGTCAAATTATAAAACCACAACTCCGCCTTGTTTAACTTGATTTTGAACAGGTACAGCCCAGGTGTTGTAAATCAAAATTTCTTCAATAAAATTTATACTGTTTTTAGTTTATAGGCTCATTGTACATACAAGAGTGTTTATTTTATCCAAACATGGCAATTTAACAAAAGTATGAATGGTCCCATTTTGGTATTTCTTTCCCTGAGTCAATGAAGGAAAATATAGGTTACTTTAACAGTGCAGTAAGATGCTACTTTTTTTTAACAATGATAAACTGCAGGTTACTATCATCCAGGGAATATATAAAGGACTGAAATGTAAACTAGTTTGCGATCATTGTTGAAGACCCTACATTCACCTTTAGGCTATTAGTTGTTAATTTTTAAATCATCTGTTGTGGAGATTTGACACCTTGGCAATCATACCACATCTTCTTATTCTTAGAGGACACAAACTTAACCGAAGTGAATAAGGCACAGTTTGATGGTAGAGGCTACACGTAGGGTATGCTGCCTTAAGTCCCAAGGTGACATTCAAAAACTGCCTCAGATCACCAGGTCACCTCCCAGCAAACTATACAGTATTAAACTGCTCTCTCTACTTGGTTTAAAACAAATTATTTAGGTCACCGGTCCTTTTTAATGAGACTTCAGCTGTTAAAATCGATTGCCAAACACCACAGGTCGATGACAAGCACTTTGCTAAAGATAAGAGCATGAATACAGATGGAGATAGACCCAGATACTGACTTTCCTATGGACTGTAAGGGTACTCCAATAATTAGTCCCCAACATTTCTGAAGTAAGTTAAGAAGTCTTTAACCATATATTGAAAGGCTATGAAATATAAAAAAGAAATATACACATCCAATATGAAGATTTCTAAATAAATTTAAATAAAAACATTGATTGTGGTTTTCTACTTTTTTGGTAAGGATCCAGTGACACAAAAAAGCTTTACATTTAAAACTGTTAAGATATATTATCATTGAACAATGGTTCAAAACAAACAAAGATTTTGTATTTCACTGAATTATGTACAATGTAAAATGTACAATAGTATGATTTACAAGAACATAAACACATGTTCTGAAAACACAATTTACTTTTTACTGCCCGAATTAATATCAAATGTTATCAGAGGAACAAAATATTTGTCAATTTTTTTGGAGTTAATAAATTAACAACAAAATATTTACATATATTGTATTGAATATGTCAATTCCATGAAACCACAAGAGATCCATGCTAAAACTGACACTTTTCAATGGAGAATCATAACTGGAACATAAGTTTCCTCAATGACCTAAGCTGCCTGCTGGTACAATAATGTATTTTCTAATATGGACCATATGATATCCTAGCTTAACTATTTTGTTTTTCACACACCAGAGTACCACAAAGATATTTTAATACTAAATAAATCACTGATAAGAAATATACATCTGTCAAATGTCAACGGTGATCCGAAATGAATGTCACATTTAAAAAAAAAATTTTTTTTTTTAACTGATTCCAATTGGAGAAAAGTTACTTAATTTTGAAACAAATATTAAATAACATTGATCAAGTATTGAATCAAGCTCCTTTATAATTATAATTAGTCAAATTTAAAGGTATCCTCACCTTCAATGCCCCGTGTCAGGACAGGTTGCCCAAAGCCAAAATAATTAAATAATGGGCCATATAATAGTGACTTTTTTTCAAAGCAAGTGACCAGACAGTGTGGGTTCATGGTACATGTACTTAAGAGAAAAAAAAACTTTATTATGACCTGGATGGAGAGTTATCTCATTGCAACTCATACCACATCTTCTTATATCTTTTCATAAAATGTTAGATTATGTTCTTAATATTTTACTACCATATATTAATTTAAACAGCAATTCTTAAATTCCTACAAAATTTCTGAACTATACAATATATCTGATAGCTATTTCATAATTTTTATAATTCTCTATTTTATTTGCGTTAAAAAAAAATAATTTACACATAAAATTAAGTTGTTGCCTCTGATTTTCAGTCATGCTACTTAACCGAATAGCCAAGTTAATCCCATGTCAATTATTTCATGTCGAACTACATTGAAATATTATTCATTACAAATCATAAATAAAATAATTTTAGCTGAAAATTTATCAATTTAAACCCAAAATGGACGAAATCGGTTTCCTTTTTCAGCAAATAAACTCCAACCAAATTGCCACTTAACAAAAAGTGTGATATCAGGACTTCAATTTCAACGACAAATATTGTAAATAATGAACCGTGGCATTTATTTGTTTTGTAATAAAGACTTTATCATATCAGAAATCTGTAGTATTACATGAACGCCGATCGTATCAATATGTAACGCACCATTACCCATAATTTTGAATCTGTCCATGATAATTCTGACAATATAATAGTCCCGATAAAATGAAGTTTAGCTGCTGTTACTAGCAATACAATAACACATGGTTGACAATATAATTCCGTGTCATGAGGATTATTATACCATTTTTTTTTTATATGAAATACAAATGATAAACTTATCTTTTAATATCAATGGTTTATAACATTAAAAAAATCAGAGAAAATTGAGCTATTATGGTTGTCAGCGTTGTTAGTAGTTGATGGACTCTACACAGATACCGCTATCAAATGATGAAGCTAATTACAAAACGATGATGCTATCAAATCTATATTCTAAAAAATCTCTTCTATACCTGACGAATGAACATCAAACAAAGGTTTTAAATTTGAAAAATTATCCTATAATTAACGGTAAAATTGAAAGCTTTCTGGGAATAGGAAATGTTACCACGGTAATTGACATAATAATATCGTGATCAGAAGACATCCAGAAATTAATCTTAATGAATCTTCGTTGATGGACGTCATTTAAGACTTGTTTACAATATAAAAAAAATGATCAGTATAAGGTATTATGGTTTATAGGGAGGACATGTACACTTTGCAGCATAATTTTGAATTCACTGACAGGGAAAATTACATCATGATCTTTGAATACAGTGGAAAAGGTAGAAATCAAATCATGTGAAAGACTGTTTGTTCTAGTTTTGGGTCTTAAACACTTTAAATATCAAATGGAATTGTTTAACCATTCAGAATGAGGTTACCACAGACAACAGTCAAGCTACAAAAATGTATATATCTTGTAAAATCTTTCAAAAACTTGCCAATGAAGAATAGATTAATTGCCATAGAGATGGATGGACATTACATAATACAGATAATGTGATCAAACTTGCATAAGATAAAATTTTCCTAAAAATTTTCCACTCGATGTTGAGCAAGAAAAAAATATATCAATCAATCAATCCCAAAAGGGAGATAATTCTAATGAAAATCCCTTAAAGGGAGATAACTAGAGTGACTGGATCAATCAATACTGAAAGGGAGATAATTCTAATGAAAATCCCTTATAGGGAGATAACTAGGGTGACTGGATCAATCAATACTGTAAAGTGAGAAAAATTCTGCACATGCATGAAATATTTGCCACTGGACATAAAGCAACCTATTTAGTGAAAATAAGTTGCTAGAGGTTTACTAATTCTAATTTCATGAGCAAGACAAAATTGTGAAATATCCTTTTATGTAAATTTGTTGGAATTAGATGATCGCAATCTAATGGACCAAGAAAAAATCTAAACTAAAACTTCATAAGTAGATTTTGCACTGAAAGTCTCGAAATTTTAACTCCATGAAAATAATGCACTTTACATTATTTATTTTCTATGTAGTTAAATTAGTTTCTCACAAAATTTAATTTCTGTTGTTCTTTTACAAATTAACTTGAGAGACAAGTAATTAACTTATTTGACCAAATGAATTAGGATAATTGATTCTTTACTAATAGGCAATTTGTTAGTCATTACAGGGTGGAGTGATGTTATATACAAAACTCAAAAAATTCTGACAAAGCTGGCAGTTAGAAAAAGGAACACAAAAGTTTACTTAAAATTGAAAACAGCCAATTATAAATTAATAAAAAAGTTAAATACGTAAGTCATTTCTTATCATTTAACGGAATTGAAAATATTGACAGCAACAGGTAATTCAAAACGTCAACTGAAATTTGCCTTTTGAATCAAAATACACAAACAATTAATTTTTAAATCAAATGCCAGAAAGGCATTATTTCATGGGAACAATACCGCCATTGATGGTATAAAATTCTTCGTTGATTTGTCCACAATAGTTAATTATCTGCCGGGGATCAGGTGTTTGAATTGTTATTATATTTAATTACTTCTTTTCTCGTTAGCTATAAATACCTCTGGCAGGTACAAAATAAATGGAAATCTTCATCAAATTCAATTAATCGACAAAATTTTGTTCATGGAACACCTGCTATTCGAGTTCTGCACAAGCTTTCAGGCACTAGTCACTATACAGTGCTGTATTTAATGCGTAATAATCTTTGTCATTTATTAAGATGTTGTAATCGGCGGGAACAGTCTATACTTAATTAATTCCATTCAATACTAAAAGTATGGCCTTCCAGGATGTATAAATTGCTTCATAAAAAGTAATTACACAACAAGTTATGATATGAAACCTATAAAAGCTAATACACCTGTGGCAATTTTCAGAATCTTAACCCACAGAACTGCCCACTTTAATCCTTTATTTACAGAGCAAAATGGTGGGGTATTTGTGAGGTTTTGTATGACTTGACTACAGATTTTGAGACATTTAAGGATGTACTTAAGTGAGGTTTTGGAATTTGTGTCAAATGTTCGGACTCCTTGGTGCTTTACCATACAATATTTATAAAATGTAAAATATTTTGCCCCATAACACCCATTTATTTTTTCATACATGTATAAGACTTAATAGCTCATGAAAGGTCATTTACCAAAATTTTTGAAGATTCTTAATTTTCTTTCTTTTGTTTTGAGAACTAATAATACCAATGCAAATATAAGGTAAAAGTCCGAGTCAGCCTTTTCCCGCCATATTTTAAATCTCAAATATCTCGAAAAGGAGGTCCATGACCTGTTAATATTTTTAGCTTATTTTTATCCTTAATTGATGCTCTTCCAGGTTATAGTATTAATTTTAACTTCTTAATTTATTAATTTTCACCTAACCTCACCTAAGTACATCCTTAATAACTTCATCAATGATCATGAGTTTCAATCATTATGATTTGTATAATTCTGAAGATTTTTTTCACATTATAGACAGGTCTTTCTAATTATCTCCCTTAGTATTGCAAATGTCCGCACGAGGTCATCGATATCTGGTCGCCATTAAGGTCGTGAAAAATTGTAAACATTACAGAAAGCACGCTATCTGAACACACATGATTTTATTGTTGATACAACTAAAATGAATAATCTGAATCTACCAGGCTTGGATAAAATAACAACATGGGCCGACGATATGAAGTTTCACAATACATACACTTCTATTAAGCTTATCTACCCTCTAGTACAAAATCAGGACTTCTAAAATAAATTTGAATGTGTACACGGGACACAGATGCATGCCCCATTTTAAAGGGATGCAAAGGTAAAAGTAAGGCTACCAAAATTCTAATCCGATCTGAGTAATTTGTCGTAATAAACATTGTGTATAAGTTTCATAACATTTGTTTGAATTAAACTAAAGTTAGAGAACAGAATTGAAAGTAAAGGGGCATAACTCTAGAAAGGTAAAAGAGACGCCACCAAAATTCAAACTTGATCTGTGTTTTGTGATAATATGCATTGTGTATCAGATTCATAACATTTGGTTGAGTCATGGTAAAGTAAATGAAAGACTCAACAAAAAATTCATTTTTTTTCCATTTGTAAAGGGACATAACTCTAGAAAGGTAAAAGAGACACCAACCAAAATCTAACTTTATCTGTTTTTGTGGT
Organism: Mytilus galloprovincialis; assembly: GCA_037788925.1. Taxonomy (NCBI): domain Eukaryota; kingdom Metazoa; phylum Mollusca; class Bivalvia; order Mytilida; family Mytilidae; genus Mytilus; species Mytilus galloprovincialis. The sequence goes on along the minus strand of CM075340.1, from coordinate 9,217,446 downwards.
AAAAAGCATTGTGTTTTAGTTTCAAAACATTTGGTAGAGGAAGAGAAAAGTAAGAGAATGGAAACCAAATTTAGGATGTATGGACATATAGATGTACGGATGCAGACAGGCAAGGGTACATCTTAATGCCAACTCCCATTTGGCGGGGGCATAAACATTTCAAAATTATTGTATACCCTCTTTCAGAAATATACCATCACCATGAATCTTATATTATCCCTAAAATTATTTGTAATCATGTTGACAATACTTTCTTCTCATTTCTAGGATGTCATTTTAAATTAAATTACTACAAAAATGAATAAAATGCTGTATTTAGATTCTACTCAAAACAATCATTATAACAAGAAAATTTTCAGAGGCAATTCTGTGGAAAATAAATTCATGTTGCCGAAAAAATATATTAAACTATTTACGAAATAATGACCAAGTACACCTGTTTACCCAAACTCATTCATATGCAAATTGTTCTATTAATTACATAAAAAGACGTTTCTACCCTAAATAATCAAATTTATCGGAAGTTTTTCCTACTTAATGCAAAATTAGCTTTAAATATCAGCATTAAACTGTGCATAAAGAATCTGAAAATAATCCCTAAAGCGATTATGTTATGATGTAATCATAATTAATAATAATAAAGACGTACAAGACGTACTTTATTATATGGTCATGAGAAATCACGTCTTTTTTAGAGCTTAAATTATTTCCGTTATTGAGTAATTTTACGTAATAGAATGATGTCATGGGAGAATGATAAATAATGCAAGAAAGAAAAGAAGGTGGGTTTTATTCTATATTTTAATTGAAATTTCCTTAAAGTACAAGTTACTTCCCCAGAAAGAACAATCCATGTGTGAAGTTTTATCTTATACATGTATCAATCACCTTTTAAAATTTACTTTCTATTAACATTACAATATTTTGCCATTTTAAATTTTCTAATTTAAATGTGACAACATGCACAAGATACATTTTTTGTACATATAGCATGTCTTTTGACAGGCAACAAACAAGAAAACCAATTTACTTTACTCATGTCCAGAAGGTATCTTTAAAATCTGTAAAGGGACTAAGGGCTTTTAAAGTTTTGCTAAAAATATGGATAAATCTTTAAAATAGCTGTTGGACTTGTTACACTGAAGCAACAAATAATATTGAAGTACTAGTATATATTGTGGTACATCCTTTCATTTCCAAACTGCATGAAACATCCTACTGCAGTACTTTCAGGGTTTTAGCTAGGATTTTGAGGGCTTAAGTCACTTTTGCTCTAGATGAAAATTAACATTATTTCTGGTGACAGCAAGGGATCAAGGATGTTTGTATATAATTACTAGCTTTACATCTTTGTCAGACTTTGAAGGACTAAGGCAAAATTTACTAAACAGTAGTTGCATGATTTGACTGATATGGCACATTAAAAATGAAGATTAGAATATATATAAGATCTGGAAAACTAGTCCAAATTTTACTTCAATTAGTTTCAGGGGACATTCGATTTCCTGCTCAACAAATATGGGTTCACTTTTTTTTTAAACCTGCTCAAGAATCACATTAATGAACTTTCATTGCATAATCTTTATCCTTGTAAAACGTACTGAGGACTTATATTTCTAGTTTGAAGGGTTATTAGATCCTGCTCTACATATGGTAACTGTCACAAAGAATATGTGAATCCCACTAACAAATTGTCGTTTTGAATATTTTTGTAATATTTGCTCCTGTACACAGTCATCAATCAATCCAATCAAAATGAGTTCTCCACAATCGTAAATGAATATATACTGGTATCAGAAGCTTTGAAAACTTACCATAATTCTGAATAAATACAAGCTAGTAGCATACCCATTAGTACAGCAAATTTCAAACCGAACATCAAACTAATCTGTGTATAATGCATATGTATGAAGGATGTTAATTAACATAAATTTGAATAAATGAAGATGATTGGTCCATACCTGGACTTCCTCTCGAGAAGTATTGCAACATAAGAGGCTGTCAATGCAGGGACAAATGAGATACTGAGGTAATAAAAATGACCAATCAGTTTCCTGTAGGAGAAAACAGAATCATAGTCAGTAATACGTTTTAGATCATAATAGTGTGACAGCCATTCGAAAGCTCCTAGAATACAATGATTGAGCATTTTGAAGGTTAGCTATTTTAAAGAAAGCTTGAGCAGATTCAAGATATTGATGTAGCAATTAACACCCCCACCATTAAAAAAAAAAGGTCATTTTGAAAATCAAACCCGCCTCCAAATTTATCATCTATATTCTAGAAGATTTTGTAAGGCTCTCTTTCTATCATGTACCCTTGTATAAATGTAAGTCATAAGATCTGTTATTCAAATATATGTAAATTTCTATATCTAAAACAACATTTATACAAATGTACATTTTACTACATGTAAGGTACAACAATAATAGTGCTAAAATTAGAATTTATTTTTTTATCTCGTCTCCCACCTCAAAGAGTGCAAATGATTGATTTGAATTTTTAAGATAAACAGAGAAAGTTTCTAATGCATAGAATTACTTTCAATTTATACTATAAAGTTTTTTTATTTTTTTCAACCCTGGTTTGAAAAGTAACATTTTGCATAAAACCCAAATATAAAACAGAACATAATTGCTTTTAATTTTCAATCAAAATTGTAAGTCCTTTTCTTAGGCAAATACATGTACTTTCAAAATTCAAATTCTGTATCTGCATTCACGGTAACCAACCAAAACACTTTGTGAAGTAGGGGTGAGATAAAACATTTGTCAGGACAATAAAACACAACTGTACCTGCTTTTTCTTTCTATATTAAGAGCTAAAGCACAAGCTGGTATCCCTGTAACAAAGGTTGCTAGGTAACAGAAAGAACCTGCTACTTTTCTGAAAACAATAATTGTCATAAGAATTTTCACTGATCATGAAGATTCTATAAAAAATGAGTATAAGAATCTTTATAATCTTTGTTTGTTTTTCATTTGCTATTCCAGAATCTAATGCATTCTGGGTAATATATTAAAAGCATACACAAAAACACTGTGATTGGCTTACAATGTCCAAAACAATTTAAATACAACCAATGACTTGATATTATTTTCATTTTGGATTACAAACAATCTTATCTCAAATTGTAAACTCAAAAGAAGGAAACTTATACTAGAGTCCAACATTTTTTAGTTGTAAAGTTACTATTTCATGAACAAAGATTATCTACAAATGTCTTCCAATTTTGGTTCTAAGCGTTCCTGATAAAGATGCCTCACATGCAACAATCTATTTTGATAACCATCTGCAAAACCATGAAAATTTAACCTGGACTAATGAACCATAAAAACTAGTTCAAGGCCAGATGAACCCTGCCAGACAATATGCACACAAAGCAATCATTCTATACACCAAATATAATTGACCTACATGTATTGCTTTAAAAATTTTGGTATAGATCTGCAAAACATAAACAACCATGGAAATTTAACATTGACCAATAAACCATAAAATGAGGTCAAGGTCAGATAAAACTTTTAATTAAGGACATGTACACCTTACATTCATTCCAAATCTTGAATATAGTAGCCCAATGCTTATAGTATCTGAAAAATAGACCTAATCTGAAAAACAAAGAGATGCACCATTTTGGGGATTACTTCTAATCTTGCTGACTGCCTAAAATAAAAGTTGGATGCCAGATATAATATTTGTATCCTTTACAAAAGAGGCAAAAATATATAGTTACAATACTGTAGATTCATTACTATTTGTTGGATACCAATAAATTTTTAGGGATGTTTTGAGTTTAGAATCACAAATTTCAATGAAGTACAAAATTATATTGGCTTACATGTATATTCAAACTTTGACAAAACTTCAAAATAAGTATATTTATGTGGGGGGTCTCATTGGGGGGTCCCGATCCCCAATCCCGCTTACTGTTTTGTCTTATTCCTGTATCCCGCTTACAATATGTACGTAAGTAATTCTCATTTTTTTGTCATTTCCCGGGTCCCGGAAGACCTCATTTCCCGTTTTCACGCCACAACAATTTGACTTTCACGTGTCACGCTTACAAAAAATCGGCAATCCCGCGTCACGCTTAGACCCCAATAAGACCCACTATGTGAATAACATTTTCTACAATCAGTAAAACCTGGTTTCCATAAAAATTAATGAATCCATAGTAGTTGGTTGATTGCAGGATAAATACTGATGTTCATGTATATGTAAACATGAAAGTTATTTGATACATTTTTTATTCTTTAAAAAATGGAAATTCAACATATTCAAGGGACAAGAAACAAACCTTATCTTAAAGTTTTGTTAACAGTTAGCTAAGTACATGCAGCCAATTGCAACTGAGTCAAAGTGTTATTATAAACAGTATTGAAATATTTATATTACATTTACAAGTACCTACCTCCATAAACAGAAAAATGTTATAAACAAAGTTCCATTTGTGGTCAAGAAAATTGTAGATCTTGCTAACTGTGCAGGGAATGACTTTAGGAAATAATCCTTATTTTTCCTCTGGATAATACCAGCAATCTGTCAAGAAAAAAATTGTAAATCATTGGGCAAAATCAATTTTCCTTAAACAAAGTGTTCCTAATTGAGTTTATTCATTATGATGCTGCTATAATTAGAAACTAATAGATAACAAGAATGTGTCCATAGTTCACAGATGCCCCACTCACACTATCATTTTCTATGTTCTGTGAACCGTGAAATTGGGGTCAAAACTGTTATTTGGCTTTAAAATTAGAATGATTATATCATAGGGAACATAAAATTGAGAATGGAAATGGGGAATATGCCAAAGAGACAACAACTTGACCATAGAGCAGACAACAACATGTATACTAAGTTTGAAGTTGATTAAACTTCAACTTCATCAAAAACTACCTCGACCAAAAAAAATACCTGAAATGGGACAGACAGACGAACAGACGCACAGACCAAAAAACATAATGCTCCTACATGTAGGTGTGGCACTGTATAAATATAACATAACAAATCTTTCATAAAAATAGTTTTAGAATTTAGCTTACATGTATCTAAATACCATAACCACTAGTGGAGATAGAACACCTTACATTTCAGGAGTACCTTAGACCAAGTCTTCATGACAAGCTTTTAAAAAAAATACTCAAGTTTATTTGAAACTTTATCTGTTTGTGTTGTTCATCTTTTCTGAGTTATGTCATTCTCCTGTAAAGCTCTCTCCTTTAGTCTTCAGAACATATTTAGCTCTTTTCAAGTTCTCCAGCATCACCTAATTTTTCAGATAATATATGATTTCGTGCTCAATTTTACTCAGTCACTAAGCATGCTTAGCAAAGCATTGACCATAGAGTGTCTAATTTGGTTTTTATGCATAGTGATGACCTTAAATAATCATTTTTACATGAACCCTTTCTCTTGACGAATTCAAATACATGTAGATTTCAGTTGTTTTGCGTCAACTAGCTTATAGGTACCTCCAGAAAACTCTGCATCAGTTTTAAGCAACAGTTATAAAAAAAAAAAATAGCTGAAGTGAACTCGACAAAACTTCATCACAATGGAATTGTTTCATATTCTTTTATAGCAGACTAAATGGTACATGGGTTTACCTCATTTTCAAGAGGTACATGTATGGTTGCCTTTAATTGCTTACATTTACTTCATTTGAACTTTGGTGATTAGTTGTGTAATAGGCGATAAAATACTACATGTAAAAAAAAAATGATGTACATCTCCTTATTTTTATATAACTCATACAATATCCCTTCAAGGGAGTTGTACTGATAAATTTTAAACAAACTGAAACCATTCATGTCAATGATTGGACCATGTTGCCAAATGGTGATTTGGGAATAAAATATGGTCATTCCAGTGTGTCAGGTAGACAGTTAAACCTTTTAATGGTGAATCTGTTTGCAATTGGCTGTGCAGGATATACAACTTTGCAACTATGCCTTACAATAATTTGGATGTTTAATCATGTCAAGAGAGTACCACACTCTTTGAACGTCAACAACTCTTGCAAAAACAGTCTGAGAGGTCCATAGGTGTCATGTTGCAAGGCAAAATATTTGTCCCAAGATCCAATATGCTCTCATTTTCAAATGGAAGTGACAGTTAAAAATTCCTCCATCTTCATCACATACATGTACACCCTCTGTTAAAGGATTTATCTTTTATATTGTTATTAACTTGTTCTTGTCCTGAACACCAATAAATGTTTGACAGTGGATATTAAGCACCAAACATGATGTTCTTCTTTAGTTTTGGCAACAAAGCCATTTTCTAATTCCAATAAAACATGGGCTGCACGTGATTGACATCACAAATGAAAGGCCAAATAAAAATATATGTGTGGTTCCAGTTACATACTCTTGAAAAATAGGGTCGGTAGGTCGGCAAATTTTATTTATTTTTTTCTAAATTTTATTTAGGATTGTCAAAATCCGGAAAAAAATCGTGTGTTTACCGAAATTGTTTCCAGTATTACACACGTCAAAACCGGAAGTCGGCCATTTTAAAAGTGTTTGGTTGCAAAATAAAGACAGTCATTTACGTTTTTCATTAATTTTGTTGCATTTTGACAACAAATTGTTATGAATTCTTGCATTTTACCAATAACAGATACTTCATATGGAAATTCAAATGACAGAAATCTACAAATTTTATATTATTTTAATTCAATCCTCAAAATTAGATCGTTCGAAATTTATTTTTCAGAAATGAAAAAAAAGTTCTAGGCTCGGGGGGGTTTAAACTAGGGTCGGTCGGGTTTCTGGAACCACACATATATTTTTATTTGGCCAAATTGAAATGTCAGATATATTTTGAACAACACTGGATATCAAAATTGACATTTTTGTTGGAGTTGCTCGCTAGGAATTTAAATAAAAACATTATAAAGTAGGTTTTAATGTGTCTGTTCTTTTTTGTTATGTTAAACTGTTGATTTTCCATTACGTTTTTTGGTTCTTCTAATCAAAATGGTGATACATTGTATTTCGAGCATGTATTATCAGATTATAGGTCAGTTTCCAAGTACAAAAGTTCAAAATTTTCCCTTTTATAATTGATACAATTCTATCATGCCATGCTCTATGCTCATTTTAACATGGGTAGGCATTATATTTGTCAACATTTTAAATACCAAGTGTTTGACAAATATCAAGAATATAATGCCAACCCATGTTATAACTTATAATAAGCATAGATTTTAGTTTCTAGTGTATAATTCGCAGTTTAGTATGACATCCATTATCACTGAACTAGCATACATTTTTGTTTAGGGGAAATGCAACCTTGAAAAAGGGTCAGCAGCAAGAGGGTAAATCATCAACAAAGTATTGTGTTTGGCCTTGACTGGCTTGAGAAGGATGTGCCAAAAATGACTTGAACTATCATGTTGTCTTCATTGATAAATATTGGCAGCATGAACTTAGAGGGGCCTTTTATTTGCTTGCCAAACTGTTAACATTCTAAATAATAATTTATCTTTTGTTTGATCATTTTTATTTTGGGGTTCAAAGTTTATAATTTAGTTTGATCTGTGCATGACGAATTTGAGGTGAAACTCACAGCGTACAGTGATCCATAGACCTTTACTGCTTGCTTAAATACTTCTAACATCACATCAAGTGACGCCTTCTTGCATGACGGTGTCCATGTATGTCCCAATTCGTAACAGGTGCATGTTATTTTGGAAGTTAGCGGTTTGCCTAGCACCGCCATATTAAATTGGTGTCATGCGTCTCACACCGGAAGTAGGAAAAATGTAAACAAATGCACGTGTTCAAAGTGAAAGTGAAAGTATATCAAGTTTGTATATAACAAATTTTTATTTTTTTTCTGATTTTGACTTAGAGAAAACTATCTGTATTTGATGATATAAAAGAAGCAATTGAATAAAAATGGTTCAATACAAATTCAACTGATATTAAATTAACTCTACATCAATAAATTACAAACTATCCGATCTGAAACTAAAATAAACACAGGGATTAATCAGGCATGGTTTGGGAAATCATGGACCCAAGTTTTCAACTTCATATTATGTTTTCTGTGTTTGATTTTTTATAACAAATACTTTTAATATTTCAGTTGTGTGGACTGTTATCCCTGGTGGTCTTTTAAAAGAATAGGGTACTTGTTCTTTCTTAACAGAAAAGTCATTAAGCTCGTTCCGGCTCACGGTCATTAATGGGGGGGGGGGGGGTGCACCCTCACTACTTTTCTGATGGGGGATGAAGTATTGCTGTCTGTCCATATTTATTTTTCATGTTGTATCTGTAATAGCAAATATGCATATACGGTGATCCATAGTTGTTAACTTCTAACCGGTATATCATTTGGTTCAAGTTTTGGTGTTATATTCCTATTTTGGGTCTTCTGGTTATCGGGACTGCCTCACACAATTTATACTGACTATTATGTCAGAAAACGTGGAACATGTTTTAGCTATTGTGTTTACGTTGAGTTGTCGTCTGCCAATGCAGTAGCATGGAGATGTAATAAAAAATTGATTTGAAGAACAGTTTATTCGTCTCTCGTTACTTGTGCTTACCATAGTCCCCCAGCCAAGTACACGATATGGTGGAGGACCCGGGCACCGATCCTGGTACCTATATATAATGGATTAAGGAAGAAAGCAGTCTTTTAAATTATATTGTAATGTGTTCGGCACTTCCGATAACCAGACAAAATTTTCCAAATTTTATAATTTGGGGCGGGGATGTTATATTCCTATTTTGGGTCTTCTGGTTATCGGGACTGCCTCACACAATTTATACTATTATGTCAGAAAACGTGGAACATGTTTTAGCTATTATGTTTACGTTGAGTTGTCGTCTGCCAATGCAGTAGCATGGAGATGTAATAAAGAATTGATTTGAAGAACAGTTTATTCGTCTCTCGTTACTTGTGCTTACCATAGTCCCCCAACCAAGTACACGATATTGGTGTTATGATGTCTCATTGGTAACTTCACACCACATCTCGGCTATGTATTTTTTTTTACATATTTATTCCTCGAGTCCATGCTTTCTTATTGTAACTTTTTATGTGTAGCAGAGGTTGGTTTTCCGTTTGTGTCATTTTTATGGACAGACCTCGCTACTCATTCTTTTTTTTTTTTTTTTACTTTTTTTAATGTGTTCTTTCAATTTGATCTTCTTTTGGCTTGATAAACTCGAACAATTACTAATTTTAACGGTCTAAACGGTCTTACAATGCATGCTACAGCTTTTGCAGGATTCGTACACACTTTCAATTTTCCGGGCGCCGCGGATAAAGCCCAATGTCTTATTTATGGTCAACTAACTGCTTAGAACTACGTATACATGTGTCCCATGCAAGACCTTGGAGGTAAGTGAAATATATATTAGTCATACTGGAATGAGTTACCACAGCAGAGTAATATTTGCAGCAGCACCTAAGAAAGTAAATATCAATAAATGGAAATATAAGTAAAACACAGGCCCTTAATTACCCCTGAAAAATACCTATACACTTAGTTTAAACAATATTTATTCAGATAAATCAACATTAAACATATTATACAATGAAATAATATTAAGGATTCAGAAACAAGCAATTTGCTTTTACAAATCTGTCTCCCTTTACAGACATAATACACTTATTGAACAATACATAAATATAAATACTGGCATGCTCTGTAATAAATATATGAATATGAAAAAGGTGAAATACACTTAAATGGGTTATAGACAATACAAGTGCCTTTTGCTTCAACTAATACAAAAGGCATGCGTGAATCAGACCAGACATGATGTCTAAATCAACTTAAACGACATGTAGCTCTAACCAACGCAAAACCATTAATAAAAGTGACACGAAGGGTGCCACACGTTGAGCAAACACTGAATGACCTGCATAAACATCCAGAACACCATACCCGCTTTTTGTTCGATTTTTTAGGGGAGGGGGTACATGTACACGTCAATATTGTGGTTACGACAAACTGGAGCATATCCATCATTATCTGAGAAGGGGATATTCCATATAACGGTCAAAAAAACAAACCAGCAATTTAGTAATTATGAAGTGAGATTCATTCAACATAGAAATGTGCATGTGCAAAGATATTTTTGCAATTTTATGCATGATAGTAGAAGATAAATCTTTCCTTTTGTTTGAAAAAAAAGCCAATTTGAAATTTAAAAGTTCATCAAGGTGTTTTCAGTGAGATTTCTTGATATATAGCATTAAGGATTTATCATGTTTTGCGTGAAGTCTAATTTTCAAAACATACCTGCCAGTCGAAAAGAAAACAAAAAAGTATAAATTGAAAACTAAATATTTTTTTTAGTTTAACATATTCGATCGATCTTGTTCATTTTGAAAAAGATAATGATTTAGTCAAGAATATGATTAAAGTTCAAATGTTTGCTTTAAAAATGATTTTCAATAGATGTTCTGATATATTTCTGTTTCTGTTTTTCAGAGATACGGGAAAAAGGAAGCGTGTAGAATTCAAAATTACTGTGTTGATGAACACCCTTTTTAGATCTTGTTCAGGCATTCTATCTAGAAAATTTAAAACAACACGTTTAAGATCGTTTAATAATTGCATGCGTCCGAAGCGATTTTCTAGATTTACCTTTATCAGGAACGCGCAAAGCCAAAAAATGAAATCCGAGGATGTGTAAGTACCGACACCGTTAAAGAGCTATATGTCAAAAATACCTAAAATAAATAGCCACTCATTTAAAGTCAACTTTGCCTGAGGGAGTTGAAACCTTAGTTTTTTAATAACTTTAAAATTTATAAACGGACAATTTTAGAGAGGTTTGTTACATCATGTCAGTACCGAAGTATTGACTACTAAGCTGAAGAAAGCTAGGTGTCGGAATAGAATATTTCATTTTGGAGAAAAAAATGAATGATCTGGTCCAGGACATTAAAGTTCAAATGTTTGCTAAATTTTAAGATGCAATTTTGAAAAGATGCTATATAAAATATTTCTGGTAATTTTTTTCATAATAAAATAGAGGTGGGAGAAAGAAAGAGACTAACCAAGACCTCATCGTCGTCGTACATCTGTGTGAATATTTCATTTTGAACAAAATAAAATAAAATAGTCAAGAATATGATTAAAGTTCAAATGTTTGCTTTGAAAATGTCCTTTTAAAAAGGTCTTCTGAAATATTTCTGTGTTTGTGTTTTTTGACCGATAATAGAGGTGGGAGAAAGGAAGAGAAAGAGAACGTAGAAGACTACCTCAGACCTCAGCCTCGTCGTACATCTGTTTCTATCAATGACCACAATTCCTATTATGTCTACTTTACCATTAAAGTAAAAACCGCATAATATTGCAAACCTTTTAAGGACGTGTGCCATTGTGGTAAGAGCTCTCTGTATATGATCCTATATTGATCAATAAATTACATCCTTAGATTGCTATTAATTCTCAGAAACATCTAAACCTAGAACTAATACTAATACATCTTCTTATATTTTAAGAAAAAAATCTTTTGTTGTAAAATGCATGACAGACTTTGAACATATTTACAACCTAATCCTTTTAATTAGTTGGGAAGGGTTTCGCGTCTTCAAACCAAAGCATCAAATACAAAATATGCAAATGCTCTGTTTGATGCATTTAGGATGTCGCTAAAACCCTGTATAAAATGATGGAACGTGTTCTTAGCATGATTATAACAACACAGAAATTTTTATTAATTAGTATGATTTTCAATGTAAAGATTTCTGAAGAAGGATGTTTAGAAATACTTCAAACGTGTTTAAGAAACAAAAGGGAAGAGTGTCTTTTTCCGTCAGGTTGTAGAGATTTTCTAGTTCTGTTTTATTTTTTTTTATTTTTGACTGACGTTAACTTGCATCAAAGCTTAGATAAGACTCTTTGAAGATGCATTTTGAATTAAAGAAAAATAGTCTTATGCGAGGTTTCCTGGTACGTTCATGTAAAACAAGATGATGACAATCATAGGATAATGGAGGAAACATTTGAGAATAAGATTAGATGAGAATGACCCACACGAGTAATATAAGAACAAAAGAGATCCGTCATCTTTCATCTCGATTTCTGTATATTTAAGATAAAAGATATTGTCACGTATTTTTTTTTCTTCTCTTAGTCTAAACATATTTATTTATTATAGTGGATTGGGAAACAATTAAGTTATTGCAACTTATATCAATCCTTTTCCACTTTGCGGTTGCGAGTGGTGCCTTGTAGCGGCATTAGCCTACTCTTTTTCGAAATCTACAAGGGCGTTTCTTACGTTTAAAAGATATGGCTCTCTCTTAGTTAACACGGGTCAGCCATTTGTGTATCATCGTTTCTTAAGACCATACTCGCATATGGTGATTTTTTCTCTCTCTCTTAACCACTGTATCCACTTGAATGTGTGACTCTAGTCCGTTGTCGAGTAAATTGCGCAGTTACAAAAAAAAAAGACAATCAAAACTGTTTGAGTCTCGTTATGTGTTTTATCCGATATTGTAGAGACCCAATAATTGGAAGAAAAAACGCTGAGAAAAAAAACCCAAACAGAACTACAGAAAACAGAATTGAAAAACAGAAACGCAGTACTATAAAAAAAAATGTTTCTCTAAAACCTATACAAATATACATGATTCAATAGAATTAGAATATCAAAGTCGCAATTTTGTTTTATTCATTATATATAAAACAAGAATGTGTCCCCAGTACACGGATGCCCCATCCGCACTATCATTTTCTATGTTCAGTGGACCGTGAAAATGGGGTTAAATCTCTAATTTGGAATTAAAATTAGAAAGATCATATCATACAGAACATATGTACTAAGTTTCAAGTTGATTAGACTTCAACTTCATCAAAAACTACCTCGACCAAAAACTTTAACCTGAAGCGGGACAGACGGACGAACGAACAGACGGACGGACGAACGAACGAACGGACGCACAGACCAGAAAACATAATGCCCATAAATGGGGCATAAAAAAAAAAACGTTTCAATGAAAATTACAAAATACATTTTTAAAATTAATTGTAAAAGAGGGACTGAAGATACCAGAGGGACAATCATACTCATAGATTGAAAAAAAACCTGACAAAACCAGAAAAAAAACAGAAAAAGACAAACAGACAATTACTTGTGCATAAGACACAATTTAGAAAACTAAAAACTAAGCATTAAGAACCCCATCAAAAACTGGGGGTGATCGCTCAAGTGCTCCAGAAGTAAATATTGTATAAACTATGTCATAACTGAAGCAATGACCGAAGGAAGGAAAACAAACTCTTTAATAGAGACTGATTCATTAGAAGAGAATTTTGAATTGACAAAACTTATATATATATAAATGTTTGTTTTTGGTTTTTTTTTTTGCTCGTATTTTAAAATATTTTTTTTTTTAATATTTATCTATTTTTTTTGTTAATTTCTTATATAAAATTTTTGTTTAAACTTTTTTTTTTTTTTTTTTTGTATTAAAGCACAAAGGAAACCCTTTCAATACTTTATTTTACCTAAAATGGTACAGTTGTTTTCAGTAGTAATCCTTAAATCTTAGATAATTTTTGTTTTAATTGCTTTAATTGTCAAAAAAAAATGCTGATTCGGGACAGCATTGTTAGAAAAGGAGCAAAAACCTTGATACGGACAAATCCACAGACGTTCGCATTGTTTTATTCTGACACTAGTATATGAATATGAAAAAAATGATAAGTGATATACTACTTGTTTTAAATGAAGGCGCCAGTATTATATTGTACTACAGGCGGAGATTTTCTTTTTTTTAAGTCCTTACAATGAAAGAAATTGTGTGCCATCTGATAATCAACACATTCGATCGTAGAAAATATAATAATATTAATAATCCTTCTCGACTTTCTTTGTTATAATAGAAAAGGTCATGCAACAGGTCAATATAGATTAAACACGGTACGAGAAACCTATCCTTGCGAACCACCAGACCTTACTGAGGATCTAAATGAGATACTACAGACCAGAAAAAAGTCAATAAATCATAAGATGCCATGACATGTAATATTTTTTACTTCCAAGCGTCTACCCTTGTCAGCTATGCACAAATTATACATAATGATATCTATGTTGTATGTGTGACAAGCAAAGCCAATTATTGCAATTAGACAGATTTTGTTACCTTCCTCCTAGGGTGACCGAGTGCATAGATTGTGCAGTTGTGGAATTCATGCAAAATATAATATGAAAATATTTATATGAAAACCTTTAAAATGTAACCAAATTTTCACACTGCGTTTAAGTTTGGAGTGTTTCTGATCCAAATCCTTGATTGGAGCCTGAACTTCATGAACTCCTGAATACAATATTCTGACTAACAAAATCTTAATTTGCCATTGTGTATATTGAAATATTTGACTGATGCATAATGTGCTTCTTGTAACATAAAAAACATAACAATCTAACTAACAAAAATAACATGCACTCCAAGGCACCAAGTAACAACCAGCTCGTCTAAAGAAAATACCGTTATAAAAAAAAGAACAAAACAGAACACATCAGACCAGACCAGACCAGAACACAGAACATAACAGAACCGGTCAGAACAGAACAGACCAGACCAGAACACAGAACAGAACAGAACAGAACAGAACAGAACAGAACAGAACAGAACAGACCAGACTATGACTAGACTAGACTAGACTAGACCAGAACACAGAACAGAACAGACTAGAACACAGAACAAAACAGAACAGACCAGAACACAGAACAAACACAGAACAGAACAGAACAGAACAGACCAGACCAGACAAGACTATACCAGAACACAGAACAGAACAAAATAGAAAACAGAAAACAGAACAGGACAGAACAGAACATATCATTTCTCCTGTTTCGTAGCGATTACAATTTTTGTACTTTTAATTCAATATTATCGATTGAGTCTTTAGTTCTTTTTTGTTTGTGTTTTTTTATTTTTGTTTTTTGCAGTGGTACACAAGTTCAGGTTATTTACGGACAGCAATTGGGGTGAAACTATCTGAATCGCATGAACTTCAAACAGCTAGAGGGATTCTAAATTCGTCGACAGGGTAAATATCTCCTTCTTTGTTTGTTTCACCCATCACACGGTACCAACGTCACATCCGGTATGAATGTCGAAGTCGGGAACATGACAAATACCAGTGATGATGTAGACTATGGTAAGTGGAATCTATGACATTGTTACAATATTGACGAGTGGTAAGTGGAATCTATGACATTGTTAAAATGCTAACGGGTGGTTAGTGGAATCTATGACATTGTTAAAATGTTGACGAGTGGTTAGTGGAATCTATGACATTGTTAAAATGCTGACGAGTGTTTAGTGGAATCTATGACATTGTTACAATGTTGACGGGTGGTTAGTGGAATCTATGATATTGTTAAAATGTTGATAGTGGAATTTATGATATGGTTAAAATGTTGACGAGTGGTAAGTGGAATCTATGACCTTGTTACAATAATGACGGGTGGTTAGTGGAATCTATGACATTGTTAAAATGTTGACGAGTAGTTAGTGGAATCTATGACATCGTTAAAATGTTGACGGGTGGAAAGTGGACTCTATGACATTGTTAAAATGTTGCCGGCTGGTTTTTGGAATCTATGACATTGTTACAATGTTGACGGGTGGTTAGTGGAATATATGACATTGTTAAAATGCTGACGAGTGGTTAGTGGAATCTATGACATTGTTACAATGTTGACGGTTGGTTAGTGGAATCTATGACATTGTTAAAATGTTAACGGGTGGTTAGTGGAATCTATGACATTGTTAAAATGTTGACGAGTGGTTAGCGGAATCTATTACATTGTTAAAATGTTGCCGGGTGGTTAGTGGAATCTATGACATTGTTAAAATGTTGCCGGGTGGTTAATGGAATCTATGATATTGTTAAAATGTTGACAGGTGGATAGTGGAATTTATGATATGGTTAAAATGTTGACGGGTGGTTAGTGGAATCTATAACATTGTTAAAATGTTGACGAGTGGTTAGTGGAATCTATGACATTGTTAAAATGTTAACGGGTGGTTAGTGGAATCTATAAAATTGTTAAAATGTTGACGGGTGGTTAGTGTAATCTATTACATTGTTAAAATGTTGACGGGTGGTTAGTGGAATCTGTGACATTCTTAAATGTTGACGGGTGGTTAGTGAAATCTGTGACATTGTTAAAATGTTGACGGGTGGTAAGTGGAATCTATGGCATTGTTAAAATGTTGCCGGGTGGTTAGTGGAATCTATGACATTGTTGAAATGTTGACGGGTGGTAAGTGGAATGTATGACATTGTTATAAAAGTTAACGAGCGATAAGTGGAATATAACTATGACATTATTAAAATGTTTTAAAGTGGTAAATGATACCATTGACATTTTCAAAATGTTGACTAGCGGTTAGAAGAATCTATTAACATTGCGAAAATTTTGACGAGCGATAAGTGGAATCTATGACATTGTTAAAATTTGACGAGTGGCTGTTAGTGAACTCTGTGACATTGTGTTTTAAAGTCTTTAGTGGAGAATCTGCGACATTGTTAAAATGTTTCAAAGTCGTTAATAGAATCTGTGACACTGCTAAAATGCTGACAAGTGTGTACTCTTTAACATTGTTGAAATGTAGAACAGTGATAGTGGAATCTTTTAAATTAATGTTTACGACAGTATTACATGAAATCTTTTACATAGTCAAAATGTTGACACTGGTTAGTAGAATCTTTGAACATGATAGATTAACTGTTGACGACAATAGCAATAGTTAGTGCACTCTTTGACATGTTTACGTTGATGCTTTGGTTGTATAAAAATACTTTGTAGAATAAAAATAACAAACCCCTAGATGACAGATATTTCAAAAGATTCAAAAACTAGCAGTATATAAAATAGGAAGATGTGGTACGATTAACAAAGAGGACAATCTCAAACAGAGACCACACGACATAGTAGGAAGCAACTATTATAGTCAAGGGGCGGATCCAGCAATTTTTAAATGGAGGGGATCCCCAAACCAGGATAAAAGGGGTCCAACTATATGTCCTCATTCAAATGCATTGGTCATAAAAAAAAGGGGGTTTCAAACCCTGGAATCACTCTTTTGGAGTTTTACTGTTGTCACCGTACAGTCTTAAACAATGAGCGAAATCCATACCGCATAGCAAACTATAAAAGGCAAACGCGAAAACTAACGGCATGATTTGTGTACAAAACAAATAAAAGAACAACCAATTCGATAAACAGTAAAAGACGATAACCACTAATTTACAGGCTCCTAACTTGGAACTGGCACATACACAATGTATGCGGCAGGGTTAATATGTTAGCAGGCGCCCAACACTCCCTTTAACCTGTGACAGTTTGTAATGTATGTATTGTAACAATATCCGGGCAATTAATTATCAGTGATATATTTCCACCTACCCAAAGCTTATGGGTAGCCTCATTTGTCATACTAATAATAAAATACCCTCAATAGAATTATACTTTAGTTGAGACCTTGGTTGATTTATGATTAAGTGTCAAAGTTGGTAATCTATACTTGTCATCTTACAAGAACAAAAAACGTCAGGGTTTAAATGGCAACCTTGACTCATTCCTCAATGGACCATTATGTGCAGTAATCACCCGAGTCATCAGGCAATGAGCGATGTACGAAAAACAACCAGAAAAGAATGTCTCTCATTCAGATTAAATTATTAAGAATTATTATAATTCATAAGGACGTTAAAGAGGGTCTAGAAGAGTTGAAACAATATGTTTAAGAAACTACTTTGGAAAATTACATCATCATGACCAACGGCCGATATATAACTAAGTCTGAACTATCGATGATATGAGAAAACTTTATTAAACCTTATTGATATACTAGATAGATTTATACGAGATGGGTAACAAGCTTTTGGGATGTGGGTTAAAGGGTTCAGTAAAAGTGGGTAAATTCGGATATAAGAGGTAAAAAAAGTTGGAAATTAGTTTTTTTTTAATAGCATGATTTGAAAACGTGCGCCTTCCTATTCACTCTTTTTGGAAAGGAAAAAGAACAAAAAAAAAAAAAAAAAAAAAAAAAAACGTTAAAACTTGAAACTGTTCGTTTTCTGAAAAGGCTTAAGTTGTGTTTCTGGCCTCGTTTTGTCGCGTCTGCTTCCTGGTGGATTATTTATGTTACGATGCCAAAAACATACACAACAATATATTATAAAACCTTTTAAAAGTCTTGAATAAGAAATTTTAATAAATCACTTTTCTTTCAAAATAGAAACATTGTACAATATTGTGTAGTTTGCGAGACAACAATATTGAATGAGACTGAATTTGGTGTTAAAAATGGCGTCACACGGTATTCATTTTTTTGTGCGTTTTTAATTTTGTATATGTTTTACACGATATAAAACAGCAACAAAAAAATGATATGTAATTTATCATATAGACCAGCGCTTGTGGTTAAACAAGTACAGATTATTATATTTACCCAGTATAAAAATTCGATAGACAATATACAGCAATTTTAAAATGTATTTAACAAGTGTAACCCCGCTACATTCTGTATGTATGTGGCTGTCCCAAGTCAGGAGCCTGTAATTTAATGGTTGTCGTTTGTTGATGTGTTACATATTTGTTTTTCGGTCATGTTTGTACTTAAATTCGTTTGTTTTCTTGTTTGAATTGTTTAACATTTGTTATTTCGTGGCCTTTTATAGCTAACTTTGCGGTATGGGCTTTGCTCATTGTTGAAGGCCGCGTACGGTGTCCTTTAGTTGTGGTTACTTTCTGTGTCATTTGGTCTCTTGTGAAAAGTTGTTTAATTGACAATCACACCACATCTTATTTCTTATATATATAAATATAAAATACTATTTTGACTCTTTTTTTTCTGTTGTTTATATTTAACCTTGTCTATAATAGATTGATATGTACAGAGTTTGATTACACGTCACTCAAGAAAACACCTGTCAATCATGTAATATTACATTATAAACTCTCGCCATCTTAACACCAGAACTGCTGAACAAAAGTACAATTCACAGCTATTGATAATTAAATCAGACCATACACTTTCAATGTTATATTTAAACGCGGTGTACGAGTCAGATTTGGTTCGAATGAGATTTGCAAGTTAACACACTTTTGTATGTATATGACAACCGTTCTTGAAGCAATCGTGAAGGTACAAAAGACAACAAAAATATCCAATAAAAAAAATGTAAAAAAATGTCATGAAATCCAGCAAATAGTGTTACTTCCGCAAGTTGTATTGAATACCAGATTCCTTTGACTGCTAAATCATGAAGCTGTATCCCAATTCTGAAAATAATTAAAAAAAAAATTGAACAAAAAGTAAACAACCTACTAAAGCCTTTTCGAGTTTAGCTGCTTATCTTTCTCTTGGTTTAAACATATTTATTTATAGTGGATTGGGAAACAAGTTTTGCAACTTATATTAATCCCTTTCCACTTTGCGGGTGCGAATGATATGTCCGTCTATAGTAAGTCTAATTCATGTCACATAAACAGTACTTTTATTCAGGATATGTAAACGTATAAATTACCTATAACAATGTACTTTGTTTCAAAATATGAGCGTTCAACAAACTTGTCTTATCAAAAGGTCTATCTAACATTTAAACAGAATTAAAAGAATGCCGAAACATGATCCAGAGTGTAATGAAGAAAAACAAAAGGAAGTCCCATAAATACGGCCCGGTATTTATTCTACCTGTAGATTTTACACCTATATAAGTCGTATATTATAATCTGACGTTGTCAAATCTGGTATCAGATGACCTTCTCTATGTCACAGAGGGTAATAACAAACAATAATCACATCCCACGTGATCAGGAAGATTTGATCTGTGACTATGGGGGTCGTTGGTAGTTTTTGACACCTGTAATTATTAAGGGGTTTTTCTAAATTGATTACCTTAAAAATAAATGATATTTTAACGACTTAGAATACTGCATTTAATTTTTAAACCCGAGCAATAATAAATATGTTGCAGACCCGTTTATATCATATACAGGGTCGTTCTAACCGAGACAGAAGAACATATTAGTTGCGTGACGGTGTTAACAATATTTTCAAAAAACGTCAAATGAACATGCATCACATTTCATATTACATATTAATCGGAGTTTACCTTTATTCCTTTGTATATTTGGTTACAAATTCAAATGAATATGAAAGGAACTTGAACTGTCTGACTGGCAATGCACCCCTAAACAACTAAACTGAACAATCCTGTCTAAATATGAATTAAAAGTGTCAACGAACTAACCGAATACAAGGAAGTTAGGGGCGACCATTTGATATCACGAGGAGGGGTGGCTAGGGTAAGAAGAGTACCAGAGAATTTTTTACATAATAATTCTGACCAGGCAAGCTTTGCATACGCGGATCTGACAACACTCAATTTTACTGTTCTGGTAATTTTTATATCAGCCAATGAAAATTCAGCTTTCAAATGTTTGAAGGTGGGTAATGATACAACGAAACCAAAGAATTCCGAAAGGATTTTCAAACAGAATATTGAACCGAGCGTTTTCAGAATCTTGAAAACAAAGCTTGGACACGGTTTCTGTGTTCCAATCAGATTGGAAAATCTTCTGCTTGAATTTATACAAAAACTCCTTTATTCGTTTTCCGGAAATATTTTTCCAACAACCGTAAGACTCTAATAATCTGTGTGCATACAAAATATGCTGGATTTAGGTCCAAGTTTGAGTTAATTTAAAAAGATCCAGTTTGCAACAGTCAATAAAACGTACCGTTAAAAACAAGCAAGTCAGTATCGTAAATATTAGAGAAATACGGATGACAATCAATATGGTGCTAACTATTTCAAAATACTGCACAGTATACTATTATGTTCCAGAACAGCCATCAATTATAACATTTTTACAAAGATTTGAGTTACAATAATTAGGATTTTTGTTATATAACATTATTCACTATATCCTCGTAGGTCTGTCTGTTTCCAATTTCGAAAAAATCAATCAGTGCGTTAATTGGGCACGTTCCTTCTTGCATGTCGCCAGACTGAAATGTTTGACACTTCAAGTTGGCATGAGAAATTATTTAAAAATTAAACAAGGATTCAGTTTCTTTACCTACCACATCGTTAATGTCAAAAATTAAATTATAATCACCAATTTAAACTTTAAATTTGATCCAGATTTGATAAAACATGACAATTATTTTGAATATGTACATCTCACTCATTGTATACACACATTGTTGTAATCACGTTTTGTGTTCTGCAATTGTTATACAAATAAAATCATTTTGATAATTTCTTGTAATTTTCTACTAGCTAGCTGGATCAATTGTTAATTTATACAATTTATAAATTATTTATTACAGAAACGGCTTTAATTGTTTGCTTTCTAAACGTTATTTTATATTTGCAGAGTTTTGCATTCAATTTTATCAGGTCTACAAGGAGTAATTATCACAAAGTTTACAGACAAATCATGAGAGATTACGAAGATAACTTATTGTCGTTGAGTATTATAAAATGAGACATTCGGCACAACTAAGAAATCTAACACTGCATGGTAGCAGAATTTGCCTAATTTTGCCGACAATCAGTTACAGAAGAAATTTCATGACCGATTGAATTTGGTTTTTTTTAATGTTTCTACAGGATATATATCATCCTGTAGAAATCCGGCTATCTGTCTGCTACAAAGACTCTAAAGTACCAAGTCCAGCTATCTGCATGCTGCAAAGACTGTAGTACCAAGTCCGGCTATTTGCATGCTACAAAAACTGCTGTACCAAGTCCGGCTATCTGCATGCTACAAAGGATGTAGTACCAAGTCCGGCTATCTGCATGCTACAAAGGCTGTAGTACCAAGTCCGGCTATCTGCATGCTACAAAGGCTGTATTACCAAGTACGGCTATCTGCATGCTACAAAGGCTGTAATTCCAAGTACGGCTATCTGCATGCTACAAATGCTGTAGTACCAAGTATGGCTACATGCATGCTACAAAGGCTGTAGTACCAAGTCCGGATATCTGCATGCTACTAAGGCTGTAATACCAAGTATTGATATCTGCATGCTACCAAGGTTGTAATACCAATAAGTCTGACTATCTGCATGCTGCAAAGGCTGTAGTACAAAGTTCGAATATCTGCACAAATAAGAAAAGGCTGACGGTAAAGTAGTTCATCAAGCGGAATAATCTGGCACACAAGAAATAGACAAATACAAAGGGATGCGTTAAAAACATAAATAGAGAGCATAATTAAGTCCGTATAACTGAAACTTTCTAACATGGTACATGGAAACATTCAATCTCATAAAAATCCACGCACGCCTTGCTTAAAATGATTTGGAAAATCGAACTCGTGCTGTTGAGTTTAATTTTTCATATGCTCTTACAAAGTTACAAAAATATCAGTTTACCAATTATAGAATTTATATGACTACTAATATTTCTATTTTGAATAATAAGTACTAAGATATACTGCAGCTCTTTCGGGTGTATATCACTGAAAACTGGTTACCACAGAGTCTCGTAAGATAAGGTTATTCTACAATAATAAAACAGCGACTGTAATCGAGTAGACCTTATAAACTAATATAAACGTTTTTTGATATTTGATCCATTTAACCGGTGTGTCAGTACATGATATGTAAGAAGAACCTAATTATCAAATTCAGTTCGTTTTCTTATTAAATTATATTCATTGAATTAAGTCAAGAGGTGCAACTTGTAATTGACATACGGCTATTCTAGATCATTCTAAATAAGCATGCGACAATCAAACTTAAAGGTGGGGTGTTATGTTAAATAAAAAAAACTATGTCCTCAATTGAAAACCAATCCTACAATAATAGCTTGAAAATACAAGAAAATACAATCTGACTCACCATTTTACTCCAATAGACAACAAGAATTTATCAAACTTTCATTTTTTCGAAATACAAATGATTTTCTACCAAGAAATATATTACCTAGATACAGGAAGATGTGGTATGAGTGCCAATGAGATAACTTTCCATCCAAGTAACAATTTGTAAAAGTAAACCATTATAGGTCAAGGAACGGCCTTCAACACGGAGCCTTGGCTCACACCGAACAGCAAGCTATGAAGAGCCCCAAAAATTACTAGCGTAAAACCATTCAAATGGGATAACCAACGGTCTAATCTATATAAAATCAAGAAACGAGAAACACGTATGAGCTACATAAACAGACGACAACCACTGTACATTAGATTCCCGACTTAGGACAGGTGCAAACATTTGCAGCGAGATTAAACGTTTGTAAGTACCAAACCTTCTCCATTTTCTAAAACATAGAAAACCACACTATAAAATATCAATTGGAAGGCTTAACTCAATAAATAAAACCGCAAATTAACACACAATGAACGAGTACCTGATTGCATATACGTAGTTAACAAAAAAAGCTGTAGTGGCAAAACCTTTCGAAATTTTGGGTCATAAATGCTTTTGAACTTTGTACTTTCTTGTCCTTTGAATGTTTTTATTCGAGCGTAATTGATTAGTCTATTGTGGATGAAACGCACGTCTGTTGTACAAAATTAGTGACATATCTATGATGAGTGAATTCAAACTAAATACGACATTTAATAAACAATAAGTTATTGTACATCCTTCAGATATGAGAAATAAACAAATAAAAACAAAGTTTACTGGTGCTGATGTGAAATTTTACATGATTGGTAATCTGTTAAAAAAATTACGCGTACTACAAAATGTTTCGAGAACACCACCTAAACGTGCTGCATACGTCCTTATATAAATATCCAGATAACGAATTTCAATGGTACTTCTAAATGTAGTGTATGATCTTGAAATGCAATAGTTATTGCAGGAAGTACCTTTAGCTATATATATATACATATATATTGGGTTAACGGATGTACAATTATAGGATCGACAATTATCGGAAACATGAAGGGTGGGCGGATAATTGAATTGTCGATTGCTTGCTTGTTTGTTTATTTTTGTCTGAATTTGGAGTTAACAATAGTGTGACACGTTTCAAAATATTTATATATATCATTGCAGAGCTTGCATTTCCTATTAAGGTTTCCTAGATAGAGGGTTTCTGCTTACAAGGAAGCTTTTAAATCAGGAGTTTCAAGTGGTGAAGTTGAAATTTAAGTTCGAATATTTTCGGACAACATCAAACAATGGTTGCACGTTATGGCATGTCACAGATGACGACGGATATGCTCCAATTGTCGTAACCACATTCACGCCCTCTTTTCTCGAATGGGAATTTCATATTTGAATTATCAATTCATGCACCAGGTTTGTACCAGTGGCGGATCCAAAAAGGGGGGGGGGGGTTCCGGGGTTGGAACCCCCTTTTTTGGACGATCAATGTATTTGAATGGGAGCATATAGTTTGAAGCCCCCCTTTTTACTCTGGGTTGGGAACCCCCTTTTTAAAATGGCTGGATTCGCCCCTGTTTGTACTTACATGAGCAACATGACGGATCCCACATGTCGAGTAGTGTCGCCTTTCCTTCCGGAGCACCTAAGGCAGCAACCATTTGATTTTCTTTGGGCTATGGTTTTTTTTGGAAAAAAAAGTTTGTTTCCAGTTTTTGGAGAAAAAAAAATTTATTTTTGATTCTGAGAAAAAAAATTGTTTGTTTCACCCTCAGCTGCCACTATATGTAATGCTAAAATTGAAAGAAAAAAATTGTTTTCGACTTGTCGCGAAAAAAATTTGTCCAGAAAAAAAAACCCATAGCCCCCCCCCCCCCCCCCCCCCCACCCCCCCACAATCAAATGGTTGCTGCCTAAGACCATCACTGCATGGTTGATGTGACAGTTGCCTCCCCTGCCTCATAGGTAGTGACGGCCATATGTGTGTTTCTTCGTGTTGCTTAGTCTTTGGTTTTCTTTGTTATGTTTTGTATACTACTGTTTGTGTTTTGATCTGCTTTTGTACTCTTATTACTATAGCACGTGACAGGCGCGTTCGACTCCAATCTCAAACGACCAGGTTTATCAGATTTCTTGACGAAGACAATAACAAACAAAACCAAGGCGTAAACAAAGACTAAAAAACCAAAGGACATTTAAATCAACAGTTATAAATAATAAATAAGAAACAACACGAACTCCACTTAAAATCGGGAGTGAAATCAGGTGCTCCGGAAGGGTAAGCACTTCCTGCACCGTATACGGCACCATTATGTAATTTAAAAGTTTATTCTCACCACGATAGTCAATGGCCGAGTTCACTTTAAACTCTTAAATCGACTTTAGAGTTAATAGATTATCACGTGAACGCACTAGAGTTAATATTCGGAACAACTCTAAGCAACTCTAACCAAGCATAAAAAATAAAATATTCTCATTGGTTTGATGTCATTCAAGAGTTTCTCGAGTTTAACCCTGGCTCGGTGAGGGTTAAAACCAGGGTACCAGGGGTTAACTCGAGTGGTTCAAGTAAAATCATTTGTTGAAACCCAGGTAAGTAAAGTTAACACGAGAGTTTCAAGTGAACTCGGCCAATGGTGCTGTATGTAGATTTAAACGTACATCAAACAATCAATCAATCAATATTCCTGTGTTTGGTACTTTCCTTACCTGAAGGTATGGACTATATATGCATGATTTACAATCAACTACATGAATCAAAAGAAATATGATTGTTGATTGGCCATTGCTTCCTTTAATTGCTGGACGTCATTACGCAATCCTATGGTAGTCCTGAGTGTTTTAAAGATATATGTCCGGCGGAATGTATGTATTCAT
The DNA here is from genome assembly GCA_037788925.1 of Mytilus galloprovincialis. NCBI lineage: Eukaryota > Metazoa > Mollusca > Bivalvia > Mytilida > Mytilidae > Mytilus > Mytilus galloprovincialis. The sequence continues at coordinate 9,191,709 of CM075340.1, read as the reverse complement.
GTTCAGATTGGCAATGCTTAGGCAGCAACCATTTGATTTTCTGGGGGGGGGGGGGGGGGGGGGGGGGGGGCTATGGTTTTTTTTTGGAAAAAAAGTTTGTTTCCAGTTTTTGGAGAAAAACATAATTTGTTTTTGATTCTGAGAAAAAAAAAATTTTGCTGCCTTATGATGTTGCTTAATTGACAGGTATGCAATTTAGGAAATTCGGTCTGTCAGACACTGAAAAGACGGGTTTGTTACATTATAAATGCGTTATGTAATCTTGTTTAAAAATGTCCAGCACAAATAGAGGTCAACTTACAATCTTCTAATTTTCTTTCATAGTAACCTCAGGACATCTGTTGGTTGCACACGTCTCTACTTTTATCGTTTACAAGAAGTTTCAAATTTTTCGTTTCTAATTTCACAAATTGCAATTGAATTGACAATCATGCAATAAAATTTAGAAAATTGTATATATATGAATACAGTTAAACGTTTATAAATCTTTTAAAATAATTATAAAATCGCTGTTTGTAGGATTATAAGGTAAAACCTCACACCAATTTTTAAATATCCGTCTTTTCGCGAGCATACAATTATTTGGAACGATTAGCTGTATGATTTATTGGCCGTTGTACAGTATACTTGTCAATGAATGCAAAAAATCAATGGACCGCGACGAGATAAATTCTCGTCTTTGTCATCAATCTTTTAATTATGATTTACGCTGACATTTATCGTTATAACGTATTAAAAGTCAACAGATTCCGATCAGTAATTTTTACCTGTAGAGAGTGAGATAGAGTCAATATTATGGTATGGTTACGAGCGATACCCGACTCAAAACTTTATCTAAAACGACAGCTTTATAAAATCAATTCACAAACTCTTAATTTAAATATGAAATTTGACACTGACATCATCGTAATTGGTTTTCTTTCAAACTTTCCACTTATACCCCGGTTGTCAAACTGTGTTAAGGGTACAGGGGCATACACGTTATTAAATATTACAATGCTTGAGTAATACAGTAACAGATGCCTAAAATCGCCTTAAAACACCATGACGGCATGGGCACGATCAGAAAACTTGCGATGTGTATCCGATCTTGCAGCGCAAGTTACAAGTTGTATACGGGATCGGATAATAGTTTTTTGACACACCCGACCTTCGCGTGTGTTCTATTGGTCCATTGTGCTTTAATCTGCAAGTGTACGGTATAAATCTAGTTAACATAGACTAAATACAAAAACATAAAATAGTTAAATTTTGTAAACATGTCCTTGATATTAAAATTCAAACAACATTATAATCTCTTAATGTAGGCTTATAGTGTTTGCAAAGAGAGTTGCAAAAAACACAACAGCCTTCGACTTTATATAATCTGTAATTGTTCTTTACGTTTTTGTAATATATTTGACGTATTTCACATTACTTTCTTTCCCTCTTTTATCTATAGCTATGACTTAATCCCGTAGTACCGTCCAAACTTACAGTAATGTTCCCAATTGGTTTTTGGTGGAGTTGGTGTTACCATGGAAGTATGCCCATTCTTTTGTTTTCTATGTAGCGGTATGTAGACTGGTTTGTCTTTTTGTCTTTTATTTTTATTTTGCAATGGGATCAGTTGATCTCGACTTACAAATCTTTGAGGCTCCCACAGGGTACCCCCCCCCCCCTTCAGGTCGCAAGGTCGCTTTTAAATTCGTCGAGAGGTCGTTTTTAAGGGAACTGTACAGGTCGCAGGTTGTTTTTTCCCCAACACAGAAAACGGAAGTCAGTCGGAGGTCGTTTTTTTCAAATTTTACAGGTCGCAGGTCGTTTTTAGAAGGCCCTCAGGTCGGAAGTCGCCTCTAAAAAGCCCAGAGGTCGTAGGTCGTTTTTGACCCTGCGGGAGCCTCATCTTTTGAATGTCTTGTATTTTTCCTTCAAGGTTTTGAATCGAGGCACAAGAGAGAGTATTGTGAAAATAGGGAAGCAATCGCGAAATATATGGATATAGGTATTGATAAGAATTGTTCAGGCTTTGGTCCCTTCGAACAATTGATAAAATGATTCTTTAAACGCGTCTTTTTTCTATCAGTAATAGCCACGGTTTTACGCTCACATCAATACCGAGGCGTTCAAGAAAGAATGGTTCATTCATCTCACGCTATATCTAAGAAGGCACTTACTTCCGGTCCATATAGGGCATGTTCTTTGTTTTGAAATATATATTTTAGAGTTATTAAAATTATATGTATATTCTGCATGAACAACTTATTTTGGTTCCAGAATCGATATAGCAAATAAACTATACTTATTCAATTAGCAAAACCGACCGACATGCGAGAGTCATTTGAAAAAAATCCTTTTTAAGCAGCATCTGTGTTTTAATTAAAAATAATGTTTGTCCGCACTTAACGACTTGTGTGTTAGAGCTTGAAATTGTCCATTCTGCAAGGATTCGATCAATTAATCTTATTTTACGATCTCTCTAATAACGTGATTACAATATCACCGATGCACGCTAATATGATTTATCTGTAACTCTAACGGCCAATAATGTTTTCATATTTATGAGAAGACAAAACGCACATCTTGGGAAGGACATCGGATGTACGGAAGTGAGCCATACTGTATCCGAGGGAGATAAATGAAACCATCTGCCAATCGGACAGAATAATCACCTTCAGCAGACCTCTAAGACAATTACTATGTATTTTCATTTTTTTCATTGAAATCACGAAGCTACTTCGATATTGATGAAGCTAGGTCAAGAGTAACAACTGGTCATGCATAATTCAGAAAGCTTTATACATCTTGTTCTGCAAAAAAAAAAAATCCAAGAAAAATTATCCCGGCATTGTTATGGTAAAAAAATGGTAATATGTTAGACAAAAGATGTCGCCATTTCATGCTTGACCGAGCAAGAAATGAACTCGATTGAACACACGAACAAGGCTTCTCAGCTTCTATTGTCTTGGATATAAAAAAAAGTTGGCATGATATTTTTAACAAAGTAAATAGAAATTAAAAATATAGATCGACATGGGATTGATTATCTGTGTTCATCTCACCAGCTTACGAGAAAATTAATGTAATGTCATAATTAAAAAATCTAAACACTTTTTTATTTCCAATCCGCACACCATATTACTGGCCATCAGGACGTCAAATTGTATAGATCTGTGTCTCCGATTGCCATTCGAAACTACTGTTTTTTTCTGTCAAACTAGTAGACAGCAGACTTTTATGTCCATTTCAGATTGCCATTGCGAAGAAATAGATTTTGCAATCGTACAATATGCAGATGTTGGTCCGTCTTAACTGATGTATATATATGCAGTACCGATTGCCGGTATTAGGATGAGCATGCAAAGAGAGCATGTTTTTTTTCTTTACTTCTGTATATTTCATAACACTCGTTCATGGGTGTTTGTATGCAATTATGGATAAGAAAAAAAATAAATAATTGACTTCTCAATCCGAATCGACTAGCTGTGCTTAAACAATAATTTTGATTTTTTAGAACATTTTTTTTCGTATCGAATATGCACATGAAATATTTGCCACCGGACGTCTCCATCTATGATCAAAGTAAAAACATGGCATACTATTTACAATCACACAACAATAAGATTAATAGTGCAAAATGACTTTGGTCTAATGTTTACAAATTCCCCCCTCAAACAATCTATAATGATGCACATACCTATGCAGATTTGACAAAAATGAGCCTCTTATTAACTCAAACCAGACAATGTTTTATTTATAACGTCTTTTTAAACAGACTCAATTGAAACATTATTTTCCTAACCTTTTTTCTGAGGATGTTATACTTTAAACGCCCAAGCCATTTCTTTTTATACAATTAGCGTCAAATCAAATTGTAATGCGCTCTTTTTAAACTTTGAACAAATAAGATGTACATATTCTTCTTGTGTGTCCTGGTACATTTTTGTCAGGTGAAAATTCATGCATGCAAATTTTAATTGAATTATGACGTCACCTTACGCTCGATTTACTGTTCCGTGAAGTACACGACTAGGAACAACAGTAGCATTTATACTGGGTGGCTGCCAAGACCACGCAGCGTCGGTTAAGCATAATAGAATTATAATTCAAACTGTGTTTTCACTGAGCAGACTTTAAGAAATAAGCTATAACGAGAGGGCTCAGCCTCGTATTGATTTTATATCGTTATTTTTTGTTTGATTACACGAAAATAGTTTTAGTGCTTAATAATACAGTCTGTTTTTACTTTTGTATTTTTTAACAGCAAATATTTTTTATAAAAATAGTATTTTGTCTGACTTTGCTTAATAGAGAGAGGATGTAAGAGTAAATAATTCCCAGGCACAAACAATATACGGAAAAGAACTGAGTTGATGCTTTCGTAAAAGCTACTCTTTATCAAAGTCAACGAATACACCTTAAATGTATATTTATAAAAATTTTCAAAAACTAGATCGATTATTCAACTTCATATTATATATACTATACTCAAAGAAAAAAGTTTTGTAACACTTCCATTGAGGGACAACACCCCGTTTCCAAATTGAGATAAATGGGGGTCAAACTTTGAGTACTCATATATTTCTCAAAGTGAAGTGAAATTAATAACATTCCTCCTTTAAAGGATTTTAAATTGGCCGAAGAAGAAAACTAAAATGATATATGCTGATGTTGCGCTCGGAAAATTTGTTACCGTTGGGCAACATAATTTTTATCTGTTTCCTGGAAGTTTGCAAACACACTAGCTGTCTGAAATTGGATCGGAACAGGGAAGTTTCAACGCGGTGCAGGATCTGCTTTCCCCTCTGGACCACCTGAGATAACCCCCAGTTTTTGGTGAAGTTTGTGTGGCTAAGTCTTTAGTTTTCAATGTTGTGTCTTGTGTACTATTGTTAGTCTGTTTGTCTTTTTCTTTTTTAGCCATGGCGTTTTCAGTTTATTTTCGATCTATGAGTTTGACTGTCCCTCTTGTAGTTTTCGCCCCTCTTTTTCAATGTGACGAGTGTTTCACACTCTCTGCATGTAACAGTCCTAATTATTTATGGGTAACGTAAATGATTTTTTACAAGATGCATGGTGTTCCACTCGTTTACAGCACCCATTTGGTATATTGTTAATATGTTTTTTCTTGAACATGCAAGACATATTTGTCAGTAAGTATAGAAACTATATAAAACAACAGTCAGCCAATCCATCAATTATCTTTATTTCTGTTTAATTTCTTCGGATTTTGACAGTTCGACAGCATGCACGAGACTTACTCAGTCGTTGTCACCGACAGCATGCACGAGACTTACTCAGTCGTTGTCAACGACAGCATGCACGAGACTTACTCAGTCGTTGTCACCGACAGCATGCACGAGAGCTTACTCAGTCGTTATCATCGACAGCATGCACGAGAGCTCACTCAGTCGTTGTCATCGACAGCATGCACGAGACTTACTCAGTCGTTGTCACCGACAGCATGCACGAGACTTACTCAGACGTTGTCACCGACAGCATGCACGAGAGCTTACTCAGTCGTTGTCACCGACAGCATGCACGAGACTTACTCAGTCGTTGTCATCGACAGCATGCACGGACTTACTCAGTCGTTGTCACCGACAGCATGCACGAGACTTACTCAGTCGTTGTCACCGACAGCATGTACGAGAGCTTACTCAGTCGTTGTCACCAACAACATGCACGAGACTTACTCAGTCGTGGTCACCGACAGCATGCACGAGACTTACTCAGTCGTTGTCACCGACAGCATGCACGAGACTTACTCAGTCGTTATCACCGACAGCATGCACGAGACTTACTCAGTCGTTGTCACCGACAGCATGCACGAGAGCTTACTCAGTCGTTATCATCGACAGCATGCACGAGAGCTTACTCAGTCGTTGTCATCGACAGCATGCACGAGACTTACTCAGTCGTTGTCACCGACAGCATGCACGAGACTTACTCAGTCGTTGTCACCGACAGCATGCACGAGAGCTTACTCAGTCGTTGTCACCGACAGCATGCACGAGACTTACTCAGTCGTTGTCACCGACAGCATGAACGAGAGCTTACTCAGTCGTTGTCATCGACAGCACGCACGAGACTTACTCAGTCGTTGTCACCGACAGCATGCTCGAGACTTACTCAGTCGTTGTCACAGACAGCATGCACGAGACTTACTCAGTCGTTGTCATCGACAGCATGCACGAGACTTACTCAGTCGTTGTCACCGACAGCATGCACGAGACTTACTCAGTCGTTGTCACCGACAGCATGCACGAGACTCACTCAGTCGTTGTCACAGACAGCATGCACGAGACTTACTCAGTCGTTGTCACCGACAGCATGCACGAGACTTACTCAGTGACGTCGTTGTCACAGACAGCATGCACGAGACTTACTCAGTCGTTGTCATCGACAGCATGCACGAGACTTACTCAGTCGTGGTCACCGACAGCATGCACGAGACTTACTCAGTCGTTGTCACCGACAGCATGCACGAGACTCACTCAGTCGTTGTCACAGACAGCATGCACGAGACTTACTCAGTCGTTGTCATCGACTGCATTCCGTTTTTTGTCAACGTCAGTAAATTAAAGTACATGAACGATCACATGTCATTTATTATGCAATAAATTTTCTATTATTTTAAAGTTAAAGAAAAAGTGTATACATAACTTAAATTCTTATTTAAAACAACTATAATACTTTGTTTACAAAATATCCAACAGACTAAAAACAACACTCCTTCTAGGACTTCAATGTCAGAGGCGGATCCAGAAAGGGGGTTAGAACCTTCTTTTTTTTACGATTAATGTATTTGTATGGTGACATATCTTTGAAACATCTTTGGACACCCCCTTTATCCTTGGTTGGGAACAACCCTTTTGAAAATGGCTGGATACGCCCCTGAACATATCGACCTAATAAAGGCCGCGGGACTTATTTTATTTTTTACTTTGGTCCGATTCCCTTCCTCAGAATAAAAAAAATATACTAGTTTTTTTCAAATTTTTACACACGTGCACTGAGGTAATTTGTTTCTTAAAAAGTTTTCATTTTGTTCAAATATTTTCATTTCACTTCAATCAATGAAAACATATACTGCAGTGATATCAACATATTGATCGATGAGTTTTCATTTCACAGCGGAAATTGTTAAGCAAAGAAAATCCTCATTAATATATAGACTTCAGTAAAAATGCCTTACTTCCACAATAATTAAACCACACTGGTTTTAGTGGCTGCATTGCGTGTGTCGTTACCCAATTAATTGCTAAAAAGACCATTCTGAACTGTAATTGCAGTCCCGTTGAACTAGATCGATTTTTTGAAATAATATTGGTGTAATTAAAACAAGCCGGATTAAGGGAAAATATATTTAAATATGAATATTGTTATTTCATTGTTACATTGTGCAGAGTTTTTAAAAAGCTTTGAAATTGTAAAAAACGCAGTGTCATTGATTTTGACGTAACCAGATAATTGCGAAACAACAAAATCGAATTTGATTTATGGTGCAAACTGCACGAGACATGGTTTAAAAGTCACAATTATTTTACCTCTAAGGAATACTTTAAAAATATGAAATTTGAATACCCGAAGAAATTAATAAAAAGTAATTTTTGCTGACATTTTGTTATTAAGTGTACTGGTAAAGATACAAATTAACAGTCATTTTATCCTACGTGTCCATTTGCCTGTCCAAAGTCAAGAGCCTTGTCAGCGATTGTATTTTGTTATGTCTGAATTTTCTAATGACCCTTAACGGTGATTTGGTAAATGCAATATTGTCACTTGAGGGACACGAGCGCTACATTTTGAAGTTATTAAATGTGTTTTTTTCTTACTGAACATGCATGCAATATTTACCACTGGACGTTTTAAGCAATCAGCAAGCACTCCTCAATCTTATGATTACGCGGCAATTCCGTATAACGTGAAATGTTAATAGTTTTTTTCCAAATTTGGAACAACAAAAATAATTCATTGCAGTCGTTGTATTCCGCGGCTCTGCGATGCCTATATTTGAGTAGGAGAGATCGAATACGGGGAAAGACCTGAATTATCCGGACTAAACTCTGGACGATTTAAAATGTTTGGCATGTCATGCTGTATAGACATTTTAAATTATCTCTATATATGTCTCTTAGATTTTGTGTCGTTAGGTTGCTCGTATTAGTTATCAGCAATATCTTTTTATTCATATCATTGGTTCTTTAAAAGAGACATTAATGAATCCATGCAGAACCATTTAATCTCGTACACCAATCTTAGCAAGATGATCGGCAGATTTAAGAGCAAAAACACCATGATACCTGTAAGTTATTCAGTTAATAGCAACATCGGTACCATTAGAACGATTGAAAATTAAGAAATCATTATCCGTAACTTTTTTGCACGTAACGTTAGCGTTCTAGTCCGATTTGCTTCGACGGTTTTTTTTTTATTATAACTGACTGGAATTCTATCATAAACAGGATGTCACGTGAGAGCACTGAAGTGCGCACTATGGCAACATGCAAGTTTTTAAAATTCATTCTTTAGAACATAAAATTGAGAATGGAAATGGGGAATGTGCCAAAGAGACAACAACCTGACCATAGAGCAGACAACAGCAGAAGGTCACCAACAGGTCTTCAATGTAAAGAGAAATTCCCGCACCCGGAGGCGTCCTTTAGCTGGCCCCTAAACAAATATATACTAGTTCAGTGATAATGAACGCCATACTAAACTCCGAATTGTACACAGGAAACTAAAAGTAAAACAGCATTTTTATTTCATTGTTCAATTTTACAGTTTGTGACAAAAAAATTGAAAATTGAAATTTGGAATGTGTCAACTGAGTCAACAACCTGACCATAGAGCAAAAAAACAACTGAAGGTCATGCTCCAATGGGCCTTAAACACAGCGAGAAATCATGCTCCAATGGGTCTTAAACACAGCGAGAAATCATGCTCCAATGGGTCTTAAACACAGCGAGAAATCATGCACCCGGATGCGGGCTTCAGCTGCCACCTTAAAAAAAAAAAAACTAGTCAAGTTAGTGAAAATGAACGTCATACTTAACTCCAAAACATTATTAAATTAAAAATCACACAAGACTAACTAATGTCAGAAGCTCATGACTTGGGACAGGCGCAAAAATGCAAAGGGGATAAACATCTTAAGTGAGAATAAAAAAATGTCCTCCCCTATACATCTATAACAAATGTAGAAAAAAACAAACACACAGCAATACGCACAGAAAAATAAAATTTTAAAGAAGACAGATTCCGATGTCAAAATAGGTAACAAAACAAACTAAACAAAATGACAATGATAACAAAGGACTACTAGCAGTTACTGACATGCCAGCTCTAGACCTCAACTAAACTGATTGAAATATTATGTGTGCATCATTTGAAACCCTTCAGCAATGGGTTTAGTATCATTATAAAAAATATGAGAAGAACAAAATCCGTATCATGCCAACAACTGGTTAAGAATAATCGTGTTTATTTCCGATATATATATAAACATAAAAAGACAAAACATTTTTTTAAGGCATCTTAAAAAAATTCTGTAATTAACAGATTTTTTTTTTTTCTGAACATGTTCGCATACAAGACGTGTGTAGGAGTACTGATAAGGTGTGATTTAGATATATATCCATCATCCAACTCCTATAGTATAGGAGGATATCTGTATTTTGAACCTGGACGACAAAAAACGAGACAACAAAAGAAAAAAAAACCAAATTATTGTGTACTATTCATGTTTTACGATGATATATCATTGTTGTTAAAAATTGATGTTAACCAATTATCTCGATTTTCACTTTATAGAAAGTACCTCTCTGCCCTCTTTGCACCTTAATACAGCCTCGACTCACACCAAACAGCAAGCTATAAAAGGCCCCAAAATTAACTTTTCAAACGGGAAAACCTGCAACGGTTTAATCAATATAAAAAACGAGAAACCAGAAACACGTGTGAACCAAACGACAACTACCCGTACTGAACATCCGATTCCTGACTTAGGACAGGTGCAAACAATTGTAGCGGGTTTAAACGTTTTAATAGGTACCAACCTTCATCCTTACCCGAAACAATAATGTAACATCACAACATAGAAACAGATTGCACACACTATAAAATATCAATTGGAAGGCTTAACTCAATCAAAAATCAATGGTACATTGCACGATAGCCAACATGTGATTTGAATGGCAGTTGGAAACACAGAACATATAGGGTGTGTGCACGATGACAAACGTGTACCATATGAAAGTAGAACACGTCATTATACCAGCCCCTGTCTTTCATCTAAGATATTAAACAATGTCCCCGAGTGATATCATATGATTGACAGACGTGGATTCAGACCCACCCCCCTAAAAAAAGAAACGCGTTTTTTTATATGGTGCTCTGACACCTAATTTGAAGGAACGTCCATCACCAACAGCAAAACCTAGGTCTGCGTAAGATTAAAAAACCAATCTCTTCGTTAAGGATAATTGATTAAACAAGAGTGCACACGCTGAAATGTCTCGCATTCTTTACTAATCATTAATATTATGTTGATAGTCCTAAATATGAAGCTTTATTACAACTGCCACATAAACTTAACTAAGAAAACTAAACATTGACCAATGAACCATGAAAATGGGTTCAAGGTCAGACGAACCATGCCAGGCAGACATGTACAGCTAACAATTTTTCCATACAACAAATAAAGTTGGCCTATTGCTTATAGTTTAAGAAAAACAGACCAAAACACAAATACTTAACACTGAACAATGAACCGTGAAAATGAGGTCAAGGTCAAATAAACCTGTGCGACTGACAAATAGATCATAAAATATTGCTATACACCAAATATAGTTGACCTATTGCAATTAGTATTAGAAAAAAAAAAAACAAAACTCAAAAACTTAACTTTGACCCCTGAACCATGAAAATGAGGTCAAGGTCAGATGACACCTGCCAACTAGACATGTACACCTTATAATCATTCCATACACCAAATATATTAGACCTTTTGAATACATTATAAGAAAAACAGACCAAAACACAAAAACTTACATATACCCACTGAACCATGAAAATGAGGTCAAGGTCAGATGACACCTGCCAGTTGGTCATCCGAATATAGTAGACGTATTGCTAATAGTATCTGAGATATGGACTTGACCACCAAAACTTAACCTTGTTCACTGATCCATGAAATCAGGTCGAGGTCAAGTGAAAACTGTCTGACGGGCATGAGGACCTTGCAAGGTACGCACATACCAAATATAGTTATCCTATTACTTCTAATAAGAGAGAATTTAACTTTACAAAAAATCTTAACTTTTTTCAAGTAGTCACTGAACCATGAAAATGAGGTCAAGGACATTGGACATGTGACTGATGGAACATGAGACATCCATATACAAAGTACGAAGCATCCAGGTCTTCCACCTTCTAAAATTAAAGCTTTTGAGAAGTTAGCTAACTCCGCCGCCGCCGCCACCGGATCAATTTCCCTATGTAGAGCTTTCTGCAACTATTATAGTTGCAGGCTCGACAATAAGATGACGTTATATTATAACAACTTCTTTATGTAATATCTTTATAAGCACTTAGTGACCTGAACCCTTTTTAAGTAACATATAAATATATGTAGACTAATTCCTTTGTTTATGAATTGGTCCAGTAAACAAACTAACATATTTTATAATTCATTGTCATTTATATAATTAAGGGACACTTTCGTGGATTTCGTGTGTAAAAGTGGACAAAGCATGAAAGTGTCCTATAAGATAGGAACGAACATTAATAATAAACAGTCAAATTCATTAAATCAAGATTGAATACAACAAACTACAATCAATCAACGAAAATTGGTCCAATGAAATAAGTTAATCTAAAGTACATTAAAAACAATGGTAACATAAAAGTTCCATTCGGCAATCCTCGGGTGACGCCGCTTCTCTTCTTCTATCCGTCAGATGAGGTACGGAATCGGCCGAGTTGTGACGATTGATAAAAGTTCGACTCCGATTTTAGTTGACTAGGATTGCTAAATAACACAGTAAACAAAAACACAAAATTACAAGCAGCATAAACATACCACTGTAATATTATCTTCGATTAAGTTCACCAGTTATATATAAACATGTTCTAATCATTAGAAAGGAAGAGTCTCTATTGTCCGCAAATGAGTGATAGAAAAATACTATTATTCGGTGCAAAACAATTATCTTTACGACCTTATCTTTATATTAATTACGAACAACAGTTTGAGTCCTAATCTTAAATAAAGAAAAGCCCAAGATTCACACGATGTTATTCCGGTAATTGTGACTAGTAATAGAAATGCATGGCGGAAACATTTCAAAACTGTATTAATTTTCAATATTTAGACCGAGTGTAATCACAAAGACAAAAAAATTACAACAACCATAACTTGGGCATATCAAAAACGAACTTGCATTCAAGTTTGGAATTAATTTAACGATCCAATGGGTGAAGTTCACCGTATGAGATGTCAGTCTTATTGGTCTGTAGTTATACTTTTGGGTTAATTTAGTCAAATGCTACAAGAGGAAATGAATAAATGTGAAATACAGAAGTATTGGAACTACTGCTAATATGAATACAAGAATGTGTGGGGTGTACGGAAAACAGCGTAATGAGATCAATTGACTTCTGCAAATCAATAGCAAAAAATCACTGACGATTATAGTAAAGATATTAACATTAAAACAAGAAATGGTTAATACAAAAATTCTTTTAAGATTTCTAAGCGTTTTTTTTTGTGACCCCCTCCCCCTCCAAAGCCCCCTAAATCCGCTAGTGCGATGAAAGGTCCAAAATTATGTCAAATGTAATACCCAATAAAAACACCATGCATACTTATAATATTTCATGGACTGACCTTTAACGTAACATTTTCTCAATAGACGTAGAAATACAAGGCCCAAAATGTTTAATGTTGTAATTCAGACAAGCGTGTGTCTTCAAAAGACTCGCCAGTGACGCTCGAATAAAAAAAGAGAAAAATTCGAGTTTGGGAAAATAGTCATCTAAACAAGTATAGTCCTACTTTAATTTATTTTACTGTTTGATACAAGTGCACAATTGTATTCTTTTCGTTTACATTCCTATAGTGGTAACAAAAAACATCAAAATAATGTCAGCATTCTTCACACCACTGTGTTTCATTCAATTAATTCTAGACACATTGCATTGTGGGATTGACATAATACTAGCCTTAACAATAACGATGAAGGCACTTCGAATCAATCGTCTCACTCAAAGTTTGAAAATTTGTCGTTAAAGTTTGTCACAAACTTCTTGTGCTTGGTGTTAAGATAAACCTTGATAATACATGTCAACTAAACAACACCGTTGCTGCGCAGCGGCCGTCCGAGAGAACATCTACACGAGGGCAGGGTTTTAACGTAATCAATAAATGATAAATAGAGGGCTTTTGAAACATGGCATGAAGAGATAAATAAAATCAACAAGTTCGTACCTGATTATTTCTTTCTTAATCAAAATTTGCCTTTGAAGTTTCTACACCCTAATTTCAAAGAATACACTGAGATATTGGACATTATGTCTAGGTATGTCGGACAAATATTCATTTAATTTTTCTATGAAGGTTGAGGAATAAAAACTGACCGAAGGAAACGTAACAGAGAAATAAGATAAAACGAATTTCTGCATGGGTTTATGATTTGTAAATTTTGGGTCCATCTTTAGTTGGGCGATTATTGATTTCCAATATTATAAGGATTCATTGCCCTGATTTTAACCAGTGTTAACCATAAGGTAAAGGTTTTGTTTTGCTCGTTGTGTTTATTTCTAGTGTGCCTGTCGGATAATACACTGATTTTGTCGTACCAATTTTGATAGTTTCATTCCTTTAGACATGCAGTTTTACGCATGCATGGTCTAACGAAAGTAAGCTTGAATGGCTGATACTTCATTAACACAGAAAACCTAATACTAGTATATATATGCTGTTAACGCTGGGATTTTTGGTCTCCCTTCTACATTTAAAATAAGGCTTTTAAAAGAAAGTCTTATATTATTATATAACTTTGAAGTTCTCTATCGCCACAAAGCCGAAAATACCGCGCGACTTGGGATAGGGTGACAGGCGCATTAAAGTGCACCAGTGAGTATCAGTTGCTTTTGTGCCCCTCGTTATGTTCTGAATATGGCGTACAAGCATCTTAAGTTGACTTAATAAAATACAATGTACTTGTTTGTAAATCCCAAGGTGCCATATTATAAAAACAAATACAAGTAGCAACCAAATTGAAAACACTACACTAACTCCAATCTTTAAAATAAATAAGATTAAATTTCAACAATGAACATAAATTATGGCCACATAATACCGAATTTTAATCCTTTTTAATCTTTAAATACAAATGTCAAAATTTAAACTCTACTAATTTAAAAATAAATATGTAATTTCAATAGTTTTTTTGTTCCCTTTGTATTTTCGCCCTATGTAATGAATGACAAAAGAAGTGTCCGGTAAAACCTAGGCCGGACCACGGCGTGATAGTAAATAGTAAAGTAAATATAACATGACGGAGATTTTTCAATTAATGAAAACGGCAAGAGGGTTTTTAGTTATTTAATCTTAAATAAACAGTGGTAAAACCCTACTGTAAATACCAGCTTTCACCCTTTTGGTACTTATCTCGTATTTAAAACTGTATTTAGTTTATAAGCACAGGCGGGGATATTAAGTCCATTTGCACAAGTCACTTATATGTTGGTTAAAAGGTCACAGCAAACGGTAATGTATTTTAAATAAAGAATAATTCGTCACTGACTTTCTCGACTTTGCTTTTCCCGTTTGACATTACATGTATTACCCTTGCTAAATAGCATTCTTCATCTGTGCGGGGTGTCGATTAAAAGGCATCCCCGTTTGGCCAGGAGGGACACGTTTAAACATGATATATCTCGTTTAGGATGAGTGCCACACTCACTAAATGCCAACGAACACATGCAGCAACTCTCTAATGGGTCCTAGGTCGACCGTTGCCAGGCAAAATTACTGTCCTTTTCAAACGTGCTGTAATTTTTCATTTTACGTCCAAAAAAGATGAGATATATCAAAAGGAACATTCGAACTAGTAAGTAAAAACCAAACTAACAACGCCATGAATTAAAAAACAAACACACAAACACACAAACAGCAATACACAAAACACAAACATAGAAAAAAACTAGACTGAGCAACACGAAACCCACCAGGGAGGGATTGCAGGCGCACCGAAAGAGAAAGTAGATCCTGCTACATATGTTGCACACGTCGTGTTGCTCGTGTTAATCGTGACAAACCCGGTTATATATAAGACTAATTCGGTAGGTCACATTCGGGTAAATGTGGACAGGATTGTAGTTATGAAAATTGGAACATATCCGCTATCAGCTGTGAAACGGATATAGTCCATAACGGTCAACCCACTCTTGATTGCGTTCATAATTTCCTGCGCGTCATCCCGGTCGGCCTATTTTACAGAATTTACTTTTTGTTAACACGTTCTAATCATGAATATACATGAAATACTTGCCATTGGAACTTACTTGCGACATTCAATTATTATTTGAAGTTTTTCTGACAAGACATATACGATTTAATATTTACTGCCCTAGAACACGCCACGTGGAAAATATTCATAGTTATTCAGCATGTTCAGGAGTAGACGAAAGCAAGTTGAACAATTTTGCAAAAGAAGGTAATGCAAAGTGGATTGACTTACACGAAAAGCGGGGAATTTTGAGTTCAGTAAGGGAATTTGGGCTGTAACTGTAAACATTTGAATTTTTCTTGTTTGCAATGGGTTCTAAACGTATGTATACATATAGCATGGCGCTCATATTTAAAGGCCCATGCCAGACGACTAAAAAATAAGTAAGTAAGTAAGTAAATTTTATTTAGAGTCGGCATATATACATTGAAGACCTGTTGGTGACCCTCTGCTGTTGTTTTTTATTTGGTCGGGTTGTTGTCTCTTTGACACATTCCCCATTTCCATTCTCAATTTTATATATACATAATAACAGAGAAAACAGAGACTAAAAAATATCGATTTACCCTTTCATCATCTTTTGTGAAAAAGTGAAATGCAATGAAGACCCTCGTTCATTTAAGTCGGTAACTTTCGTTTACTAGAAATAGTTCAGAAGGTGGCTAGAATAGAAAGTAATTGAATCTTCATATTTGGTATCGAATACTTAAAGTCTTAATGGATTCTGTTCCGTATGAATAAATTGTGGAAAATCCATTAATCCGCAATTAAAAACCGGAAGTTAATACAAGCCCATGAATAGATTGGTTTACTGTCAATCGCCAATTAACACGTGAGATCAATTTTTATATTTCCCCATCCTAGGAATAGTTATGTATCAAAATCAGTAAAATTAACAAATAAGGAAAAATATTGGTATTGGGTTTCTATACAATACAGAAACCTTTTTGATGGAAAACGCAAGGAGGTGACTAATTTATCTTATATAATATCTAATTGTCTGTAATCTATACCGAACTGAGCATGTTAATAAACATAACAAGAAAAAGTTATTTGAAACATTTCAAACTTTATAAAAGATTTAAGCAAGTTATTTACATGTACGAATAAGGATACCGCATATAACAAACTCGAAGAATGGAAAAAAGTACATAGAGAGAGATTAGGGTCCTCTTCTGTCTCAGTTAAAGTTCATTTGTAACTTTTGCTCTTAAATATGATATAATATTAAGTGCAGAAAAGCTAATGCAGTGCTAGTGTATAACTGTAAAAACAAGGACAAACAAGAATCTGTCCATATTACCATAGTACACGGATATACCGAATTGCACTCGCACTCGCACTATTATTTTCTATGTTTAGTGGACTGTGAAATTGGGGTCAAAACTCTAATTTGACATTAAAATTAGAAAGATTATAACATAGGGAACATGTGTACTTAGTGTCAAGTTGATAGGAATTCATCAAAAACTACTTTGACAAAAAATGTTAACATCATGCGGGACAGACGGACGAGCAAACGAGCGGATGGATGAACGAACGGACCCACAGACCAGAAAACATAATGCCCTCTACTATCGTAGGTGGTGCATAAAAAAAAAACATGTTCTCAGTTGATCTGCTCTTCGTCGGGTTGTTGTCTCCTTTGACACATTCCCCGGTTCCATTTTCTTTTCGATCTTGAAATTTCAAAAGTAACTGTTTCACGTTCATTTGTTATTATCATAATTTCTAAAATGAAAAGATTGGTAAAGTCATGTAGGAGCAGAATAAAGCCAATAGGAATTAATTCCAAAAGCTCTAAGAATTTGTGTGGTATTGAGATAATGTGAATATAAAATTGAAAACGGAAATGGGGAATGTGTCAAAAAACAACAGCCGGAGGCTGCTTCTAGGGAAGAGCAGGGCCCTAGAACAAAAAGTATTAAATCGTTATCTCAATATTCATATTATATATAAATATAAATATATACATATAATACTATTTCGATATAATTAAATCGAAACATCGATATATTTATATCGTTATATCTCTTTTTTTTTACAGCAATATACTTATATCGTTTACTTATATCTATATGATTAAATCGTTATACAATTACAATGATATCGATATATCGATGTATTCTCAATATCGATATAATGATATAATTATATCGTTCTATCTATATCATTAAATCGTTATATCGATGTATTCTAAATCTCGATATAATGATATCGTTATCTCTAAGTGACAAAAACGAAGCTTATTTAGTAAATAAATATTCAGAATAAATGATCAATTTCAGTTGAACAAGATTTTGATTTCCACTGTGTTTAGTCCTTGTTTCGATATCTGGGTCTATTATTTGGGCCTATTTTCAACGAATGACCCAGATATATATTTCAAATCTTATAACTTTGAAATGATAACGATATTGACAATTTAGTTTTGATGAGGCCTAGATTTTGACTTTGACCGAACCTTAAAATTTAGTAGACTCCTTTGGACAATGTCCTTTTAACACTTTTCTACTTCACGATTCCTGTCTTGCGAGATAACGATATTATTATATCGAGATAACGAAATAAATATATAGAGATAACGAAATAAACATATATAGTTAACGAAATAAATATATCGAGATAACGAGAAAGAAGCATGCCATGGAAGCCAAGTAACCGAGAAAAAGCATACAAGAAACTAATTGAGAAGAACATGCCCACGTTATAAAAATGAACATTAGAGTTAAATGACGTGAATGCTAAATTGGTCATCGTATGACCTTCAACAATGAACAAACCCCTTATCGTATATTCTGCTACAAAAGGTCCTACATGAAATATTTGAAGCAATTCAAATGAGAAAACTAACAGCATGATTTGCACGATTTCAAAATTATAATAGTACAAACTTTCTTTTAAGAATTTATCAATATGATCTTGACAAGAAAACATTTAAATCAATTATTGGGATTAAATTTTACTGCCATGTCGAGCCATTATTTATCTTGACTATTTTAGACTTAATAAGGCAATGTAATCACTAAGATTAATTAATTTGACACAAAAAGCCATGTTAAATTATGAAATGTGACGTAAATAGTTGATCGGAATAGAACTGGTCCCGGAATTTTGTATAAAATAAGATTTCAAAGTAATCTTTTATTTGAAGTCACTATACGAATAAATGGCGCTTTGAAAACATGTTTGAGTCGTAGATTTTATTATTGAAATATTATTAAATGAATTAAAATTCCTGTATATTGAAGTGCACCGACACGATGTAGCCGATCTGGGTAACATAACGATTGACACTTTTATGGCGGAATAAAATGTGCCAACTATAATGTAAAAATACTGTAAAAATAAGATACTTAATAGGTTTTAGAATGTGGTTGAATCAGAGAGACGAGAGTGGCAAAACATTAAACTAGTTTCCAGTTACTGGTCTGGGATTTGCATTAAAGGGGAGGGGGGGGGGGGGGGGGTTGTTGGAGAGAGAGGGAGTCCCTGGAGTACAGTAAAGTAATTTTATTGAAAAGATTCTGAAAAGTGTTAGCTTTATTGTACAATTTACAAAAAAAAGGAAAGGAGAATTAATGCATTTCTGGGTGTAATCTATATAGGGTGTTTAATGCGTTACGAAACTACTATCTGAAATTGAAGAACTTGATTTACTTTAAAACATGAATAGATATATCAGAACAAGAATACAATTTTGATAAATGTAGATTAAAAGTGTAGTGAAGTTAAAGCCGTTTTACACGTCAGTTAAATACTAAGAAACAGGTGCACTATACCAATTTCCGCCACGCATGTGCTACCGTGTCATGTTAAAGTAAAAGCAAGATACGTAATTATATTGGAAAGGTCACCTGCCATTGACCTGTGAAGACTATATCAGATCCGAAATCCACAATTTTAGGTTAAAAAGATAAAACAACTAACTAATTAATCTTGCCATTATTTATAGAATCAGCAAGTTTTGAAAACATTGCCATGCAACTGATCGGATGTGTTCGGCTCTATTTAGTTCATCAAACTTTGCTGGTTACTAATGAGCCATGTGTTTTTTGGGGGGAACCAGTTAAAATTCCTTCCTATGGAGAGCCGATACATGGTAAATTTTAAGTCGAACTTTATTTCGTTTTTTCTTAACACTTTTTCTCTGTTATAGTATTTTAGTTCGGATCCTCAGTTGTAATGTTGGTACTATAAATATTTTCCTCACAATTTCTTAGTAATCAGTGTAAAAATTGTCCAAATTTGGGAGGCTATACAAATTTTGAATCCACCCATTCATATATTTATATGTATACAACTTTCATAAGCTGTTTCTAGACTATTTATATACTAGATTATAAGTAATGAGACATATGATAATGACCATTGAGTACAGTACTTAAAACTATGAAAAAGGAAGAAGATACCAATATAGTTTAAAACAAGAATGTGTCCCAAGTACACGGATGCCCCACTCGCACTATCATTTTCTATGTTCAGTGGACCGTGAAATTGGGGTCAAAACTTTAATTTGGAATTAAAATTAGAAAGATCATATCATAGGGAACATGTGTACTAAGTTTCAAGTTGATTAGACTTCAACTTCTTCAAAAACTACCTTGACCAAAAACTTTAACCTGAAGCGAACGGACGCACAGACGGACGGACGAACGGAGACACAGACCAGAAAACATAATGCCCCTCTTCTATCGTAGGTGGAGCATAAAAATAACGCCTTGACCAAAAAGACGAACAGGCAAACAATAGTCCAAACTCATTACGTAGTTTCGTACAGGATTAACCGTCTCGAACCTAACTAAATACGTACTTAAGGAGTGAACTCCGGTGCTTAGCAAATCCGGCTTTCAAATATAAGTTATCAATAACAAGTGTTTGTTTTCACATAATACATACTTATGTATGTGACATATACAATCATAAAAAAAACAGATTTTTTTCTCTCACTTGGTTCAGATTTAAGGGATTTAGCAAGACTACTACCTTTTCAATATAAAAATTCAGTAGATGCTGGGACTACGTAAATTGCATCCAAATGACGTAAATGTTGCATAACCATGACTTAATATATTTAGTTTCTAGAAAATGTGGAAATAAGAGATCGTGCTGGGTTGTCAAGCTAATAACAAACATGCAATATTAAAACTTTAGTAATATATTGATGCCAAAATGTCATCCCTTCCGCGACAAGTGCAATTTCAGACTGGAACAATATGTTCCAAGCAGCTATTGTTGACTTATGAAAAAATATCTCCGGACCGTGGGAGAGCTGTTGACTGAACGTGCAAGCAGAATAAAAGATAGATTGCTAAAATTAAATATAGATATTGACCGTTTTTCAAATGTTTGTTTAAAATTTAATTTGAAATGCGGGTGGTGTTTTGATTGTCAGTGTAAGAAGACAAGACAGGTCACTGGTACAAACTGGGCGAGATAATTACATGATGACGGACAGTCACACAACGGCCGTTTTGTATTCCACCAGCCATTCAAACACTAGGTCATTAAGTGTACCACTTTTTTTTGGACCATCGATTGACAACTATAATCGATTTCATTCTATAAAAGCTTATAATCTCAATGATGAAAGTATAGATCGCACTTGATGGTTAGGAAATACAACCGGAGTACACGGTTTGATATTTTCCCCTTGGTTGAGTTCTGAGTATTGCATTCTATAGTAATTTATAAGAATGAATTGAACGGTTTATAGAAACCGTGAGTTAGTTATTTTTACTAGCTATACACAGCTATAGTTAAAAGTATTGAAAAGTAAAACTAAACTGTCAATATTTGCTCTGATCAATCAATAGTAAGTTTAAATAGATCCCAGATATGAAGGACCTGGGACGGTAAAGTGTGTTCTTTCAAATTACAATGATAACAACTTTCACCGTTAAATAAACGGAGTGTCTATTCGTCCGGCTAGCCGGACGAATAGTTAAAAATCTCTATTCGTCCGACCATTCGTCTGAGGATGAGCAAATCTTTAATAGCAACAAAAATGTCATGTGACGCGGAAAGCGTCCCGGATGAGGTGTCGGATAACACACGCGGTGTCGGATAACACATGCGCGTATGCAATGGACGTTTTGAGACTGAATGGAGATCGTGATTTATTTTTAAAGATGTCATAGAGAAAACCAGTGAGAATGTGATTGCTTTAAAGAAATGTCTATAGGAGTGATTCCAGAACAATAGCGTATACATGTTAACTGTGAGGAATAAGCCTGAAATCAAAGTGAAATTGATGATTTACCTCCGTTTACCTTATGGAGGCAAAACGCATTCGGAAAAAATACTATATTAAACTTGCTTGGATGCATTATTTTCAATTTATATTACAACGGAGATCTATGAAAATACTGATATGCCTGGACTGGGAATAAGACACCAGGGTTGGGGTATCCCCCCTTTTTTTCTGTTGTATCTAATATACATTTTTTCTAAGAAAATCTTAACAAAACACAATCCTATTTTTGGGGACAGGTTACACATGCCTGCCCTTTTCTCTAATTTCCTATGAATTAAAAATCGTCGAACAATTTAAATGAAGAATCGTGCATAATCATATGAGGGGCCTTACTTTAACCAAACTTCATAGAAACAATAAATTCGGGATCTTTTGGAATCATAGATGAAGCCAATAATGATTGGCCCGACTATTTACCTTACAGAAAATTCATAGACAGAACAACAAAAGAGAAAATCATTATCCCCCCCCCCCCCAAAAAAAAAAATAAAATTACCCAAAATCCTTTAGAATATTAGAATTAAAAAAATCTGAATCAAATGTATAGTTTATTTTTTTTTTTTTTTTTTATTAGAATGAGTTCTTTTTCATAAAACGATGTTAGACAATATATTTCAAAATAACTCGTGCTTTATTTAAAACCTTCAAAACACGATGATATATCTTCATCATTATATTTTTGGCCGGACAAATAGCGAAAAACCGTAAAAATGCTATTTGTCCGGCTTGCCGGATGAATAGACATTTTTGACTATTTGTCCGGCTAGCCGGACGAATAGCCACTGCCTTAAATAAATGTCATACTGTACAGATAAGAACTATCAAAACGCACTGAATCATGTTCTCTCAACGAACTCTAATCTTAACGCGTGGAGACAAGCGATAAAAAATCTCCCCAATTTTTCATAAATTCTGTCAGCTTTTGTTGATGTATGGAGACGGTTAACCTACGAAGCCCCAGATTTATCTCTGCTAAACAAAATACTTGGCAAAAATTTGCAAAACACATCATGGCGACCGACAAATATTCCACGGAATGTTTGGATTGTTTTAGCAGCAATATAAGACATGTCAACAGCGTATCAAATTTTACTTACTGCTTATAATTGCACGAGGCATAACGCTGCATAATTTATGCTGAAGGAAAACGTATTACACATTCTAGCATAAAAACATGCTGAATTTTATGGTTATTTGTTTTAGTAAGTGAATGTGTCAATTATATCGAAAATGCTGCGTTCGCATCAACTTGGACTGCATGGACTGATTTAGACCAGAGATAATACGAAGAAGCGAGTGCATTTACTTATATATATCATTATCTTTAAAATATTTTGTCTATCTATATGTCGTTGGATTGTTTTTCTCTTTGTGGAAAACATAAATGTTAGTGTCTTGAGGGAACTTTTATAAAAAAAAGAAGAAAAAAAAGGGGGGTGTTCCTTTAAACATATTCTGATTCTAAATTTGTTGAAATAAATTATTGTGGTCAAGCAGATAGCAAAAGAAAATATTCTGAATCTAGATTTTCCCTAAACCTTATAGTGTTAAATTTTGAAAAAAATAATTTGATAGATAGCGCCGAAAAACTAAAACAAGAATATTCCACCCCCCCCCCCCCTTTTTGAAGAAGCTCCCTTATTCAAATCTCATTGTCACTACGGGAGATTAGATTCACCAAATGCATGCAATGTAGAGATACAAATTGTTTTGTACTTTTATTATTATTTATTTGTTATATTTATATGCTCCGTTTTATTTTGGTAATCTTGTGTAAAGTATCAACCCCATTGAAGTATTACTATGCATTTAGATAAATAAAAGATACTTAATCAGTTTATAGACAAATGCATATCTAGCCAATGCACCTGGAAGTAAGCTTATTCGATTTAAGTCTTGATTTTAAAACACTGTAAATAACACTGTTGTTGGACTTTTAGTCATAAACTGGAATCCGCTTGTATTTCGCTACACTATGGACAAAGCGTAGTAGTTAGCCAAGAACCATCTTAGTCCCCCAGTTCTTTGTAATTGAATGTAGGCTGCTGTTCATTGTAAAGATTCAGTGAACGTTGCTAAGCTGCAAGCAATTTGAAGGTTGTTTAGTTTTCGGGTAAAAAGCGTTGTCCATTGTACGGTGTAGTTTGTTCTGTTCTATACGATGATTATGCTGTCCATTGTACGGTTTAGTTTGTTCCGTTCTATACGATGATCATGTTGTCCACTGTACGGTGTAGTTTGTTCCGTTCTATACGATGATCATGTTGTCCACTGTACGGTGTAGTTTGTTCCGTTCTATACGATGATCATCTTGTCCATTGTACGGTGTAGTTTGTTCCGTTCTATACGATGATCATCTTGTCCATTGTACGGTGTAGTTTGTTCCGTTCTATACGATGATCATGTTGTCCATTGTCAGGGCCGTAACTACCTATGAGGCAGGGGAGGCAGTTGCCTCCCCTAAATTTTCTACACCAAATTTTTTTTTGAAGTAATAAAATAAAATATTGACAATATGTACACGAAGAACTTGAATTTGTATTATAAACAACACACGTTTACAGTTTCAACAGTGTCTCTGTCATTCCCCGGATTTTTGATCGAAAGTGAACCATTTCGATATTTGTTTTAGTTTTTTTTTCGAGTGGCCAACCATCTGTTATTCACTAGTTTTTCCTATGTCGTACGAGAACGCATATGGAACTTTGCTTTCGACAATTTCAAATAAAACTCAACTTATCACATTTATTTAGGGGCTCATTTAAGCAGAGGAAGTTCCCTTTGTATTGTGAATCTTTTATGATATCGGAACTTCGTTACCGGCTGAATCAGCTGCTGGATATTTTTGTTTAACGTGTCTAGTCAGACAGTACGTCTCCCGATCGTACGAGAACATTATGGTCAATGCATTAGTCGTTAAACACTCCCATTCGTTGTAGTTCTATTCATGTCTGTTCAGCTTTCAACAATATTGAAATTCAAGGTCCTCGATAAAAAAAAAAATTCTTGCGTTCTATATTATCTTGCTTTATAAGTTTTTTTTTACTTACCGGTTTGATTTCTAACAAAAATATCTTTAAATACAGATAATAATTGTTTGTAAAACAAATTGCTTCCAGGTTCAAGCATTACTAATGAGTCTTAAAGTAAGGAAATCGAAGGAAAATGGGTAATTTTTGTTAGCCATTTTATTATTTTGAGAGAAAAAAAATCAGCGGTCACAATATATTTAATGTTAATAATTATAGTTCAAAGTACGGCCTTCAAGACGGAGCCTTGTCTCACCCCGAACAGCAAACTCAGTTTGGTTTTTCATAAAAACTGCTTCCAGGTTCAAGCAATACTGATGAGTCTAATTAAAGTAAGGAAATCGAAGGAAAACGGGTTATTTTTAGCCATTTAAGTGAGGGAAAAAAGTCGGCGGCGGCCCCAAACCCCTGCCTCCCATGGATTAGAACCCTAGTTACGGCCCTGATTGTACGGTGTAGTTTGTTCCGTTCTATACGATGATCATCTTGTCCATTGTACGGTGTAGTTTGTTCCGTTCTATACGATGATCATCTTGTCCATTGTACAGTGTAGTTTGTTCCGTTCTATACGATGATCATCTTGTCCATTGTACGGTGTAGTTTGTTCCGTTCTATACGATGATCATCTTGTCCATTGTACGGTGTAGTTTGTTCCGTTCTATACGATGATCATGTTGTTCATTGTACGGTGTAGTTTGTTCCGTTCTATACGATGATCATGTTGTCCATTGTACGGTGTAGTTTGTTCCGTTCTATACGATGATGATCATCTTGTCCATTGTACGGTGTAGTTTGTTCCGTTCTATACGATGATCATGTTGTCCATTGTACGGTGTAGTTTGTTCCGTTCTATACGATGATCATGTTGTCCATTGTACGGTGTAGTTTGTTCCGTTCTATACGATGATCATCTTGTCCATTGTACGGTGTAGTTTGTTCCGTTCTATACGATGATCATCTTGTTAAAAGGTTGTCTTAGTTTTGGTAGTTTCGTGACAATCAGCAGGCAATTGCAACATTTCCAGATTTCATGTGTGTTTGGTTAATTGCCTGTTGGTCATTGCCTTATTCTGTGTTTCCTGAGATTGCTGGGCGAACAATCTATAGAATAATACAATGTTTTAGTCTGAGAATACTCAGATTGCCGGGCGAACAATCTATAGAATAATGTTTTTGTCTGAGATTGCCGGGCGACCAATCTATAGAATAACACAATGTTTTAGTCTGAGATTGCCGGGCGAACAATCTATAGAATAGAATAATACAATGTTTTAGTCTGAGATTGCCGGGCGAACAATCTATAGAATAATACAATGTTTTAGTCTGAGATTGCTGGGCGAAAGATCTATAGAATAATACAATGTTTTAGTCTGAGATTGCCGGGCGAACACTATAGAATAATACAATGTTTTAGTCTGAGATTTCCGGGCGAACAATCTATAGAATAATACAATGTTTTAGTCTGAGATTTCCGGGCGAACAATCTATAGGATAATACAATGTTTTAGTCTGAGATTGCCGGGCGAACAATCTATAGAATAATACAATGCTTTAGTCCCTAACCTTTGGCAGTATCATAAATGGTATTGCTGCAATAATGAAAAGACCAGAATACATGATATACCACGAAATGTCAATCAATAGATTGTATTTTCAAAGTTGCTGTATTGTCTCAATAGTGTTTACCCAAATAAATCCTTCACCTCGTATTGACGCATGGTATTCAAACACATTATTGAGTTCTCAATAAATCAAAGTTGAATAACTATTCAAATTTGAAATACATGGATTCATTTATTTTCGTGGGTACCAACTTTCGTGATTTGGGGAAAACTTGTCTATTCGTGGATATTTGATTTTGTGGTTATGGCAAAGTCTGTGTACATTTCGTTAGAAAATTTATAATTCGTTGAACATTTATATTCGTGGTTCCCTTGTATCCACGAAATCATCGAAAATTGGTATCCAACGAAAATTAAACTAATCCACAGTAAGCAGGTCTGACCTTTAGATATCTGTCTTGAGTAAAGCATCATGCCAGTGGTTGTCTTTTTAATACTTTAATGGTGGTTGTTATCCTTAAAAGGGTATGGTGTGGATAGTTGACATGTTCAAGTCGTATCCTTAAAAGGGTATGGTGTGGATAGTTGACATGTTCAAGTCGTAACTTTGTCTTGAATCAGGACAATTGAATACTTGACAAATGGTTTCAACATTTACCTAATGTTGAAGACCGTACCTTGACCTATAATAGTTTACTTTTATAAATTGTTACTTGGATGGAGAGTTGAATCATTGACACTCATACCACATCTTCCTATATCTATGTTCACTTCTTAGTATATCTCTGGTTTTGTTTTGACGTACGGTTTGTCTCAGCGTTTTTTTTTTAACCATGTCTATTCATTCACATCCTAACATAAAATTGGCACGTTTGTCTTAGCCCTTTTCCATTTGACTAGAACCATGTAGAACCCCCGATAAACAATTCGCTGTAGGTTGATGAATAACATTCTCTAAAGAACAGTGCTCAAAACTAGGAAATACCTATACATCGTCTGCCCAATAGGAAGCAAAGTGATATACAATTCCCCGCCAAAACCTCTCAAGGCTGACGTGTTAAGTAAGTAGGTACTTGCTATCAGAGTAATAATACTAATTATATACATAATATGTACATTATCTATAACAAGTGTGCCTCGGTTCCGTTTTTAACAATATTTTCGCTTTATCATATTTATAGTTTGTCAGCCACTTGTTGAAATTCTTCCGTTTAATATTATTTAACTCAAGTAGGAATGAGTCGTCATTTTATTGAAGGTTAAGTCAGATTAAGCTTGTTAAAGCTTGTTTATTCAGATACTGAAAAAACATAAATCCAAACTTCTTATACGTGTATTTTATGCAATTTTATTTAGGTGCAATTTCATAAAAGAGTTTAAGATATGACTGTGAAAGTTTTACATGATTCTAAACAGGAACCGAGATACACGAAAACATAAAACAACTTTTATTCAGTCACCCTAGTACATGTAACCAAGAGAAGAATTTTTAAAGCATCATCACCATCCAGATTATCTCTAGTGGAATTTATCAGATAGTCTTTGCTAATTTACTCAACTCTGGTGGGAAATATCAGAAAGTCTCTACTTATTAACTCAACGCTGGTGGAATATATCAAATAGTCTCTGTTAAATAACCGAAAAGTTTCATAGACTCGGTCGTAATTAAGAGAGTGATATCTACAGACATTTACAGACCCAGTCGATGACCTCAAGATGTTTGCTTTCTTCATGTCGTTGAGTGGCTGTCACATTGACGTTCACTTTCCAATCCTTTTACTCATGTCTATTATAGTATAAATAATTGGGGATAAATTTTTTCCTATTGTTTAAAATACAAAAATATCTGACCTCTTAGTAACTTTATTTATGTGGAACCCCTTTCCTCTTAATCGTGAAAGGTATTTATGCAATTATTTCTTATCTTCAATGGCATGTAAAAAGCTCAATATATCTTATGCCAATCAATTTTGAAACTTAATCACTTTTAAAAGGGGATAGATGAATGGTACTGGATGAATCTGAGGGACGAAAAATGTTGTCAACTAATATATATTTATGCATTTGTCGTTTTACATATTTTTTGTTCATTGTTGGTTTGTTGTCTTACTTAAGCTAACATTTGTCTGTGTGTACGTTTGCATTCTGTGTGTCGTTAGTTATAAATTATTGTAATTCATGTGTTCCTTTCTATTAATTTCTATAAACGTATCTGTCTGTATTCTGAAATCTTTCCTTTATCTTTTATCCATATGCACTTTCTCAACAATCAAACATTCCCAACCTTGAGTTCGGATAATCCAAGGTGAAATGCACTTACGATTGTCTCTAGCTGAAGTACCATTACAAACGTCCGGCCATAGCAATAAACACCAAGTCAATTGGCACCACAATATAACAGAATGACAGTTTTATGGACGGTTATAATCAGTAGTTACAATTCTGACAGAATTATTGTTATATTACCACACTAACACATGGTTATAGTCATCATTTCTCAAATGTTTACTCAAAACTATAATCAAGGAAAAATGTAACATATTTTCCCGCAGAAAATAAAAAACGTAAATACAGTAAAACCAATATTACTTGTGAAAAAGTTGGAGATTGTCTTGTAAATTCTTTCCACTCGTATTCAGGTAACCAGTAATTGTATGTCAAAACGAATTAACATACTTATTCTTGTTCTGACAACTCTAATCAACATAATAACCAAGATATGCTATATTTATAAAAGTTCACGCTTTTTGTTATTTAGAAAATGTTATGCCTTTAGTGCAGTTAACGTCATTAAAGATTTTAATCATATTTTGAATTCGATTATGAAGACCAGTCCCGATGTCCTTTTTCGAAAGAAGTATTCTAAAAAAATAAAACCTCATTTGTCAGTGCGTAAAACGGGTATAGCACCAATTCAGAGCCTTTTTTCTCGCTCTCGAGGGCGCTGGATCGTTCATCGTTTTGTTACCCCTGTAGCTTTTATAAATTGGGCTAGTTTTTACGATTTCAAGTGATTTGCTGGTATTTGTTTTCGCAAACATCTAAGACACATAACTTCTTGTCCAATACGAGATTCGCCTCATACTCGAACTGTAGATTAATGTCTTTAGGTGTTGCACTCATGGAGCAATATCTTTTTACCTTCCGGAGCATCTTCTCTCCTAAGGTTTTCTTTGTTTGATTGGATTCGTTTAGTTTGGTCTTATTTTTTCGATACATCATTTCGTGAACTTATTTTTGCTTTTGTGTGGTTTTAACCATGTGTTAACTGTTGTGTGTGTTCATTTCTTTTCGACTTATGAATTCGGAAATCCTATAGTAGCTATTCAATTAAAAGACGGTATCGATTTGCAACTTTGTCACCAAGTACGAATTTTAAATGCAAAAAAAGTGTTTAAATTGCACAAGTTGCAACAGTTCGGATGTAATAGATCCTTTATTTTTAATTTGAAATAAAGGGAGACAAAATAACATATCATATGTTTGCAGTTTTAATGAGTGTAAATGTAATCCTTATTCATTTAATTTTGTATGTCAAACGGTTAAACGCTTGCAGCTATTTGAGTGACATTTTATGGCATGTATAATTGCATTTAGAATTAATATTCTTCCGCATGTCCTTGTAAATATATTGTCCTTAAACATGCAAACTTTAATTGCATTAAAAAGTCTTTAAAAGACTATTTTTCGTGTCACACAAGTATTAAGAAAAGAACTTTCTTGAACCAAAATTATGAAATTTCGTTTTGCAACAGAACCGGTCAAGAGGCTCTGCTTTTGGGATAGTAACTAGAGGCTCTCAAGAGTGTCTACTTGGGTTTTTGAAAAAAGAAAAAAATTCTAACAGGTACTTAAATAATGATTGAGGCCAAATTTTGTTTAGTATTGCATTCCATTTTGTGGTTCTCTAAAAGAAGACATTTTGTATGTATTTCCCATAGGGTCCTATGTTAAACGAAGTCCCGCTGGCGGCCATCTTGGATGATGGATCGGTCACACAGTAACAACACTTGGTCAGCACCTCATAAGGAACATTCATACTATGTTTGGTTTCATTCCAATGAGTGGTTCTCTAGAAGAAATTCAAAATGTAAAAAGTTAACGACGACAACGACGGACGACGGACGCTAGGTGATGAGAAAAGCTCACTTGGCCCTTTGGGCCAGGTGAACTAAAAAGGGGGAGGAATATCTATATCACCGTCTTATTTACAGGCCTGTAGTTTTGTTATTTAAAGGTACACGTGATTTTTTTAAAAAAAATAGTTATGAAACTTAGTTTCTGTCTAATCAAAACCTTTCAGAAAAGTAGTGGACTATTGTCGAAGGAATATAAACCCAAGTTTGACTATGGAAGAAGTTCCCCTATTTAAACAAGTTTCCTTTGGTTCTCCTGCGCATTTTCTCAATGGAAGAATGTGAATTAAAAAAGAACATAGTCGAGGTCTCGTATGATGCCCCACCTAAAAAAAAACCAACAAGATACACCGCACCATGTTTACCGTTTGACGTACTTGGTACCAAAGTTAAATGCATATTTTTTTGGTCAAAATCTCGCAAATCGCGGTTGGCGAGCCCCATAAGGAACGTGTATTGAATTATTCTTTTTTTCAATATTCAACTTACTGATAAGAGGTCTAGAAAGAAGGCAGATTTTTGTTTTCAAATACTCTTTTTGCAAGATTTTGTTGAAGGTCCTTTTTATATAACTAGAGTTCCTCTAGCGGCCTAAGCTTATAAAATCATAGTCAATACATGTACGTTTAATGTCAGTGCTTAAAATTAGAATAAATTGTACAGAAGGCACTGCTGTTAGGTAATTGATAGTACCATGTATTTTGCGGATTTTTTTTTCTCGATTTTCGAAAAATGCAGGTGTGTCCCGAGAAGTATAAGATAAAATCTGACGCGTACTTCAGGATACTATATCAAAATTTCATCTTAATGACTCCACTTACAAAAAGACTAACAATACGTGCTCATCAATGATCTATCAATCAAAAGTTATGCAATGGATACCTGTCGATCTATGAAGTTCAATACAAATAAATTATTACTCTATTGTTTACGCTAATAAAATATAACAGTCTGCTATTAAGTCATAAACCTCTAATATAATGATCAACTTGGGAATGTTCTCGTTCGATACAAAATTGCATTGTAATACTTAATGGTGTTATATCGTCATTTATAAAATATGTGAACCGCTTAGTAGATAGATGTTCCTGCAGAAATGTCAATGACTGAAAAATGATATATTAAAAGGCGAATCTTCATTTTATGTACATATGTATATAATTGGTTAACAAAGGATTCTCGGGGTTTTAGTGGGGTACTGGACATGTAGTGATGCTCCAAAATTAATCAAATCTACAACTAGTGAAAAAAAAATGGTTTTCTTAAATATAAAACTTTTTTTAAGATGAGGAAAAGGGACTAATTGTTTTTTTAGGAAATAAACTTTTTTTTATGATTTATATTTGTCTCAAGTATACACGTGTCTGTATTAAACAGGTTAAATGACTTAAAAGAAAGAATGATTATCATTTAACATGTTTAATATAATAAAAATTATAAAGATTTAAAATAAAAATCTCCATACAAAACTATTCTTTTCCCAAAAAATATATGTGTATATGCTTAGCTGGAAACAAGAGGCCCCGGGTAGTAAAGTAGATGGATTTTATTTAAAAATATTTGAACTAAGGACAGGCAAACTTTCTCTTACCAATAATTTGTATATATATATATATATATATATATATATACAACTCGTCTAAACATCAACCCAACAATGTTAGATCTGTAAATTTGCTTTCGCAAATTTTTGGTTCTTCCCTCGCCGGGATTCGAACCCATGCTACTGTGATATCGTGACACCAAATCGCCTGCACTGCAGCCGTCCCGCTAGACCACACGACCACCTGGGCTCTCAAAAAAAGAGCTTTCGGTGGGCATGTGTTACCTTTCCACGTCAGTTTTAATCTAGCGGCGTACTACAGTACATGATATATAAGGCATGAAGATGTTATTGTTACAGATCAGCTAAATTATCTATAGTAAAGGATCCTACAAATTAATGTAAGATACAGTGACTATATATATATATATATATATATATATATATATATATATATATATATATACATATATATATATATATATATACACACACACGAGTCTAAATTGAAAACTACGTTCAAACCTATGATTGCGTTGGATAAAAACCGCAATTTTATTACGTGTGCATGTAAAACAAATTTCGTTGTAGAAGGGTCTAAAAACAGCACAAACAACATTTTCCAAAAGACCAAAAAAGTGAAAAAGTATATTTAAACAAAACGCATTTGACTAACAGGTCGAACAACTGATGTTCTTTAACCCTGCTGACTGCCATTGGATATATATCACAGGGGGGTCTCAACATGGGATTTTGGGTACAGGTGTGCAGCTGGGATTTTAAAAACACCCCCCATTCATATATTGAATAATTGTGAAATCCCTACCTATACATATATTTCACAGCGAAATCATAACCCATTCATATATTTATCGTTGCACAACAAACTGAAATTTATGACCCATTGATATATCACAATCGGTCAATTACTACCTATTGATATATTTCCTCGGTAAAATTGCACCCCATTGATATATTTGACGGATCAAAAAAGGGACCCATTCCAGCGGCACATATGTATATACCTTTATATAGGAAGAGACCCCCCCGTGATATATATATCCTTGGAAGAAACAATATAAACCTGAAGAGATATTAATGGATTGAGACGGAACTTCTTCACCAAAGCACATATAATGGTCGGAGGGTCTAATTTAGGGATACATTCTTTAGCCTAATGATTATTGTTTAACAGTTTATATATAATGTTTGAAAACAAATAATGACTTTCAACTATAAAGTTCTATTCAAATTTTCGAAATAGAATGCTTAGCTAGGTATTGTATCTGTATGAAGAAGAAAAATACACAGGAACTTTTCACGTGTACCATATCTTCCTCCAAGTAAAAAACTTATTTTTCTTTCGACACGTAGTTCTTGTAACATGGCATTGCACCCACAAAACCCAAATCAAACTTGACATATTATACTGAAACTACAGAAACGGACAGATGGAAAAATGAAATGAACGACTGAGACGGTGAAATGCATTTCACCTGTCAATTATCGGAGCAAACTTTACCGTGTTATAAATATTCTAGATGATTTAACCAGATTTTTCTATCAATTAACGTGACACGTATAAGCCTTATGGAAAGTGATGAACTTTCACAGCAATCATAATTACCAAACATTTGTAAACCTTACAAAAATGGATGACCCGTCTTTTTTTATAATGCTATATATTTACTAAATTGTTTTTCTATTACTTTAAAATTGGCGGGAATTTGATTTTTCTTCCTAATGTTTTATCTATTAGCTGTGTTTTCTCTGGAATTTCGATAAAGTTTGAAAATAAGTTACATAACTTTTACCGAAGAAAAAAACTACTACAACAATAGCAGTTTTACAGTATGCCACTGACATTTATAGGTGGGCCGAACATATCCACATTTTATTCTATGCGAATGACGAAGGATTTTCCCTTACTAGTCAAGATGAACTTTAAGTTTTGCAAGTTAAGCATACACATGATAAAACATTTTCTTAATTTGTTCCAGTGTTATTGTATAAGTTATCAACAATGATCAAGCTTTGGTATACAATAAGTAATGTTAAGCGACGCAAAGGTCAAATAAAACGAACGAGAAATGTTGAATAGGATGAACTGGAAAAAATACATGTTGAAAAAAATAAATATTGCTGCTTCAATGACCGAATTTTCATTTCACCATTGTTGGAAGATTAAAATTCATAATCTAACTTAAGTGATTCCAAAAAGCAAACGACTTTCAATTCTTAATTAAAAATCAATTATTGACAAAATATTTACATTAAACAATTGAAAACTGCTGAAATGTGTTTAGAATATTATTGGAATTTTCTTTGTTTAAAACAACATTTTCTAATACCAGCTGCTATGTTGCATTACAAACCCAGTGCTTTCACATAAATTAGAAACTGGATATTTTTCGTTAAACCGACAGAGATATCTATTTGCGTTTGGCTATGTTTACTTCTTTAACATGATAAATCTTTCACATTCTTCCTAAGTTGCACACAAGCTCCTTTTAAATATGTGAAAGATTTGAATGGTTTCGACCTACATAAAACGAAAGAGATTTACAAATGATGTGTATTTCATCTCGGGTTGAGAATAAACAATAAACAGTATGGCAAGATACTTAAACATTATTTAAACTATTTGGAAAGCTAGTGTTTAAGTGCGTTTAGAAAGTCACAAAAGTTTTAGCAACACGGTTAAAATAAGGCGAACACGTAGCAAGAAGCATTAAGGTATTAAGTATGATCAATCTCGTCACAAACCTTCGCGACAGTTTTATGAATTAAGAAAAGAATTATCTTTTCAAAATGGTAACAAAACATTTTCCTTGCTACCATTATAGTGACATAGATTTATGAATTGGGAAAGAAACTTTGTAAAATTGGATTTAGTATGGTAACACAACTATTTAACTCCACCTCCATGACACTGGTGAATATATTTAAATGTTCATAATAACAGACTATTATATTCTATTAAGCCATATATAATAATATGTCAACAAAATCGGATATGTTGGTCTCACATGCTCGGTCGATCTAGAGGTGGCGATAAGGGGGTAAATGCATGAAAAACTAGAAGGCAAAAGTCTTTTAAATCTGACATTTTTATCTCTGACCATAAATAACAAGATATGAAAATAATGAACAATAATAAGGGATCTTGAACAATGCGAAAATATGAAAAATAACATAATATAATGAGATGTTCTGCTTGAACGACTGTTTGTACAATAGATCATTATAAATAGTTACTTGGGAATATCAACCTTTGATATAGTTTACTGTAGTTCACAGCACAGCCAAAATAAAATTATTTCTACCCAGATTTTCTAAATTATATTCTTATTCACTGTTTTTACTTAGCCCCAATCTTTCAGAATAATGAAGTCAAGCTTAAATTCCCAAATGAAAACATTTCTACATTACTGCACTCGTTAAACTAGGTAATTTTTGTTTTATATAAACAACTGCTTTACAATGTGCCTTTATTCAAATGCTGTCTCTATTGAACTGAAAAATTACAGATTGTTCACGCGAACATTCCTCTAAAAATTGTTTTTATAAAACTAAATTCTCTAATTTACAACTTAATTCTTTCTAAACGTCAAAATTTTTATCAACTTTACATTCCAAATAATCTTGATAAAGTAGAAAAATTCGAACAAAACTGGGAAGAAGTATTCAAAATTGAAACGTGTTAACAATTTTCCAATTTTAACGACTTAAACCTGGCATGCATGTTTATAATCAGATAATAAAAACCTTTGACCCTTTAATACTGAGGCAGTTCTACAATACACATTAAAATGCATCGCATACCACTGCGATGTAGAAAAAGATTTTCAAATCTATTGAGTGAAGTGATTTTTTTACCTAGTTAATGGAGTTCCATGTAGCATGTTGCCAATATCTTAGATTCAAAATATAACTGTCAGAAACTATGAAAGTAGATACCCCCATAAATCTTTAACGAAAATCTGCGGGTAGTCTTTTCCTGTTTTTGTTTTCTGAAAGATCCATATGGCTTAAACCCCGCTGTTTTGTATCATGGTTTTAATTCCACAGACTTCAACAGATTTATCAATGAATGATGGTAGTTTGAACACAATCAACATTATGAGAGAAAAGCTTTGATTTAACAGAATTCTCGTTAATAGAGTTTAATAATACACACACACATATTACCCTTGGAGAGTTATCCATCAACTTATAAAGCTGATACGAGTATTTCACAAATGTTTATTTTAACGTATAATGCAACAATCACGAAAACAACAAATAGCCCAGCCGTATAACGTAATATATTTAAAACAAACCATGCCTAGACTATTGTCTCACTGTCTGCCTTTATATAACGTTTGCTTTTTTCTACCCGAATTGCCCTGTTTTGTTTAATTGGAATCTGTTGGTAATGATGTTGAGGAACATGGTATTCGTACTGTTTTCGTTCAGGTTTTTTACTAATACATAATTTTCCAACGAAATTCCTCCAAGAATTGATTGTTTTCGAAGACCATACCCACATACCACTGGTAATTCCCACAACAAGCGACATAAATATTTTTAACATAAAAATTTCAATCTTTGGTAAATTTGTGGAATATTTCGAATACCACGAATCCCTGCTTGTGTATTCATAAAATAAGCACGCTATGACACAAGCTGCTGGAACAGTATATAAGACGGAAAAGATTCCAATTCGGATCATTAGCACTTCTAGTTTATCTGTTTTAACTCCATCGTTTCGCACTTGTTTTCGGATTCTAAATAAAGCTACAAAACCAGCGACTAGGAAAGTTATTCCAATGAAGAGGTAGACTAGTAAAGGGGCAATAACAAACCCCAATAAAGTTCGGGTATTCTGATTCCCAACATAACAAACCCCAGTCAGTTCATCAGCGTCTACATCACGCATCACTAAAATAACAATTGTTTTAATGGCCGGAATGGCCCAAGCCACTAAATGAAAGTAACTACTGTGAATTTGGATGGCCTCGTGACCCCACTTTAATCCTGCTGCCAGGAACCAAGTCAATGTTAAAATCACCCACCACAGAGAGGCGGCAGTACCGAAAAAGTATAATAATAAAAATACTATAGCACAGTCAGTATTTTCTAAACCTTCTTGAATTAAAATTCCTAGTCCATTTTGTGGACTTGTTACTGTTGGGTCTTTGTCACATGCTATAGATTCCCGTCCTGCGATAAGTCGAACTATAAATGCAATGCTAAAAATGTTAAAGCACATGGATAGAAAAATGATGGGTCTTTCTGGATAACGAAATCGATGTGTTTCAATGATGAATGTTAGCACTGTGAATAGAGTTGATACGAAACATAATCCGGCCCAAATAGCCATCCAAATGTCTGCGAAATATTTGTCCTCGCTGCTGAATGCATCATGGTATCCACATTGCAGTGCACATCTGTCCGTTCGGTTGATGTACGTGTACATTTCGGCGTGTCTATAATGCATACATTTTAAGCTACTGATTATATTCCAGTCCATAGGAATGGATGGTAGTTGAGTTGGGTACATTGGATTGGCCCCAGGTTGCCCAGGCTTCGGATACGACCCAGGCTTCGGTCTTCCAGGACGACGAGGTAAGGGGTCATCTTCCTCCCCCGGACCGTCCATACACATATGATTTTGATCGTTTTTAGGTGGAAATTTTGAGCAATTTAATGCCGCTGGCCACGGAAATCCAAATTCATTCAAAACTGGCCTACAACGTTTCTGAACATTAGTACACATTGGTCTACACGGTCCAATGGGGTCCATGACTTTCTCTGTACACATTGGAACGTAAACAGAACACAAGAAAAACTTCAGTTGTTTTGAACACCCGTATTGTATCAAAGGGGTAAATGTCTGCAGTTGTAACTCAGCGTCTTGTTGTAAATCGTGTCCTACAAGATTTGGCATACCCGTAACGTTATATCCTAACCCTTTGCACATTTCTATTCGGATAGGGTCACATTTTCGGACTATTTCCGTACCGAACATATACAATCCTTTCGGCAGAAATAAACACATAAAGCTTGCCAACACTACACGTGTTGTCAATTCCATAGTAATTATAACTGGTAAATTACATAAGTTGCAATTAATAGTCTTTAATATTTTACTGATCACTTAAATGCGAATTAAATCCACATAATATACACGACTTCTCCTCCCACCGCTGTTGGCATCAAGTAAATATTCCTGCATCTCTCAAGAGAATCGAGTTAGACATAGATAATGTTCGTTATCAACAAATCTTTCCTTCTCACGAATGCCATGTGAAATAATGTCTATCTTTCCTTCGTTGTTCTATTTAATCTGTGGATAAAATATCGTTTTAGCTTAGAAAAGAGTGCATGCCAGCGATCATGCCCTACTGGTGTTGGGTTTCACACAAACTCGACCCAATCAGATGGTTTGTTATGATTGGCGACTCCTCCCCGCTTCAGTACTTTACGATCTATTCCAACCATCAATCAAATCTGCCAATCATTAACAACTATCCGGGGATTAATATTATTGGCATGAGATTTATGAATAGTTGAATCTTCTTTTGTGAACAATAATGGATTCTTTTCAGTCGAGTTATTTACTTATGTTAAACCAATTCTAGCCTTTTGTTACGGTTTCCACTTTCTATTCACTGTAAACGACTTTTATAATAACTAAAGTCAACGTTGTGCGTGTTTATACATAAATAACTAGCTGTCAGTTGAAACTATATGTAACGAAAAACAAACACCTTACCCTAAATTTCCTGCCGAGGTATTAATTATTTACATG
The DNA here is from genome assembly GCA_037788925.1 of Mytilus galloprovincialis. NCBI lineage: Eukaryota > Metazoa > Mollusca > Bivalvia > Mytilida > Mytilidae > Mytilus > Mytilus galloprovincialis. The sequence goes on along the minus strand of CM075340.1, from coordinate 9,152,890 downwards.
ACAGTTCAAAAATTGCTATACGTTAGTGTCCTTTTCATAAATCTACCTGGAATTTTGTGTCGTTGTTTTTGCCTTGTTTTCACATCCGAGTCATGAATTTATATAAAACATTTCACTTAACAGGAATAAATATAGCTGCGGTGTGACACCCTCGTTGTCACACATTCATCATTTGTCTCGCTGCAGGTGTGTAACGGTTAACAACATAATCCTTGTGTCATATTAATTAAATCAAAACTAAAACATGAAAAATGTTCTGATACGAACAAACTCTATGTGGTAATATCATTTAAAACTTATTTTTCTGACGCAATAAACTAAATAAATATAATGAAGAAGAAAAAACAACTATTTGTTGTAACAGTTTGTCATCCCAATGTCCACTTATATGGTACATCTCACGTATTTGGTCAATTCATATTAGTATGCACAAGAATGGAAAAGAAATATCATCCTTTTCAGTTCCGTGCTTTAGAAGGTGTTTTCACTGACGGTCGCGTTTTGAACAATAGGATGAGAAGTATTCAGTAACGACATCTGGTTTAATAGAAGTTTAACAAAGATGTAATTAATTCCACAAACTTTCATCTGAATAAATCAGATAGATTTCTAGCAAACATCTGTTGCTTGTGACGACAATCAACTGATACTCTGTATATCTAATGTTACTCATCACGCTAAATCAGCGACAAGTCCGACAGAGTTATCGTTCGTTATAAATATCACAAATGTTACTTGGCATAAGGGACATAATCCAATCTTATATTGTACAACAAATTCAAATAAAAGCAACGGGATTTGATATTAGACAAATTTGTTCATACCGTAAATATTAAAAATGAAAAGTAAATAATTTATATTGTTTAAAAATATTACTTTGAATATACATGTATGAAAATTTCCTGCTACACCAGATATGGGTTACTGGAAGATTTTTCTTCGCTTACATGTGGAATCTGCATATTTGAACGTATTTTACATGTTGCATTGAATGATAGACTATTGGTTGTCTAACGTTGAAGGATGTTGCAATAATTCACCGTTTATATATATACAAGAAGTTCAATAATATGCCAGATCATTCGAAAATAAAGGAAAGAAAAAAAAAACCCGTTAAACTTTGACTGTCGTGGACAAAGTGGAAAAAGTTGGATAGGCCCTTTGAAAACAATACTTCTGTAAAGCTCGCACGAAAATACTCCTTTTCAAATTTAGACAGGTCTTTGATGTTACATAAATATTGTATTCTTTGAGATTCTTCCGTTTGTACCATGTGTTATGATATTGTAATTATTGTATTTATTTATGTTGGCCTAATTTGTGTTGTATGGCCTGATAGTTGTTTACAGAATAATCTTAGAACTGTGCAGTTTAGAAAATTACAGAATGATTGGAACTTTCCAGAATGATCCTAATAAAAGATGCGTTATATAAACTTCTACATTTTACTAGAAACTTCCATTGTAACTTTCTAGGATGTTCCAGTGTAGATTGTTCTAGAATTTTCCTTGACAATTATATATATGCAGACACTAAAGTTAAACGCTCTCTCTTGGACTTAAACTTAGACATCGATAGACATTAGTATTCACCGCATTTGGATTGAGACTTTAATTCTACAAACAACATCATACTGGATTGTGACCATAGTAGTGAACGTAATATTCAGATTGGATTCCGAAAGATATCCGGATACAGACAAAGATAAAAGATTGGACTCATATTTTGACAGTTAAGTTGACAGTAATATTTGTGTAATACTTCTTGTAAACTTTTGTATAATAAATATTGTTAAATTTTATTATTGATTTGTGTCTTTTGTTGGCTATAATTTAAAGGCGATTTCTGGCCGTAACACATGCTTATTGCTATAGGGTGTGTTTGGATATACGCCTAAGGCAAACTTTGGTTACCCATAGGTACCTATGGTTTGATATTTTATACACAAAATATCAAACCATATGCCGCCTCAGGCGTATATCCAAACACACCCATAGTCTTCTACCAGATATGCACGGTCAGTACTTAGACTGGTTCCCTGTCCTTTATCTTTTTTTGGCTCTGACAGATATAAGGTATCTGAGATACCCGTATGTTACAAGGGAGAGGACAAGCCTAGATTAGTACTATATCAGACAAGATTTCTCTGTTATAGATCTCCACTGCTTTTAAAATATGTTGGTTGAAAAAAAACTAAATACTGCAAAATTCGTTTCCATCTTTGACTTTCAAATATGATGATACTAAGATTTTTCTATCGCGATTACTTGTATAGCAAAAGCGCTGAGGTAAAGACCTCTTTGAAAAAGCAAGAATGAACATGGCCCTTTTAAATCTAGGTTAGCATCAGACTATATTCCCAAAAATGAAACAATTGTTTACTGACGTAGCCATTTGGAATAAACACAAGGGAATCGCATGAATCCGAACCAATGTAGGAATAGATGCATCGACATGGTAAGCGTTCCCTTCTATACATGCATAAAAATTCATGCCGAGTGAAAGGACATATCTAGTTACTTATTCAGATCGGAAGACTGTTCTGATTTATAACGATCCAAAGACCGGGAAACATGTCTCCCAGGAGGTCAGATATACAAACATATCAAATGAAAACAGTTTTGGAGGTACCGATTTATTATTTTGTAGGATGTGCATATCTTTAATGGAGGTATGCGTGACAAATGATTTGTTTTTTAAAGCTGCATAAAGAGATCATGGTTTTGTCCTGTTATCTCCTCCTACAGTTTTGAAGATACACAGTCAACTGTTTTGTAGGATGTTCAAACACATAATTGAGGTATGCACTGGATCTTAATTTTTATTCAAATATTCTGAAAATGACAAGAAGTTGGTAGTTGGACCTAAACAGTTTTTTTTTGTCAGGCTGGGGTATCTATTATAGTTTTCATAATAATTGACAAATACAAACCAAAAAATTACATTCCCCTTCCCTTTTCACGAATGCGACCTACCGAATTACACTATTTATCGGGTTTGTTATAACATGAGCAACACGACAGGTGCCACATGCGGAGCAGGATCTGCTTACCCTTCCGGAGCACCTGAAATCACCAAAGTTTTTGGTGAGGTTCGTGTTGCTTAGTCTTTACTTTTCTATGTTGTGTCTTCTGTACTATTAATGTCTGTTTGTCTTTTCTCTTTTTTAGCCATGGCGTTGTCAGTTTATTTTCGATCTAAGATTTTGACTGTTCCTCTGGTATTTTTTGCCCCTACTTTTTTGGCAACTACTGCTTTAAAAGGTCGTGTGACAATTTCACGTAAATGAACATCGGGCAGATAACAGCATTCTGAACATCTTTGTCCTGTCAGATTTTCTCTTTTGACAGCGGTTTTAAATATAATAGACAAAACTTTCCCCCTATCTTCAGTAATAAGACATTTCGGCGATTTCAGCAGGCTGGACACATTTTCTAAACTATAGATACCCTACTAATTATTTTGGCCCAGTTTGATTAAATTTGGTCCAATAGTTTCAGCGCAATTGTTTTGTAAAGGTTAAAGACGATGGACGACGGATACCAAGTAGTGACTCAAATTAGAAAAGCTCGCTTAGCCTTTCGGCCAGTTGAGCTTCCAAGGCAAAAGGAATTTCTAATCTCCCAAACTTTTAAAGATAGGTGACAAGTTAGAAATTTTGATTGTCCAAAAGGTAAGGTGGGAATTGTTCCAATGACTTTGGTTGGTATGACCGAGTAATTAACATTAAAAATCGTAGAACATTTTAGAATGTAAATATGAAAACATCATGAAATTGTTAAAATCAAGTACTGATCCAACCATTCATCTTTTTGTGTACTTATTTGTAGAGTGGGTCTCATTTTTCATTTAACTGTCAATCTGTATAGATTCGAAATTTGTTTGGAAAAAAAATTAATTTGTTTCAAAAGAGAAATAAAACAGTTATACTGTTGTTTGTTTTTATTGAAAATTATTGATTTCTTTTATTGCTTGTACCAGTATATATGTTATAGAAAAAATTAAAAGTTTATTTTTATTTACATGTACACGTACATGTACATGTATTTTTGAAACTGGCATGTCGGCAACTGCTAGTATAGTTATTGGTTAATTGTGTCATTGTCCTTTTGTTACCTATTCTGACATCGGACTACGACTTCTTTTAAACTGAGTTTTACTGTGCGTTTTGCTGTGTGTTTGTTTTTTTCTATATTAAATAAAGGCAATAGTAGTATACCGCTGTTCAAACTCATAAATCCATGGACAAAAAACAAAATCGGGGTAACAAACTAAAACTGAGGGAAACGCATAAATATGAGAAAACAACGACACAACACTACAATGTAAATAACACACACAGAAACGGACCAAGCATCAGACAAAATTCCACGAGAATAACAAATATAACATCAAAACCAAATACATGAATTACGGATAGACAAGTACCGTGACACGTCTTATCGCAATGTCAATTTACACTCAAAAATAAGAGAAAACAAACGACGCAACGTAAAATTGTAACACACACAGAAACGAACTATAATATAACAATGGCCATATTCCTGACTTGGTTGATTGAGGTATAGGAGAAAGGTTGAGATCTCACAAAACATGTTTAACCCCACCACTGTCCCAAGTCAGGAGCCTATGACCTTTGTTAGTTTTGCATGATTTTTAATTTTAGTTCATTTATATGTTTCGAGTTTAATATGACGTGAATTAACACTGAACTAGTACACATTTTTGTTTAGGGGCCAGCTGAATATAAACAAGATGTGCGATATGATTGTCAACGAGACAACTCTCCACAAGAGTGCACGCCTCCGGGTGCAGGATTTTCTCGCTGTGTTACAAACCTATCGGTGGTCTTTGGCCGTTGTCTGCTCGTGTTGTTGACACCAATCCCATTTTCATTCTCAATTTTATGTATGTTGAAGGAGCATACGATAATCGATTCTCAGAAAATTGTATACTAGTAACTACTACCCCAAAACATTGATGGCAAGTTGACTGAGGAAACGTGCAACATCCACTTGTTATGAGCAAATGTGGTATCACCTGCCTCATTTTAGAAATATATAAAGCAAACTGAACAAAAAACTCGTTCAGTCAAATAATCATGTTCTTGCATGATTTCTCAAATTTTTGCAAGACTCATTTTAGAACCTCCCTATTTTGAGCATCGTGTTTTGCCGTTTCTTATTATCCTTTCGAGACATATTTGTTTAGTCTTTTCTCCGAATTCCCAGTCTGAATAAATTTCTATGGTTCTCTGAATGGAGAAACGGGGGGTCTTCTCTGTCCCACATGTGTACATTAAGTGTGTTGTTTTCATACTTATCATGAAAATGTTCAATTTTGGTAACTTAAAAAATATTTGAAAAAAATGAATTATTTTCAGATGTTAATTCACATTCGGGCACACTTTGCCAGAGTTTGCTGGTTGGTGTTTTCGTCGTCTGTTGGATATCCGAAATAATTGAAGATATGACTAAAACTAAAATTAATAAGATCATTGAATATTGTTTTTATTGGTATAAATATTGATTTTGTTATTAGTAAATTAAAAGCTAACTAAATATTACTAGTATGTTATATACATATACATATTCATGGATCTACAATATGTCGATACCTGTAACTTGGCATTGCACATTGCATGTTTTTCTCTGGCTGTTTATGACGTCTTTACACTAAATCCATTGGATGTTGGATGTGTACGGATTGATAGTTTAGTCTTAGATGCATGATTTTTTTAATTAGTTTTTAGTGGCTTTGAACTAGCTGTCAGATACCTGCGAGTACTCTCAGATCTGTTCATTGTGTTTTTAATAAGTTGGTAAGAGTTTTAGCCTCCTACAAAAAATAAAAACTATCAGAAGTATATTATACAACCTATTTATACTGTACAGAACGTATTTATATAACTCATAAAAAACAACTGTCGTTAATCAAAGTGCAACCAGACATTCCTGATCCGCTATTGACATACGTGATTTTCGATACAAGAAGTTTTAACAGCTCCCTTTTTTTCCAAATTATTACCCATTTAAAAAAATATGACAGCACCTTTAAATGTAAAATGGGCTTTGCTTGTTGTTGAAGGCCGTACGGTGACGAATAGTTGTTAATTTCTGCGTCATTTGGTCTCCTGCTGAAAGTTGTCTCATTGGCAATGTTTTTATTTTTATATACATTGTTATCTATTTTAAGAATACTTGAGACAAATATAAGTCAAAAGTAAAATAAACCATAAATTAATAATAGGTCACAATACCTATCAAACAGGCAAATGAAACTTTATTATTAAACAATAAGCTAATTTTGTTGGAACCTGCTGAACCCAATACCCTGTACATGATTTTTTTGATTGTTTTATCAGTTTCAAATTCTTGTGATAATTATTTAAAATCTTATTTGAATTTGCATTACTAATTTTAATATCATACTAAGTATACATTGTTAAAGCATGTCGCACAACGAGTTAGGAAGCAGATATGATTTATCACATTCAATGAACATTTAAGCATAAACCACCTAATAAAGTGGTGATGTATGAATGAATGAATGAATGAATAAATAAATGAATGAATCAATGAATCAATGAATGAATGAATGAATCAATTAATCAATCAATCAATCAATCAATCAATCAATCAATCAATCGATCAATCAATCAATCAATCAATCAATCAATCAATCAATCAATCAATCAATCAATCAATCAATGAATGAATGAATGAATGAATGAATGAATGAATGAATCAATGAATCAAACAGAAAGCAAGCAAGCACAACGGCAATCAAGCAATCTGAAAGCAAGTAAACAAGACAAAAAAGCAAGCTAGCAAGCCTGTAATTCAGTGGTTGTCGTTTGTTGATGGTTATTTGTTCATTTAATGTACATAAATTAGGCTGTTAGATTTCTCGTTTGAATCGTTTTACATTTGTCATTTTGGGCCTATAATAGCTAACTATGCAAAATGGGCTTTGTTCATTGTTGAAGGCCGTACGTTGACCTATAATAGTTCTTATTTTCTGTGTCATTTGATCTCTTGTGGAGAGTTGTCTCAGTGGCAATCATACCACATCTTCTTTTTTATAAGCAAGCAAACAAGGAAGCAAGCAAGCAAGCAAGCAAGCAAGCAAGCAAGCGAAATATGTCGAAAAATTAAAAACAAACTAAAAAATATACACCAGGTAAATGAAAGCTAAATTTTCTCTTTAAAATGTAAAAAAATTAGTCTGGTTCTATTTTAACCGACACCAAACTAAACACCTTTTGTCTTAATATCCCGAATAATTCCCTTTATAGTCCTGAACAACACATTCAATAAAATATTAAAGATATTTCCTACATTGTCTCGACTGGAAGGTGCTAGCTGAGTAGATATCGTCGATATAGGCGTGGTAAGATTGGACTTCGGAAAACGATGAATTATTCCACGATGTAGATCAACAGGATATTCCTCTAGATCAACAGGTCCTTTCACACAGTTATTCACCTGATCATCACTGAGAGGAAATTTCGTGCACTCTAAAACTACAGGCCATGGGAACCCGAATGTATTTAGTATAGGCCGGCAACGTTTCTGAACATCAAGACAAAGCGATCTGCATGGGCCAATGTTGTCATGGATTAATACGTCACACTTCGGATAATATGCGAAACACAGAAATAGAATCAATTTACTTGAGCACCCATATTGAATTAAAGGAGCATAGGTTTGCAGCTGTAATTCGGCATCCTGAATTATATCCTGTCCAGCAAAGTTTGGCATGGCTGTCACGTTATAGTCCACTGTTTTCGTACACATTCCTGTGGGAATATCTTGACATCTATGCACAATGTCTACCATGTTAGACATATCTATAAAACATAAATATATCAAACTCAAAAATAATATATATCTAGTAAATTCCATGGCTAATGAAGTTATACAATTAATTAGTTAATGCATACAGTTCCTGAAATATTTGTCAGTACAGGCTTTAAGTTAAATAAATGTTTGCACACTTTCCCCAATTGTTCACAGTCTTTTCATACTTATTTAGTCTTATATCGAGAAATAAGATGGGATGTTGTATGTAATACTATCAACAAAATGGTGTGCTAAAAATAAGTTAGTTGTGTGTTATCAAGGTTATCGGAACTTTAAAACATAAACAAGTAATAGTAGAAACAGAGTTTCTGTGAGAATTATTTCATCGAGTATTAACGCTTAAAGTCATAAGAAACGAGTGACCGGTGAAAAATAATGTTATTCCAATTCTTGATCCAATGCATACATGTCTTCTGTGCACGATTGAATCATTTTTTTCCCCATAAATTTCGTAAAATTTTCAACATCTTGATGCATTCAATAAACTTAAACACATTCTAAACCACATCCCTGAACTTGTTTGTCATATTGGAGTCTTCATTAAACAGTCTTTAGAACTGAGGGAGTCAGACCTGTGTCAGGCAAGGTTATGATGGTGTTTTTTACATACATTTATAATTGAACTCTTAATGTTCTATTGTTCTATATATTGTATTGTATTACATTGTATTGCATTGTATTACATTGTATTTCATTGTAATGCATTGTATTGTATAAAATTATTGTTTGATTGTATTGCTTGACCCTTATGGGTGTAATTTTACAATAAATATTATTAGTATAATCGTCAATTTTTTTTCAATCGGTCAGTGTTGTTGTGAAAGGCAGGTAATTAAAGTTCGTGTTTTGAAGCCGAAGTTTAACGATTGTCACCTGTTTGTCAACAATCAACAAAAAGCATGGATATTGAGCACGTGTTTAACATGTACAATCAGATGATAGTTTATTTTTAGGACATCCATGCGTATTGCGATCCCCGGATTTTAATGAGGTCACTTTGCATACGGAAAATATGTCGGGGAATCGCTTCCTGGAAATTAAAATAAAGTAAACTTCTTCTAAATATGAACAAATTCAAGAATTTTCTTCAGAAAAAAGTATATGTACAGAAGTTTTATAATGAAAACTATCCATTGAGTTATAAAAACATATGCATTATTTTTTTTAATTTGTGGTTTATTATGACTTTAAGTATGATGTGTTTGACAATATCTACTTTGAATATTTTCAGTGAGGATTGAGGGAAAGAAGGAGCATGTTTAAGAACTGAACATGATACAACCCAAGACAGGATAGAAATTGATAATCTGCATCGCAAAATACATAAGCCGACCGGGCGTCAGAAGGAAATGACTATTATGCCTGCAAAGAATCGTCATTCTCCCCTTCCCCAAAATAGACAATGAAATGGTCGTCATTTGTATTGTGTATGCAGAAAAAAACCCAATAAACACAGATACATTTTGAGTCTTTTCCAAGGAACCAAATAAAAAGAACATAAAAGTAGCTTTTAGCTACTAGCATTTAGATGCCGTAAAATGTTAGCAGCTACATTTTTAAAAGCTCGACATTTGTATCTTTTCACATCTGTCAATTTTATTTTATTTACGAATTCGAATATCGCATTATCTTTAGCGATAAATGACAATGATCTAGGTCTAAGGTCTATTATCAAGTGTTTTGCATACAGTATTGTTTGTCTTTTCTGTTTTTCGTTTTTTGCAAGGGGTTAGTCTTAATCCATTATTTTTTCTTCTTCTGTTAATCCCCACACACAGATCCTTTGTGAACTAGGGAAATACAGAGCTTTTTAACTATAATGATTCCATGATGTATAGCTGGTTGTTATAGCTTAAGCAAAGTTATGATTTTTTCCTTGCATTTACCCGTTTTTATTGTGTAATTTTTGTTGTTGTTTGCCTCAAGTCAAGTTGCAATGCATTTAGAAACAAGAATGTGTCCAACGTACACGGATGCCCCACTCGCATTATCATTTTCCATGTTCAATGGACCGTAAAATTGGATGAAAAATCTAATTTGGCCTTAAAAGTAAAAAGATCAACCAATAGGGAACATGTGTACTAAGTTACAAGTTGATAGGACTTTAACTTCATCAAAAACTTCCTTGACCAAAAACTTTAACCTAAAACTCACTTTTAATTTCTATGTTCAGTGGACCATGAAAATGGGGTCAAAAGTCTAATTTGGTTTTAAAATAAGGAAGATCATATCATAAGGAACATGTGTACTAAGTTTCAAGTTGATTGGACTTCAGCTTCATCAAAAACTACCTTGACCAAAAACTTTAATCTGAAACGAACGGACGGACGAACGGACGGACGAACGAACGCACGAACGGAAGCACAGACCAGAAAACATAATGCCCCTACTACTATCGTAGGCGGGGCATCATAATGCCCCTACTACTATCGTAGGCGGGGCATAAAAAGAGATTGATGGTTTTATCTATAGTAGCAATTTCTCAATGACTATTAAAGGCAAGAGGGGTAAAATGAAACACGGAATTATCCTTGTTTTATACAAAATTATGAGCCTAAAATTTGTTTTAGATATATATAAGTTTAAGGAATCTGATGTACAGTAGTTGTCGTTTGTTTATGTAATTTATACGTGTTTTTCGTTTCTCGTTTTTTATATAGACTAGACCGTTGGTTTTCCCGTTTGAATGGTTTTACACTAGTAATTTTGGGGCCCTTTATAGCTTGTTGTTCGGTGTGAGCCAAGGCTCCGTGTTGAAGTCCGTACATTGAACTATAATGGTTTACTTTTATAAATTGTTATTTGGATGGAGAGTTGTCCCATTGGCACTCACACCACATTTTCCTATATCTATTTAAATCAGAGAAGATTTGATAAATATATATGTGCATTGGTGGTGGGAACCTGTGAACGGAAGAAATTAAAGACATGATTCGAGAACATAATCTTTACATATTAATTTCGGGTTACAAATGTAAATAATGGTGTCATACCACCAATTACGCCCTTAAATTTAGAACGTATGTGAAAGTAGGCCTACTCGGACAAAAAATATTGCATTTGATGTCACTGTTTACTTAAACTAACCAACAAATTGGCAGAAATGAAACTTTTGGTGAAAGAGAAATATATTAAGACCATTTTGAGCTAAAATTTACTTGTTTATGAGTTTGCATTCAAAATTGAGGATTAATGCACCCCATAGTATACTAATTTAAGATTTCCAGAAAACCAGGTTTTTTTTTTAGTGGTACCTCTATTCGGAAGACCTTTTCTTTTTTATATGATTTTAAACACCTGTTGAAAATTGGCATGTAGAAAGCTGATACATGTACAATTAAGGATATACCTGGTTTCTATGAAGTTAAACTTAAGGTAAAATATTTAGAAAGCAGTGAAAATTGTAAAATTTGGTTGAACAGATAGGGACTTTTAATTGGTGGTATGACACCTTTAAGCAAAATGCGGTGAAACATCAAAATCAGAAAACAATTGTTTTTTTTTGTCTTAACTGATCATTTGAGATAATAGTAGCCACATTTCAATCTTTTTGGGGGCAAAATGTCACAAATTGCAAATTTAGAGCCTAAAACTTGAGTTTGTGCTATTTTAAGCTTTTCCCATCCTGACAATATGCTTTTATATAAAAAATGTCCTAAATAATGTTATAAATGCACAGAAAATTATTCTGTGGTGTTAAACATTGAAACATAGGTTGTTTACTACCCCCAAACAAATTTTGTCATGCAGATTTAATGAAATTATTTGATTTTTACCCCTTATATCATTGCGTCATACTATGTACTTGGCAGATAGCATAGCCTAATGTAAACACTGCAGAAACTCACAAAAGTACCATTTATTATTCCAAATGAATTTTTTATATCTTAGATTTTATTAACTGATGTAAATAAACACAGTTAAATGACCATGACAGCACTTTTGATCAATTTGTAGTACGTTACTGACACCAGATGAAAAAAAGGGGGGGTCAATATTCCTTGACACTTCAATACCTTGGATTTTTTACTTAATTCATTGCAAAAATTGTGGAAAGTCTTTAAAGATGTAGAACAAACAAGGAAAAATCAGCAAAAACTGATCTTGATATTGAAAGTTTATGTTCCTGTTGCCCAAAATGAAATTTTCAAGTATTTTCTATCAAAGTCATACATTACAGTCAGTTTAAATTGAGCTGTGAAATTTTTAATATAAGTCGCATAATGCTCAGATAGACTGTTTTTAACTACAAATTGACTACGGATTAAGAATAAAGCAAAATAAAAGATTTCTAATCAACTTTTTTGTCTCTTTAGGTGTCATACCACCAATTACGCCCTTAAATTTAGAACGTATGTGAAAGTAGGCCTACTCGGACAAAAAATAGTGCATTTGATGTCACTGTTTACTTAAACTAACCAACAAATTGGCAGAAATGAAACTTTTGGTGAAAGAAAAATATATTAAGACCATTTTGAGCTAAAATTTACTTGTTTATGAGTTTGCATTCAAAATTGAGGATTAATGCACCCCATAGTATACTAATTTAAGATTTCCAGAAAACCAGGGGTTATTTTTAGTGGTACCTCTATTCGGAAGACCTTTTCTTTTTTATATGATTTTAAACACCTGTTGAAAATTGGCATGTAGAAAGCTAATACATGTACAATTCAGGATATACCTGGTTTCTATGAAGTTAAACTTAAGGTAAAATATTTAGAAAGCAGTGAAAATTGTAAAATTTGGTTGAACAGATAGGGACTTTTAATTGGTGGTATGACACCAGCATTTAGCATTTTCCATAACGGAATCAATTTCGTACTCTAAAAGATACTCGGTAACCAACTGCATGTATTTATAGAAAGTGATTGTTTTATTGAATTTTGTTGACATGAAAAAGATTGAATCAGGTACATTCACAGAACCTCAATGGTATATTTACCAGTAATGCTGTCGTTTGTGTGTTTCTGCTCTTTCAGCGGGTTGTCGTCTCTTTGACACGTTCCACATATCTATTTTCAATTCTACTCATTATTTACGTTTTGTGATGATGATTGTTGACTAATACTTGCAATCAGAAAAAAGGGTTTAAATGGACATTTTTAATACATGTTTATAGAAAAAAATATGTTATTTCACAACCATCCAGCTAAAGTTTAAGTTGGAATGCCGCACATCTATGGCAGATGATTCGTTGACAGGATAACATGGAATATCTATACTATTAAACGAGAAGACCTCATTTTGTGTGTCGCTTCTCTTCTTCCCACAATAAATTAATCATCATGCCTCTATGTCCTATAGGTATATGGCATAGTCGCATTTGTCATCCATTCATATGATTATTCAGATTGAGTTATTTTGGGAGAAAAACGAGAGAAAAAAGCGTCCGGATATTATTTCCGACATTGGACGAAATTTGTCAGATTAGACTTCCGGTTTGCGTTGAACATACATATATATATAGTACTACGAATAAAGTGTATGTTTTTTTTTTTATCTGATATCATTTTCACCGTACGGCCTTCATTAATGAGCAAAGACCATACCCCATAGTCAGCTATAAACGGCCCCGAAATGACAATGTAAAACAATTCTAACGATTAAACTAACGGCCTTATCTATGTACAAAATATGAACGAAAAACAAATATGCAATTTATAGTAATGAATGTACATAATATACATTTAAGCGCTAAAATTATCCATGTTTTATTAAAATCAATAGAAAATAAAAAAAGGGGGAATTTTAGGAAAAAAAGGATGAGCCGGACTAGAAAACAACTGTCCTGTCCCAAGGTACCTTTGACTTTTGATACCTTTTCTGAAATTCTCCAGTCATTAAATCTTTTACAAAATTTCATTGATTACAAAAAAAGAAGATGTGGTAGGATTGCCAAAGAGACAGCTCTCCACAAGAGACAAAAATGACACATAAATTAACAACTATAGGTCACCGTACGGCCTTCAACAATGAGCAAAGCCCATACCGCATAGTCAGCTATAAAAGGCCCCGAAATGACAGTGTAAAACAATTCAAACGAGAAAACTAACGGCCTTATGGCCAAAATATGAACGAAAAACAAATATGTAACACGTAAACAAACGACAACCACTATTTACAGGCTCCTGACTTGCATGTTCATAATATACTAAATATATGTTCACACTGTAATTAATAGAAAACAAAAAAATGAGATTTTTGAAATAAAGAAGAAGGGATAAAAAAAACATTTTCCTGTCCCCAAGGTACCTATTCCTGAAATTCTCAAGTCATTAAATCTTCCTACAACACTTTACATACTTTCAACCACGCTCTGAATGCCCGCGATTTCGCGGGTGTGTTCTAGTATATATAAAAATAAGAAGATGTTGCAAGATTTCCAATGGGACAAGGTTAACTCTCCGCCAGATACCAAATGATTAAAAAGTTAGCAACTAAAGGTCACCTTACAGCCGTTAACAATGAACAAATTCCATACCGCAAAGAAAGCTATAAAAAGCCCTGAAATGACAAACGTTAAATAATTCACACAATGAAAACAAACCAATTTTAACGATATGATCTAAGATATACAGTGTTCACCGACAACGACTATTTCATTGATATTCATCAAATGACCAACACAAGTGATTACAAGTAGGAAGATTTTGGACAGGGTTTGAAAGTTTGGGAATCATATTTCAATACACTTGGGGTCGAATATCATAGGAAAATTCTAATGTAGAAAGTTGGATGAAATTGAGAATGGAAATGGGAAATATGACAAAGAGACATCGACCCTACCAAAGAGCAGAAAACAGCCGAAGGCTACCAATGGAATGGTTTAAAGTATTTTGAAATATCTTATTTGACACATGAATCAATATTAGAACTTTTAGAACTAGGAGTAAGAGGTATAAGCATATTAAGTCGGCTCTTATAAATATGGAATACTGAAAATCAGAATGTTAAACTGAAAGTGTCATTGAATACAAAACTGCACAAAAATAGAAGGAATATCCAACTAAATATCAGTTTATCTATATGTTTTGTCGGGATTAATTGAAAAATTAAATACAGAACGTCAAAGAATTTCTAAATTTTCTTCTGACCAAGAAAATAAAAATACTGATTGATATTCGTAGTTGTCTTTCTTAGTTTAATAGTTAATACAGTTTGCAGGTGTCATTTAATGCAGACCATCATACACACAAATGATGCATACACATATGCATTAGCGGTACAGACGATTTATATGTCATGAAATATAAATTTTCTTTAAATTCAGTGGAAAGTGTCAAGTTTTCGTCCCTATTAATCAAGTGTTGTAGACGCATTTCATTTGCACGCATTTGGGGATTAAAATATTTGACGTTTTCGGTATTCTTGATTTGTTATATATTTCTCACAACAAAAACATTTTCATATCATTTATCTTTATTCTTAAAAAAATATTTTCATGAATATTTATTGATGAAATAAATATATAACAAACGATAAGGAATGTTATTTTGCACTCGATAATATGCGCCTTAATATACGAAATACGTCCGGTTATCAGTCAAAAACGCAAGTCACGTGGATAGAAATGTCACGGTCATTTGCTGTAAATTTTGTTTATGTAATTCCAGAAACTCTGTCCTAAATGTTCTTGCATTTGATTGTACTGTATTCCTGTCATGTAATGGTGTCAATTAGGTGTTATATTTAACATTGCCATACAAGTGCGAGGTTTGGCTAGCCACAAAACCAGGTTCATACATTGTAACATTTATTCACTGTAAAATGTAATCAATTTTGTATTTCTTAGTTTTCCACCATTTGTCAGAATCGTATGTGCATACATAACTGCACCTGCTTATCTTGTTCTGTTTAAAACAAATAATCGGTTTAACTTACTGGCTGACCAAGCATATCGGAAATGGAATGGAGACCATCATATGCTATACAAAAAGGAATTTAAGACATGTATTTACAAAGCTGTGGGAAACCTATCTGACTAGAATACTATTGGGTCACCCATGCTGTAGAATACGACTAAAACGATCGTCCAGACTGTTGACACAATGAGGAAGCTTTCTTGTTCTTTGGACAGGAATATTGGTACGAGACAAGGTTAACCTAGCTTTTTGAATTCCAAGACCTCATCCTTTTTTTATCTGCTGAACATTAAAACAATGGACTTAAAAGATGGCTTAGGAATTTGCTTCATTTGATTTATATAGATATGTATGTAACCTTATTGGATTTAGGTCACCGGAACGGAAAACAAATTATATATATCATCAAAATATATCCAAGAGAAGAGATAAAAAATACATGTATACGACATAAAAAAAAGAGAACAAACATACACTATGAGGAGGCCTTTTAGATGACCAAGGCGGTTCAAAAATAATTCAAATGTAAAACTAACAGTCAAAGTATGAGATGAAAGTTGGGTTCAGATCATCTGAAAGAGGTCTGTGTTTTGAAAATATACAAAGTGCTTGACTTTGTTCCGAATAGGAGAAAGTAACATAAAAAAAATACTAAACCCCGAGGAAAATGCAAAAAAGGAAGTCCCTTATCAAATGGCAAAATCAAAAGTTCAAACATATCAAACGAATGGATAATAACTGTCCTATTCCTGTTACAGACATTTCTTGTGTGGAAAATGGTGGATTAAACCTGGTTTTGAAGCTAGCTTAACCTCTCACTTGTATGACAGTCACATCAAATTGATCCAACTGTGTTCTTATCTTATTGACCTGTTCTGTTATTTAAATGATTTGCTTTCTGTATAGCGTTTTTTTTTTATAATTTTGGTCATGTTTTCCTTTCATCGTCATGTTTACTGTATCTCTTTGAACTATTGGTTTTGATTTCCGCCTTTATGTCTTATCTTCACTTTTATGCAGTTGTTTTGGTTTATATCTTGACATACGCCTATCAATTGATAAATAAACAATACGACATTATTGATGACCTCAGTTTAAAATTACGGGCATTCCTATTTGTGTAACAAGTCTCCATCAGCACATGTTTTTGAGAATATATCTACCTCAATTTGCTTAAGGACGAGGAGCGGTAAAATTGATACCTTTTATGTGGTTTCAAAGAGTTATCTCCTTATCTCAGTGGCGGATTCACGGAGGGGTGTAGCGGACGTAAGTCATACCTTTGATTGGAAGAAATATCTTATTTTTGCAGTTATTTGTACGCTTCGATCCGTTCTACATATTATAATTTATATAGATAAGATATTTGAACACTTTATGGAAAAACCTTCCCTCTTTTTCAAATATTCTGGATCTGTCCTTGAGTGTCCAAAGAAAATATAAAAAACTTTGAAAACCAAAACGATCTTCACTCTGATGGAATATAACATGTTCCAAAGAAATACACTTCCTGCGCATCATTGATGAACTTTTAAATGAATTCTGAATTTTCGGAAAACACACTTATCGTAACTTATCTTTTGAACGGGAAATACATTATGATATGAACATTCCTATCAATGTCAACATGTGTTTGTTAAATCAATCTCCGAAATGTAAAACTTGATAAATATAATATAACAGATAACAATGTAAAGTGATAACGTTCAATTGATATCTTTATTTGTAACTTTTGGCTGAAGAGATAGATCTGTCAATTCGGACCATAAACAAAACAAAATAGATGTTAACGAGTGTGAAGTAGGTGAAGCAAAAGGTAAGTCACATTTATTTAGTGAATTCCCTTTCATCAACTTTCCCCTTTGGCATGTCTTTAAATGTTTTGCAGCACTGATATGACCTTTACACACGCCATACCTGTTGATTTGTTGATTTGTTGATTTGTTTTGCTCACACATTGTTGTCAATATAATAGAATTAAATGCGACTATCATACAAGCTAGAAGTTTAACTAGCTTTAAAACCAGGTTTAGACCACCATTTTCGTATTAAGGATATACCTATAACAAATCATGATAAGACAACTGTTCGATGTGTTTGAACGTTTGAATTTGCCATTTTATAAATGACTTTCCCCCTATTTGAATTTTTCCTTGGTATTAAAGGAGCACTAGTTACGAGACATATAAAAAATCTAAAGTATGATTTTTTTTGTTCAATCATTAATGAAATTGAAATAATGAAATAATTATTTGCTTTTATCAGCTAAAATGGTTCAATTTTGTCAAATTGAACTAATAAATATTGATAATGAATTATTCACTTGCAAGTGAATAATTCGACCTCATTAAATTCGTATTCATGTGAACTCCAATTTAGCATGGTACCTTGACAACTATTTACACCACTGGCTCGATGCTTCTACTGGTGGACATTTTATCCCCGAGTATATCACAAGCTCAGTAGTCAGTAATTCCATGTTGACATAGATATAAATTATATGGTCATTTTTATACATTAACTGTTGGCAGAAGTATAGATTATATACTAAGGATATTCTTAACCCAGACCATATATTACATTAGCCGTATTTGGCATAACTTTTTGGAATTCTTTAATGCTTTTCAACTTTATACTTGTTTGGATTTTTCACCATTTTAATCTGAGTGTTATTGGTGAGATTTAATGCTGGCGTCACACATTGGGGTAAAGACCGACGTGCACCAGACTTAAGAGAAAATTGACTAAGTCCATATACGTTAGTGTTGCGAAGTCAAGAAAGTTAACTGTACTTGTCAATTAGTATTTATTGCTTAATTTACAAGTATATTCAAAGAGCGATTAAAGTTCAAATAAATGTTTTGCACTGAGACACTGGCCGAGATGTGACGAATTCTGGTGTGATCGAATTGTCCTTGTAGTCCATTGAGGTATCTTATATAGTCCAATGGTCCATACACATGTCTATAGCTGTAGGCCGGTTACATAATCGTCTGGTTATCGAGTACTATTTGTATGAGGTTAATTGTCAAATAATGCAATTAACCCCTGACGACTAAATGTTATTTTACAGTAGACATGGTCATTTATGGGCTTCAGGGTATATATGTCCATAGTATACGAACAGATTGTTATTAGTGTCCAAAGGCTTCCTGCTATTTAATGTATTCGACACAACACTATTGTGTAACATATGCCTCCCATTCTTGTGGAACGAAAGTTCAATAAAATACGGTAATTTTCTTCCTGTAGGTTATTTTAATAGCTATTGTAAGGTTTCCGGTAACCATCACCACATATCTAAGTTTATAAAGTTCTATAAGTCCAATATCATAATATAATAAGTTCATCACATTCATCTAGTCCAAAACCTGGATATATTTACACATAGTTCATTAGAATCATAAGTTCAATAATTCGGTATACATAGTTCATTTTTTATTTCCATCACCATCATAGTAAGTTGTTCCTCAATACTGGTTAGGAACGCAAATGTTTATACAATTCTATTTACACAGTTCATAGGTCATTTTGAAATTATATACACGGTTCGTCTTCTGCTAGTGGATTCGGTCGTCTACGTTGTATGGTTTACAATCCAGTCCTTTTACGAAGTAGTCGACGTATCTAGCTCTGGGTACATCTTTCTCAAGAGACTGGTCGCATCGGTCTTTGGTCTTACATCGTCCTTGAGTAATGGTGCAGAGGGAAGCTTCTCTCTGGAATCAGGTACTTCTGTCCCAACCATTTGCGTTGTCACCATTTGGTACCCATCGTTCGTGGCATTAGAACCCGAACTCACACCTTTCTTTTTGGCTAACCAAGATTTGTTTCTAAAAAACTTACAGTACAAAAATATAGCTATTCCAATGAATATCGCACCCAAACCCATGGATAAACCTACTCCCCAATTTGGAAATACAACATCATTTTCAATTTCCCGTAAATTTTTAAGTTTTTCAATCAAAGCGTTCATAGGAATTTGTTTAATAGCCGTTAGTTCTCTTGGTAGTTCAAGCTTTGTAAAATTTGGTAAAGCAGCATGAAAGGGTTCCCATAAACTTGTATTCAATACTTGAAAGGTATTTAAGAATCTATCGAACGTTTTTTCTGTTAAAAATGTACTTTCCATTTGATAAGTAGGTAATAAGGTCAAATGATCACTCGTAGCGGTACAAGTTCGCTTTAAATTAATTATAGTGGTAGGAGGATTAATTATCTGATCCGTCAACATAGGTGCAGGCATAAGTTTGAAGTACGTCGAAATACATAGGTATACGCTTGGTGAATTCTTTTCAATTTCACCTAGCCTTAGCGTTTGTCAAGAATATACCTGTTCGCTACTACATAAATGTACGTTACAAGCGCGTTTGACAATGCTACAGATAAGTTTGAGACACGTTAAGGGCACGTTGTATACGCCTCAAGATCGTCCGAATTTTACCGCGACTTTTACTTGGACGTATGCGGGCCGAGTTCGTAACATACGCCAGGCGTAGTTTCAGCGCTCCGAGAAAGTAAAAAAAAAGCACCCGTGGCGTATTTAAACGTCTTATGACATTCAACGAATCTTCTTCTGACATTTATATAATCGCATATGTCCTTGAATATACAAGACCATGTATATCCAGAAGTAGTACAATCAATAAAATTGAGATAGAAATGGGGAATATGTCAAAGAGACACCAATTCGACCAAAAAAAAAAAAGATTACGTCCGAAGGCCACCGATGGGTTTCAATGAAGCGAGACAATCCCGCACCCGAAAGTGGGCCTCATCTGTGTCAATCCAGAAGCAGGAAAAGATCAATTAACCATTTTGACTACTTAAGACTATTGATGTGTGATATTTGAGTTATGTATCAATATTGTATTTGATAATGCTTTAGTGGATTATACTGATTGATTTATATACTGTATGCATTAGTGATTGCAGTATCAGTACATCCCAGCATCAGATATAAATATATTTCAATCTATTTTTTTTATATGTATTTTGTTGAAAAGTTAGAAATATCGTGGACGTCATTTTAGATGCCAGGGGAGTATGTGGTACCGTAGAGAAAATATTAATAGATATGTTTTTCATAATATTTATTATAGATTAGTTGTTTTGTTCTATACATTTGAACTGTTCATCAATTCTTCTATTATCTTATGTAATCTTACTTTCTTGCTATGATACCACTTCTAAGTACTGTAGTTCTACTCTTTTTTCTGATTCATTGGTCAGGGAGTAATATGTCCAGTTATCTTGTCTGCAAATCAATTGAGTTTAAATTTACCACACCTTTTGAATAGCTTGAGCTTGAGATTGAAAGCTTTAAATCATAGACTTCAACAGCCATATTTATAATACCTATAGTGTTATATATTCTTCCATAAACTGCAACTTGGAATACATATAAATTATGAAAGAGGTCAGAAGACAACAAAAAAACTCTTGATTATGATATATCTTTATTAAATTTAATTCAAAATAATTCAGAGATCATTGGTGATAAAGTGTAATGTATATATATGTAGTGAAATTTGGTGTTTATTCAAATAGATGAAGTTTAATTCAAAGTTATCATTTTATAATTGAACCAAATAAAATACTTTCTCAAAAATGCTATAGTTATATTGAACGTGTATTCATTCACATCATTCACAATGTTTGTTTTTAAATTCATTGTAATCAGATGTAATCATGATTACTTTGCTAATGTAATCATTAATTTAATCAGATACTTTCAGAAATGATGTACTCATTAATTTAATTTAATCGTACAAATGACAAAGTAATTGTAATTTAATCAATTACATTGAAAGTAATCGGACCCATCTCTGTAATCTGGACACCAATTCCATATTAATCAGGTCAGTCACTTATTTTTATGTCTTTGATATTAGGACAGTTTTAATTTAGTAGGAGAAATACATAGTATGATCGGTGTTTTCAATGTACTTTACTTGAACTGGTTGGAGAGTTTAGTCATTGGCAATCATACCACATCTTCTTATTTTATATATTGTCCGAGTTTGTCGTTTCAGTTTTAGTTCTATAAAAGTACTGCTTATTACTTGTAAATAGCAGTTACCTGTTAGTCCATAAATATATATAAACATTAAAAAAACAAACAGATTATTCATAAATCAATGCATGAATGGTTTGAATGAATGGTTTGTGACTTTTATTGAACAGAATGTATCAATTAATGCTGACTTGATATATATTTTCAGTGTAATTGAATTATACATTTCAAGTATATAAACTGTAATATTATTGGTTGTATTCGGATTTAACTTACCCATTTTATCGAATTTCAATGCTTTTATGCACGTGCTATCCGTTTTCAAGATTAGAGTTATATCCCTTTGTACATTGTATTGTCTACGTAAAATATAGTAACGAATATGTTACATATAAACAAATGACAACGGAAAAAAAGAGTATTGTACTTTTATTATGAACTAAATTGTTTAGGAGTAAATAATACCTGCTCAGTATGTAAAATAACTTAATCATGTTCATATAAAAGTCATAAATTTAAACAAAACTACAAAAAAATCTGCCATCATGACTCGTCGACAAAATTCTTAAAAAAATCAAACAACCATTAATTATATATATATATTAAACGAACAGTTAAAATTTTCGCTTGGAACAGGGGCAGAACTAAATCAGTAGATTAGATTTCGCACATGATATATCATTCTAAAGTGGTTTTAAACTTATTATATTTGTTACAGAGTCTCGGATTTAGCAATGACTGAGCCCCTTGAAATAAGACAGACTGGCGTTCGGCATATTGACGAAGTAACAGGTTTGTATAAATAATTGTGATTGTACCATTATGTGGACTTTGTTTTCAGCCATTCCGAACAATTTTATTAAACAAGAGAATCAAGGGGTATATAACCACTATTTCAGACCTTTTCAGAAAGAACATACAAGAAAGCACTATATATTTTTAACAAAAGCAGTTCCTATAAATTGCTGTATTTTTGTCAATAGATGAATTATTTGGGAATTTCTGGTATCAAATGAAATCATTTGGCCTTGTAGTCACTATAAAACCCTTGCTGTAAAATTCTGTTGATTAAGAAAGAAGCATATGCAATTTTGATAGAAAGTTCGCGCCTTAAGTGTTGAAATTGGACCTAAATTTTTGATTTTTTTTTAAAATCCGGCCAAAAAAATTACAATTTCAAATAGAAATACTTGTGATAAAACTATTAAGACAACAAATATTTTTTTGGCACCTTCCTTTAAAATTCACGAATATATGATTGCTTAAATAAACATCATTTGTATTTGTGGTCAAATTTGGTCATTTTTTTTTCTATAGTTTTAATTGTTTTTGGCATATTTAATCTCGCCCGCCAACCACGATCCAAAAAGATTTTTATGATGATGAATTCTATATCAAAGTTGGAATCTTTTGTTTACAAAACATGTTTGATCGTAGTTTGCGGCCAAGGTCTTTCTGAAGCTTTTAGGTCTGAAAATTGCACAAAATCATCATATAACTTAATGTCTAAAATGGGCCTACCCTGGGGAATATTACGTACTTATATGAAAAGAACTGATTTATTTAGCATTAAGGCTTTTGAAACATACCCATTTATGAACCAAATTGTGATCGCATTGGTGTTTTATGATAAAGTTGAAATTAAAGGCAATTTTGTGCCGTAAGTGAACCTTGTCCTTTGCTCTGTTGTTCAAATCAGAAGTACTTGTATTTTGTGCTTTCAAAATTCTGGGAACCAGCATGCTCTAATAAGCAATTAAAGGTATGTTGATTTTTCAGCACAAGTCAGAATAAGGTATATTTTGACATGGAACAATTGTCCCGTTATTTCAACTTACGACAAAGTAGCCATTAATGTTTGAAATTGCAGAATTTAATATAGAGAGCAATGGGCTATAAATAAGTGGTTTTATACTTTCAGTGCATGTAACGCTCACCTAGATCAACATGTATCTCAAATACTGTAAACCAACGTATTTTCGTGGATACTGTTCTTCGCGTTTTACCAATTTTAGCCCATTTCGCGGCTTGGAAAATTCGCGATTTTCTCATTTACTTGATGTATATTAATAAAGATTTCCTTATTCTCGACGATTTATATTCGCATTTGAAAGTTGCGAAAATAAATTGCTTGCAAAAATAAGTTGGTTTACAGTAATATAGGACTTTCATGAAAGACAGCACCTGATTATGAAATAACAACTTATTAAGTACACTGGTGTAACTGTAAATACTGACCCACAGTGCAGAGCAAAGATAATAAATTACTAGACAAAATATTATTTCTGATGATATGACTTCATTTGCAAGTATTTTAAACTTTATAATCGATAGAAAAATATGTGGTATAAGTTAGAAGCATGTTGGAAGACAAAATATCATTGATGATTGTTATATTTAAAGAAATAGAAAAAGTATGGCAAAAATATCGAACTCAAAGGAAATTGCTTATAACTGAAAGAACAAAGAACTAGGGAAAACAAAGGGGGGGGGGGGGGGGGGTGGCTTCAAGGCTTCGATACTTTAATGAAAGGGTGTCGCTGGTTTTCTGTTTCCCGACTTTCGTCATGTAGTTTAGATTTTAAAACTGCTTACCTTTGAATATATTACGTAGTTAAAAACATTTCTTTTTTCAATATTGTAGAGTCTCGTGTGTGGTATGATAAAATTGAATACCAAATTTGTAAAAAAAACCAAAGAAAATATGAGGATACAAAACACATACAAATTACAGGGATTTCCCTATAACAAAAATATAGAACTTTATTATCTGATCATTTATTCCTGGCAGTTTTCCTAACCTACCCACAGCTTATCAAGCTGGAAAAAATACTAAACAATTTTCCTCGGAGTTCAGTATATTTGTGATATTACTTTTTTATATAACAGTTATTAACTCTATGGTTTATCTATGGTTTATCTTATAAAGTATATATCCTATACAAAAAGGTTTTAAAAGATATATTATATCAAAGATAATAGGAATACTTTAAGATATCTTCTATAAAAACATTAATAAGAGTTTATAAAGAAGATATTTTAAAACATTTTTGTTATCTTTGATATAAAAACTTTTTGTATATGATATTTTATATATTCAATAAGATAAACCGTTGAGTCAATTAAACCTTATATAGTTATATATATTTTGATTTTATAGATATCTTAGAATGTCTCTGCTGGTGGACATTTTGTCCCCGAGGACATCATCCGCCCAGTAGCAAAACTACAATTACATGAATTTAAGAAGATCAAACAGGATACTGGCTCGGACGTCGCCCAGTATAAAAAGGTCCGAAACAGACGTGATACGGCAGGTGTCCCCTCATCACCAGACATGACAAATATCTCTAACATGACTCATTCAGATCATCGTCCTAGTGATAATAGCAATATTACACATATACAGCCATGTTCAATTCTCCTTAAAGACATTTTGGTTTTTAATGACACAGTACCACACTGTCGCATTTCAAAATGGGAGACCAAAGGCTGCAAAACTTGTGCAATTTTAATTACAGATACTGAATTCACTAGCATCTTAACCAAGAAGTCATATTTTACCAGAAGTTACGGTGATCTGAATTGTAAATCGATAAATGTCGTCTACAGATTAGAGTGCAACCTTGCGGATTGGTATACATCGGTGAAACGAAAGGAAGGCTGAACAAACGTATGTGCGGTCATAGATCAGACATTACCCTCAATGCTAACGACATTCTATACCAGCATTTCAATCAGCTCGACCATTCCATCGTTTCTATGGCAGTTCGCATTATCGAAAAGATATACCATAGCTCTAACAATCCTATCTTTCCGTAGACAAAAGGAGGACTACTGGATTAGACAATTGGGAACTGCGACACCTTTTGGTTGCAATGACAAAATTGATGGTATAGGTATTCTATCTAGTCCTTCGTGTAACTCGGTGAATGTGATGAATATTTTCAACTCGACTCCTCGACGTAGACGCAGTAATGGTCAACGTCATTATACATCACCTTCTCTGCATAATGTCTCTATTATTGACTTGCTGCCATTTATACAAAAGCCGTTAGGTATTCATCACATTCGCACGAAACTTTATTCATTACCCCTTTCAAAACTTCATTCTCTGTTCAATTTATGTTTAGAATCCACTGTTACAAACCCTAATTCAAACCAATACAAACTCGAAGCTATAATTTCGGATATTGCAAGTCACAGACTTTTCAAGCCAAGCCGCATTGGAAAAGATGAAAAAGAGAAAAGATCTTTCCTTAATCTTTCCTTTGCCAATAAAGGTCTCGATGGCGTCAACTTAGGCAATACCCTTCATCATAAATTAGTTCAATCGAAAATACCTCCTTATTTCAAATACCAGTCTGTACCAATCATTTCTTATACCCATTACAAACCTATTGCAACTAAAATTTTCAATTACAAACACGTTTTGCAGGAATTATATTGACGACTTCAAGTCTAAACCTCCTGATTGCACTTGTGCTAGTTCCCAATTCACATATAATCCTGCTGGCCACGTTATTACCGGTGACCTCAGCATTGTTAATAACACTTCTCTACGAAATGTGTTATCAAAAGGTCCGAAATATCGTGAGCCTAAATCCATCAATTAGAAATACAACTTTAAAATTTTGATGGATTCAGTCGAAGGTTATGGTTTTTGGACCTTTTGGATTATAGCTCTTCATCTTTAATATAAGCTTTGGATTTCAAATATTTTGGCCACGAGCATCACTGAAGAGACATTTAATGTCGAAATGCGCATCTGGTGCAAGAAAATTGATACCGTTAATTTTATTACTATCACTGGGTCGATGCCTCTGCTGGTGGACTATTAGTCCCCGAGGGTATCACCAGCCCAGTAGCCAGTACTTCGGTACTGGCATGAAAATACGTATTTTTTTTTGTGTTATTAAAATTTGCTGTTACAAAATGATAGAAATTATTATAAATTAAGGAATGTATCTCCCTCATGCAAAGCTCTGATTCCTTTCACGGATTTGGCTATACTTTTTGGACCTTTTGGATTATAGCTCTTCATCTTTTATATAAGCTTTGGATTTCAAATATTTTGGCCACGAGCATCACTGAAGAGACATGTAATGTCGAAATGCGCATCTGGTGCAAGAAAATTGATACCGTTAATTTTATTATACCAGGCAATGGGCTTAGCGCGAGAAGGAAGACGTAGACACTCTTTCCGAATGAATTAAGGCAGTGAGGTCGTTGATACAAATTAGAATTAAGAAACTGAATGGGTCTATCAATGCCCATGCTACGTCAATCTTTAAAGAGCCAAATGTTGCAAAACACCTTTCCTACCTCCATGACAAATATGTTATTGTCCCCGCAGATGAAGCCCCAAACAGCATCGTTTTTGTGTGTAAAATTCATTACATTAACTGCTTGATAAACTAAATAGGTATTGACAATTCACTTGGAAACTCAACATATACCCTCACATTACTTACCAAAGAGGAAATTCTGGAGAATCATAGGTCTGTTCTATGTTCTTCTGGAATTTCAACCAAGGATGAAGAACTGGATCTTCCATCACTGTATTGGATACCTAAACTACATAAGTGTCCTTACAAACAACGGTATATTGCTGGGTTTTCCCAGTGCTCCACGAAACCTCTTTCTAAATTATTAACATATATTTTATCAGCAATCAAAGACTGGCTTCAAAGTAATTGTGAAACTGCCTATTCTAGAGGTGGCGTGAATCAGATGTGGATACTTAAAAAATTCCAAAGATCTTTTAGAGTACATACAATCTAACCCTCTTTCATCTTGTAACAGTATTAAAACATTTGACTTTTCTACTCTTTACACAAGTATTCCACATTCCAAACTAAAAGACAAATTGAAAGAGTTGGTATTGCTTTGCTTCATAAAAAAGAATGGCCAACGTAGATTCAAGTATCTTGTCTTAGGGAGGTATACATCCTACTTTGTAAAGGATCACTCTGATTCTAACAAAAATATTTCTGAAACTGATATTATCAAGATGCTTGATTTCTTGATTGACAACATATTTGTTACTTTCGGAGGACGTGTCTTTCAACAGACTGTCGGCATTCAAATGGGAAAAAACTGTGCCCCTCTACTTGCCGACTTATTTCTTTATTATTATGAGGCTGACTTCATGCAGGAACTTGACAATGAGGGTCGGTTGAAAACAAAACTTAACGACAAAAGAGATGATTTCAGCTTTCCAATTGTGAACTTTCTATTTCTAAGTAGCAACATTCCAGCAGCACCTGCATACGGGGTATATATCTCCAAATTGATACGATATTCCCGTGCTTGCATTTCCTATCATGATTTTCTTGATAGAGTGTTGCTGCTCACAAGGAAGCTATTAAACCAAGAGTTCCAAATGGTGAAGTTGAAATCATCCCTTCGTAAATTTTACGGACGCCATCACGAAGTGGTTGACCGTTATGGAATAACCGTTTCACAAATGATATCGGGTATGTTCCTTACACAGTCCCCTTCCCTTTCATGAATGTGACCTACCGAATTAGACAATTTACCGGATTTGTTATCACATAAGCAACACAACGGGTGCCACATGTGGAGCAGGATCTGCTTTCCCTTCCGGAGCACTTGAGATCACCCCTAGTTTTTGGTGGGGTTCGTGTTGTTTATTCTTTAGTTTTCTATGTTGTGTCATGTGTACTATTTTGTTTGTCTGTTTGTCTTTTTCATTTTTAGCCATGTCGTTGTCAGTTTATTTTAGATTGATGAGTTTGACTGTCCTTTTGGTATCTTTCGTCCCTCTTTTAGACAATATTCATAAGATATCTAAAAAAAAATTTATAAGTATCGTATATATAAAATATTTTATAGATAACTTATGAAAAATCTATAATAAAATATCTCTTATAAAAAAAATATTTGTAAGATATCTGATATTTAATTTTTTAAAAGACGAGTTAAAAATATCAATTATATATCGTATATAACAACTATTTATAAGATATCATTAATATGAATTAGAGATCTTATTTAAAGGAATTTATTTAAAATCTCTTCTAGAAAAATAATATTTGTAAGATATTTTAACTTTATAAGATATCTGATAAAACTTATATCATATAAAGTATATAAGATAGCTTATAACATATATAGAATATCTTTAAACGTATATGAGTTTTCTAATTAAGAAATAACAGTACTGTAGTTGAAGAGATGCCACCGTCAATTGTAGATTTGACGGTCGCAAATGCAGTTTTACTGGCGATGCGAAGTGTCTAAATTTGAAAAATAAAAAAATAAAATTCCGCGAAACTTCATGAATGATTTTGGCGCAAAGACGTCATGGGTAAACGTGACGTCATACAAATGAAAACTTACAAACTGGAGGTTATAACGTTACCTGTACGCTTCAAATTAGGATAAAATAACTTTAAAACGGCGAATTCGAGGTAGGTGTTGTTTTATTTTGGATTATATAGTAGTAATCGAACATTTGTTGATTCAATCATTTCAAAATGGTTGTCCCTCCTTAGTTACGCCTGGTCAACAGTGGATTTGACGGCAACTTTTAGTTAATGAAAATAATTGTAACATACAAATTGCATTAGAATTAAGAGTTAACTGTATTGTATTTGAAGCTTTGAAGTAGTTTTACTGTCGCAAATTTAGTTTACCTGATGACGTCCGCAAAGCTTCAAATACAATACAGTTATCTCTATTCTAATGCAAAACAAGTTCATAATTAAATTTCTATCATAATTTCAGTGTAAAATCTTCATTAAAGAAAATTCCGCGAAAAGATGTTATCTTTTTTGGTCCCTACACTAGGTGACGTCATAGGTATGCTTCCGGCGTCAAACATAAACATCGGGCGTTTTCTGGCTTTTGTGCCGCTTCAGAATGTAATGAAATTTGATAAATAGAAGATTTTTAGTTGCAACATATGAGTTTTTTGGCTTATTATTGTAGAAATTACATGTCAATACATTCAACAATTCAAAATGTCGGCTTCCTTAGTTACAGACAAGGAGATAGAGAATTTTACGCTGTCCTCCAATCAGAACTATTGATACAAAATGATTGCATTAGAATAATGTATACATGTATAAGATTTCTGATTCATTATGTGATATATTCTGAAGTTTGCATAATAGTATATATGTTTATATAATGAACCTATGGTACTGTTTAAAATGTGCAGAAATGTACTCATATTCAGTCTAAGTAAAAATCCTTTATGTTACATTACATGTGCTGTATTAACTTGTACAGTTGTCAAAATGTGCATTAGCTTTTTTCATATGCATGTATCTGTCTTTAAACAGAATATACAATATAATCATCATTTAGTTGTAAAAGCATTTGTTGATATTCATCATTATAGTTTATAGTTTATTAAAGAAAACTCAGCCGCAGAAGACTGAGTAACAGGAGCATATTATACACAATATTAATACAAACAGTATACATTTTAAAATTATACATCTTCAAAAATAAGTCTGTGTTTATTACAGTTTTAAATTAGACAAGCATCTTTTCTACGTTTTGAATAAAAATTGACAGCTTAGACAGCACATTACTATTACTATATTTAAGCATGCCAAGTACTTTTTTTTCATTTGGATATTTTAAATAATATGGAGGTATGAACTTTTCCCTTAAATCCTTAACATCACAATTGGTACATTTACATATATAGTGATATACATCCCCAAGACCAGCTTAACAAAGAGGACAAATTCTCTCATTTCGTGATACATTTCTCCATCTTCCTGTTTCGATGGGAAACTTTGTATTACATACCCTTAATTTACATATGTTTACTCTATGGCCCCGCCTTAATTTCAACAGAAAATGTAAATAAGATCCCCCCTTGATGAGTTGTTTATGTCAGAGAACCATTTTTGAATAAACTGGTCCTGGAGACGCTGTCTTACATTAATTTTGATTTAATTAAAATCAACTTGCTCAGGAATATTATATAATTCACATAGCATGTCTGCGCTTTATGAAAAAAATGAAGAAAAAAAAAAGAAAGAAAGGTGGTGTTATTTATAAATTCAGCAAATTAATGGTTAAAACTCTTCGTGTTCTGTTTAGTAATTTAAAACTGGTTGAGAAATGATTAAGTAAATGTGAAATAAAGGTCGAGTACGGGTGAATAATGGGTTACGATTATAACAGCCCGATCAGTATTTTTAGTATTTGAAAGAGAAGGGATAGAGTATAAAAGGAGTCAAATATTTGTAAAATTGAAGTCAAATAATTTCCAAAAGTTATAACATACATTGTTGACTCTCCCTTCTACAACTCTCACCCGTTTGTCCTCTATTGCTATGTAAGAACATCATTTCAGAATAAAACGGAATTGATCAATTTATCTGCAGCCTGCATAATTAGACATTCATAATATCAATGGTATACTCATATCACTTAAAACTTTAATTTTCTTTTATTTACTCACAGCGGAGAATGAACACATTTCTAAAGAGTTTGATGTAGATATTAGAAATGGAAAGAAATACATGAATAGTGTATTGCAGCTGATTTGCGCATGTCTGAATTCAAAACAAGGAAGCGAACACGAATTTACACTTAAATTCAATATTGTTAAATATGCCAAACCGATCACATCACATGAGTTTGATGACTTTTATAAAAAGATTGAGGCCAAGCTAGTGGAAACCTTTTGCAGAAATTTTTGTGATTTCATAGAAAGGAAAGGAGATTGTGATTCAAACCAGTTGAAACTTATTGTGAGGAAGTCCCCAAAGCTCCACAGCCTTAAAAACAAGTTATATATACCAACTGCATCAAGCGTTTATGAATCCACATTTGAAAAGGCAGTATCTATCCTTAGACAGACAGGAGATTCAGAGAAATTACCAACGCCAGTTGAAAAAGGTAGTTATCAAATAGGTGAAATCGTCACTAATTTGAGGCAAGAAAATGTTGATGTACAGTTCAAGACGATCAATACAGAAACGAATATTGCAAAAAACATGGCAGACAGTTTCAAATACATTTCAGCGTTTGCTAATAAAGATGGTGGTTGCCTTTATTTTGGTATAGAGGACCATGATGGCAGGGTCGTTGGTGTGAATTCAGGAAAGAGGAATGAAATAGGTAGGTATAATGTTTGTGTATTATATACCAAAAGACAAAAAGTTGGCTCGATTTTTAACTTAATATATAGTACCTTATTTATATTCCGACGAAATTGTTTTTAACATCCTTATACACACATAGCATGCTTAGTAATCATCACAACCCGTACGTGTAACAATTTTTGATATGTTGGATAATTAAATGTTTGTAATGAATTCTTTTTCGTCCAAATAAAAACTCGCATTTAAGTTTTGATATTATTATTAAATACTGTAGCTCTAAAATATAAAGTGGTCATCTGTGTCCATTGTTTACCAATCAAAATGATGATTATTCACAAAAATATCGCAATTTTCAGTAACAAGTTTAGACCGTGGGTCGAATATAAAGCATCTCCCTTCACCTCGGTAAAATTTGCAGACATGATTTGTAAATCGATGTTGATCCAAGTACTAAAAGAATAAATATAAAGCGATTTAAACACGACACCATATTAAAGCAAGATATATATGCCAGCTAACTGTCATAAGATTGGTGAAAACTCAATAGAGGTCCTATTCCAAATTCGTCATCGATCGTGTTGATTAAGATAATTTAAACTAGGTGGAAAAACCCAAGACACATGGCGAAGACAAACTTATAACGCTATGCCTAACATAGAAAGCGACATGGAAAAGCATCAGTTTACACAAAATTACATATAAACTAAACACTAAGCAAACCAGGGTGATCTTATGTGTCAGGAAAAAAAAGAAATTCCAGTCACACTGTCATGTTGCTAATCATGCTAATTATAATTGTGGTGAAAAGTCTCTTTCGGGAAAGTATCATTCGACGAAACGATGACAGGTTTGTGGAAACGACAATATATGTGGTAATCTATTGGATAAATATCATGCTAGTAAATAGCTTACCCCTTCAAAGTAATCATGATGGTTAACGCAACTCATTAAAATTGTAATTTTCTTTCAAAAGATAGTACAAAGTGGCTTACGAAAACAAAAACATGCTAATTCATAAATGTATGTAGCTACTATCCCTTCTCTTTCCCCGAATATAACCTAAAATAGACTTAATTATGCAATTTCAGATTAAATTTTTCGTAATGTAA
This sequence comes from Mytilus galloprovincialis, assembly GCA_037788925.1. Lineage (NCBI taxonomy): Eukaryota > Metazoa > Mollusca > Bivalvia > Mytilida > Mytilidae > Mytilus > Mytilus galloprovincialis. Next base: position 9,119,941 of record CM075340.1, on the reverse strand, counting down.
TATATTTCTAAGCAAACAAAAAAAGCCATTTGCAATTCTGGTGCCCTGTTCACAAAGAATCTTAAGTGCAAAATGTATCGTAAGTCTTAAATATTCCTTAACATGTCAACTTAATATTTTTATCTTAAGATTAATGTTACACTTCAGATTTTTCAGAAAGGGACTACTGATACTTTTATACTATTTTTAAATTACCTTGTAAGGGTTGCAGGTTTGCTTACTACAAATTCTGTTTAATTTATGATTTTTTTTTTATTTGAATGCTTACTTATAGGTGTAAAACCACCAAATAATGGTACGAAACATCCGGATGTATACGAAGGTCGAAAGGTCGAAAAAAAATATTCCATTGAATTTGACAGTTGTAGGTACTTAATCCAACATTTTATTGCAGTAAATCATTTCTGTTTCATACACATATGTCTTGGGTATTTCAAAGCACCATTATTTTTGAATTGGGGTTTCTATAGAATATTGTGTAAACTTGAGGTTACATGGTTACTAAAGCTTGTACACAGGTTAAATAAGTGGTGACATTTGATTGGTTAACTTCCAGTGATGTTTATTTTCTTACATGCAATGGACTGTTATGTGAAAGTTTGTCAATAGTACTGGACAGGATAAAACTTTACTAATGCCAAGTATTTCTTTATTTGAATCAAAGATAAATTCTGCACAATTTTTTAAAAGTGCAAATTTAACAAAGACTAATAGGAGATAATCCATGGTGGTATTACACCTTATATACCACATCAACAAACGACAACCACTAAGCAGGTTCCTGATTTGGACACGTGAATACAGTTGCCAAATTTACCTTAACATGACAAAAGTAGTGGATCATTACAAAAGAAAAGGCCAACCAATGAATTATCGAGTAAAACACATTTCCAATTATACTAAATCAATAATCATATTTAAACATATTACCTTAGGCCTAAATCAAGATAGAGCGAAGCAGTTCGTAGCTTTTTAGAAAGCCTAAACCTGTTGTTCTCTAATTTTGTTTTGTCTCAACCAAATTGCAAGAAACGTATACACAATGCTCATACCATAAAACACAGATCAAGTGCAAATTTGGGTGGTGTCATTTTTACTGTTTTTGGGTAATCACCATTATGACTTTTTATAACGTTATATGCAAGCTAAGACATTATCTGTGTCCCATTGACACATTCTCCGATTATTTGGTTAGATTCAGTAGTTCACAGAAGGTCTCAGTAAAATCATACATTTGAAACATCTACATCGAAATAAAGCAGTTGAATTATAGGGCAAGGTGATTAGAGCTCGGATAGCCAGATTAATTGCTGCGACGGAGCTTGAAAAATACTGAACTCCACGGAAATTTCAAAACGGTTGGTCCCTAATCGAATGACAAAATCAAAAGTATGAGAGACTTGCAGGAGCTCATCATAGAGGACTCCAATGGTTATGAAAACTTCCGTTAAAAAATTGTAGTGATTTACATATGTAAAAACATTTGTAAATGTCAATTATGTCAATTATTTTGTATAAGAACATAAGACTACTTGATCATTATAAGTCAAGTTTTATTCATGTCCTTTTATAACAATACATATGACAAATTTGCACTGGGCTACAATTTATTGAAAACAATTAATCGTTTCTTTAACAAAGAAAGAAGACATTTCTTTGGTATCAGACAAAAAACAAGTTACACTGGTCCTGATTTCAGCTCTTAATACCATGTTTAAACTAAAATATTAAAATACACACGAATTTACTAATGTTGACGTTTTTACGTGTAAAAAATATATATGTAACAGTTTACAATTATTTTTAAAAATCTTAACATATGTGATCTCTTATTATCGTTTTTTTTAAAGTAAAGTACTCGTATCTTATCGATTCACATTTAAAAAAAAATATTTTGATTTTTGTTGTGGGGGCAGCTGGAGCACGTCTCCGGGTGCGATATTTTCTTGTGTCTTGAAGACCCATTGATAGCCTTCGGCTGTTTTCTGCCCTTTGGTTGGGTTGAATTATTACCAATTTCCACTCCCAATTTTATAATTGATAATAAAATTAGCAAAGTATTTGTGATTTAATTAATAACTTTAGAAATTAATCAACCTAGATCCCTTATATATTAGCATAATCGGTTTTGCAAAGGTCAAACAATGTTTATGTGCAATTGTAAACTGCTAGTTTATAATATTTCATCTTTTGTCCTAGCTCAAACTGAATTGAACTAAAATGAAATTGCAAGATGTAGAGAATACTCTTTACATTGCCACTCTCGGGTAGACCCAGCTGCGGAATCGTCGCTCTTAGATCATTATGTTTTTTTTTTTTTTTTTAACTATTTGCAGACCATAGAGCTACGAATTTTTCTATGTCAAAACGTTCGGATTTGCGACCTAGGTTCAGGTCGCACTAATTTCCCACAAATTTATGGTTTATAATCCATGCATAGCTTGTCAATATATATATAGTTCGTTTTGTTAGATATTTTTTTTGATATGAGTTCCTATTTATGTTGGAATATTCATTTCCTTAACACTATACTATTATTTCCAATTGTATACATTCTCCCCCTTTTTTGTTGAGCCATATTGAATCTAGTCGTGACGTCACGATAAACCTTAGCTAGGGTAGATCTTGCACCGTACAAACTGAAACACAGAAAAGACAGATCCAGAAAATAACGAGATCTAGGGACAATATGTGTATTAAACTGATGCTGTTAATAAATGTTTCACAATATCATTTAATAATAGTTTTTTAATGAGAGTGGTTTTGTTTTAGATGATGTTTTTACAAGAAGAATTAATTCTATGATATTGGCTTCCGGCTTTCCAAAAAAAAAATTAAAACTAGGTGTTCATTGGAATATTGAATACTTCCACATAGAGGTACGTAAACATATCAGCAAATTTGAAATCCATCAAAATTTATTTTGAATTATTGATTTATTTTGGATAACACAATTTGTAACGTTCTAATATTCGATGTGTTTATCGTGTTTAAAGTGAAAGTCAAGATTTAAACTGTTTGATGGATTATATTTTAAGAAATGTTATTGGCGTCAACAATGGAACAAACCACAATACATAATAGAAGAAATTGGTTTTAGAGAAAGAGGGGGAAAGTAGCAAAGCGCCAAACGCCGAGACATTTTGGGTCGATATGTCGTATTTTATGGAAATATTGATGTTAGTCCTTTTTCATTGTTTCAGTCGATTCTTTAGAAACAGATGTTGTTTCTTCTGATACGTTTTCTTAATCATTATCATTCCCAATGCATACAGAAAATTAGTTTCGTAAATTATCAAAACGAAAGAGATGATATAGATAAATAACAATAATGGTGCGCCAGATAGAAATTGATCTTCGATGTATGTTAACACATCTGTTACATACTTTTGGCTGAATGAAAATCTTTGATAACTGCTTGAAAAAGTTGTTATAAGAACCCTACACAACAGACTTTTCAACTTTAATTTCGAATTAACGTTCCCAAATCAATCAAAGTCTTTCACATGGACACGTAATTTGTTATTTATTGACACTGGACATCGATTTACATTGGACACAGATTTTGAGGTCGATTTGAGAAACGGACATAGATAAGGGACCGGACGTTGATCCGAAAACAACATATATATATTTATATGTATGGGTTCGAATTCCGGCGAGGGCAGAACAAAAAAATTGCGAGAGCAAATTTACAATTTTAACATTGTTGGGTTGATGTTTAGACGAGTTGTATATATATATATATATATAGATTGCCTAACAATGTAATTTTAACACATTATTTAGTAAGTAAATTAAGAATGTTTAAAATATTTACAAAATGGTCAAAATAAAGGCAATATTTCGCTAGACCAACTAGCTTTATCAAGCGTGCATCTATCCAGGTGAAATCGGATGTAGATGATAAGAAACCTTTGCAGCTCAATGTATATGTTGCACTTAGCTGCATTGAAAATAAGAAAAATTTGCAGCTCAATGTCTATGTTGCACTTAAATTTAGCTGCCTTAAAAATTAGAAAATTGTGCAGCTCAATGTATATGTTGCACTTGGATTTAGCTGCCTTGAAAATACATAATTGGTAGTTGAAGTTAGCAACGTCCATTGGCCAATATTACGGGTTAAAAGGACAATGCTTTGTTTTAAATTATTCTTTATCTTTCCTGTATCTTTTCTCGTCTTTTTCGTTAAGACCATCAGGTTCTAAAGTGTGAAGTTGGTGGATCCAAAAGTTTTCTCTTCTCCGTCTTGCCGTGGTGTCTCACTCGGTGTTGACTTCTATAATTTGGAAGGTTACATTATCAAAAGGATGTTACGTTGAACGAAAATGCCTTGTGAGAGGACAGTTTTTGTTGGTTTTGTACGATGAACGATGGTTATTGAGCCGAATATTAAATTTGTCCATTGTTTCTCCCACATACTGAATGCGACAAGTGTCACATGTTAATATATAAATTGAGTTCTCCGTTTTACAGTTGGAATTAGAGTAGATGGTATAATTTTGTTTAGTTACGGAGCTAATGAAAGAACTGTTTGTATTAGCAGCTTTACAACACAAACAATTCCTTCGACCACATTGTTTGTAGCAACCGGGCGATGGAGTAGGCTGCTTTGCTAATACAGATGTCACTAATTTGTCACGGATGTTTTGAGGTCTTCTGAAGGCCATGACTGGTGGTGATGAAAATACTTTTTTTTAGATTTAAATCATTTTCTTTAATTTTCCAATGCTTCTGAACAATGGATGACACATTTTTAAAATCAGGATGGTAAGTGAGTACAAGGGGTGTTCTGTTAGCTGCTTTATTCTTATCTTTGTACTAAAGAAGTTCTTGACGACTAGTTCTGTTTGCTCTTTCGAAAGCGCTATCAATGATATTGTTATTGTATCCTCGAACAACTAGATGTTTACGAAGTTGACCAAGTCTAGCATTTTTTGTATTTTCATTAGAGCATATTCTCTTGATTCGCAATGCCTGGCTGAATGGGATACCACGGGAGCAGTGTTTAGGATGGCAACTTTTAGGAGAAAGGAATTGATGTTTGTCCGTTTGTTTGGTATGAAGGTCCATTATAAGGGTTTCGTTCTTGATGTAACTCGTAGTATCGAGGAAGTTTATTTTCTCCATAGAGGATTCATATGTAAATTTTATTGAATGGTGGAAAGAGTTACAGTGTTCTAGAAATTCATTAAGATGTTCTTGTGAATCTTTCCATTTGAAATCAATATCGTCAATGAATCGGAACCATGATAAGGGCTGATATGGAGCAGAAGCCAAGAGGCGTTTCTCAAGTTGGTCCATAAATATGTTGGCATATGATAGGCCATTTTTGTGCCCATACTAGTACCGTCTATCTGGAGATAGTGTTTTTCATTGAAAGCGAAGTTGTTATTCTCCAGTACAAGTTTCAGAAGTGTAACAAGGCACTCAGTAGGAGGATTTTTTTCACTACGAGTGTTCCATACCTCTTCACACGCTGCTATTCCTTTGTCTTGTGGAATGTTGGTATATAAAGAAGACACTCCATGGATACAAGTAAAGTATTGCTTGGTAAAGGATTGAGGCTTTCCATTTTCTTTAGATAATCAGTTGTGTCTTGAATTAATGAGGGTAGTTGTTTCACATGATGTCTTAGATGATGGTCTACAAATTCTGATATCTTTTTAGTTGGATGACTATTCGCTGACACAATTGGTCGACCTGGATTGCCCGTTTTATGTATTTTAGGCAACATATAGAATCGTCCGGCCTTTGCTTCGTTCTCAAGAGGTCGGAGATAATCAAAGGTGTCATTGTCTATATGCTTATTGTCGAACATCTCTTGAAGGACGGTGTTGATCCTTCGAATAGTATTAAGCGTTGGATCTGTGGTTAATTGTTTAAAAAAAATGGAGTTTGCTATATAATCTGTTTTATTCATGACAACCACAGCGCCCCCTTTATCGGCAGGTTTTATTACAATATCTTCTTGATCTTTTAAAGCTTTCAAAGCTATACTTTCTGACTTGGATAAATTATAATTTCTTGTATTTGTTATACAGGACTTTATATCAGACCTCACGTAGTTAATGAATGACTCCAAGTTATCATTTTTACTCTTTGGTGGTTTCCATGAACTTTTTTCCGAAATTTTGGGATGGGCGTGACTTCTTCATTTGTGTCAGGATCTGAATCTGTTAATCCGGCTTCTTCAAGGTTTTTCTTGCCCCTATTGTAGAAAAAATCTTTCAAGCGTAAACGTCTAGCGAATTGTTCTAGGTCTTCGTCTAGCTGAAAAATAAAGGCAACAGTAGTATACCGCTGTTCAAAACTCATAAATCCATGGACAAAAAACAAAATCGGGGTAACAAACTAAAACCGAGGGAAACGCATTAAATATAAGAGGAGAACAACGACACAACACCGAAACGCAACACACACAGAAACGGACCAAGCAATAGACAAAAAACACCACGAGAATAACAAATATAACATCAAAACCAAATACATGAATTTGGGATAGACAAGTACCGTGCCACGTCTTATATAAAAAATAAGAGAAAACACAAACGACTCAACGTTAAAATGCAACACACACACAGAAATGAACAATATTATAACAATGGCCATCTTCCTGACTTGGTACAGGACACTTTTAAAGGGGAATAAAAGTGGTGGGTTGAACCTGGTTTTATTACATGCCAAACCTCGCACTTTAATGGCAAAGTTAAATATAACATTGAAATGACAACATAATATTACAGGACTACAATACAAATAAAAAGGAGACCATATTAGACAAAGAAAAGCATGATTAATAGATAACAAAAAGCATCAGGTTTAAAATTCAATACGCCAAAAACGCGTCTAGTCCACACAAGACTCAATAGTGACGCCCAGATATAAAAGATCGAAAGTGAAAAAAGTACAAAGTTGTACAGCACTGAAGATCAAAAGTTGAAAGTTATTTACAGTTGATGGGATAGGACAGAATGGCAAAGTTAAATATAACATTGAAATGACAACATAATATTACAGGACTACAATACAAATAAAAAGGAGACCATATTAGACAAAGAAAAGCATGATTAATAGATAACAAAAAGCATCAGGTTTAAAATTCAATACGCCAAAAACGCGTCTAGTCCACACAAGACTCAATAGTGACGCCCAGATATAAAAGATCGAAAGTGAAAAAAGTACAAAGTTGTACAGCACTGAAGATCAAAAGTTGAAAGTTATTTACAGTTGATGGGATAGGACAGAAGTTTAAACCATTACTTAAAAGAGATTCCTCAGCACGTGTGAGTTCTTTAGATGACAAATTTACAACAATGCTTTCAGTTTTTTGTTTCCGTCTTTAAATTTTCTTTTTCTAGGGATCTTATGGTTTGTTGTATTAATATTATTCATATGCTGGTTTAAATGGACAGTGTGAATTTTATCTCTTTGAAATTTATTCCTTTGTTTTTCTTTATGTTTCGATAGTTCAATGTTTTCAATATCGGCGAGGCGACGTTTAATTATTGCTAAATCGTCACGAGAAGTGTTGCTATTGTTGATGATATCTGATATTTCCTTTACAATTTGTTTGTAATTTGTGGTTGTTAAAGAAAGTAACAGTTGAATAAGCTGGATTAAGCAGTTAAACAGAATTTCATTCCAACGGCTCATGAACCTTTTGGATTTATGTCCCAGTGCCTGGGGACTCACTTTGATGTTTAAACCTTTTGGTACAGTTTTACTTTGCATATAATTTTGTAAGTTTGATAAATGATGTTCAGTTTGTAGTTTCTTTTTAGTTAAAGATCTTAATTTCTTGAAATGCTGTGCGCTATCCATGTTGTTAAGATAGCGATAGATTTGAATGGATTACACAAACTTTTGGATCCACCAACTTTACACTTTAGAACCTGATGGTCTTAACGAAAAAGACGAGAAAAGATACAGGAAAGATAAAGAATAATTTAAAACAAAACATCGTCCTTTTATCCCTTAATATTGGCCAATGGGCTTTGCTAACTTCAACTACCAATTATGTATTTTCAAGGCAGCTAAATCCAAGTACAACATATACATTGAGCTGCAAAATGTTCTTATTTTTGAGGCAGCTAAATTCAAGTGCAACATAGACATTGAGCTGCAAAATTTTTCTTATTTTCAAGGCAGCTAATATAAGTCCAACATATACATTGAGCTGCAAAAGTTTCTTGTAAATACTTTAAACATTCTTATATTTACATACTAAATAGTGTGTTAAAATTACATTGTTATGCAATCTATAATTTCATTTGTGGAATTGAATTGATCTCTGTACTGATTAATCCACACTCCCATTTTGTTACATCTCGTGATCAATTTTATTTGGCAATCGCCAATGGCAGTCATCAGGGTTTAAGAACATCAGTTGTTCGACCTGTTAGTCAAATGCGTTTTGTTTAAATATACTTTTTCACTTTTTGGTCTTTTGGAAAATGTTGTTTGTGCTGTATTTAGACCCTTCTACAACGAAATTTGTTTTACATGCACACGTATAAAAATTGCGGTTTTTATCCAACGCAATCATAGGTTTGAACGTAGTTTTCAATTTAGACACGTTTATATATATATACGTACTTATATATATATATAATTATTTTCTGTGATTGTATCTTGCATTAATTTAGAGGATCCTTTACTATGGATAATTGAGCTGATCTGTTTCAATAACATATCCATGCCTTATATATCATGTACTGTAGTACGACGCTAGATTAAAACTGACGAGGAAAGATAACACACGGCCAATGAAAGCTTTATTATTGTGAAGCCCCGATGTTTGTGTGGTCTAGCGCGACGGCTACAGTGCAGGCGATTTGGTGTTACGATATCTCAGTAGCATGGGTTCGAATTCCGGTGAGGGAAGAACAAAAAATTTGCGAAAGCAAATTTACAGATCTAACATTGTTGGGTTGATGTTTAGACGAGTTAAATATATATATATATATATATATATATATATATATATATATATATATATATATATATATATATATATATATATATATATATGTGTGTGATTTTCTTTACGATATGATATTATTTTTAGTTATTAAAATCGCTCATCTGGTAAAAAGTCTTTTTTTTTTAACTTTACATATTCTCTTCATCTTTTATATAAGCTTTGGATTTCAAATGTTTTGGCCACGAGCATCACTGAAGAGACATATTTTGTCGAAATGCGCATCTGGTGCACAAAAATTGGTACCGTTGATTTTATTAAAATTCTGAATACTTAGTATTTAGGAAACAGATTATAATCATAATAATAAAATCTGTTTGTTTCTCTCAATTTTGTCAATTATGCATATTAAAGCAGAGCTCATTAACCTAACATCAAAGTGCTTTGCAAAATAGTAAGAAATGTAGGATTGGTTCGATTATAGAAAAAAAAGCATTTTGACAATTACGCGAAAATCTACGAGACATTTATTTCATATTGCAGTTAAGGATGTTCGCTTCTCACGTTTTTTATTTTTTCCCCAGATATTCTGAATCGTCTGGTTTTATCCATCTAGTACCATTAAAAATTTGGCCCGACCACCGGTACGCCACTTTTCTGTTCATCTTTTTATTTCACAAATATCTATATTGGGTATTCCTGAGTATTCTGATTACTGTTTACTTTGAAATATTTTACTATTTAAGTGGTCCTATATCATTTGCATATATATATATTGAAGTAAGTAAAACATGTGGACAAAACATTATTATTGAAAGGGAAAGTAGTAATTTGGTCAAAATGTAAGTAGAGTAGAAATTAGCCTCCGTCATTTATTCAAGACTTAAATTATCCAATTGGCATGTTAATGGGGCTCTCAAATAAAGATTACTGCTATATTGTCATGGAACAAGGTTATTTTACTAGAATAACAATGGACATAGAGCAGATAAATTTATTTCCCGTTTGAAGCGATGCAATTATTTTTTATTTCAGTTTGACTTTTAAAAAATAATTCCCCGCCAAATTTTCAATGACTTATATCTCGAAAGCGAGCTCAACGATTTTCATTTAGTTCTGCGATAACTTATTAGTTCCCTTATTTAAAATATACTATCTATAATAGTATTTTAAAAAGCTTGATATTTTGAAACATAGTAGCGAACATCTTTGAGTGAAAGAAACACTAAGAAACATTTCCTACTTTCCTTAACCCAAAACAGAACTCTCACTCATTTAGACATTTGACAAAAGATAATGCTACTGTTCACGCCATTCAAATTCATTTATACAGACTGTTATTTAAAGGATCAAGACGAGATGATCAGGGATAGTCGGAACCAATTTGCTGATAATCAAAGACAATCGTTGACCTATACACTAGACAAGGGCCATTTAGATCGAGTAGAACAAAATGACGAAATAAAACGTACACAATGTATACACATTTTTTATTGGACAAATCTCCACAGAAGGAGGCCATTTTCAGCTTAAGTCGATGCTTCACAAAAATCAACACAAAAATCATAGCAACAGTTACGATAAACTAGTGTTCATTGTCGATTTTGAATAAGACAATCAGGGTACAAGTTTTTAGACGGTATATGAAGACAGGTGATTTACCGATAGTATACATTTACACTAAAAGGAATATGGTTACGTTATCATCGTTTGCTGACCTATCAATATTAAATGATTAAGTATCGTTTTGTAGTTGCTGTCTATTTCCTACATGCGATACTACTCGTTTAATCGAATAATCAATTAAGGAAATTACTAAAACTTGGAAAATGAAAACATTAATTTAAAGTCAACCGACCCCCTTTTTTTAACACAGAACCCCTTATCTTCCGAACACTACAATATCAGAGTGTGTGTAAACAGATAATTAATGATAAGTCAATGAAAGCTATTCTTACTACAGCTGAAGTACTATATTTGACATTTTAGGATGATGACACACTAGGTCAATTGTTTGTAGCTAAGTGGAAACCCATTTTTTTGAAATGTGAATCTAAAGAAGTATTAGAACGTATATCAGATGATGGCAAAACTTGGGGAACGTTCAAGCAAACGAAAAAGCTAGGAGACGATGAACGTGAAGAGGAAACTATTGGATTTGTAAATATGTCTTCTGTTACGAGTGTAAGTTTATTATTCCTATCCTTTTTGTTACCTATGAAATAATATTGTGGACATTGCAAATAGTCCGAATAACCTTTAAATCAGACCAATGAGTTCGTTATAATCCATTCTTCTGACAATTCCAAATGTTGTATTCAATTTTCAGATTTCTGTCATTTCAAAGCATGTAATAAAAAAAATAACATATTCAATACTTATAATAGACGAATGTATGGAAAATGTTTAATCTACAAAAGACACATTAGCGGCGAAGTGACACTAAGATAAACAATATGCGTCTAGTTCGATATAGTATTCTGCGTACATTTATCAAATAATGTAAAGATCACATACTTACGCACCATCACATACACACAACAATACATAATGATGAACCTGTGATTGTAATGATTTTATAGCGCTAAACTTGTACGACAGTCGTATCAAATTCGAAGCTCAAACACATCAAATGGTATTTTAGAACTTCACTGCCTCTTATTTTACGCTCATACATGTGCACATTATGATACAATTTATTCAAATTACATAATAGCATGTACTTTATACAAATGTAATTTCATAATTAAATTTTCTTGTTTGTCATATTTTCGGAGACCGAGAAGACAGTTGTTGTCAATTAATGTTAAATGTCTTGAAACGATGCAAAGGATGCGGTTTCTGAGGTTTCTTGTCTTGATCATTAGGATATATTAAAGTGGTACCCAACACCTAGAGTAAAATTCATTTGACTCGTTTAATTTTCATAAAATTTGAGAAAACATTTACTTTGTCTCGTTAAAAAAAATATAAAAATTTCACAAAACTTGAACCTATCACTTACTTGGAAAAAATTGGTTGGATATATAGCAGTTTGACAAACACTAATTTTGATCATTGACAAACTTAATTTTTCCTTATCAATACAACGTGATTCAAACTTTTTAGCTGATTTTACAGAGTAATCTCCCTGTTGTGTAAGGTAACAACTTAATTCGACCCCGCCAGAAAAATTGATATTGCTAATAGAGAGTACATCATTAATATACATGTCTTTGATTTTAAATAATTTCGTTTAATTGTGTGTTTTGTTTTATAAATGTTACTCCAACTCACACGAAAATAAGAAATTGTAGAATTAAACAGGTGGTTCCCAAATGAATGCCATCACAATCAACAAATCCCAGCATACGGATCTCTTGTTCTACGGTGTAGCAGGTTTTTTTTTAATCGGGCTTATTTAGAAAAATATGTAGAACTATATTTATATCCAAATCAATAAATTAAGAGTGTGGTATGTCAGATGTCTTTGATGTGTTTGAGCTTTTGATTTTTCCATTTATTAGGGACTTTCCGTTTTGAATTTTTCTCGGAGTTCATTACTTTGTGATTTTACTTTTTTATGGAGACAAGCAAAGTGAATTATTTCATTAGGACGATTTTTCAATTTTTCATGTCGTATGGTGGTAAAAAGGTGAAAAAGTCAAAGGTTTTTATGAAATTTATTTCAGAAAATGTCCGTTTGATTTTTATTCGATAATTTCTATGTTTGATAGCAATGAAAACAATTAAAAAAATTAGTAAGATGTGCCAAATATCTTTAAGAAATTTAATGCGTAAATCTTTAGAGTATTTGAAAATTTAATATTTTCCGAACATTTTAAAAAACTCACTTTATCATCGATACTTCTTGTCAGTATAGTACAGCTAACGTCAGGTGGTACCTCGAATCAGTAATTCTAATTCGGAAAAAACCGTATGTTGATGTATTATAGGTATATCGATTTTTCATTTTCGTAAATCTAACAATTTATCTGTATTTTAATAATATTTGCATAGAAGTTGTTATATGTCATCTTTTTTCTTTTATTAAAAGTGTATCTTATATCAAGCATGTAGTGGTTACGAATCTGTTAACGAAGGAGATATGTTAACTTCTTTAGAAAACGAGGCAGGTACCGATAGACTAATCAACTGTATGAAAAAGAATGGAGAAACGACTAAAATGCCCTTTCAAATGGTATTGAAGGTAAATAATATGGCAGTTGTTGCCCAGTCGTTTGATGTGTTTGAGTTTTTGATTTTACTATTTGATAAGGAAGTTTCGTTTTGAATTTTCCTTGGAGGTGAGGTAAAATTTTTGGGATTTTAGTTTTTAGCCTATTTTCCGAATAAACACCTGAATTCTCTATTATTAAAACAATCACAGATTAATACCAAATGTGTGGAAAGTATAAACGCTGTGACTATTCGATAACGAAAAAACCATTGGTAATACAGTAACTGCAAAAAATGAAAAACCCAAACATACTGATCTATCATGAAATACCTTTTTAAATAAATACAGTATATGTTAATGCATACATTTAAGAACAAATGAATGCTCCAAAAATAAATAGTAAGATTATCCATATCCTTAAACAAAAACATTATATGTACGTTGCCATTTTTGTAGAAAATGCTCTGTTTAAAGAGCCGATATAGTCTATCTTTTGAATGTCTTCGGCTTTGACATGCTTTATAGACTACCTTTCTTAAATTGTTCGTTGATAATTTCAGGACTTATTATTCATATAGGCTCCAACTGTCTCAGACAAAGCACACTTTCTTTGAATTTAGTCTTGATTACAGATTCTTTTGGTCATATAGCTCTTCAAATGTTTCGATACTTATACATCTAAGGCTTACAGGAGCCTCTGGCCTTTGTTAGTCTTGTAGGATTATTAATTTTAGTTTCTTGTGTATAATTCGGAGTTTAGTATGACCTCCATTTTCACTGAACTAATATAGATATTTGTTTAGGGGCCAGCTGAAGGACGCCTCCAGGTGCAGAGTTTCTCACTGCATTGGAGACCTATTTGATGCTTTTGTCTGTTCTATGGTCGGGTTGTTGTCTCTTTGACACATTCTCCATTTACATTCTTAATTTTATTTCATTTTTTATATGAAGCTTTGACATAGGATTATAAAGAAACCTCTTCGGATGCATACAAATTATTAAGTGTTTTTGCATTGTTACTAGACATATTATTTATTTTATAATGAGCATCTATTTCTTCGCCTGGACACACGTCTTTATAAAGCTTTCTCTTTTGAACGTTGAAACGACAACAAGATAATATAAGTACGATATTGTAAAGTCTGAACCTTCGCGTATAATTACTCTTAATCGTAGTGACAATGAACTCATCATACAGTACTACCTGTGACGTTATCTTATAAATGGTGGCCATAAAAAATTTGTCCACAATGATGTCCCTATATCATGTACATGTCTATCATTATACCCATGTTGCTTTATAGATACTCAAGGTATAACTAAAAATTAGTGAAGATAAAGGAAAATTATGACTGTATTGAAGTGTCAAAATTATAAAACTTGCAGATCAATTGGTAAAATATATGTTTTTGTCAAATTTAATTACTGTGATTATGAAAAGAAAGTTACAAATTACAAAAAATAATAATACTAGTTGAACATATAGCTGAATAACATTTTCTTAATTGTCTCATGACATTTGTTTTGATGTTATAACTTTTAAACAATTCTATCAATTTAAGTTATTATATTTTGACAAGTGAAGAATAGTACACGAATATAATCTTCTTATTCAATAAATTTGTTTACAATGCCTGCTTCAACGTTGATTAAAAATGTTTAAGATTATCTTTAGATCATTATTCTAAACACAATTTAGGCAACTCATTATTTCTCTTTTGAATAAATATATTCAAAATATATTCATTACATCAAATGTTGATGATAGTTTGTTTGTCATATGAACAAATCATAATTAGTTTTTGACAAAGAAAGAACAACCCAAAAATTAACATTATTATTCAAAGAAATTACAACTATAAACACATGAAAACTTTTTTTTAGGTTTCTGCTCTCAGTTCTAATGACTATTTTATAAAGGAGCCAATATTTCAAACATGTTCTATTTTACGTTTAGGAATTTTTGGTCCTTAATGCTCTTCAATTTTGTACTTATTTTGGCTTTTTAACTAATTTGATATGATCGTCACTGATGAGTCTTATGTAAACAAAATGCGGGTCTGTCGTATCAAAATTATAAGCCTGGTACCTTTGATTATTAATTATAGCATTTCTTTTACTTTTTGTTCTTGAGTTCCGTGTGAGACATTATTATGAGAAGGGGATCAATTTTCAAATAGATTATCTCTTAGTTGTTATGCTAATTTTAAAATCAAGGAGGAGTGTTCTTCATCGTCCAACATGTAGCACAGTTTACATATTCTATTCATTTTACGAATTTTATAGTACCCACTATTTTCGATATCTAAATTGTGACGACTAGTTCTATACCACATTTAAGCATTGTCATTTAGTCAAGGGCTTTAAAGAGTATAATTCTTTCAAGTCATTTCAATTATTAATTCTATATAAAACATGTAAAAGACCAAGGTTGAATGAAATACTTTTTGCAAATGTATACTAGAATATGTATTGTGCCAGTCCAGCAGTTTCGACAAAATAATAGACAGAATGAAAAGGGATTTAATTAATAGACCATATAAATCTCACATTCTATAGAAGTTTTTTTTTTTTATCTTAAGATAATTTTTGGCTGTTAACTGACAGAAATAAGCCTTACTGAAGATAACATATTTGATAACTTTACAATTGTTTCAGAAAACAAGACAAATTTTTTACCTAGATAATTTCTCTTTATAAGATTTACTTTATACTGAGAGATAAGAACTTTTTCATTACGATTAGAATTCTAATGAGCATTTATCTAAATTTGATAACTAAGTTGGCTTTTAGATACTATTTTTGAGCAATGTTGAAGTACTCATAGCTTGAAAAATAGCACTGTGATCCATACTTTGTATTATATTTTAGAAAAAGCAAGGTAAAATCTTTCTGTTGACAAAGTATAAGAAATCTATATCTAAGGAAATATATACCCGATCTACCTTTAAAGGAACCTAAGTTACCTGTACAGGTAATTTTAATAAAACAATCAAGCTCAAAACGTCAACCCTGATTTCATTGAAGTAATCAGATATAATATCTACCTATGTTTTATAATCTCAATAAATGGCCAACATCTCCAGATAAACATAATTAAATACCCAATTGGTCACCATTTGATGTTAATCATACAAAAAAGGTGGACATGATTTAGAGGATGTCCCAAGTTGTACTGTAGATACCACGATTAAAATTTGTAGTTGCGCCAGACGCGCGTTTCGTCTACAAAAGACTCATCAGTGATGCTGGAATAAATAAAGGTAAATAGCCAAATGAAGTTAACAGCATTTAGTTTTTCCAAACAGCATGATTTTTGCGTAATCCAATGAACAGTGTAACCATCGCTTTAAGTTAGACAATGTTCAAAGTGATAAATGGAGAATTCAAATTATAGATTGACGGGGACTGGTTCAAATATAATCCTGGGAAATCTGCTTCAAAGAAAGAAACATTATATCTGCCCTACGGACAAGGAGATGTGTTAGAATTTGTCAGTGAAAAAGATACAAATTGGTGGAAAATGAAAAAGCTTGTAAACAGTAAGGAATTCATCATGCCACATTCACACTTAAAGAAGGTATGTTTAAATCAAATAACTATGGTATCAATTTCTTTAATACATATCTGTTTGTGATATATCTACAAAAAAGGGCATCATTTGCCTTCATCATGTTCATGTCATTGTATATATTTAGGTAAACACAGGTAGGTATGTAGGTCACGTGACAGGGATAGTGAAGGTCGTGTGTAGTTTTGTGGTGAGATAAAAAAAAACAGTTATAGAAACTCATACAAGATTTGTATAAAAACCAACGTTATTTTTCGTTTACTTAGCAAAAGTTAGTTTGTAATAGATCACGCCATTCGAAATATGTTCGAGTACAATCAAATCCGGAGGTCAACAATTGTTTGTTAACACTGGTTCTTTTCACGAGGGACTGTCGCCCGAAAAGACACATGGTGATCAGAAACATGCCTACACTGCACAATAAAATTGAGAATGGAAATGGGGAATGTGTCAAAGAGACAACAACCCGACCAAATAAAAAACAACAGCAGAGGGTCACCAACAGGTCTTCAATTTAGCGAGAAATTCCCGCACCCGGAGGCGTCCCTCAGCTGGCCCCTAAACAAATATATACTAGTCCAGTGATAATGAACGCCATACTAATTTCCAAATTGTACACAAGAAACTAAAATTAAAATAATACAAGACTAACAAAGGCCAGAGGCTCCTGACTTGGGACAGGCGCAAAAATGCGGCGGGGTTAAACATGTTTGTGAGATCTCAACCCTCCCCCTATACCTCTAACCAATGTAGAAAAGTAAACGCATAACAATACGCACATTAAAATTCAGTTCAAGAGAAGTCCGAGTCTGATGTCAGAAGATGTAACCAAAGAAAATAAACAAAATGACAATAATACATAAATAACAACAGACTACTAGCAGTTAACTGACATGCCAGCTCCAGACTTCAATTAAACTGACTGAAAGATTATGATTTCATCATATGAACATCAGGCACAATCCTTCCCGTTAGGGGTTTAGTATCATACCATCATAACATATATGAGAAGAACATAACCCGTGTCATGCCAATAACTGTTTTTAGAATAAATGTGTTTAGTTCCGATGCAAAGACCTTATCAGTGACTCAATATTAACGCCAAAATATGCAATCTTTAATGACTTGACAACAGTATCGTAATTATATCCTTTCTTAATAAGTCTATTCAAAGGTTTTGTAAGTTTCTGAGGTGAATACTGACACCTTTGTGCTTTATAAAGAATGTTTCCATAAAAAATTGGATGTGAAATACCTGAACGTATTAGAAGTCTGCATGTTGAGCTATATTTACGAATGATGTCTTTATACCGATGATAAAATTTAGTAAATGTTTTGACTAGTTTGTGATATCGAAAACCCTGGTGTAATAATTTTTCAGTAATACATAAATTTCTCAACCAGTACACCGCTTCAGTACCCTTACCCGCTCCCTTTCCCTGGCCTCCCTCCATCTCATTCTGGATCATATATTTGTGTTTTTACTTTTTGTTAACATTACACCAGTGTCAACAATTGTTTGTTACCATAACACCAGTGTCAGCATTATTGCTAACTTGTTATCAGTCTTTTAATTAAACTTATTCTTCTTAACCTTTACCTATCAACATGACAATGCAAATGCACAGCGTAAATTGATTTGTCAAATAAAACATACTCGTTATTTGATTCACCATCACAACAACCTTAAAAAAGTTTAAAAAAACACCAGTTTCCATTCTTTTCACGAGGGACTGTCGCCCGAAGAGACACATGGTGATCAGAAACATGCCTACACTACACAAACCAGTACACAGCTTCAGTACTCTTACCCGCTCCCTTATCCTGGCCTCCCTCCATCTCATTCTTGATCATATCCGACGTTTAGTCGGCCGCTACCTATAGTTACTGATACCAACGTGTTAGTCATATTATGCAATATATCACAACAATCGATAGCTGGCTTAGTAATTTAGAAAATATGGACAAATTGGATAGCTTTTGTGGAAATATGGAGAACTTTTATTTTGGAGTAAAAACTGAAACCAGTATTGGAAACCTTCCTTTTCAGATGACTGAAATACAAAATACATACGATTCTCAAAATATAAAACTTTGTTGAGTTACATGTATATAAGGATACTATGTGGGCAGCTATTGCCGCTGGTGGGTCAGGTAGTCAAAGGAAGAGGGTTGAATAAAAAAAGAACTAGAACATATACAGAAACAACTGGAAGAACTGCAATCAATTGTGACAGATCTGCAATACGAATCTCTGAAACAAAACTGGGTGTTCTGTGGAGTCGTTAATCAACAAAATTAAAACATTCAAGTCTATTAAAAGGGTTTATTCGTTCTGCAATTAGTATTAAAAAGGAAATTAAATTTGTTAATATCAGACACATGAACAGCAAATTCAAATCTCGACCAATAATTGCATCGTTTAAACAGTTGGATGACCGGAGCAAAATGAGGCAATTAGCTGATAAGTTAAAAGGGTCTTCTTTCAGCCTTAGTGAACAGTATCCATCTGATATACTGGTTAAACCAAAAAAGTTGATTCTAATTTTAAAAGAAGTCCGAAGTCAAAATGTCAAGGCAGTGTTGCTCAAGGACAAGCTTTATGTTGATAATATTATTTTCGACCCTTTATAACATAAACAGTTTTTAATGGAGTAAAAAGTTGCATTTCCAAATGGTGCTAGTTCGGGGAAATCGAAGCCGAATTATACGACAATGACTCAGACCCCAACTGCAGTTTGCCTGACTGAGATGGACTGCTGTCAGAATACTTTAATAACACTGATGGCGATTGTGTATATCATGAACTTGACGAACAGATTAAAGAGGAGGAGATTTTAAAAGCCATTCGCAATTTAAAACACAATAAAAGTCACAAAGTAGATGGTATATTGAATGGATATTTTAAAGGGGCACTAGCTACGAGATATATAAAAAATCTAAAGTATGATTTGTTTTTGTTCAATCAATTATGAAAGTAAAATAGTGAAATAATAATTCGGGTTTAGCAGCCAAAATGGTTCAATTTTGTCCAATTAAGCTAAATAACATTAAATAATGAATTATCCACTTGCAAGTGAATAATTAGACCTAATTAAATCCGTATTCAATTTAAGCCCTTTACTAAAGATGGACAACGTTAGCATTGTACGTGTACTGGTTATGTAAAGGTCAACCAAAATTTCAACATTTAAAGTGAAACTAAGGTAAATCATTTGATGACTGATTCGATCAAGCAATAATATTTTTTATACAGGTAAACACGATGAGATATATTTTTAAACCATAAAATGAAATTAAACATACCTATTAAAATCCAACTGCACGAGTTGGCCTAATCTATCTATATTTATGTTAACATCGCTTATATGGTCATCTGAGGTCAACTCGATAGTTAATTAGATGGCGTCTACACTTAAATATACACGAAATGAAACAACATATTATCGACCCTTTTTCTGTAAATTGTTTACTTTAGAATTTTGATAGTTTGGATAAATGTTTAACATTATTTTAAATAAAATATGAGAAATTGAGTCAAATTTGTGCCAAAAAATTTGACAGCTAGTGCCCTTTTAAAGAGTATAATTATGTGTTTATGCCCACATTAGTCAAGATTTTTCATGGTATTTTACAGTCCAGTATTTTTCCTACTAGCTGGGCTATTGCTATACTTGTGCCTATTTTCAAGAAAGAATACGAAGACGATTCAAATAACTATAGAGGTATAAGTCTTGAAAGTAATTTCGCCAAATTATTTACTTCCCTATTAAACTAACGTTCGGTGGAATAGTCAGATTCTTTTGATGTAATTTCTGCCTCCCAGTTCGGCTTTCACACAGATTTGGAACTGTAGATGCCATTTTTACCCTAACTCTGTAAAGGCCCTATTAGCAAACGAAGTCTTTATTTCACAAAAGTGTTCAAAGGCCCATGCTATGGTATAAATTGTCAAAAATTGGTATTCAAGGTAAACTTTTAAGTGTAATTAAAAATAATGTATTCTAATGTGTCTACTGATGTATGGGTTGATGGTTTTAATTCTGATTACTTCACCAATAAATTGGGCTTGATGCAGGGAGAGGTGTTATCTACCATAGTTTTTAGTTTACCTGGCCCAGAGGACCAAGTAAGCTTTTGTCATTGCTTGGCGTCCGTCGTCCGTCGTCATGGCTTAAAATAGAACAGAGGGGTAAAATGTATATTTGGGCTCATATCTCTGAAACCAAAGCATAAAGAGCAAATCTGAAATTGGTAAAATTGTTTATTAGGTCAAGATCGATCTCTCCTGAAATTTTCAGATGGAACATATAATCGGTTGTTGGGTTGCTGCTCCTGAATCGGTAATTTTAAGGAAATTTTGCAGATTTTGGTTTATTATCTTGAATACCATTACAGATAGAGATAAACTGTAGCAGCAATAATATTCAGCAAAGTTAGATCTACAAATAGGTCAACATGACCGTAATGGTCAGTTGGCACCTTAAGGAATAATTGCCTTTTATCGTGAATTCTTAACAATTTTTCGTAATTGTTTTTAATCTTTTACAAAAATCTTCTTTGAAACTAATGAGACAAAGTAGTAGGTCCAGTAAGACCCCTGTTTGGCCCCAAAATAGAGCAGTTTTACAAATTGGTTAAAATGTAAACTTTTAGTTATTTATTGGACAGGCGAATGCTTCTGCTACATAAATATGGTCTGTTTTTGACAATACAATGCACATATATTGCGTACTAGCATCATTAAGTCATGCTCAGTTACTGAAATCTTCACAATTCTAGCATTGAAGTTAAATTTTAGACGATTTCTGTGTAAAACGAAAGGGGCCGCATTCGTGTTTATCCTTAATATTGAAATGTAAGTTGTATTTGATGATAATAAATAACATATATTAAGATTGAGGATGAACACGGATGCGGCCACTTTCATTTTTGACACAAACCATCTGAAAAGTGACATTTTCGGCATATTTGGTAGATTTTACATATTTGAGCTTGAATCAGATCGGTTTTAATGACTAAATCAGTTAAAATCTTTCACATAAACTAATTGAATCAAATGAAATAGACATTTAAGTGTTTAAAAAGTGGTCAAAATCTTACGTCAGATGAAACTGAAATTTGAGGCCAAAATCGGTCCTTACCGGACCTACTCCTTTAACCAAACTTTTCCATAATCATCATTAGGGTATATACCAAACTTTTCCATAATCATCATTAGGGTATATAGTTTACAAAATGTGTCCGATTACCCCGCCCGCTAACCAAGACGGAGGACATGGCTAAAAATAGTACATAGGATAAAATGCAGTTCTTAACACATATCTCTGAAACCGCATTTAGAGCAATAGTGACGAGAAATAAAATTGTTTATAATGACCAGACCAATCTGCCCTAAAATTTTCAGACGAATAAGGCAACCGTTGTTGGGTAGGTACCCCTGAATTGGTAATTTTAAGAAAATTTTGCAGCTTTTGATTATTATCTTGAACTTTATTATATATAGAAATAAACTTTAAACAGCAATTATGTACAACAAAGTAAGACCTACAAATAAGTCAGCATGTTCAAAATGGTAAATTGCCCTTGGTAGTCAATTTTTTTACAATTTTAAGAAGTTTTGTAAATATTTACAAATTTTTACAAATATTTTTCTCTGCAACTACTGGACCAAGTTCATTGTAGATAGGGATAAGAACTGTCATTCAAGTGAGATGTTTATTTAACTATAAAACCAGGTTTATTCCTTATTTTTCAGATGTCGTTTTGATTTAGTTAAGTCATTAAAACTAATATTCTATAGTGTGTCTTTCTATGTTGTCATATAACACTTCTATTTCAGGTTAGGATGAAGATTGGAGCCTGTTAAAACATTTAAATCCGCTGAATTTATCTGCACCGGTCCTATGTTTAGGAATCTATTGTTCAGTAGTTGTCGTTTGTTGATGTGGTTAATAAATGATTCTAGTTTCTTGTTTTGTACATAGATCAAACCGTTGGTTTTCCTGTTTAAATGGTTTTACACTAGTTATTTAGGGACCTTTATATCTTGCTGTTTGGTGTGACCCAAGGACTCCGTGTTGAGGACCACCCTTTGAGCTATAATAGTTTACTTTTACATAATTCTGACTTTTGTGGAGAGTTGTCCCATTGGCACTAATAACACATCTTCTTTTAAATATATACATAAGCCAGAATATGCATCAAATGATGACGAATGTAATATGATCTGTGAATCCTACGTAAAACTAGTGTACTAATGTTTTTTTTTATTCCCAACTCTACGTAGCTTCAAGATGACAAGATATTATTCTAACCGAACACCATAACATACTTTAAACCAAAACGTCAACCTTTTACAATTACATGTTTAAATCTGGCTAAAAATCCTGTTTTGCTTAGATATTAATCAGTTCATTTCATAGAGAGCATATGAAAAAAAAAAACCCAGATGATGTGACTACAAACACCAAGGAATAAACAAAGACTGCATTATACCGCTGTTCTAAAGTCATAAATCGATTGAGAGAAAACAAATCCGGGCTACAAAAATCTAGAGAAACACACCAAATATAAGAAGAAAACAACGAAACAACAGACATATTGGAATGCAACAAACTAAATAACAATGAATCACAATAATAAAAACGTTAACTTACTTTAAAAAAAACCTTATCTCGTGCAAGGGCGGAATCACAGAGCTATATGTTACCGGTTGATGTGGATTGCACTCTTGAAAATAACGTGTATATTAATGGCCACAGCCAATTTAGAAAATTCACATTTAATGTTGCCATTTAATTACACGAATTCCATTTACTTATCAGTAAAACATACATTTAACCATTCACTTTCTGTTCTATTAAGTTACTTATTGGAAAAGACCCACAGGGACCAACACAACAGATGGAAACGGTATTTTATAATTATAAATTATAACAATTCTTAAAGCTCAACAATGAAAGTGTGTATATCCATTGATAACTTTCCATTACGGTTAACCAACTTATATTACATGTTCATAATTTAGATATCAAGAATACTTTTCTTTCCTAATGTTAATTTATTATATCTTAGCGGTAATGTTTCACGTTTTCTTATAAAGTTGACATTATTCATTAAAATTGAAATTTAGATTTATCAAGGAGATATGATAAAACCGAAGGGAATAAAGCAATATGGTGTTACCATAGAGTTTAAATTGAGATTGGAAATGGGGAATATGTCAAAGAGACAACAATCCTACCATAGAACAGACAAGAGCAGAAGGTCACCAATAGGTCTTTAACGCTGCAGCGAGAAATTCCCGCACAGGAGGCGTCCTTCGGCTGGCCCATTACAAAAAAATATATACTAGTTAAGTGATTATGGACATCATCCTTAACTCCAAATTATACACAAGAAACTAAAATCAAAAATCATACAAGACTTACAAAGGTTCCAGACTTGGGACAGGCGCAAATATTCGGCGAGGTTTAACATGTTTTTTGAGATCTCAACACTCCCCCCTATACCTCTAGCCAATGTAGAAAATACGCACAGTAAAATTCAGTTCAAGAGAAGTCCGAGTCCGATGTCAGAAGACGTAACAAAAGGAAATAAACAAAATGACATACATATAATACATGATAATACATAAATAACAACAGACTACTAGCAGCTACTGACGACATGTCAGCTCCAGACTTCAATTAAACTGATTGAAAGATTATGTCTTCATGATATGAATATCAGGCACAATCCCTCCCGTTAGGGGTTTAGTATATTACCATCATAAAATGTATGAGAAGAACATTACCCGTGTCGTGCCAACAACTGGTTTTTACATAAATGTGTTCAATTCCGATGCAAATACCCTATCAGTGAATCAATATTAAAGCAAAATGTGCAATCTTTTATGACCTGACAACAGAATCGTAATTATATCCCTTCTTAATAAGTCTATTTAAACGTTTTGTTAGCTCATGAGGTGAATACTGAAATTTTTGTGCTTTGTGAAAAATATTACCATAAAAGATTGGATGTGAAATACCGGAACGTATAAGAAGTCTGCATGTGGAGTCATATTTACGAATGATGTCCTTGTACCGATGATAAAACGTAGTAAATGTTTTGACTAGTTACTGCTTTATTAGTGACAAATCTTTATCCCTTAGAAAGTGGATAGAAAGATTTATTGTCAAGAGAAAAATTACTTTAAGCCTGCTTTATGGAACTGAGAGCAATTTTCAAAACGAAGGTTCCAGTGCATTGATCCGCCTTACACATGGTTATTGAAACACATTTTTAATATGTGTTTTGATACCGAATATTGGGTTATGTTGGTTGTAGTTCTATTTTGGTATATTTGGTGCCTCCGATGAAAGTAACAAAATAAAAAAATAAAGCAAATACTAAAAATTGAAACGCCAAAATCGTGTACCGGTACGACAATATCGTAATGCTAATTGTTGGGGGAAATATGTTATGTTATTATATCTTCCGTATATTTCCTACAAGTCTATACATATAGCCAAATCTGCAAATAAATACCTGGTATAACTTGACAACAACACTATATAATTTTTACTTATTGTCAATTTTCTGAAATTGTTAAGAAAACACAACATGATTTTTTATTCACACATGTCATAAATATGCCAGGCTATTGCTGATTAGACGCCGTTCTTTGTAATAAGAATGTATCAAAACTCCTTGTAATCCTTTATATTCAATTAATAAATATGTACTGCCGGAGGCACAAGGATTACAATTTAAATCCTTAATCGTCAATAGATTAACATGTACTACAATAGAGATGATTGACAATTATTTCTAATGATATTTGTAAAACAAAAATAATCTATTTAAAAAGCGTTTTTAATGTGTAAGACTTTATAAGCTTTGAACCGCGATATACGGAATTATTTGCACTTGTAGCCGTATCCGATTCCTTCATTAAGTTAACTTTGTCGTATTTCTAGTTTGAGAAATTCAATGATAGTTTGTCAATAAACGGGTCAATAAAGACAAATATGAATGAGCTTGCTCACTACTGATGTCCCAAAATTAAACACATGACTTTTGAGAGAAAACCACCAAAATATCCCGACGCCAAAAATTTCCAATCGACAGTCATATATCTTAAGGACTGTTACGTTTTATGAAACCTGATAACTTTGTTTTATAAAGTGTCATATTCATTAATCGAACAAATGCTTTGCTAATGAGAGTGATATGTCGAACCATACATCATGGCGCATACAGCTTTGAATTGAAAATTAATATTTTTCTTTCCAAATTTATTGTTTGTTATAAGACGTTTAAAAGTCTTTTACAAATGTGGCAATGTGTCTCTTTTACCTAAAACGCATATATCATTTATTTTAGTTCGAAGTACAACATTCCGATAAGTTTATGTATTATTGATTATCTTACCTCCTATAGTTTAATGGGTATATGATTGGTTTAAGGACCTCATATGGTGACTATATTTTTGTGATATAGGGTGTGGAAAATATATTTGGTTAGTTACAATATAGGAGTAGTTACCCTATAGGGTTAGTTACCATATTGGGTTAGTTAGAAGTACTTCCATTTCAAAACGAAAAAAAGATATATTAAAGGTTCAAACAGACGAAGATATTGCTGTTAACGTTTGACAGACATTCCTTATAACAAATTAAAGCTAACAATTTCTTATTTTTGGCGATTTTACTTGTATAGACCAAGGGGAGTGGGTTCTTTAAACTAAGTATTGAAGACTTAATCACTTTGATAGGCTGCTAGTCCAAATACCACATGTGAAGATAATCGGTAAGATACATGTGTTACACGGTGTGCTAGTTACCTAATACGATGTATATGGGGTCAGTAAATTCCGTATGGGAATTCGAGCTTCCCCCATATATATCGTACTAAGTCACCAACACACCATGTAACTAATATTAAATAGTGTGGTACTGATCTAATACGATATATTTGTTCAGTTAATCATATCGGATGAGAATGAAGCTATATTATACTCGCTTAATCTTCACCAGTTAATCTCTGATGGATAGTTGTATCCTTGGCTTTCGTGCCACATCTTTTTATTTTTTAAACAAAACTCATTAGCAATGGGTCTCACTGGATCGAATAGGCCTCTAGTTTTGTTTTAACTGCAGTTATAATAGTAAAAAAGTGTTGCATACAATTCTCTTTCTAGATGTATTACTAAATTGCGTTAAATGTTTTCATAGGAGGAAAGGAATATAATTGTAATAACGGTTGCTAAAATTCCTGGAGGTGTGCTTACGGCTTGTCCACAATCTTATTATGCAGACGAACAAGGCATGGTACGAAAGTACAAATTTCTTCCATGGAAAGCTGACATGCTTAAATCTCGGACAGGTCAGTTTCTTACCATTACCTTTGTTTAATTTTCAACTTATGTTTCCCTGAAAAGATTGCAACTTTTCAGGGAAACATAAGGATTTTCGCTCGTTTTTTTTTATTGATCATTGTTCATTGATGGAACAAAAAATAATATGAACCAGTTAAATAAGAAGAATAATCAGATGCGTTTCTAAATGCATACAAACAAATCATCAAAAACCGAAATATCGCACAACAACGTACTTTTGACACAATTAAGAAGGAACAATTATTAAATCTTTTAAATTTTTAATTTCTATACTTTGCCTTTAACAAGATGCTTTTATATAAAAAGACTATAAGCCCTTGTGATGCAAACTTCAATTTCACATTTTAATTTGAGACAAAGAATATAAGACGATTTCTAAGTCAAACGTGTTAATATTATTGCACGAGAAAAGTGAATTTAAAGATATATATAGAAACTTCTAGCAGCCATCAGCATTGAAAAAAAACAAGATCAAATTGAAGAATACAATGAATACCTTTTTGTGTTGTTTAGTTTTAGTTGTCAATGTTGTGTCTAGTGTACTATTGTTTTTCTGTTTGTCTTTTCCTTTTTTAGTCATGGAGATGTCAGTTTATTCTCGATCAATGAGTTTGAACCTTTCTCTGGTATCCTTCGCATTTGTTTTGTATAAAAGTCCAATGATTGTGATTTGAATTGTTTAAGTTATCATGATGCTAACATCGGCACTAAAGATATCTGAATACAGCAAACTGATTATTTTTCGTTTTTTTTTCAAAACTTCAGTTTGACATTTCAAAAAGTATTAATATTTTAGAATTAGTACCTTTATTCTATAACTGTTTTAGATAAACACAACACACACACACACATATTTCCTTTTTTCAAAACTAAGTTGAATTTGATTGAAAATTCATGGTCACCGATTTCACTCAAATTTTCATATTTTATTCATAACAATGTAAAACATTTATCCGAACTATAAAAAATGTGAAATAAACAGTTTACAGAGCATAGTGTCAATAATAAGTAGTTTCGTTTCGTGTGTATTTTAGTCTAGACTCGAGCTCCATCTAGTTAAATATCGAGTGGACCTCAGATGACCATATAAGCGATGTAAACATTAATATACTAATGATTAGATATAAATACATTGAGCCAACATGTGCAGTTTTTATAGGTCTGTTTAATTTTATCGAACATCAATCGTCGAGATTCAAGATTCCCTTTCTTGATTTGTTTTACTGACCAATAATTGGAAATAAGTAATGGAATGTGTTCACAAATTCGTACAAAAGTAGACAGACACATTTGATGATGACAAACAAAACACTATATTCGACAAATGTATGCAATAAATATATAGCTGCTTCTTAATTTAATTACTTACATCAAATGAAGGAATATATGGGATTAAGAAAATTGGACAAATGAATGTGTTGTTTGGATAAAAGTTTGTTTAAATTTTCAATCATATACAGGAATCTAAGCAAATACCTTAAATAATACCCTATACCAAGTTAACATAGGGCAGCGAACTCCATGAGTTTTAAAAAAGTTATATAACAGTCGGCACAACAAAGTGAGGAGATATCTACCCTTTCATTTTACATGACCCAAAGTGCCGCATGTGTGCCATCATCATCAATTTGCTTACGTCGTCTTCGTTGTCTGTCGTCATCGTCGTCGATGTCACCAGCGCCGTCGTCATCGTTTTTCTATTTAAAAAAAATATTCTCCCCTGAATCTACAAGACCAAATACCTTTAAACCTTAACAGAATGTTCCTTTGGGTGATTTGCTTATAAATGTATCCGAAGTATCGTCACATCAAGAAACATGACCGCCAAAGCGAAATATAGAATGTAGGGGTCAAATGCAGTTGTTGGCTTATAACGCGGTAATAATGTTTTATAGGTCTAGATCTATCAGCCCTGAAATTTGAAGTGTTGAAGACCGTACTTTTACCTATAATGGTTTACTTTTACAAACTGTGACTTAAATGGAGATTTCTCTCATTGGCACATATTCCACACTTCTAAAATCTTTTTGACTGCTTAAGGAGTAATTGCCTTTAAAATGTTTTGTGGGGTCTAAAGAAGAGAGGACATGTAATTTGTGTTTAACTGCAATTGGCAATGAATACCATTATTTATTTGAATGCAACTCTATATTAGTAAAAAATATCAGAAATCAGCATATTCCAGAGTACTATGTGAAATATCCGTGTGAAGCAAAAATGAAAGGACTACTGTCATTGACTAATATTAACGTACTTGAAAATGTGTCTTTATTCATTTCAAAGTTAACTAAAATATTATAATATTAAAATACTATAATGTAAAGTGAAGTAATATTCTATATATTACATTTCTTCTAAGTTGTTTTATTTATTTCTTTAACTGTATGTGATTGTATTTTGTATTTTTTGTAATTTACCTCTTGTTTCACATGTCAATGTGACGGAGTGTTTTTGAAATAAAAGCATATTGTATATTGTATTACTATTTCAAAAATATTCTTTTATAAACTTCAAGGCAAAATATGAATGTTCCATAGGCATGTTAGGTTAACTAGTTTATAGATTGTTTTCAGGAATTTGTCAGTTTATAGCTTCTGACTTCATACAGGAACTTCCTAGGAACAAAGATAAGAAGTTAGCAATATCCTTTAACTGTACTTTCCGCTATGTAGAATCATATTCAAAACAGTGTAGCTGTGGCCATTGATTGACAACCTTAAATTATCCCATTGACTGGGGCAGATTAGGTGAACGTGTGTCTGTAACGACAACTGCTCACTACTTACTTATTATAGAATTTAAACTGTGGGGTCACCAAAGGTTCTTAACGCCTTTAATATTAAAATAGTTCGAAAAATTAATCAGGAATAACTTTATGTTTTGATTTATATTATTGATATAACATCGTGTCATTCCTGATTAGTTTTTCTAATTTCTTTATTTAGGTGTTGAGAACCCTTTGTGACCCCACAGTTTAAGTGCCTTTAACAAGTACATAGTGAGCAGCGGTTGTTACAGCGAACGTTCACATAATCTGCCCCAGTCAATGGAATAATTTAAGGTTGTCAATCAACGGCCACAGCTACACTGTTTTGAATATGATTCTATATAGATGTTGTTCTTTCACCAAATAATTCAAAATTTGGTGACTATGTCGAACGCATCTATCCCATCAAACTAGAGATAAAGGATACTGCAGATACAATTAAGTCGGCCTCATATCTTGACTTACGTCAAGAAATTGACAATGAGGGTCGGTTGAAAAATTTACGACAAAAGAGATGATTTCAGCTGTCTAATTGTAAACTTTCCATTTCTAAGTAGCCACATTCCAGCAGCACCTGCATACGGGGTATATATCTCCCAATTGATACAATTCCCTTCCCTTTCATGAATGTGACCTCCCGAATTAGACTTTTTACCGGATGTATTATCACATAAGCAACACGACGGTGCCACATGTAGAGCACCTCTAGTTTTTGGTTGCGTTCCTGTTGCGTTCCTGTTGCTTATTCTTTATTTTTCTATGTTGTGTCATGTGAACTATTGTTTGTCTGTTTGTCTTTTTCATTTTTAGCCATGGCGTTATCAGTTTTTTGTCGATTGATGAGTTTGACTATCCTTCTAGTGTCTTTCGTCCCCCTTTTATAAAAATTGAAAATAGGGGTCAAATGAAGCGTTTGGCTTTCATTTCAAAATTTAAAGCAGAAAAGAGCAAAACCCACATGATGAAAGTGTTGAACAGGTTTATATCTACCTGTCAAGTAATTGGTAGATCAATAGGACAACCAGTTATGGTTAAATTTTATAGTTTTGGGTTATGTTTTACCTTTAATACTAAGAGAGAGAAAGTGAAAATCACAAATTGTACAGCGAAGTAAGATCTACTAATAATTCAAATACCTGAAACTGAAATTTCAGGTGAGCGATATCATGAGTCTCTTGTTATAGTATCTACTTTTGATTGGAATTGCACGTTTAAGCATGTCTTGTCTTCTTAAAAGAATACGAAAACAATTAACAATATATCATATACATCACATGAACGGTTAACTATAACTTTTGTTGATAGTATCATTATTGTTTCAGAACCATGCAATATTGAGAAATGGGATTTGAAGAAACATCTAATCGATACTGTAAATGATGTTATCCTAAAAGATAACATGAAGAAAAGCAAATGTGTTATTCTAAAAGGTATGTCAAGACAACATTTTTTTTATTATACATTTTTTATCTTTTTCATGTGTGTTTATTAGTCAGATTTTACTAAGTAAAATTTAACCAATCACAAAAAAGGTAACTTCTAATACTGTGGAGATGACGCTGTTTTTATAGCCTTGATAAACATGAATTTTAGTCTCATTGCATTATCACTATGTAATGTCACATTATGTGTATTTTGAATCTGTAGTCCTCAGAACTTTTGTTATATAGTCTTATCCCGTGATAATTTATTGGCTGATTGGATGCCTCTATAGGGATATGCTTCCTCGTCATCCCGGTCACCAGAACTTCTTTGTTGTCGTTAATTTTTATTGAGATGTTCACCATTATGAAATAATTGTTTATTTAAATTACAATAATCCAGGAATGGATTTGTGCTTGAATAGCAAAAATAACCGTTTATGACTATTGAGTCTTCTGGGCCCTTCAGTTTCGTAATTGGATATATCTTTTAGTCTTCTTTCAATTGCGTGTCAATAATGACTGTTATGTGTAGGAAACATGCATCTGACGTAAACAATTTTAGGCCTGATATCTATGATGAGTTTATTTTCATAGTAAACTTTGAAAGGTTAAAAACAATACACATGACTAAATAATTTTAGGTAATTTTCAAGAGATTAACAACAATAGCTGCACATGTCATAACATTTTATTTTTGTTCGTAAAATATGTCTTCATGCAGTTTTTGAAATTTTAAGTATTATTAGTTCGACATCAATCTGTGTCATACATTTAACCAATGAATAATTATCTGACTAAAATTTACTTTGTATTGTATCATAGAAAATTAAATAAGTTTGTTTAAGCAAGAAGTAAGAGTTTAAGTACCGTTTTATCAATATCTAGCTTCTTAAAAAAAAAATAAGGAACCGGAAGCCCGATGGTATATCATTTTTGTTGCTGTGCAAGTTTGAATTATAAAGCAAAAGCTTCTATCACACTTGAATAAAAAAAAGTTGAGACAGTTAAGTGTTTTTCAAATAATGGCAATGCTGTCTTATCCTAAATGAATTGTTCTATGTTCTCTGCACATGTTTTATTATTTGTTCGAAGTATGATTATTATTATGTTTATAAATCATCAGATTCATGAACTAAGAAGTGGACGTTTTCCATGTGTCACTTGAATCTTATAACGGCTTATCAAGTTTTCAATATTGATAATTTAGAGATGTTACCATAGGAAATTGATTATTAAACTCAAAAATAGCAACCATATACTATGAAAACCTAAAACTAAAAAATTAGTATACGCAACTGTTTGTTATAAAGCAAAACGAAACAAATAAAATAGACAAAACAAATTTATTTTAAATATTAACAAGGTACCATTTAAGTTTAGAAATTTGTCAATAGCGTATCGTTCAAAAATATGATTTTCAAAATATAAAGGAAAAATCAATGTGAGTAGCATTTTTATTTAAGTGACCAGTATATTCTCTATTGAGTTTTTAATGCGGTGTAATCTATAACGTATGTGCATTGAACATTACATATTATTAATAAGAAAATTCATTATTTATAGGCTTGATGGGGACTGGAAAAACCACTCTGGCTTTAAAGTATTGCTATGATTTCAAAGAGGCAAATTCCTCAAGTGTTGTGTGGAAGTTTAAATGTTCAAACATAGATTTGCTGAAAGAGTCAATGCATGAATTATGGCAGCAACTTGAAATCTGTGGCAATAACTGTATAAACCATTCCCTACCGACAAACATGGAAAAATTAGAAAATGAAATCCTCAAACAGTTTCAATATAGAGAACAAGTACCACACTCACATGTCTTACTGTTCGATGATGTCAGAGAGAACTCAAGAACGCATGTTAAAAACTTCTCTGAAAAGTGCCTTAAACTTGATGGAATACAAATTATAATAACAACACTTTCGACCACCATTGGTGTTGATGACGATTCAAACCTTTTGGAAATAAAAGGATTATCTTCTGAGGAAGCAACCCATCTCTTCCAAAGAGAAATAGAAAATGCTGATGATGATTGCAAAATTCTTGCAGAGAGGTTATGGTACAATCCTTTTGCGATATGTATTGCACTAACCTACATGTCAAGGTCTCATTTAACAGCAAGTAAGATGATTAAGTTTATAGAATGTCAAGGTAGTTGGAGTAAGATCGAAAAGAGTATTTTAACAAAAGATAACTTCAACAATCCACCTTTTACAGCATTAGTGCAAATGATTGCCATGCTAGCAGATAGTTACAAAAATAACGATAAAAATCACATTCTTGAAATGTTGTTAATGTTGAAATTTCTAGAAGTAGAAGATATACCTATAATTTTGTTTAGTACCATGTTTGAAGATGTAGAAGTCGATGAATTCGTACATGAAATTGACACCATCTCTTTTGGAATCATTAAAGGATTCGATGACGACAGACTATTGACAGTTCACGAGATGGCTGTAATGGCATTAGACGAATTTACACAAACACATGTATCTGACGGTAGACTAAAATTTGAATTGCTAAAAAAAATGTTGAGGTCGTTTTTCCTGTCTATGGATAAAGACAATAACAACGAGAAAGATCTTAATCGCCATAAAGCACTTTTACCACACGCTCGCAAGATTATTGATTGCGTAGATTTATCAGAGAGTGACGAGATTGCAGTTAGAGGAACAGAATTTCAAATGCATCTTGCTTTCGTGTCGGATGTCATCATCTACATGATGAG
Source organism: Mytilus galloprovincialis (assembly GCA_037788925.1). Classification (NCBI taxonomy): domain Eukaryota; kingdom Metazoa; phylum Mollusca; class Bivalvia; order Mytilida; family Mytilidae; genus Mytilus; species Mytilus galloprovincialis. Next base: position 9,085,982 of record CM075340.1, on the reverse strand, counting down.
CAAGCAGCTTAATATACATCACAATCGTGAAAGGGCTTTAAAACATGTATTCAATTTATTGAACATTGTTGACCCTTTTGTGATAAAAGATAACCTCGACAAAACAGAGGATAATGCCAGAATTCAACAAGTGGCAAACAATATTTCGACATCTATAGAAGACTTTTTGAGCAAAAATTCAAATTTTGCTACAGTAGAGAAAACGGGCAAGGATTATTTATTGAATAAGTATAGAAACATCGAAGACAGAGAAAATCTTAGCAAAGTACTTTCCAAACAGCATCTTGCAAATGAGAGTCAGTTGCTTGAAGCTGAGTATAAAGTCTTATGCAAAAAGGGTTTTGCAGTACCTCAAAAAGATATAGGTCCATTATTTTTATATGAATTGGTCATTTTGATCCTTCATTCATATGGCAAAAGATCGTTTCAAGAAACGTTGGGTAATTCGTCACCAAATACTGCTAAAAATTACCTAGAAGTTTCTTACCTTCTTTCCAATACAATAACACCTGGATTAATCGAACTTTTAGAAAAGCATGATGAAACACACATGAGACCAAACCTATTCCAATATTTAGTTGATTTATTCCGGTACAGTTGGAGAAGAATATCCTATCTATGGAAAAGAAATCCGGATCACAGGCATTTTAATTTAGATAGTATATCTACTATACTGATTGAAAGAAGTTTGCTTCAGTTGAAAAGGACAGAAATGCCAGATGAAGAAGAAGTCGGCACAATCATGAAGTACATTGATATATGTAAAAAGAGATTGAATGAAACTACACACTATCTAGAATTTGGTGTATTTAAATTTGATACAGAATCATGTCAACTAAGTAAACTTAAATGGATGGAACACATTATAAGTTTTTGTAACAAACTAGTCAAGGTCGATGCAGTCTCAATTAGGGACAGAGTAAAAGAAGAATGTGAAAGTCTTAAAACAAGAATAGAAATTATGGAAGATAGCACAGACAAATGTGACCTTCAGGTTTCTTTGGGTAAACTATGTTTTGAAGTGGAAAAGTTTGAATTAGCAAAATCTATTTAAACCGCTGCTCCCGAACATCATTTGAATTCAAGACAATGATAGAACACCAAACTACACAGATTTTGAACAACAGTCAAGTCTCTACTATATTCACTGTCGTACCAAAAAGGTAGGTGTAACTATTGACTTTGATGCAGAGACAAAAGAAATGCTAGGCAATTTCCAAAATTGCTTTCAGTCCAATAACAATATCACAAAGGAACTACACAGATTAAGCCAAAAACTTGGAGAAAACAAGAAGAGACAACTTTCCATAATTAACTTGGTTAATGATTAATATACAGTAGTGATTATAAAGACATTTAAGAACATTCAAAGGACAAATTCATTGACTTTAATGTTGATTTGTGTCAGCTGGAGTTTACACAATTCAAACTGTATTTAGCAATGACCAGTATTACATCACAAACATTTCTTCCGATATATAATTTTGTTCTATGAACATTTCGCTAATCTGTATGGTTCGGGACACATTTATAATCTTTTCATTTTCGTTGTCTACGAGTATATTAATAACCACTATTGTGGACAGCGTATAACTTTGATTTTTTTTCATACATGTACACATCACACATTTATTCCTTATATGTTGTCTAGAATAATGAAAGGGAATGAATTATTAGTTGAAGTACTGATTTGGTCTAGTTGCAAGAGGTAAAAAAATTAGTATGACTGTATTACAGACCGCCTTAACATAAAATTGTGCGACTTTTAATTTTTTTTTATTTAATGTCTAAAAAATGCACTACGAAATAACTAAAATTGAGACTGAAAATAGAAATGTGTCAAAGAGACAACAACCCGACCAAAGAGCAGTTCATGGGCTAAAGAGATGGATTCAGTAAATATAGATTCTGTACTTAAGCAACTTCCTTTAATGATTTGATGGTAGCAATTTTACAAACCGAATGAAAGAATAGGATTTACATCTATATTTGAAAGAAATTCGAAAATGTCCAATTTTAGCATTATATGCCATAAAAACAGTTTCCACTTGTATGCCTAAGGGGCATGCTGACGTTCTATCTCACATGTTTTCATGTTTTGATATTACTTTTTCTAGGCTTTATTCATGACAAAGCTCTTCGGACGCATGACAATGATAACGTGTTGTTTTCATTCTTTCATCATTCATCATGTGTGACCTCTAAATCTAAAAACCCCACATTATCACTGAAAAAAATGTGCTAAATGTGTCAGGTCTATCGGCCTATTTGGTGCACGTGAAGTATGACAAATGTTTATGTATATAGATTTTAAAACAACACTTTTTTTTATGTATAACCACCTGTCATTATGTGTATATATATGCAACTGTACTTATTTTTATTCCTTTCAATATATTTTTATTAATCGATGTCATTCAAATCTTTGATATTGATTATTATCTATATCTGAATAGCAATTATTTCCCTAACCGAAAAATAAGTCTTACGACAAAAATTTGCTGCAAAATTGCCGCAACCATTTTACCATGCAAATACTAAATGAAGGTTGCCGCAAACATAATTATGCAAATTATATTTGTCGAAAACTTCTCGCAATGTTTTGCTGCAAACTTGTGTCAAAATTAAAAAAAATATCTTCCTGCCAATATTCAAACAGACAGTCATTGAAAGAATACTTGCAAAATAATGGGATTTGAGGAAATACATGACCTAGCCCATAATTTTATATTGTTAGCATTCAGGAAGCGCCAACTAGACATGCCTAGGCAATATTGTGTAATTCCTGCTGTGTTCTGGCAAATATAGAATGGTCAAAGTTCTCTGCAATATTGCGGCAAACATATAGAATGGTCAAAGATTTCTGAAAAATTGCGGCAAACATTCTTCATTATCTTAACTTTCAGGCAATCTTACGGCAAACTTGCCGTAAGCTTGCCGCAAAAAAACTGCAATGTTTGCAGGACTTTGCAGCTAGCAGCAAACTTGTGGCAAACATTTCAGTTCGATAAGGGTTATACTTCTAGGACAGTGTGTTGTTCAGCATAAGTAAAGATAGGATTCATACTTTTGTTAATATTCACTCATATATGTTTGGCAGAACTTAAATAATTTCACTTCTCTCTATTTATACCAAAAATCACGATATTTGTCTTTGAAGTCTATTATGATTAAAACTGTAAGACTTTTGATTCAGCCCAATGAAAAACAATTTATTATATTTTCCGTTCTAAATATTTTCAACAAAAATTATCAATGATTATAGTAAATGCCGTTTCATTTCTTTTTGTGTTTGCATAGCTTCGTAACAGTTTTAAAAATGTACAATCATTATAGACGTTTGATTTTCATAATGGTTATAACAAAACTGTTTATAAGTTTCAAATTGTTTTTCATATCATCATTATTTAAATATTATCATTATATTCACTAGTAAATTGTCATGCATTTTTATTGTGGAGCTTTCGATTTGATTCGAAAAAGCGAGACATAGCGATCCCACATTCCGTCCACAAATATACACTCTGTGGTTAAAGTTTTTGAAATTTAAATAACTTTCTTAAACTCTCCCGGATTTATACCAAAATTGGACAGAAGCTTGTTTATGATCATAAGATAGTTTTCAAAAGTAAAGATTGAAAAAAAATATCCATTTTTTCCCGTATTTTACTTATGACTTGACTGAGTTTTTCTGCCAGGAAACATTACATTCACCCTGTGGTTAAAGTTTTTAAAATTTTGATAACTTTTTTAAATTATTCTGGATTTGTATTAATCTTGGACAAAGCTTGTTTATGAAAGCTAGTATCTAGAAGGAAATTTTGTTAAAATTTTGTACCTGTTTATCTGTATTTTACTTATAAATGAACTTAGTTTTTCCTACAGTTAACATTACACACAGTCTGCAGTTAAAGTTTTTAAAACATTTATTAGATTCATAAACTATCCTGATTTTTTTTACCAAACTTGGACAGAAGCTTCTTACAATCAAAAGATAGTATCATGAGGATTATTTTTATAGTGCATTTTCCTCATTTTTCTTGAGTCTGCGATTAACAGCAAACAAAGGCGAGACACTGTGTTCCGCGGAACCGTTACGAATTTTTATCTTAATATATATTTAGTTTTCATATTTAAATTTTATTGTTTTTCAGTAATTTGATAATATAGTTTTATATGCAGTATATTTTTGTTTGATTTTATATCATGGGTTTCATATTATATTGTTTATACTTATATGTGAATGGTTATATGTTGTAAAGCGCTTAGGGTAATTTTGATATTATATAATACGCTGTTATTAATTCTGTATATAAATCTCTTTTTAATAATATTATAGTTATACTAATTTTATTTTGCTATTACTTATACTTCAACACTTAGGATATCTTTGGGGTTATCTAACATGTAGCAAGATAACTTTACTAGAGCTTCGATTTTCATGGCGAGACTTGTGATAGGACATTCCTAAATCCATCCTATATATAATTAAATCGCGGCCCAAATATCTTAGACAAGTTTGAAGTTGGAATAGGGACTAAGAACACATCCTAAGACACATTTGATAAGAAAGGCCAATGGGGTTGAGGAGTCCTCCTCTACCTATTTTATATATCAGTGACATGATGAAGCAACTCCACTACCGTGGACGACACACCTATTTTATGTACTGGCAATAGGTATAAAATAATTAATGATAAAATTTAAGATAACTAATGAAGTTTAAAAAATGTTGCACAAAGAAAAGTGAATATATATATAATTATTTAACGTAATTGTAATTACGTTATAATTTTTTGTTTGGTTAACATTAAGTGGCCCTTTTAGATAATATAATATCATAAAGGCTATAAAAACAAAAAAAATATCCCCTTAAAAAAAAAACTCAGCCCCCCTAAAAAAAACAAAAGAAAAAGAAACAAAAGAAAAAAACAAACGCAAAAGCAAAAAAAAAAAAAACAAAAAAAAGAAAAAACTTTCATAAACGCTGTTAAAATATCATATTTCAGATTTAGAAGTCACATGATTTAAAATTAACGGGAGAAAAGGCGTAGAGAATTTATCATTTTCTATCAAATACATAATAGCTTGTGTCCCAAATATTTTATTTGGTGCATTCTTCTAGTTGAACGTGATGCCATTTAATACATCCTTAGAAAAAAATATGTACTCTTAAAATATGAACTACGTGTAATCGAAATTTCGTTCATACTAATAATCTAACTCTGAAGGACACTTTCGCTATTTCAGATTTTCAAAAATTAAAAAAAATAAATAAAATAAAAGGAAAACCATTCGAACTTTAAAATATTCTGACAAATTGTCCTAAAAATAAAATATATTGCAAACGAAACTAAGGCCTTAAAGCAACCCCCAAACATTCAAAGCATGTAATGGTATCTCCTTTCCAAATGCTATTCATTACATCGGGAACGACCATTTATTAATTCTGAGCGGGAATTATGGTTTTTAATTTTCTAAAAAAACATCTGATTCCCGACTTTCAAGAAAATAATTATCTGAATCAAGCAGAAAGAAAAAAATCCAGTTTGAGAGTAAGTGGGAGGTTTGGGCTAGCCACTAAACCAGGTGCAATACACCATTTTTTTCTTTAAATGTACTGTGCCATGTCAGAATTATTGCAGTTTCTAGTCCGTTTCTATATATGTTTCGTTGTTTTCCTCTTATAGCTGATGTTTTTTCCTTTTTGTTTTGTTTCTAACTTGACCAGAATATGTTAAATCGATTGTTTACTAGTCATGCTTATGAAAAGCGGTATCCTTCTTTTGCCTTTATTTACCATTAGACTTAATTTAAACTAAAAGTTCTTAAAAAACAAATGTGCCACAATTTAGAAACAATTGGATATTTAAGTCTAAAGTTCGGCTTTTGGAAGTGATTTTCCCAAATTGACATGTGTTTGCATGATTACAATTTGTTTACAGAAACTTGCGTACATTTTGAATATTGCTGTTAACGGTTAATATTGTACCTAAATTTTGTAAATCTTTTTCAATTGATAAAATGAAATTTATCGGAAATGTAAAATAAACATTAAACTTTACGTATAAATCCATGTTCTCTGATTTAGCTTATTTAAAAAAAATCTTATGTATATAATTATAATCAATTGAGATATCTTAAGTATTTTCTAATAAATCATTTTGCTCTTTTAATTGATGATTACAACAAAGTATTATCTAGAACTAGAGCTCAAAGTCATTAAACAGGGCAAACAATAGCTCCGACATACACATTGATGTCAACACGATATTGTTTCGGAATAACACACATAATAAAAAAAAATATCAAATAGTCAAATATATTTTGATTTTCCCAGTCAGCAGCTAGTTTTCTGTTGTTGAAAATTTTCCTTAAATTACAGTTATATGGATCTCCCCTCACTTTTTATTACTAGGAATTAGTTTTTTTATGTTTTGATGTCATTATTATATGTATGTGATTATAGAGATGCTTGTTATTAATAGAAATGAATACCAATAAATCGCTTAAGAAAAAAGATATTTATTTTTACTGTTTATATTCCCCACACACTTTACCGAACTATTTTGTGTACTCCAATATCTCGATTTGACAACGTAGGATTGTCTAAAGTGTGTGCTAACTGCTAAGCAATGTTTTGTCATTACAATTTTTCTGTATGTTTCATTGGTTTTTAAATAGTAATAGACATGCACATTTTCTACAATTTTATTACAAATTTGGATCATTTATTGCCAAATCCAATATCAGATACACCGCATGTACTACATGCACATATGTAAAATAACACGAGGTGGTATGATCTCCAATGAGACAACTTACACAAATCAAATGGCGTACAAGTCAGTGTACGACCTTCAACAATGACCAAAACCGATACCGTAGAATTTTACCTATAAGCGACAAAAAGGATGATTTAGTTTTACAACTGTGAGTTTTTAACTTTCCATTTCTTTGAAGCAACATTCCAGCAGTGTCAGCTGCATATGTAGTAGATATCTCTCAGTCGGTACGATAATCGAGAGCTTGCATTTCCCATTATTATTTCCTTGATAGAGGGTTACTGTTTACAAGATTAAGGAACCTATAAAACACAGAGTTCCGAGTAATGCATGTCAAAGCATCCCTCTGAAAAATTGCGGACACCATAACGAGTTATTTGAGGGTTATGGAATATCTTTTCCCGTCCACTTTTCCCCGATTGTCGTCTACAAAATTAGATTTATAACCGGGTTTGTATTCATATGAAAAAGACGATGAATTTCAAATGTTGAGCACGATCTTCTAATACTTTCAGAACACATGATAAACCTCTATGACAAAATGGAAAACAATTCGAGCGAAAGTAACAAACAATGTTTCGAAATGAGTATAACTCAATAACTGAAATACAAATGTGATAGACGACAATCACTGAATTACATGCTGCTGACTTGGTTCATACTGATTATGGCGGTATTAAACAAGTTATCGAAATCTCTATCCTGTCCTAACATGGTAAAGTGATATAACAGCACGACGTAAGAACAAACTATGAAAATCAGTTGAAAATGGGTTGACTCATCAGAGCAACAAACAAATATCACATGTTTTATTCCTGGTTTGAAACATAGTTCATCGTAATTTTGCTAGTTACATTGGAATCATTATAAACAGAATTTTTCAAATGTTCACATTCGATTCCACAATTTTTCAAATAACAAGGTACACAACAAAAAGACGATCACTCGTGATTTCCGTTAAAGTACTTATCGTGACTGTAACACAATTGTTGATACATGTATATTAAGTATAAACACGGCAAAAACTATTAAAATCGTTTTTCAACTTCCTGCCTTACATTGTACAAAATTTAATAATTAGTTACTCTTGATTTATATGTAAGAAAGGGACATAAAATCATGTGTGTCAAAATCTTTTGTTTTATCGATTGCTGAACAATGTTTTGAATAAAATATCACTTTTTAATTGTTAATGTCTGAACCGTTTTTCTGAATGAATTTAAAATTACAAATATTTAATTGAAAAGAAACCTTATCAAATCATGATACAAAAAGTTATTCACGCACATGAAACAGGCAAAGTAAACGTGCTCGCATTGCTGTTCTACAATTCAGTGTCAAATTACTTTCAAAGTGATGACATAACCAAATTAAAATGTTTAATAAAGGATACTACAGATACAGTTAAGTCGGCTTCATATCTTGACTTACATCTAGAAATTGACAATGAGGGTCGGTTGAAAACAAAACTTTACGACAAAAGAGATGATTTCAGCTTTCCAATTGTGAACTTTCCATTTCTAAGTAGCAACATTCCAGCAGCACCTGCATACGGGGTATATATCTCCCAATTGATACGATATTCCCGTGCTTGCATTTCCTATCATGATTTTCTTGATAGAGGTTTGCTGCTCACAAGGAAGCTATTAAACCAAGAGTTCCAAATGGTGAAGTTGAAATCATCCCTTCGTAAATTTTACGGACGCCATCACGAGTTGGTTGACCGTTATGGAATAACCGTTTCACAAATGATATCGGATATGTTCCTTACGTCGTAACTACAATCCCCTTCCCTTTCATGAATATGACCTACCGAATTAGACTATTTACCGGATTTGTAATCACTTAAGCAACACGACGGGTGCCACATGTGGAGCAGGATCTGCTTACCCTTCCGGAGCACCTGAGATCACCTCTAGTTTTTGGTGGGGTTCGTGTTGTTTATTCTTTAGTTTTCTATGTTGTGTCGTGTGTACTATTGTTTTTCTGTTTGTCTTTTTTATTTTTAGCCATGGCGTTGTCAGTTTGTTTTAGATTTATGAGTTTGACTGTCCCTTTGGTATCTTTCGTCCCTCTTTTAAAATGAAGTATCTAAACATGAAGGATACAACAGATACAGAAATTCTTCAGAAGATTGTCAACAGACAAGGTCAATCGAGAAATGAACTCGTGACATGAGAGATGACTTCAATTTTCCATCGTGAACTTTCATATAAATACTTAATATGTAGTACCATTCTAACAACAGTATATGGAGTATATACCTCTCAATATTCCAGACTTTCCTATCATGATTTCCTTGATATATGAGGATGATGATTGTTGTCTGCATAATGTCCAGTGACAAATATTTCATGCATATTCAGGACGAGAAAAATTATAACAATCATCTTGATTTGGGCCGAACAATTTTGGCCGCCACTTGAAAATTAGATCATTATAGTTAGTAGACAACATTATACTATACCGGGAAACAAGCCATTATCTAACCAATCTGAGAAGATTTACGCCCATATTCATATCAGACTTTACTGCATATTGAATTTATTAAATTTTTATAAATCACTATTGGTTGATATTTTCCCAGGAGGACCAGTACGGATGCAACCTTCAACAAATAAACTCATTACAGATACCAGGATTAAATTTTGTATTTACGCCAAACGAGCGTTTCGACTACAAAAGACTCACCAGTGACGCTCGAATCCAGTTGATTTATAAATATGACCATACCAATGATAGTTCATGTCAGCACATCAAATGTTTTTAGAAATCTAATCAACTCTTCCTAGCAATAAAATAGCCACACTAGATAAATTACTATCAATTTGTTTCAATATTTTATTATTTTCTCTAAAAAAAGTCAGTTCACATCATGTTAATTTGTTAAATCAGATCTCTAGATTCAAAAAAGTTAACTGAAAAAGGAGATTGTTATTTTGTAAAATTATGTAAAGAACTGCAAACTGAATCAGTTCATTTAAAAATCTGTAAATTTTCACTGGGAGTAGGAAAGAGAAGCACAAATATGGCAGTGATAGGTGAGCTAGGGAGATATCCTTTATTTATTGAAGTTATAGTTAATATGTTTTCATACTTATCACGTTTAACAAGTACAGAGGACCAATTATTGTCTGAAGCTCTCCTTGTATCAAAATCCTTATCAAACCATAGTAAGAAAAGTTGGTTTAATTCTATAAGTTCACTAGCAAAATACTTAGACATAGATTTATCACAAGTTTTTAATATAAAATCAAACTTGAAAAGATTTATTTTAAACAAACTTAAATTAAAGTATAATAAGTTATGGTATTCATCTTTAAACAATGACAGAAAAAATATGTCATTTGGAAATAAACTTAGAACATACAGACTTTTTAAGAGAAATATATATTTTGAACCTTATTTGGCTATAGGTAATAGGAATCTGAGAATTCAGATGACAAAATTCAGAATTAGTAATCATGATTTAGAAATAGAGAGAGGTAGATACAGGGGACTTCAAGCAATGGATAGAACTTGTAATCTTTGTAAAAAAGAAGTGGAAGATGAACTCCATTTTTTACTTAAATGTTCATCTTTGGAAAGTGAAAGAGTTTCCATTATTTCCAACATAGTTAAAAGTTACAAAAACTTTCACAATTTAGATTATCAATCACAATTTATTTGGCTAATGTCCAATGAAGATAGTCACATTTTTAATCAAGTGAGCAATTTAATTAATAATTTAAATGTTGTTCGAAAACAACTATTAGAAACTTAGTGAGTTTATATATTTTACTGTAAAAAGACAGAGGCATAATTTAGATATCTGTACAGTTTCTTATTGTAGGATCATAAAAGCACCAGGGGAAAAACCAGAATATTTAAATTCAGTTTCCTATATTTTTTAGGATCACTGTATTTGTCAAAGTTGAAACATGATACATTTTATAAATATACATTAGTGTGTCTTTCTTTTCTCTTCGTTGTAATCATTGATTTAATTGTACTCAAATAATTGTAATCATTTTGTAATCATTGTACCAAATTTTACTTGTGATTATTCTGCCTGTAATGGGCGTCTTTAATTGACAATAAAATATATTTGATTTGATTTTGATATCAAAGTACATTTTCTCCTTTTAGGGGAGTGGTGTTACTTTAAGTTTTCAATACTCAGTCTCAAAAATCGTCTTTTGATTTATAAAACAAAAATGCCAGGAAAACATTTATTTTGTGGTTGACTGCTGGCTGCAACAAACAAGATGAACATTATTGAAAAAAGGTCACGAAAAAAAAGGAATCAACGATCAAAAGGCATAGTAACCATAATTTCCGTTTTTTTTGTGTCAACGTAAGAAATAGGTATGCATAGCGTTACTTATACCTCTACACCTCAATTCCTCTTCTATAAATTATTACACATACATGTATTCTGTAATCAACTTCGTCTGGACAAAATTAATCTCATGATTATAACACAAAACTAATACTTGAACTTCAATGTTATGAATGATGCCCTTATTGCTGACTATACGGTATGGGTTTTATTCCTCGTTGAAGACCGTTGGTGTTAACATCTTAATGGTTGTGAAAAGAAAAATGTCTATAGTGTAGTTAAACTGTATTGAAACTTCAAACAACAATAACAAAACAACTTTAATGATTTATATTATTAGTTTCATTACCTTGAATTTGGCCTTTTAAGTAAATTTTGGTCAATAGTTCTTTTAATTATATGGTCCCATACTTATAAATCTCCTTGCCTTTGACATTTTTGAGTCTGCAGGTCCCCGAGGAAAAATATCCATTTAATCACTTTGTATGCACCAAATGAATAAAATAATATTTTTTCTTCTCGGTATTTTGTTTTTAGCCATAGAGCTTTTCATGTGCGCAAGATATTATACATTTTTGGGTTTGAAAAGAATCCATATGCATGCAATTATGAAAAAAAATGACTATTTTGTATTCGTTTAAAATGCACAACGAAATCATCGGATTTTAATACTTAGAAGAAAAAAAAACATTCGATTGAGGTTATTACTCTTAAGACCCAGTCCCACTAGACCACGATTGCACCACGCTCACCGCGTTTTAAAATAAATTCAGATCGTGGTGATCATGAGGTCGCGATATATGCCGCATGAAAATGTTAATTTTCGTTGTTTTCACGATGATACTACGTCTACAACGAGCACGCTACGATTATACCACGTTCTCAACACGCTCTTTTTACGATTATCATGATCATACTACGCTCATCACGTTTCCACTACGACCATACTACGAGTTATCCGATTGCAACACGACCTAACCACGCTTCTACTGCGATTATAGCACGTTCTTACCACGATTATACTACGTTCATACCGCGATCTCACTACGTTCTTATCAATAACGTCCGTGTTCTGTATCAATACTGTTCCATTCCTTCTATTTTCTGATTAATACGTTATTTCTCGGAAAAAACAGTAATGCCACCAAAATTTACCAGAACACTTGGGCGTGGTTGTAGGGGTAGATGTTGTGGCTGAGGGAGCTCTGATAGGACAAATCCTGATCCAGTAGAGATGTCGGACCGAACAATCAAACTTGAATCACAATCTTTTGCTGGTCCATCAAGCTCATATGACGATGTTTGAGTGAACGATATCAGGAATGACATAGATTTGTCAAGCATGGTTGTGGCGCCGTTAAAGAAAAAAGACAAGAGGTCCGAAATACAAACAAACAAACTAAACCTTGAGAGCCTTTATATATTTTGTGAACATGACGATGAGCATGATGGTCGTAATATGAACGTAGTCAGATCGTAAGAAGAGCGTGATAAGGACGGCATGGGCGTGGTTGAATCGTACTATGATCTTGAACAGCGTGGTGTAAACGTGGTTCAGTCGTAGTTGAAGCACAGTTGAAGCGTAGTCGGGTCGCAGTGAGAACGTGATGGTCGTAGTGAGGTCGTGATAACGTCGCTGTGAGATCGTAGCGAAGAATCTCCGAATATAATCACGCTTTTGCTACGCTCTCGCTACGATGGTATTGCGACCTTTGCCATCTTACCACGACCTAATGCGGGGTTCACACATGCCGATTATTGCTCCCGTTCGAGATTAGACAGCGATACGACACGAAAAGTAATAAAGTCGGATTACTATCCTCAATTATCTGGAATGTCCTATCATTGTCTGAACGCAGTCGTTTAAGTTCGTAACAGATTCCTATTGGTCGGGAAGGGTCCGAATAGTTCGACGAGGCACCCGACAGTTAGATGCGTCCCGTAACATTCGGGGAAACTCAGCCGATTTTGTCTAGTCGGATTACAATCGTGTCTATGTCGTGACAGATTCTGCTGTATCGGATGAAATCCTAACAATGTTCTATGTATTCTGGACGGTGTCCTGTGGAACGGGAATGATCAAGAGAAATTTTTCACTGCTGTTTTTCTGCCGATTGAGTCCAGATTGCATCCAGATCTTGCCGATTGCGAACCGTTTTTGCCGAAACCGTTCAGGAACAGTCCCGTTATTTATCAATGATACCCACGTCAAAGTCCCGACAATTACAGAATACAATACTAGTGAGACCAGACAAAGCCATTTTGATAGGATTACGTTCCGACATTACCTGATAATCCCGAAATTGCCAACAGTTTTCGAACGGATAACTTCCGTCAGCGTTGGTTAACTGTCTGGTCACTGTCTGATATCTGTCGAATTACATACGGTAGAATCGGGACGCAGTCGTGACAGACTCGGTCGAATTTTACCAGGCGAAATGTACAAATTGGATTAGAAGCGGATTGAGAGCGGGATTTTCGGAAGAAATTCGCTTGGAAACGGTTTAATATCGACGCTTCCTGAACAATATCTGATTGTTGTCGAGATTAAATTATTTGTTTTACAAATTTTTATTAAAGTTTGAATTTCCATCCACGATTCACAGGATATTGATCAGACTTTTGACAAATTTTAATCGGGAATGGTCCTGTCAAGAACGGCAGTAAAAATCGTGAATGTGTGACCCCAGCTTTTAAAGTGCGCTCTAACTACGCTTCTACTACGACCTGATTTCGCCACGACTCCACCACGATTATTTTGATCATGTTCAAAGTTGGCCACGCTCATCACGATCTTGAAGACCTCACCACTACTTTGATACGACCTTACTGCGATCTACACCATCGCACTACGATCGTCATAATTTTATTTTTTTCACAGATCGTAGTGCAATCGTGGCATAGTGGGACTGCGGTATTACACGATTAAATGGAAAAAAATCCCTCAAAAAATCAGATTCCGCACCCCCCCCCCCCCCAAAACAAAACCCCCACCAAAAACCTAGCCTGATTTTTATTAACTGAAGAACCTAGACGACCAAAGTCAATAGTTTTAAATAAAGCAACCAGTACATACATGTATACCCAACACGAGGAAATTGACAAATTAATATATTATATAAAAACAAGTTCGACTTTGTCAATTTCCTCGTCTAGGTTCTTCAGATCAAATCTCTTGATTCGTTATCCAGTAAAGGAATATAAAAAAGTATGTATAATACATAAATTGGTATAGTTTTTTCGCAGAATAAGCACCCCCCAAACAAAAAAATAGAAAAAAAGATTTAAGAATGGTGGTCAAGACTCCGTGTTGTAGGCCGTACTTTGCCCATTATTTGTAATCTATTTACTACACAGTATGCCTTGGTTAGAGAGTTGTCTTATTGACAGCATAGACAAACTTAGACTGAGCAACACTAACCCCACATAAACAGTGGATGATCTTGGTGTTACTGCTCTACATTACAGTTTCACCCGTCGTATTGCTCGTACAAACCATGTGATAGTTCTTATTTGATAGGTCACCTTCCGGGAAAATGATTTGCTATTTGAGATTTGTGATACTGTCAGTGGCAAATATTTCATACATGTTCAAGATGATAAGTGGATTGAATAAGTAATAAAAGTTAAAAAAAACCCACACATTATATCCTCTGTAGAAATGTAGTCTTAGATACATATTTTTTTCCTTTTATAAATAAAAAAGAAGATGTGGTATGATTGCCAGTGAGACAACTCTGCAAAAGAGACCAAATGACACAGAAATCAACAGTTATAGGTCACCTTACTGCCTTCAAAAATGAGCAGAGCCCATACCGCATAGTCAGATATAAAAGGCCCCGAATTGAAAAATGTAAAACAATTCAAAAGAGAGAACTAACGGCCTAATTTATGTAAAAATTTGAACGGAGAACAAATATATAACACATCTACAAACGACAACCACTGAATTACAGGCTCCTGACTTGGGACAGGCACATACATACATCGTATGGCGGGGTTAAACATGTTAGCGGGATTCCAACCCTTCCATAACCTTAGACAGTGGTGTAACAGTACAACATAAGAACGAACTATGAAAAATTAATCAGATGGATACAAATAAAAATATATCTAACAAAAACACAGAGTGGAGGTGGCCGGGTACTAGTATATCCAAACAACAAAAAGACATTAAGAACTGATTTGAGAGTACTCACAGTTGGCTACAGCTAGTTAAAAGACACTAACAATCAATACCAAAAAATAATGCATCTATGACTATAATAGTTTCTTTATTAATTGGTCTCTGTTTGAGAATTTTCCCATTGGCAATCATATGCCACATCCCCTTATTTTTATATTTATTGCTGTATGTCTGCCAATCTGTTATGTTCAACGAATATTTTCATTATCATTTATTCCAGGATTTGTCCTATTTAGTGAGCTGTCTGATAATATCTAAGTGATAAACTGTAATGTCTGAACACTTTTTGTATGCGTTAGTTATCTGTTTCCTGTTTGCTGATATTTCAGTATGTTAAGGTGGTATGGGAGTCTAAAATAAAAATGATAGAATTTGTTCATACTTTGCCAAAACGTTGTATCTATTAATACATGTTGAAAAATATAATAAAAATGATAGGTCACCGTGCATTTTCTCAAGCTACAGGACGGGACAAAATGACACATTTTGTATGGATTATACAGGAAAAAACACCATTTTGTAATTAGAAACTAAACAAAATGATAGAATTGTTAAATACTTCAGGAAAAGATAGCTTTCAGACACTGCTTTGAGAATATCAAAAGAAAAGATAGGGTCACCGTACGTTTTTTCCGGCTAAAATACAAAATATGAAAATTCCATACAGAATCCTTCAGAAAATGCACTTTTTTGGAGTTACCTCCCCTTAAAATGCCAATTTTTAAAAAAGATAAAAACAACCAAAACTAATTAACATTTGCAAAATTATCAATAGTTAGAAGTTATATTCTTATAAATTGATACTTTTAAATGAAAATGTACATTAAACATCTGCATTCCTGCATCGAATTTTGCTAACTTGATGGAAAATCTGGACCTTTGATTCTCTGTTTTTTACAATCCAAGATGGAGGAAGACACCCATACCAGCTTAAATGAATCAAAACTTGTTATGACTTCCATCTCTAATGCTGCTGACATACTGATTTTATATTTGGTCAGCAATAAACTAAAATTATTTTTGTGTGTAATTTTGAATGTTTCAAAATCTGTTAATAATTCCTTTTTTTCGAAAACATAAAAAAAAACTGACCGACTGATTGATTGGTTTGTGTTTAAAACTATTGTGCTATATCGTTGCGTTCACTTTGTATTGCCGTAGGGAATCTGAATGCTTTGAGAAAACGATACACCTTCGGTTAGAAATATTGACAATCGTAGTCAATAAAGATTGGACACGAGCGCACCTACCTACATCTTGGATTCTAACTCACAACCTCAGTGCGAAACCATAATGATATGTGTCAAAATCTGTAAATACTTCCGGTTTCCGGATACGTTGAATTGCGAATCGGCAAATATGTGTTAGGTCGATAAGTGTATTGAATAAGTAACAAAATAAACTCATCATAGATACCAGGATTGAAATTACATTTTTACGGCAAGAGCGTTTTGTCAACAAAAGACTCATCAGTGACGCTCGAATAAAAAATGTTAAAAAAGTCCAAATAAAATTGAAGAGCATTGAGGACTAAAAATTCCTAAAACGTTGTGCCAAATACAGCTAAGGTAATCTATTCCTGAAGTAGAAAAGCCTTAGTATTTCAAAACTCAAAGTTTTGTTAACAGTTAAATTATAATTATGAACATATCAATGATAACTCAAGTGAACACAGAAGTGCTGACTACTGGGCTGGTGATATCCTCGGGGAAATAAATCTCCACCAGCAGTGGCATTGGCCCAATGGTTGTAAATAAACTCATCATAGATACCAGGATCGAAATTTTATTTTTACGCCAGAGGCGCGTTTCATAGAGAGTGAAAATGTTTACATTATATCCTCTCTGTAGGAATTTAATCTTCATTGGCAATCATACTACATCTTCTTTTTTATATTTTAATTATCTTATGATTTTCTTGTGAGTTGTTACTGCTTTTAAATTAGCTGTAATAACAGCGAGTACTTTTAAATCTGTGTCTATTGTTTTGTATGAGTTTTTGTATTTGTATCAATATAATGAGTTCAGCCCTTTTAAACTGATTTAAATAGTTAGTTTGTATGCTGTGTTACACCACCGTCCCATAAAAGGGGAGGTTTTGCAAGCAAACAATCATGTATAACCTCGTCACATTCGGCCTATACCAAGGTAGAACCCTATAATTCAGTGGTTGCGTTTGTTGATGCGTATCATATTTTTTTTCGTTTGTTGCTGTTTACTATATTTGTTTTGTGTACATTAATCATGCAATAACTTGTATCGTTTTAATCATTTTACATTTTTTATTCCGAACCTTTTATATCTTGCTATGCGATATGGGTTTTGTCCATTGTTAAAGACTGTGTACGGTGACCTGCAGTTGCGTCATTATTTGGTGTCTTGTGGTGAATTGTCACATTGGCAATCAAACCCCATTTTCTTATTTTCATATGTATTGCTAAGTCTGTCTGTCAATCTGTCTTCATCCATCGAATATTTTCATTATCCTTTTTTCCAGAAACTACAGAATGTGTTCATATGTTGTTAGCCTGATATTGTCTAAGTCATGAATTGTAATGTGAGAGAACCTCACATATGTATCATATACCTGTTTGCTGACACTTCAGTATGTTAAATGAATTAAAATCATTTAACCTATAATAAGTTGTGTATGCAATGTAGGATGTGTCAAAATCAGTAAAAACCCTGTTTTCGGAGACTTTGATTCGAAATATGCTTCCTAAACAATTGCTGTTTTTGCTTTGATACAGAATGAATTACTGTGCATCTACTGAACTTATGATTTTTAATATAAAACAACTGGACACTCAAGATCAATTCAAAGTAAAAAAAAAAACTAAATATGACATAAATATTAAACAATGATAGGTTTATAAAATTATTTATCTAATGTTTTTGATTTTTTAAGATTTTTCTGTAATGTTGATCGATTCGTGTGGAGCAGCAGACTTTACTTTAAAATATATATTTTTCATCTGATGAATGTATCAATGAAATTACACCAGGAAATGTCTAAAGTTTCATATTTCTTTTAATCACTGATCGTATCTCCGTTATAACAAAAGTGAAAATCGTCAAATTTTACCCGACTCATATTTCATTTATGACAAATTTTAAAATCTGTCTGTCTTACATCTCTATTTAAATAACATAAATCTATCGTAGTTATATTGGATTAAAATATTGCTAAACATCTAGTAGCAAATATTTCATGCATGATTAGAACGAGAAAAAAATAATAATCAAAACAGAAGGCAGGTCCTGTATAAAATTGTCAGTCTTGATGAAAAGGACATTTATAATGTCACTGGACAATGAGGTTAAATTGGATAAAATAAAAAATTGTCCTTACAACAGTCAATAATGGGATCCCCCAAAAAGTTGTCGCAGAAGTTTTGTACGTACAGAAAGCGGTATATTTTCTATACACGATTCATTGTTGCTGCTTGCAAGCTAGGAAGCTGTTGTATCAAGGGATTCGAATGACAAAGTTTTCATACTTTCGAAAGTTTGTTTTAAAGGGTTCGTGTTTTAACAAACCTTATAACATAGTCATGCGGAGAGAATAAACGTTTAACCATTTTTGCTATAGTAAGAGCAAGGAAACACAGCTTAACATGTCAATGAACGATTTTAAATTTGAAAGATAAATGGCCCTTCTCTTCTTTCGTTAACATCTGTCTACACTTATTTTAATGCTTGTAGTGATATGAAATTAATGTCAGAAAAAAACAAATTAAAGATTATACATTAAGCTAGACGTGTCAAAGCGACACGAATGGCCCCGTCTCAAAAAGTTGAAAAATCTGCAATTTCAATAACACATGTGGACACAAACATGATGGTTGTCTCACATATCAAAAATCAGCTCAAAAACTTGAGGATATAGTAAAATGTCCGTATAACTGTAATTTTCAACAATTTTTCTAAGTTGTAAACCCATAATTTTGGCAAAAATTAACGGAGCGGAACGAAACTTAAACTGATCTGTAACCCATCATGGTTACCTCCATACCAAAAATCAGCCGAACATCCGAAAGCATTTAGAAAAAGGTCCTTATAACTGTGATTTTCAACAATTTATCAAAGTCTAAAGCCCGTAATTTCGGCAATAATTAGCGGAGCGGAACGAAACTTGAACTTGATTTGTAACTCATCATGGTTAACGTACATACCAAAAAGCCCAATATCTGAAAAAAACTCCGTATAAAGGTTTGTTGCGGAATGACGGAATTACGGAATGACGGACAAGTGTAAAACTATATGGCACCGACAACTTCGTTGCGGGGCCATACACAGGTTTGCTTAATTATAAATTCTATATGCTATTCCAGCTGGGTATCCGTACCCTTCATGATACCCATTACCATAAACCCATAAACCAAATCGAATCTTCTTCCCGTGTTCTATATGATGAAATCCATCCGATATAGGCAAACTGAAAGTGCTAAAATGAATCCTTTCATCAGAAATATTCATAACACTTGTTATATTGAAATATTCACCATCGAGCAAAAAACAATCTATATCATCTCTTGGTACAGTTATGCTTACGTAGCTGTCAAATCCTGTTGGTACTGAAAAATCATATTCGTAAAGATATTGATTAACTCCTGGAATCGTCATCATAAAAGGATCTCCTTTTCCTCCTGGTAACCCGTGTGGATATGAGATGACAAGTATGTCATCAGATGCAAAAATAAAAGCGGTCGTGTTGTAATAAATATCCCAGTAATCTCTTGCGTTTAGTGTTTTTGAAATTTTCCGATTTTCAACTTTTATGGTCAATTTCGTGCTATTTACCGCTTGTATACCTATAGTATTATTCAACCGTGTCGATATATATGGAGTTATAAACATATTATCTAGTTGGTCTGTGGGTAGTACTGATTCAATAAATGCTTGACAATAACCTGCGTGAATATTGGCTGGTACTGCATAATTACATTGATTACCACTGACAACAATTACTGGTTTTGATGATGTTACCATGGTTCCTGATAGGTCAGATGTATGTGATAACTGGAACGTGTTGTATTTGTTTATCACAATTCTAAGTATGCCGTTGTTTTTATATTTTTTGTTTTGAAATGTTATAGAACCGCTTTTCAATTTCAAATTTATATCGACAACAGTGTTCTGATAAATTGGCGTAAGAGCAAGCAGATTATAGCCGCGACCGTAAAATGAAGGCAAGGTTGGTATGATGTATTTTGTAGATGCAAATCTAATAGGCATTACCAAATATAGCTCAGAGCCCCAATGCGCATACAAAAATCCGTAAACATTTATGCCGACGTCTGAATAAAGCTCTACCCCAGCCAAATGAATTCCATTAGTCGGTAAAACGCTGTTACTGAGATTATATACTGTCTTACTTTTGTCAATAGTGATAGACTGATTTGTATTGTTGCTGAAATACAGTACTGAAAGATGTGCCGTATTTGCCGATGCCACCAATATCCTCGGCATAGGAGGCGAATCTTGATATCCTTCGTGAAAAACTACAATGAAAATTGTGTCTTTTCCATCTGTTAAAAATATATCAATTAAAATAATTTATTAAGTATAAAAAGCAAACTGAAAACTTCCTTTATACAAAGTCAAACGTGTTAAGGAGCACACAAAATACAGCCATAGCGTCTTGTTGTAAATTTGTTAAGTATCATGAAATTTTTTTAACCACGTGTTTCGGAAATATAAGTTTTTTATTTCATTTTGTGTTTTTTGAGATATATACTGTAGATCGAGATTATATCTTTTTTCAAATTATAAGATAGAACTTTGGCTATTGTTTTTGATTTTGAAGCTTTGAATACCTATATTTTGTGGGAGTTTTCTCTTTCACCTTTTAAATTTCCAAAGGTAATACATTTAGTACTTTATTTAAAAAATTAGTATACTTAGTATGAAGTATATATTTCCAAGTTCCCACAGTATTCCAGAGTTAGCGTTACCCGATGTCATTTCTTTAACACGGAGTGTCTGCTCTTAAGTAAGCTACATGTATTGGACTAAACGTTTCAAATAGTAAGGTTGAAGTCATCTCTCCGAAAGTGATACTAACGTCATCACGATTGGTTTACCATAATGGAATATCCTTGCCAAAAAAAGGTGCACAGATTTATTTTTTGATTACCTCAAGCATAAAACTCATTAATTTTAAACCGGAATTTCCCAGTTTCACTTTTCATTATTCCCAAAAATATATAGTCTCGCTGATAATGTTATAAATGGGAATCTTGGCATCGTAAGCAGAAACAAGAGAAGTGACAAAAAATGTTAACTATTGAATGCCCCAGTCAATTAGCAGTAAGACAATTGTCAGGTTTACCTTATAAATGCATTCAAAGATTACGCTATAAAAAAGATTAATGATGAGCCTGATGAACATCAACTGGACATTGTATCTGAATATATAAACGTTATTCGGTCATCATGGGCATCCATCCAGAAGCGTATTACATGAATACACTCATTACACGGATTGATTTCTAATCCCTTTAAAAAGCACAACAAATATGAAAATATCACACTAAAATAAGTCTACATCATTCACAAAAGATGTCAAAAGTTATAACTCTGTCCTTGTCGCATTTGATACACTTAAAGAGTAACCCATTTTCGACCTGTAATTAACATTTCCTTAACCGAATTTGCAATGTCCGCGCCATGCTTGACCAAAGATATGAACTTTACTCTACAAACTGGACCAGTTTATTTCTATTGTATCAATCTTGATTGTGTGACTGAAATTTTTAACTGTATAAAACTTCTTTAGTTGGTTTTCAGTTTCAACAAAATGCAATTAAGACTTGCATTGATTATGTAGATGATGTATGTAAAAAAATATACACTGTTAATTTACATTAATAACTAAACGAAAAGTTGTTAAATTTGAAATGCTTTTTCTGCAGATTTGTTAGTGTTTAAATTTGTTTCCTCAAGAAATGCTCTCTCACTTAGATGAATGAATATTTGATTTCCAAATTAAGTCAAGCATAAAAAAGTACTGAATATTATATTATAAACAATAAAACTATTGACTTCAATATAATTTTCAAAATTTTTCAAATGAGACGAAAATAGAGAGAAGTTTGATACAGTTTGAGATTATAAAATGTTATGACATCAAGGTACATATTAGGTCGTGTACAAAACAGGTTGAGACGAGTTTAGGTAGATCTTGGGTCAAGAAAATTCCAGTGAAAATCAGAATTATTTAGAATGGTCTGAAAATAATCAGTACACGTATGATCCATTTTAGACATTTGTGGTTTGAAGTGCGCGCGCTCCAATCAAATTGTACGCAATTCCTATTTTTTTATTTAGATATTGTAAATATATACATAATTATGATTCTGGCATTTGAGCATTACTACTAGTATTGACAGCCTATTATCTATCTATATCTAGATTCCCGTCAAGGAGTGGACACATTTTTGAGTGTATATACTCCAGCTTAATGTAAATGGTTTTGAAATTAGACATAGACATAAATATCTTAGGTTTCAAAACCTGTGAAATAGATTTTTTTCTTTTCGTGACAATCATGTACAGCATGTACAGTGTTGCTCAAATCCTCCAAGTATATCTTACCCTTGACAGGATCATGGACCCAATTCTTTCCATCAATGCTAAACAAAGCTATTTCATCATACCGGTAATTGAGGGGCAGATTTGTTATTTCCTATATTAGACATGAACTTTCCAAATATGAAAAGACTAAATTTCAGAAGAAAGTTTTATAGTCCTTTGAGTAATCTAACTTTCATTTTTGTAGACATTTTCAAAATTAAAGAAGGAAACGGGGGTTGTGTCAAAGTGACAAATAACCTGATCAAAGAGCAAATAACAACCAAAGGCCACCAATGAGTCTTCAACACAGCATGAAATAATTTGTCCACAACATGTTTTGGTCATTATACCCCAAAGAATCAATACTTGGTGTAAGCTACATTCACACAGATAACCATTTCTAAACGTCCTCTCATGCATGCTACACATCGACGAATTTGTTGCTGCAGTCACCGCAACCATTTTTGGTGAAGGGCATTGTTTAATTTATCAAGTGTCTTAACTTATGGTGTTATTAATAGCACGAGACCGATGTCACCGGTAGGTCTTAAGCCTCATTTATTCCTTGATTTAATCCTTGATTTATTTACTTTTGTTAATTGCATATTTCAAAATACTAGTACTAAGGATTTTCGACACAAGGAATAGCTTAAATATCATTTATTGTATTTTGAAAACCTGTCGTTAGAATTTTGAATCATTAATGCTTTTAAACTTTGTACTTTATTTTGTCTGTTTAATTAGTTTAATAAGAGCTTGTATGCATGTACATATTCATTATTAGCTTTAAAAATTTTGAGTATGACCATTGTTGATGGATGTTGATTAGAAAAGATTTTTAAATGCAAACACATTATGAAGTGTTTCTTTATGCACCCGCCGTACCGGAGGCGGCATTAAGTTTTACCCTTGTCCGTCTGTACATACGTACGTACGTACGTTCGTCCCAAAATTTGTTTTCGTTCTTTTTCTTGATTCTGCCTCAACCAAATGTTATGAAACGTATACACAATGCATATTATCACAAAATACTGACCAAGTGTATAGAACTGTTCTAGAGTTATGTCCCTTTAAAAACGGAAAATTTACAAAATTTTCAGTTTCCAACTTAAGTTTGCCTCAACAAAATGTTATGACACTCAAATAAAATGATTTACCATTTAACGATTATCAAGTATGAATTTTCGTGGGCTTATATCTATCGTTGTTGAGGTATGCCCCTTTACAAATGAAAAAATACTGATTTTTTTCCTGTTCTTCTTTATTTCATGTCTCACCTGAATATTCACATTGTTTACCAAGAAATCCCGCTGCACATACGCAGCTTTTACTATTATTTAACCTCTGCCAGGTCTCACCAGTGTAACACATTGTATGATTGTCTGGAATAAATGAATTATATGTTAGTAACCTTTTAAAACCATTGAAGTGAAAGGTTTCAATATAAAAGAATATATCAGCGTCTTGAATTTTAGTTTGATAGGTAGTCGATATGAATACATAGTAAAGCAAAAGTATTTATACCATTCTCCAGACTACGTGTGTAAAAACTTGTTTATATCAAACTTTCCTGCTAACTTTGAGCTCTGACTGACTGACTGATGTACTGGAGGGGGTTGCTATTTTACTAGATATAACAGTTGTCAGTTAGTTGATGTAACAATCGCCATTGATAAACACACTCCAATTACATCACATCAAAAGATATAAAGAACTCATGAGTTAGACACATTCATATAAAAGAATCATTTCCTTTGGACCTCAGTTTTCAGTTTGCAAATATGTTGACTAATTCAGACGATCTTAGATATTTCCCATTCTCGTGTCTTTTTTTTCTGACCCCATCCAGAACAACTCCCATAAGAAACATGTTTGGCACTGTTTATGCAAGGGAATGAGACTCATTCACTAATGACACTTTCTACTAAGTCAAATTACTATATTAGAATATTGCAATCTCAGTAAATACCTTTTGTTTGTCGATATTAATTTACCGCAAATTACAAACATTTTCAAAATCCACAATTCTCTTTTCAGTTAATTTGAACTCATGGCGTCATTTGTTATTTTGCAAAAAACAACCTTAAGTGTACGGTTATGTCAACTTTAATTTGTAATCGGCATCGAAGGTTCAGTACATAAATTAAGAAAATAAACTTACAATCAAACGTTAAAGTAAAAAATACATAAGTTCAATTCGTTTAGTTACAACTGGACGAACATACATAGAAACGGACCATTTGATATCATCTGTCATAATCCTGACTCGGTACATGACATTTGAAGAAACAATGGTGGGTTCAACCTGCTTTTATGGCTAACCAAACATCCCTTTTAGACGACAATGTTAAACAAAATATTGCTAAAATGACAACACTACGTGCCAGGAATACGGTACACACAAAAGCAAGAACAATCAGCACAGAGCAACGCATACATAAATAATATAACAGTACATTCAGGAGCCTGTAATTCAGTGGTTGTTGTTTGTTTTTGTGTTACATATTTGTTTTGCGTTCATTTTTTTATTTAAAATAAGGCCGTTTGTTTTCTCGTTTGAATTGTTTTACATTGTTTTATCGGGGCCTTTGATAGCTGACTATACGGTATGGGCTTTGCTCATTGTTGAAGGCCGTACGGTGACCTATAGTTGTTAATATCTGTGTAATTTTGGTCTCTTGTGGACAGTTGTCTCATTGGAAATCATACCACATCTTCTTTTTTATATTCAACATGTAAACCGCAAACTAACAACAGACATCCGCCTTCAACGACAGCACAGGACACCACAAACAACTAAAATCGAATAAGCAATATTCACGAAAGTTTAAAATTAGTCCTATGAATATGAAGATTTTTAAATCAGGCCAAAGAAACACAAATTTCTCATAGAAATAGTTGTGATATAACTGTAAATACAAAATAACTTCTTTTGAGCACAATACATTACAAATGGCGAATATATTACCCCTGAGGTATGAAGTATTTGTGATGTAAAACAGATATGGTCAAATTTTCATATTAACAGTTTTTAACATAATGTACCTTGACTGTGTATATGTGTTTAGGAATTTATCTTTAATTTAATCTTTATCAAATTAAAGCTAGATAATTTGTTGGAAACTAGCTTGCGTCCAAAGGTTTCCACAAGCTTTAATGTCCACAAAATATACAAAAGCATCGTTTTTTGACAATTTATCAAAGTGTGCTGACTTTGAAGCATATAAAGCACCTTTTTAAAGAGATTTGAACATAGCAGTAAGTTGTTTGAAAACAAATATATTGCCATTTTGATATTTTATGATAAATTTGAATTTAGCTGGGAAATAATTAATTCTTGAAATTCATTGAATTTATAACTTCTTTTTTGTCGGGGAAGTTTTTATAAATAAACTATAGGACATCCTGTCTTTTAGTATGTATTAAATTGAAAACCCAAATTTCAATCTGATAATTTTGCAAAACTAGTTTTTGAATATCAATGTCAAAAATCAGTTTTTAAGTCTTACCTGTAGTGAATATTAATGCCAATTTTCTACAATAAAAGCCTGTTAAAGAATACTCGGAACAAAGCAGTTGAAAAACAAAACTTTGTCTTAAAGTCTGAAAAGTGATAAAGCCTAAAAGGCATAAAATAAAGCCAAATCATGTAATCCTTTTTTGAAATATAACGTGAGTTCATACATGTATCTTGTATAAACATTGTTGATAAAGGAGTATGCATTCTTTTTCACATGACATTGCATACTGTATCAAATGAAATGCCTAACTACCAAAGGGCTAGTACAAAAGTTTATTTTACATACATATGTCAAGCTTTATAAACACTATACATCTGTTAAACTGTATGTAGACTGAGAATATATATCGTATCACACAAGATACAGCGGTACAATCTATATATTTTGCTTTTACAGATTTTAAACTGTGCAGTTAATATACATTTTAACAGAGTTGCAGTTTATATACAGCTTTGAAATTTACAGTTTATATGCAGTTTTACTAATGTACACTTTATATAAGCTTTACAGATGTAAATAGTTATCAAATGTACCAGGATTACAAGTTAATACACCAGACACGCGTTTCGTCTACATACGACTCATCAGTGACGCTTCAAACAAAGTAGTTATGAAGCCAAACAAGTACAAAGTTGAAGCGCATTGAGGATCCAAAGTTCCAAAAAGTTGTACCCAATTCGGCTAATGTAATCTTTGGCTGGGATAAGAAAATCCTTAGTTTCGAAAGATTCAATATTTTGTCAAGTGGAAATTTATAAAATGACCATTGATATTCATGTCAACACCGAAGACTGGCTCCCGAGCTGGTGATACCATCGGGGACGAAACGTCTACCAGCAGAGACATCATGCACATTTATATACAGCTTTATAACTGTACTGTGTATATTCAGCTTTACAGATATACATTTGATATGCGTCTTTAGAAATGTACATCAAGATTACTTGTACTAAAATAGCTGTGTACTACTTTTATCATGCACAGTTATATACAGCTTAATAACTGTACTGTGTATATTCAGCCTTACAGATGTACATTTGATATGCATCTTTAGAAATGTACATCAAGATTACTTGTACTAAAATAGCTGTGTACTACTTTTATCATGCACAGTTATATACAGCTTAATAACTGTACTGTGTATATTCAGCCTTACAGATGTACAATTGATATGCATCTTTTGAAATGTACATCAAGATTACTTGTACTAAAATAGCTGTGTCCTACTTTTTAAAGACAATTAAATTTCGATTTAAAAAAAACCAGAATTCATCACCTTTTTAGAATTACAAAATTTGTCTTAAATATTGATTGCACGACTTAACCCTTAACTGCAAGGGTAGGGGTTGCATTCATTATTTATTACCATGCTAGCTGTTTGCTGCTATGTCAATCAGTATAAATAAAGGCAACGATAGTATAACGCTGTACAAAAGTCATAAATCGATTAATAAGAGAAAACACATCTAGTTTAGTTAATTTAGTTACAAACTAAAACCGAGGGAAGCACATCAACTTTAAGATAAAAAAAACCCGGAGCAACAGAAACACTGACCTGTAACAAAAACAAACGCCAACATACATTGAAACTGACAACTGCAGATTCTTTAATTTTCAAGGGTATCAATTTTCGGGGATTAAGGAAAATATTTTACAAAATCTTAACACAAGCCTTTAGAGAATGAGTCATTCATTGGACGTTTGATTTCGTGGTTCAATTGTACCAACGAAATACACGAGAATGGTTATTAAACGAATAAAAATAAATCCACAGTATTTGACAACAACTGCCATATTCTTGACTTGGAACAGGACATTATGGAGTAATTTGACATACATTTCGTGTCCAGTCAGTAATAGGTTAACTTTATTTACATATTTCAAAGTAAACAAACGATCCTAAAATTGAAATTTCAATTGAAAAACTGCATGATGATATTTCATTGTTTCGTATTATTTAATAATAGTTATCGTTTCGATGAGTTCAATATTCATTCGTCTGAGATATTATAAACTGAGTTCAGCAACATGGACATAAGAGCATATTCGGTCAAAATAAGTGTTTAAGCCCGTTGAACAATATGTATGAAATTTATCATGATGATTCATATTTACCCAGATAAGTGTTCTCTTGGTTGTCAGTTCCATGCAGTTACGTCTGATTTATCTTTTCAAATGCTGCTAGTTTCCTATTAATATCTGCCAATTTCTGCTCTAGCTGAGCTATTATAAAAAAAATATGGTATAATAAGGTAAAAAGTCTTTATGTATTTATATTCTAGAATTTTTATTTCAGAATCAGCAATTTTGAATTTGTTTTAGATTTTTGTGGTTAAAATTTGGTTGTGATGAAAAATTCAAACATCAAAGAAAAATCATTGTATCTTTTTAAAGTAGATCATAGTTATATGTTTCCCGAGATAATTTTTTCTTATTCTTTGCCATAAGGAATACTTGACTATGCTTTTAAAAAAAAATAATAACAAGGATGGGTCACCGTGCTATTTTTAAAGCTATGAGTCGTTGAAAACTGCATAAAGTTGCTTAGAATGCTCATGAAAAAAACATATTTTTGTGCATAAATAGAAATCTATGAGATAGAATTTTGAAATAAATTGTAAGAATATAGGTTTAATAATGTGTTTTAAGAAAATGAAAAGAAAACTGGTGTCACTGAACTTGTTTTCTTGCTACAAGTAAAAATAAAAAAAAATCCTATCATTCCAGTATAATTTTTAAAAAGAGTTATTTCCTCTTAAATGGCATAGTTAACAAAATGATTCTAAAACATGAATATTTGGTATTTGTTTGAATATTATGATTGCTGCAATAAATCAGCAAGTTTTCTTCATATGAATAGACAGTCTAACCAATAAAATTGCACATCTACTGCGATAGTACAATCAAAGATGGCGGTATACCCTGAATCTACCTTAATTCACATGAAAACATTAGTTATTAGGCCATGCATAAAAATATAAAATAAGGAGATGATAAAAGATTGCCAGTGAAAAATCTTACAACCCCGAAGAGCAATGAACAGTGATATAAACTAATGGAGGGTCAATGAGTAGCCGTCAATTATGAGCAAAACGCTAAAAGTGTTGTCAGCAGATTCAATGCTTGCACATAATTTCAAATTGAATGTAATTAAGGATTTTTTTTTAAATACATAATATACAATTGCAATGTAAGTTTTTTAGAATACAATCAAAAATTTCGGAACGCAATAATTCACACATCACAAAAACCACATCAACATCGTACCGTATGTACATTTTGTCTTCGAAAAAATAAAGTGGAAGATTTCTCTGTGAAAACTTTTTTTTTCTATAATTTTAATGGGTAAGTTTAAAGGAAAAGTCAGTTGGGTTTATCATCAGAGATAAATGATTTGCCAAAATAACACTGACAGATATAACATTGGAAACATTAGAACCATAAAGAGTCCCCAAGTTTAGTAGTATTTACACTTCTAGAAATAAGTCAATCAAGATTGTATGTAAAGGTATTCAATTTTATATAATGTTTATGAAAAAACCAGGAGAAATATACATTTTAATACTTGAAGTGTCTCGGAACTCAATCCACACAATTTGTATTTAAAACTGTATTGCCGTTAACATTTCCGATATTGATATAAACATATTAAAAAGTACTGAACCTTGTTTTAATACTATTCATTGAAAATAACATTTAAGCCTTTTATATATTTTGATCATATGCAGGTACATACAGGAGCATGCAAATAGTATTTCCACACTTACCATAAACCGTAAAATAAGCAACTGTCGCAACAACGCCGGCCGAAAACAATGATACTATTAGTATAAGAAGAACATTTCTAAAAAATTGACTCCATGATTGAATAACTAAATGATTGATTTCTGATGTCCCCTTGTCAACTTTAATTTCATCATAAGTAGTCTCCTCGTTCTGGTTGAGTTGTTCATACTCCTGCATTTCTAATTCTGCCATCTTGACTGAATTCCAATTCTAGTTTAACGATGAATTATATTATCTAAACTTATTTCCAGCTTCACATTTGGTAATATTAACAATAAGGAAGAATTACGTGTAAACCAACGAACACGTGACCATCATAGGCTACGTTTAGAGTACATGTAAAAATACTGCTGAATTCGTATATATGTCTCGACAACGAAGCACTGACTGTCTATTCTTATAATTTAACAGTTGACTGCAGACCAGGGATAACATGTTCATGTATAAGAACATACATTTAATTTGTCAAAAACCTGAAAAAAAATTAAACGCAATGTGTAACTGAGCATGCTTTTAATTACATGAACATCATTGTCTTTTTGCAATGTAACTATGAATTACTTTCAAAGTACTTTCAATTATATTGGAGTATTTTGTTGAAATGTCAAAACTTTTCTTGTTTCTCTGATGCAGTCAAACATGAAAACTATTATTTTTAATTTCTTTAAACCTTATTTGTAAATATTTATAGTTTTAACATAAATTGATGTATACATGTAGCTGAAAGATGCAAATGCTAAAACAAACGTTGAAAATAAAGGAGATAAAAGTGCACCTCACAATTCTTTTTTCATTATGAGTGCATGTTAGTTTCTTTTCACATGTTATTAATTATGCCATCAGATTTACCATACCGTCAATTTTGTGCGTTTTAGGCATTTTCCAACTAGACCAAAAAATGTAAAATTATGACTTTTGAGTTTGACGCCTTCCCATATAGTATGCACACAGCGTAGTTGTTGACATCACTGTAGTAATTGTTGTTAACAAATGATCAAAGATTATAAAATCACAATTCAAAAAGATTAACGAAATTTTATTTTACTTTGTTTTCAGTACATGTAAGTAGTTGTGTTGCTTAACCCGTTTTCGGTGGTACATATTTTTATCAATAGCACTTTTCAGAACTCATTTCCAGAATCACGATCTTCCTCTTAAACTATAATTCGAAGCGGATTATTTCCTTTCTTAGCCAGCAAAACGGCTTCTATAAAATGAAAATGAAGGAGCCAAGTATTAGCGGTTTTTAATCCCTGTTGACTTAAATATCATAATTCATCTAAATACATCAACAAACTAGTAACCAAGCACCATCATAAAGCTTCATATATTGTAAATCAAATTATAAGTAACACATTTGTTTGATATACTCATAAAAGAGGGACGAAAGATACCAAAGGGACAGTCAAACTCATAAATCTAAAACAAACTGACAACGCCATGGCTAAAAATGAAAAAGACAAACAGAAAAACAATAGTACACATGACACAACATAGAAAACTAAAGAATAAACAACACGACCCCCACCAAAAACTAGGGTGATTCCGGTGCTCCGGAAGGGTAAGCAGATCCTGCTCCACATGTGACACCCGTCGTGTTGCTTATGTTATTACAAATCCGGTAAATAGTCTAATTCGGTAGGTCACATAATAGATACCAGGATAACAGTCATGTACACCAGATGCACGCAAATCGAAAATGTTGAAAATGCCAAATAAAGTATGAAGTTGAAGAGTATTGAGGAAACAAAATTACAAAAGGTTTTGACAAATGAAGCTGAACCTCCCTATTTTTGGAGTAGAACATCCTGAGTATTTTTGAAAAATTCAAAGTATATCCGTGCTAAATACTATTATTTTACCAGTAAATTTCCCAACAAGTCAAGTTATTTGTATTTGATTGGTAATTGGGGAGTCTTGCTTCCGGAAGTGAGTTTAAAAAAATTATATCGTTAGTTCGTGAATTTTGAAATGATCATTGGTCCAGGTGAGCGACACCGTCTCATTTACTTTAATTGCTTAATTTGATAAAATTGTTTTGAATAATAGAAAATAAGTTTTAAAACAGTACAAATTTCATCAATAAGCTCAACGCATTTGTTTCATAATTACAATTATATCGGCAATTTATAAATCATAGACACTGTAAGATTCATAATAATGGTAAAACAATATTGAATCTAATAATCTACTTATTTGTTTTGCGCCCGGTTCGATAATGTCATGGTAGGTGTTTTTAACGCATAATACATGTATGTGCATTTCGACAATTAATGTCTCTTTAGGGATACTTAATAAAGGAGCTTGATAATGACGTGATATCTTTAGATTTGTTTGTAATTCTAAACATTTTAAGAATTCGGTTTGAATGTTCGTGTACTGTTTGAGTTAAGCATTCCCAGCTTTAAATGGATTTCATGTTGCTCAGTCTTTGGTTTTCTATGTTGGGTTTTGTATGTACTGTTGTTTGTCTGTTTGTCTTTGTCTTTTTTATCTATAGCGTTAACAATCTTTATTTTTGACTTATGACTTTATGAGTTTGGTATATTTCGCCTGTCATTTAGGGATTTTTCTTGATTTTGTTCAGTTTGTTTGTATTTTTCATTTTTAAGTTATGATTTTTAATGCTATTACAAATACCATTATCAACATTCAATATTTGAAAAAAAAACCAAACAATTTAAGTCAATTATAAGTCAAAATGAAACGACAACTCAGTGGTAAACAATAAAAACGTCGAAAAGACAAACAAAAGTCTAAAACATTAAATATAAAACTAGTATGTATTGACTTTTTTCATTTGTATTTTATAAAAAGATTAATGGACGCCATTGGAATTTCCGTTTTGGGAATGTGTGTAACAGATAATAACGGATATATTGCATTAATTGTAATAACGAATACGCCAAATTATCTGCAATAAGCTATACGACGATAAATGGCCTGAGAACACAGTTTTTTCGTATGCATTTCTTTTAGAAAATAATTTCAAATTACAAAAAATCGAACCTACTCTATCTCAAAATTTTTTTTACAGTGTAATGTACTACTATTGGTACAAATGATATCAAGATTATAGAAAAAGTGTACCAGCTATAACTCAAAATATTCACAATTCTATTCTAATTGGGTCGAAAATTCAGTTTGACAGCTTCAGACATACAAGTTTTTGACCTTTGAAACTGAACCAAATAACTACGTAACATAAGATTCAGCACCCACATTTTATAATGGAATAAATGTATAAAGCGTATGGAAAAAATTGGGAAGTTTTACACTGTCCGCACTAGGGAGTATATTTGTAGACACGCAAATCAAAGAACGATAACTGTGTCCTCGGACCATATATATAAAACATATTTCTAAGAGCTACTGGTGTACCTAAATTAACCTACCACTGGGTTTCGTGTTGTTCTATCTTTCCTTTGCTGTGTTCTTTTTTTATTTTTTCTTGTCTTTTCTGATGGCTATGATGTTGTCAGTTTTTATAGGACAAAGAATTAGGTCCGGTAAGGGCCGATTTTGCCTCAAATTTCAAGTTCATCTGACGAAAGATTTTTAACACTTTTAAACACTTAAGTGTCTATTTTAGTTGAATTAAGAAGTATATGTATAAGATTTTAACTGATTTACTCATTAAAAACGCCCCAATTCTAGCTTAAATATGAAAAATCGTTCAAATATGCCAAAAAAATTTTACTTTTCAGATGCGTTTTGTCAAAAATGAAAGTGGCCGCATCCGTGTTCATCCTCAGCCTTTATATATGTTATGTATTATAATCAAATACAACTTACATTTCAATATTAAGAATGAACACAAATGCGGCCACTTCATTAAGACGGAAACCGTCTAAAATATAACTAAAATGCTAAAATTGTGAAGATTTCAGTAATTTAGCATGACTTAATGATGCTAGTACCCGATATATGTGCATTGTATTGTCAAACACAGCCCATATTTATTTAGCAGAAGCATTCTACTGTCTAATAAATAACTAAAAGTAAACATTTTAACAATTTTGTAGAACTGCTATATTTTGGGGCCAAAAAGGGGTCTTACTGAACCTACTCCTTACTTTTAAATGCCCCTTGATCTTTTTTTCCGTATTGAACATTTTGAAGCTGCCTAAATTATTTTTATGAAATCATTCATTGATTGGTAACAAAAAAAGGGTAGACAATTTTCCTGTCAATTCAATTTTAGCGTTGATGTGTTCTTTTCATTTCAGGATAACATTCTTGTAGTAGCACATTGTATTTTAAAAAAGTAAAAAAAAAAGATCTATTTGCTTATTGTTTAGCCTAAAATAAAAAATAAATCTTAATGCTTGAGATACTATTCCTGCTTTCAATTTTTCAATTGTCTCGAATATTACGGTCCGGTCGTAGATAACGTGTGATAAGATATACAACATGTTTGTTTAACTGTACAAATACTTTGAAATTCATGTAACACAGTGGATGGCGTTCATCTCTTTTTCTCTGAATTTTGGAGGATATCATTAGCAATTTTGTGAAAACAACCTGTTAAATTTGCATCAATCATTATCTGCCTTTTCTGGTGTATGGTATGCCATGCGCTGTTCATGTCCCCCGTAAATTGGTACTCAATCTGAATAGTTCAATAATATATGAAATGTAATGGATCATTCTACAAAGAAATTACAACAAGTTATACCTCTACACATATTGATGGCTGGGAAGTGTAAAAGACTTCCTGGCTCTGCACTATAATTCTTTGATTTGTGTCTTTTAATCAAGTATCCGATTTGAATGATATTACATGTGCAACACGAAAACCCGTTATTCATTGCTGTTGAGGCAAATAAAGGAATCTATTAGACTCAGCCCATCTTGTTAGTGCTTTCTGTGAATCATTTTTTGAAAAATCTAGTTTTAGTGCTTTCTGTGAATCATTTTTTGAAAAATCTAGTTTTTTGTGCGTGTTTAGGAATTGTAAGTTCTCAACACTCTTCAACTGTGCATTATATTAGGCTTTTATTCAACGTTTTCGATTCGAGCATCACTGAAGAGTCTTTTGTAATTTTAATTTAGAGCAAATAAGTTCTTTCTTTTTTTTTGGGGCGTATACTCAGAGGTAAAATAACAAAACTGCTAAACTCTAAGGAGAATTTATAACTGTAAGTCATATATTAAATAACACAATTGAATGTTAAGCTCAAACACATCAAACCAAAGGAAAACAACTGTCATATTCCAGACTTTGTACAAACGTTTTCTGATATGGATAATAGTAGATTAAACCTGGTTTTATAACTAGCTAAACGTCTCATTAATATAAAAGTCGCAAAGAATTAAATTATATTGACATCAGTGTGTGAGCAAAACAAACAGGCATGATAGATAAGAATATAATTAATTGGGGGTTCACCAACTTTGCCAACAAAGACAAACGAAATTGCATATATACACAGTATCAATAGAGAAGATTGAAAGGGGAAGTATAATCTAGGTAACATTTTTATATACTGAAAGAGACATAATTGACTCTGAAAGATGTTTTAGACGAGGTTATCTTTCGAAGAAATTGGAAGACAATATCAATTTCACACATAAAAGTTAGCGAAAGATATGTATTAATACTGCAGATAATATATTATCTAAACAATACCAATGGAATATTTTTGAGATCTGAGTTTTGTCTCTCTATTTCTGTGTGGAAACCTTCTAATAGTTATCAAAGGTACCATTATTATGATTTAGTACGCCAGACGCGCGTTTCGTCTACATAAGACTCATTACTGACGGTCATATCAAAAATATTTATAAAGCCAAACAAGTACCAAGTTCAAGAGCACTGAGGATCCAAAACCAGATCTTAGTTGGTTAACTTTGAAAAACTACTCATGTCCTTCCGGTTAATGGCGGCGCCCAAGTCGAAAGTATGATTTGAGTAAAAATATGGTGCAAATATGTCATAAATTTATAGCTGAATAGTGTCTGAAATATGAAATTATTCCATACTATATAAAAGTTAGTATTCATAGCCAATCAGTGAACTATGGCGGATGCAGGCGTTCAGATACTGGACACATGTGACAATAAAAAGATTATTTCGTTTGGTCCGAAATAAAAGTATTGTTACTTATATACTATTTTAATTTGGGGGAAATTCTGATGTACATGTCACTTAGTCTGATCTAGATAAAACCAAAAATGAGATCCTGCTGAAGGACGAAGAAAGCCAATTTGCAGAATTTAGAGGCCTGTGATATAAAAAATAACTTACCAGTCAATGAAAATTATAACAATATCAATGAATTACACAACAAGAAATTGCTTTGTTCAAGACAATTCATGTCTGAATAAGGTAGAAAGGGACTTTGATAAAATAATAAGATGTGACAGAAAAAATTGATGCAGACAGTATTCTTTTTCCGATGGGTTCTAATGATTTGGAAGTTAAACAACTTGCACACATTGTCGAGGAAATCAAGCAGCTACTCATACATACAAATAAAAGCTTATTAGAAGGACAAAAAGGTATACGAGAGATTCATTTTGGCATATATTGGAGTAGACCGGGAGGAAGTATGTTATATGTTCGAAGTCTGAAAGAAATTGTTAACCCACTTGAAGGAATTAAAAGTGATGACTAAGACATTTGGGATATAAATATATATCACTTTATGAGATGAAAGCCTAACGTCTCTTCGAATTACAAACGACAATTAAACAAACAATATGATAATTCATGGACGTCAAAAACCTTAATAACAAAGATACAAAAAGACCATGCGTACGGTTATAGTTATAAAAACAAAAAACAAAACAACTGCAACAATAGAAACTGAAATGATGATATTAACATAATTAACTTGAGAATATTCTGAATCAGAAAATGAAAAAAATAATTTGTGAACTGTTTTGTTGTTTTTTTGTTAATACGAATATTGTTTAAATTTTGACTGAATGGGGAAAGGGTCTTTCAAAACTTGATTCAATTCCCTAATTTTTCAGAGCATTTACTTTAACATTTACTAGGCTACAAAATCACAGCCACAATGTAACAAGAATATTTGATTTTTGTTTTA
Source organism: Mytilus galloprovincialis (assembly GCA_037788925.1). Classification (NCBI taxonomy): domain Eukaryota; kingdom Metazoa; phylum Mollusca; class Bivalvia; order Mytilida; family Mytilidae; genus Mytilus; species Mytilus galloprovincialis. The sequence continues at coordinate 9,048,751 of CM075340.1, read as the reverse complement.
TGTGGCTCAATTTTAAAAATAGAAAGTAAAATGACTAAAAAATAGCGGTATATTACTGGTGCCTTTTTTTGTTATTTAGCCCATCTGTTAATAATAACTAGTATATGCAAGTTTTGCAAACAATTTTCAAAAAAGTAAACATTAAAATGCCTTGAAGGTTGACCTTTATCTTTATTGATAACAATATGATGTACAAATTGTTGTACTGGTAATTACAAATATTGTTTTATTAATACATTTATTTTACATTTTTTATTAATAGCATGAATCTAAAGAGTTATGAATTTGAATATTTTCCTTGTCAAAGAAAGATCAAAAACCTTTTTTATGGAACATATTTCACTATAATTATAATGTACATCCTATCATGATTCATTTTTATAATCCTATACTTCAGGCAATTTAAACAATGATATTATTGTTTTTTTTTTATTTATTTGTTATCTTTAGACATGTTAGATGCGAAAAACAGTATATCTAGAGTCTCTTTCGTAGAACCATATAATGCTTATTATGTTAATTTGCACCATTAATTTGCATAATAATTAATACAGGTCTCATCCATAGGATTTTGGAATATAACTAACTTGGAAGATAAATGCAGGGATGATCAATTCATGTCTTATCTCAAGTAGGATATTCATATTCTCACAGCGACTTGGAACGTTGTTGCTGTAACTTAAAATATTCCTGATTTTAATTGCTTCGAAATTGTAGTAAAAAGAATATACACTTTATTCTTTATAACTCCAATATCAATAAAGGAATAAATGCATTTAAAGGTTGAACTTTGTCAAAAACCTTTTTTTAAATAAATAAAACAGTAACGTATCCCTTCGTAAATTTTACGGACGTCATCACGAGTTGGTTGACCGTTATGAAATAACCGTTTTACAAATGATATCGGATATGTTCCTTACGTCGAAACTACAATCCCCTTCCTTTTCATGAATGTGACCTACCGAATTAGACTATTTACCGGATTTGATATCACATAAGAGTTTGACTGTCCCTTTGGTATCTTTCGTCCCTCCTTTGGCCTCAATTTGTATGTGATACCTACACTGTCCACTATGATGACGATTTATTCAATTTGAACACAGAAATAACTAAGTTACCAACTGAGTAAGGTAATATTCTGGTGATTTGAACTTTGAATGGTAAAATTGATAATCATCATGATTTTTTGAAAGATTAAATGATTTTAATAGAGATAGAAATGTTTAAAAGGAGTATTTAACTCGGCTAGCAATTGATTGATATATCCATGCAAAATATAAATAACGATAGAAAATATTGTAAGCAAGATATGCACGACTATTTCGAAGACAAACATATATACCATTTTAGAAGAAAGTAGATGGTTTTCTTTGTTATGAGGGTACACTATTTAAAATGATTTGTTTGGGGTTGAGAAAGAAAACTGCAACAAAACACAATATTTAATAATTAACAAAGCGTTATGTAAAATTATAAAATTCTTCCGTACATAAAAAAAACAACCAAAAGGCAAGTTAAGAAAGAGAACAAGCTGATGTAAAGAAAAACTGTTTCAAGGAAACAAAGGAGGGACGAAAGATACAAGAGGGACAGTCAAACTCATAAATCGAAAATAAACTGACAACGTCATGGCTAAAAATGAAATGGACAAACAGACAAACAATAGTACACATGACACAAAAAAGTCAACTAACGAATAAACAACGCAAACCCCACCAAAACCTAGGGGTGATCTCAGGTGCTCCGGAAGGGTAAGCAGATCCTGCTCCACATGTGGCACCCGTCACTATCACCAAGCTTTTTAAATTAAAATTTTGATTATGGTAAACATCCCACAGTTTAGATTGTCCCTTACCAAACATTCTTAAAGTTGGAGACTAGGTATATATTAAATCTTGCTGAAGTATTAAGAAAACATCCTTACGGCCTCAATTGAAGAAATGATTTCTTCGGTCACTGTAAACAATGTAAACACCAATAAAAAAGATAACAAATCTATAAAGAAAAAAAGTATTTAGTAAAATTTCAGTCCTGAGAGATAGAGACCTTAAATGATATAAATCATAAAAATTTGAAAACGCTAATAATAGAACTGAGATTCAAGCTGGTTTTCCAGAAAAAAAGTGTTAATTTCAAAAATTGGAAGCAACACCTTAAATAATTCAATTCGTCCGAAGCATCAATGATAGACAGGTTACTATGATAAAGAAAAAAAATTGAATCCAAGATATATCAAAAGAGACAAATGATCTTTAATTCAAAGAGGTATCTGCCAATCCTTTTACTATTAAATAAGCTAAAAGATGTATACCTTTGTATTGAAATATTTGACAAAAATGAATAGTAAAATTTACTCTTGTTTTATTGGTTTGCGTCGTGCATTTGACACTGTTTTCCATGCTGCGCCCTTGTACGTTAAAGACATTGGAAGTAATTGAAGAAACGAATAAGTGTTGTGAATTTTCAGTGAAAATAGACAATTCACGCTCTGACTTAAAAAAAAATATATACAGAGAGGTCAAGCAAGATGATAGTTTGAGCCCAATATTGTTTTATTTCCAATTTTTTTAAGGCTTGTTTGATCCTGTGTCATGAGACGAAACATCAGTTGGTAGACTAAGTTGTACTTGTGATATTTTAAAACTATAATAAAATCGAAAAACGGTTGGCAGTACATTTGTAATTAAACAAACTGGAAAAATATTTGTTAAATGTCATTTGACTGTAAGTACTAATAAAATTTAATATATAACTTTTCAATCCAGAAATTCTTTAAGTAATTTTTTTAACAAGCGTAACATTTGATTTATCTGTTAGCGTTGTTAAATGTATTTGAAGTACACTTTTCTAAGAACACATTTGTGATTTAGATTTTTTTTTATCCTTGACAATTTATAATTAATAAAACATTGCGTTCATTGAAACACATCATACTGATTTAAATATAACCAGCTAAGAAATACTGTATTTGGCAAAACTTGTAGGTATGGTGGTCTTTAATGCTCTTCAACTTCGTAATTTATTTGGACTTTTTACATTTTTTTATTCGATCACTGATGTGTCTTTTGTAGATGTGGGTTTTTTTTACACGGAAAAGAACAAAAAGGAAAATCAATTTCCTTGTCTGTATAAAATATACTCATCATAAATACAAGGATTAAATTTTAAATTTACGTCAGACGCACGTTTTATCTACAAAAGAGTCATTAGTAACACCAAAAATAAAAAAAAGCCATATAAAGAACTTAGTTGAAGAGCAGTGAGGACCAAAAATTCCTAATAAAATTCCAAATTGATCACAAGAATACATGCAGATTGATTAATTGATTGTGCTTGAAACCTGATTTCCAAAGTCTATTCTTGGTGGCTCGGGCCTATTCGAAGTATCTGTTAGACGTGCCGTATTTTTTGGTTATTTTAATATTAACAGAAAGTGAATTAAATTGGTAAAAAATGGGGGTCCCAGACCATTGAAGCTCAAAATTTTACTTTTAAACAAGTATGTAAAAGGGGCCATTTTTCAATGAAATGATAGGGAACATACAGGTGTTGACATATTTTTATCGACAATTGGTCCCCAATTGTAATATAAAAAGCTTAAATAAGCAAATAAAAAATATAGGTCACCGACAAAGAAAAAAATATTTTAAATAGATAAATAAAAAAATGGCGGAATAATGATGAAGTTGGATGAAATGGCATTTTGGGCCTTTCCCAGGTACACATAATAACGATACTATGTTTTTAGTGACAATAGTACAATAATTCAACATTTTTTATCAATCGAAACATTTTTAAAAAAAATAGTGAATTTACGGCACAATCTTTTTGTGTGAATGGTAATTCATGCGTGAAATTATACGCAGTGGAATAGTCCCGATCCCCCTTAAACTGTTATATTTGAATTCTTGAACTGTAAGTTGATTAACATAAATACCAGTATCATAAGCAGGCAAATTATTAACAAAGAAATTATGATCGTTATTCTTGTCTCTCAATTACGTAGGAAACACAATTGTGTCAAAAATAGTTTATACAATTTCAACCAGACAAATGTGTTAGCATGTGTTTCATCTTGTAAACTGATGAAATTTATACAGAATAATACATTAAAGCATTCAAGGGTATAAGGAAACCTTATTAAAATTACCAGGCCAATGATATTGTACCCAAGCTATTCATTTCGTCTACATAAGACTCATCAGTGGCACTCAAATAGTTCTTTAGATGGATTTTGCTATTTTCTTAGGTTATTTTTGGTCAAAGGGCTCTTCAATTGGTGTGATTCTCATAAATCCTTGGCTCTCAAATATTTGGCTGTGAGAATTCCTGATGATGGTCAATCCGGTAAAGCGCATTTGAACAAATTTAGATAACGTGTTGTTTTCATTTTCTAAATTGTATGATTAAATCAACAGCGAGTAAAACATGACTATGACAAGGACTAATAAGGCCGAGAGTAACCTTTCAACGTCTAGTTTGATAATAGTACTGGGTTCTGCTTACGATCTTTTGTGATTGACTCAATTTTCGTATCACTCCTATAAAGATATTGTATCAAGGTGTCTTGACTCTAATAAACATCATACATCCATCAAAATAAGGAGATGTGGTTCAATGTATGATGCCAATGATACCACTGTCAATCAAAGTTAAAAAAAATGGATGTTTATGATACCGACATGACAAATATGAAACAATTCAATAAGGAAAAGTCTCGGACTAATTAATAACAAAACAATTTACGAAAAACAGACTTGTAGTCCTTAAAGTAACAGTTTGTTCTTAATTCTAAACAGTACAGCAGTAGACCTCAAACATTATCGTTGAATAAATGTTGTTGTTTGATAATTTTCAGCTATAATAAATATTTGTATTGGTTTTATCTTAAAGTCAATGTTTTATTATATGTATCTAACGTACAAAACACACACAGAAGAATAGTATTATGAGTGATAAAGATTGGACGACTTAGATAAGGATTTGATTTTGTTATTCAAGCACTACGAATGTTGATAAACTATATTTGTCACTTTTACAAATATTATAAATGTTTTGGTTTTATTAGATTACGATTTTTATGATACACCGACAATATAAAGGTCTAAAACACTACAGTGAATACTTATAATTAAACACGAAGACAATCAACAAAAATATGGGTAACGGTGGTTTGACTGTACTCAAGATCTACGTTTGTTTGTATATATTGTATACAAATTCAATACAATTTTAAATGGGCTATTAAATAGAAGCAATACTAAACAGTACTGAAATTGAATATATTTTCACCCTTTAAACGTGCTGCTGTTATAAATTTACTTTAAACAAATAATTAGTGATACATTTGTATAACAGTTACACTAGTAGCACGATTTCAGTTTGAAACGGTCATTTTGGTCTGATCATATCTTAATTGACTGGATCTCCGTTCTGATCGATAGTCTCATTAGGTAAATCAGTCCGTTAAGGCATGTCAAGATAAATCAGACTGAATCTTCTAGCGAGCTGTTTATATCCGTTACGACCGTGTCAGACCAAAACAGACCATGGATACAAAGTTACGTCAAGATGTTTTTAGACCGTGTCCAGTCGTGTTAAGATTTTAATAATTTGGACACAAAACGAGTGAAACTTTCCCATTGTTTATCAGGGGTTGCTCCCCTTTTAAGAATAAAATAAAAATTATAAAGAAGACGGTTTATGTTAACTGAAAGTCTACCACGTCCCTTTAATCATGTTAATTAAATAAAAAAAATTATTCAATTTGAATTCTTACTTCTTCCTATTTAATTATTTAACATTTTTGATATATTTTAAAAAGTAGCTCAAAGTAGCTCAAAGTCATACTGCTACACAAACCGCCGCGAATTGACTAAAAAAAAAATTCAACAGATTGCCGAAATAACATTTATTTATTGAATATAAGCACCTGAACCTTTATATTTGATGGTTTACAAGTGATTGCAATACATGCAAGTGTGTAACATGCAACATGTAAGTTTATGCAATTACAGACTGTCGTAAGTGGTGAAAAATTTGTCATCTTGACGCAACAGATCATTTTTACACCCTTATCAAATAATTACGGATGTCGGCCGTGAACACTTGAAAACGTGATCTTAATATGTTTAATTAAATTTAAGATGCGACATTTTTTAATATTGTAAATGAATGCATTCTCATTTAACTTTTAATGTTAGCTATATAAATTGCATTTGAGTAAATTGAGGCAGGGGAAAAATATATATATAACTATATCTTTTATCGTTTTCCGTTTATTGTCATGACATTGTCCGTTCATTTTTGCTAGACTCATGCGTTTGACTTTCCATCTTTATATTTTAATGTGTCTATAATTCGAGAGCCTTTCATGAAAAAATATTACATACCAGAAGACTTCGTTAAAAAATAAAGTTTGAATATTATAGCAGAAAAAGGCTTATGAATTCATTCAATGATTTGTATAGTTAACTATACAAATCCTTGGATAAATTATCAAGAAAATGTTTATACGTCAGTGTACCTGAAGTACATTTAAAGACCAGGTTATATATATTACATGAATACAGCATAATAAAGCTGGTGTAATTTGAATTACTATCCATTAGGGACATTTTCCGACGATAATTAATCAAATCTGACAAGTTTTATTAAAAACGGAAAATAATTCTACGCCCGTAAACGATTTAACTTTACCGTACCCTCTTTACTTGTCGCATGTCGGCAGTGTCAGCGCTTCAAATGGCAAACTTATTTTACACAAAATCGTTGACATGGTAGATGGACACTACAGTACAATATAAGCTGAGCTGGAAATTACAATTGGTGAGTAGAAATGAATAATATTTTAAAACATGCCTATCAGACATGAGAATAATCATTGATCCGGCTTGTTAACAAATTGTTCCTGTGATTGGAACCCCCCTTTTTTTGGAAGATCAATGCATGATTTGAAAAAGTACATATAAACTATGGTTTAAATCCCCCCTTTTAAAAAGGGCTGGATTCACACCTGTTTATTGCCTAACATGTGGGGGATGGCCTATTACAAGACCTAACCCTCTGATCGAGTAACCCTACATATTCATATGTATTGTATGTTTATTAATGTATTGATAACTGTCACGTCCTAAAATTTGCATGAAATATTTGTCATTGGATTTTTTATAACCCATAACCAACCAATCTTCACATGTTACGATGATGATGTACCTATTTATATAGCCACTGGTGGGTGATGTACATAAGTATAATTTATCACATATTTGTTATGAATACCTTCAAGGCTTGGGTTTGCATATGCAATAACCTCAAAATTGCCTGGGGCAAAAAAAAGAGTATATTGATATTGTGCCCTGATTCCAAATGATGTGACAGCATTGCGTCCTTAACAACAATTTTTTACACTTTTGTGATAAGAAATTTAAGATTTTTCCAGGTATGTTTCATTAAATTGTTATCAATGATTTGTTTTGCTCTAAATTTTGTAGAACTTAAATATATGTTATAATCTACATACTATTTGCTTTGTCATGTTTGTAGTAATATTCAACAAATTCTATTTTAAAATAAAAAAGTATTATTAAAAGAATTTGTTGCATTATTATTACTACAAATGTGACAAATCAAATACATGTAGTTATATATAAAATAGTATTAATGCTTTTGACTTATTTAATATTATAATACATGTAATAAATACTTAATTCTTAATGTATATTTTTTTTGTAGATAAGATATCACATTGGTTTGAGCATGATTCCCAGCCAGATTATGAAGGGGCATATATCATGTATACATAGGTAATATATAGTGTCACTAAATTACTCTCATACGGTACCTCATTTGTACCTGTAGCTGTAAATTGTGAAATGGTGGATTCATTCATAATTTTTAGTTACTTATTGCGTTTGGAAATAACGTTGATAAAGCTACATTTGTAACAGCATTATGCCATGATGTTGATGGGATGTTCTGATTGGACAAAAAGGAAATTGTGAATTGAACAAATAGCAAACTTACAATTCATAGGAAAAAAAGTAGGAAATTGGAATAATGGAAATTCATAGTTTCAGTGATTATCTTGCAATCATTGTCAATACTAAAAGTGCATCATCATGATCATATATATCTGAATTCACCTTGGATAATTATTCATTTAAAATAAGAATTTGGATATGATAAGAATTTCTATGCTGGCATTGCTACTGTTGGCTACACCAGGGAGTGTTAAACCTTCTTGACCTTCCATGAGGGTCTGTCATGGTCCGTCACTATTGGTTAGTGTCATATGCATGATGATGGAAGTTTCACCAACCTAGACAAGCTTTACAGCCCTGGCACGGTTGTTGGTTAGAGTCAAATGACAGCTTGCTGTATACATTTGTAGTTATAATAGTCTGAATGTATCTACATGTATTTTGATAATCTTCTAACTTACTGTTCATTCTGAAACTGGCATTTTATACAAGTACATGTAGTAGTCGAACATATTAAACAATACATATACTTCAAAGTATCATTTTATTTTGTCTCGCCTTACACGAAAGTCATTGGTTGTATGCAAGAAATATGTATTACAGTCTTGGGGTGATGATGTAAGCTATTTTTATAGAGCTTTACATTTTAAAAGCTAAAAGAGCTGGATGTTTCTTGTCTTGTATTCAGATACTAGTAGGTAATATGTTATGATGTTTCAGTCTGTCGTTATATCATCATGTCCATTGCACCTGACCTCATTTTCATGGTTCAGTGACTGCATGTAAAATATACTGTTATTTAATCAGTGAAGTGATCTCTTATACTGTTCATTTTATTATATGTAATTGGATACATTTTATTGTATATGAGTATCTTGCAAGGTCTACTTGTCTATCAGGTTAGGTTGGCCTGACCTTGACTTTATTTCAGGGATAATTTAAGTGATTAAGGTTATTTCAGTTTAATACAATGTTAACATGGGTAGGTTTGTTTCTCAGATACTTGTAATAAAATTAGAGACTGGAAATGGGGAATGTGCCAACAAGACAACAAGCCGACTACAGAGCAGACAACAGCAGAAGGTCATCAATGTTTGAATTGTTTCTCAGAAGCTATAAGCTACATTGTACATGTATAGGATCACTATTTTTGGCATATGGAACGAATGTAAGGTGTACATGTTTGACATTTTTGATTGGCTGATTTCATCTGACAATGACATCATTTTCATGGTTTTTATGTTTAGTCTTTTTTCTCTGTTACCATGGTTACTATAAACGGTTAGCCATAAATTTGGGGTATGGAAGAACTGTAAAGTGTACATTATCTGTCATATCTGTCTGGCATGGTTATTTTGACTGGACTTCATTTTAATGGATTATTGATAATGTAAAGTATAAGTGATACTTATCATGCTTATAGACTAGTAAAATCTTTTTATTACAGAATTTCAATAAAAAAAACCATGAATAAGGCCACATTTAAGAGAATGTCTGTTTCCCATCCCAAAGGTCTACCCTTGTAAACAGACCAGGAAGGCAGGTTAATTTTTTTAACTGGCTGTCATAGCATGGTTACATGAATGGATTGACTTGTCCAGTCAGCGCATCTTTTGAGTTGTTTGTGCTCAATTTGAGTGTATTTTTTGAGATTATCAATCATTTTGCCTTCAACACTTTTCAAAAATAGAAAAGATTATTTTCATGATTTTTGGGAACGAAAAATAATTTCGATTTTTTATGGAACATAATTTTTTAACCCGGGTGGGGGGAGGGGAAACAAACTTAATTTTTATTTTTGCCTAAGGAGATATGGTATCGGGGGCGGATCCAGCAATTTTAAAAAGGGGGGTTTCCCAACCCAGGACAAAGGGGGGGGGGTTCCAACTATATGTCCCCATTCAAATGCATTAATCGTCCAAAAAAAAGGGGGGTTCCAACCCCCCAGAACCCTCCCCCTGGATCCGCCACTGGGTATGAATTTTGATGAGACAACTATCATAACTATAAACCATAAACAATGTAGACCAAGTGATTTTCTTGTTAGTCGCTATATAATAGGTCACTGCACACCCTTCAGCAATGACCAAAAACTTAAACTTCATAATGAGCACCCTATAAAAGGCTCGGCTTGGAAAGAGGCATCTAACAGAGTTGATGTAAAAAATTCAGACGAGAAACCCAACAGTGATGACAACTTGATTTATACTAGTATACACGAGCTACAAACAAACAAATATATGATAAACAGCAATAAAAAAAAACACAGACAAAATTAAGGGGAGATTATTCAAACATTATTTATTTACTTATATGTAAAGTAAATAAAATTAACTTGTACAAGTATTACTAGTTATCAAAGTAACCAGGATTATAATTTAGTACGCCAGACGCGCGTTTCCCCTGACGTTCCGTGAAAATTGTTTTCAAAAATCTAATTTGTCCATAATTCTTTTATGTAATAAACTTATTTAAATAAATTCAGACCTTCCCTTGTCTGATCACCAGCATGGCTAAAGGTATTACTCCCAAATGTATTGTGAGGTGACACGTCCAGGTATTCAAGCGATTTCCTGTCGGGCTTGGAAGTTCATGCATCGTTTCACTTCTGAGCGTATCCATCAGTGTACACGACCGAAAACTTGAAACTTTCCATTTTAAACTATCAGGTGTATAATCATTTGATAATATACATCTCTGTCTTGCGTGTCCGATAGTGATATACTAGTCATTACTATTTATAAATAACATTTCTGGTGTAAAGAATATTATTTATAAAAATCTAAATAATTCCAAAAAAGATATTTGATGAAATAAAAATCTGCTTACACATTTTTTCCAATGGTAAATTTGGGGAAATGTAAGTACTCGTTGTCAAAAGTGAAGGACAGTTTAAAACATACAAGAAATATTGATTTAACAAAAATATAGGCACTTATCGACCATTCTTTTATACGCCTTGATAGAAAGTTACGGAACTATAGATAGTTGCAATTTAAAATTATATACATTTTTACATTGAACATAAGAAAGAAACATAAAAAAGAAGATGTATGCATTTTGTTTAATTTGGGTTAACAGTTTTGTAAATAGACTAGTCCTCGTATGACAACAGTATGTTTGGACTATTGTATACCAAAAGAAGAAGAGAACCAATTTGAATTAAATACAGGTCGATATTTAACTTGCTCTGGTTCGTCGAAGTAATGGACAAAGTAAAATCACAGATTTCTATTTAAATAAAATTGTTCTCGAACAAAGGAAGGAATTCGTCATCACAATTGTTGGGTATGATGTATTATAAAGTGAACATCGTTCTGTAAGTACTGTATGCCAAATTTTTTGTTCCGACATGCATGTTATATATATGCCACTGGACGTCCCAAGGGATGAGAATATTTTGTTGGAAAAGTATTGAGTATCAAAGTTTCAAATTAATTTTGGGATTTATTTTCTTTCTTGGTATATTCAGTAACAGCAAAAAGAATAACTTGACTGCTTGTCCGCTAAATAGGGGTGTTCTTGTCAGATAAAAGACTTATAGTTATATTAAAAAAAAGGAAATATGACATTAAATTTATGATTATTTTTCTATAAAATTTGAAATTTATGCATTAAATAACAATCTCTAACATAATATGTAAAAATAATACCCATAACAGCACTCCTCCTAGTCCTTAGTGGCATTGTACAGTCCTTAGTGCACTAAGGAGTCCTTAGCAGTGTTTAGACGTACCGAGGTTGAATTGACCCTATGAAATATCGCAATGGATTGACAGTTACTAGTAACCATGACTGGAACAATTTAACTTGCATTCCAATTGATAAAAGAAAAATCAATAAAGTAAAAGTCGTTGAATAATTGCATTGATGATAAAAAAAAGTTACTTATCCATACAACCATCTACATAGGCAAATCAAAACAAACAGTACTTTAAGAACAACATATATTAAAAGATGCAATCTTAATGATGTCATACAAGAATATCTTGAAACATTTTTTGATCGGTGGCACAATATTTTGTCTACCCTGTTACCATTTTCAAAAGAAATTTTGGGTTATTAAGAAAAGGTTTAGAAAAAATTGTCAGCTTGTTTTACGTTGCCAATTAGATGGTTTTCAAGATAATAAACTTCTATATATATTCATTGTGTGAAATAATAGATTATTTGCCAATTTTCTAGGTTGTATTGAAAAATGCCTCTAAAAATTGGTTTTCAAAGGTTGTAAAAATTACCACCAGTAATGCAAGTCTAAGATAGCAATTTATATTGTTAGGCATTTTTTCACCCTTTCAAATAAACCCAACATCAAGTAAATCCCTCATATGTTTGTTTACTTTTCTCTTTATTTCGTTGGTAACAGGAACGTACGTTTCTGATATATCACTATATAAAAGTCTATCCTGTTACCTTTTTTGTCTATCCTGTTACCGATATCAGTATTGCACCTGCAAATGCTTAATTGGGAAGATTAAGACGTTATCACCTTAAGATAAGTTCAAACAATGAAATATTTCATTCGTTTTGCACCTATATGTTAAGATAAAAAAATTAACGACGTTTTTGTCTGCAATTGTCTATCCTGTTACTGTAACCATAGCAACCATAGGAACAGGATAGACAAATTTCTTCGTTTTTGATTGCTGCTGTGAACTAACTACTCCCTTTGGTGAAGTGATTATGGTTTTCTATTGTGAATTTGGTTTCCAACACGTTATTGCACTTTTTACAAGCATACTATTGGTGTAATTAATCAAAATTGTTGGTAACAGCATAGACATGAAAAAAAAGTACAATCTATTTGTTTCACTAAATGTCTGGAAATTTCTTTTCTCTACACTGTCGTTCAAGAAACGAGGCCTTTTGAATGTAAAGATTACTTTGCACTTTTGAAATCAACACTGACTGATTCAATATTCATAGGGAGAATAATTTAACGACTGATTTCAGTAGCGGTAACAGGATAGACACAAACCTCCCGTACGCTGATTAAATTAAGTTTGTAGATAATCTGTTACATACAATGATAAAGAAGCTACGATTTTTCGTTAGAGTAATAATTAACGTTCTTAAAAAGTCCCTTTTGCAGATATCAAGGCGATCAGAAAATCGGAAAAAAAATCATTTGAAATGTGTTTTTCTGACACCGTACGCACAAAAATACCCCCAAAATCGGACTTAAATGCAGTTTAATCTTATCAAAATAGATGTAAGTTGTTTTAGCTACCAAACCTTGAAGCAAAAATGTTTTATAGTAACATAAGAGTTCATCAAAGTTTCCATCAAGCAACTTGTTATCTTTCGAATGTAGGAGCCATGCTTGACAGTCTCCCGAATGACCAAATTATTTGACAATCATACAGTTCCGTTCCCACATTGTGTTTATATAACGAAGGAGGTATATTTCCATGATATAACCAAGGATATAACTCACAAAATTTAAAGGCTCTCTTAACTAAACAATGTTATGCCATGCAGCGCCCAAATATTTAGCATTATCTTTTGGTATCGGGGTTAGAAATATTGATATTGTATAAAGATCTTTAAACTATACATACTAAGTTATAATAGATGCAGATTCATAATTTTTTTTTAATATAAAACATATATATAGCATCTTTTAAAACTGACGATCAAACATCAACAGCTTAAATACTAATAGTTTACGTATACACAAATTCATCAATTCTTTAACTTTTAGCCCTACGGCACCTTTTTTATTGTATATTGTAAAATAGTAATTTACTTTTTGCGTTATGGATCATTTATTTTATTTCCTGTTGACCCGCTTGATTACTAGCACGTGCCATTGAACTTAAGTGTTTTAACTAAAACAGAATGTTTTAATTTACGCCATATATAACAGGTGCGGATCCAGATTTTTTTTTTAATATATGCAAGTACGAGTGATTTTTTTTCGGGGAGGGGAGCTCAGATCATCATTTCTATATTTCTATATCTTTTATTTTTTTTACCATTTATCTTTATACTGAATATTTGCCTGCCTTAAATGCATCAAATATTTGCCACTGGATGTTAAACAACCAAACAATCAATCAATATGTTCTTTATATTTCATCATCTATATATTCTTTCTATCTTTATAAATGGTGACCTATTCTTATCCTCAGACATGTACATGGTAATTGAGACAAGAAAATACACAAATTTTAGAACTGTATGCTTTTAGAGAAATGTATAAGTCCGAGATTCTGCTCCAAAGTAGATCTTGTGAAAAAAAAAATAGCATTTGATAATTGTCAATAAATTTTCCTGGACCGGAGGAAATAAGAGGGGAAGGAAATACTACATTCCGTTTAAAAAAAACAAATATTGTACATGTATGGTATTCAAATTTTTTTTAGCCAGTTTAATATGTTGCTGAATAAATTTACAATAAGACGTTTTCGAAGAAAAATAAGAAAAAACATCCACACATAATGTTTTTGTGAGTACTAAATTTTGAAATGAAGAGATATCCAAATATAGATGTTACTACCATTATCGACATTAAACGTATATTTGTACCTATTCTTTAAAAACACAGATCAGAAGTTTCACTTGTAAATCAATTTTAATCTGTATTGTATTATAAACTAATATAACGTACTATTCAAATCAACATGCATGTAAATGTATTTTACATTAAAACTTTTGCAGAGACATTACACACAGGTGTCAATATTTACACCCACCGATAAGTTGTCATTAATCACGTACGTGGACGTTTGTATTAATTAACGGCCAGTTTTAGAAGTCAAATCAAACTGTGATTAATTTCCGCTCTAGACAAGAAGTGTGGGGGGAAAGGGGAGGGGGGGGTGGGGTCTGTGCCCCCGGTCGGTTAATCTGCCACTGGTGCATATGGGTTAGAAAATAAGCATAAGGATATATATACACTAATTGTTTGAATGAAAATCTTTATACGGTAGTACTTTATAGTTTTGACACTGTCTCGACACAGACTGAATGCAGTATCATGATCAGCTCCATGTACGTTGGCGAACTTGGTGGTCTTAAGACGCACCGTTGTGTAAAATGAATAATTGTTTAATGATATGTTGTACAGTTCAAAGCTATGGTAATAGAAGCGATTCCGAGTTTAACAGAGTAATTAGGATGAAAATAATAATAAAAAAAACCCAGCTCCAACGGTAATGGTAGGACATATCAACAGAATACGAATTAAAACAAAAATACGCATGTGTTAATTTTTGCTTTCGCTTCATTTCTATGGATTGTCTCGTTGGCAATTATAAAACATCGCCTTTTTTCAGGTTATGTTTAAGATTTTTACGTTTCTTTTTAACCATGTTAAAATTTTAAGGTTAAATGTATGGCAATAAAATTGAGAATGGAAATGGGGAATGTGCCAAAGAGACAACAACCCGACCATAGAAAAAAAACAACATCAGAAGGTCACCAACAGGGTTTCAATGTAGCGAGAAATTCCCGCACCCGGAGGCGTCCTTCAGCTGGCCTCTAAACCAATATATACTAGTTCAGTGATAATGAACGCCATACTAAGTTTGTGTATATATAATTACCATACGCCCTTGCATCTTATAGTTAATATAAATAAATAAACTAATATTTATTAAAAAATAAGCAACATATATAGACGAATAATTTATTAGTTCCTCAACAAACTAAAACAGTAATAAAGAATCAACAGAGGATTTAATCTTTAATTACTTTTTTTTATTATTATTTATTCTAGAGATATAATACTTCAAATAAATATATAATTAATCTAAAATGCACTAATCAAGCAGAAGGGACGTAACTCGTGGTATCATACCGGCATACTGAACGGATCTAAACATGGTCTGACACTTTTGAATGTTAATTTTGAGATTTGATCTGTTTTGGTCTGACACGGTCTTAACGGATCTAAACAGCTCGCTAGAAGATTCAGTCTGATTTATCTTGACATGCCTTAACGGACTGATTTACCCGATGAGACTATCGATCGGAACGGCGCCTGAACGGTCTTAAAAATCTGAACGTTTTTCTCTAGCAGTAAATCCAGTCAATTAAGATATGATCAGACCAAAATGACCGTTTCAGACTGAAATCGTGCTACTAGTGTTATCTAGTGATATAAAAGAAATCAGGAAACTTTTATATGATATTTAAAAAAGTGTTTACTCTAGAAAAAATACTTTCTAAAACTTCCTGAATATGTCCTGCTTTTGATCACACATTGTAGGAGGCTAAATTTAGGTCTCCCTATCGAAACTGGAAGATATCAAAACTTATTTGGATGCAGAATGTAGTATGTACTTTATGTAGGAATTATTTAGGTGATGAATTTTATTTGTGATTTAAATGTATCAATACATATAATTATATCAAATTATATAAAAAAAATCTCGGAGCAAAATTCAAATGAGAAGGTCAGATGTCAAAAGACTGTTTATCTAAAGGACACGTTTTTCTTCTATGAACTAGACAGTGAATCCAGATTGTAAAGATATGTAAGGGTTTCTTTCAATATTTAATGTAAGCTTAAATGTAAAAAATGACAATATCTTTTAAAATGTTGAAATATGAATATGTTATATCATTGCAATGTGTACCGAGGGTACAGTATTGTATACATGCTTCATCGTATGTATGCAACGTTGTTAATAATGATTTGTTACACATGTATTTGTGTCTGAGTACTCAAAAATAATCTTGAATCCTTAAATCCCTCGGATTAGGAGGAAAAAACTCGTCCCTGACGAAAGTTGATGTTTTCTCATGTTTGTTAGAATAACATGATAAATGTTGCAGACGACATTAACAATGATTCACTCAATTAGTTGACAGAAAACACGCTTTTAACTTTTTGGATTCGAGCGTCACTGATGAGTCTTTTGTAAACGAAACGCGCGTCTTTCGTGTATACAAAATTTAGTCCTGGTATCTATGGTGAGTTTATTTGTGATATTATGGTTTCTTCGTGTACAAGAATATGCCAATAAAAGGTTTTGTTCAATTTAGCAACTCTAAGTATAGGTATGGTGTGTTTTCTAATGTAAAATAACTCCTTCCTTCTCGAGCATTGTTTGTACAATATTTCAAAAACAGAATGTAAGGACTACGTTATCTGCATGATTACGGAAATTGAAACATTCATTAAAACAACTCCAAAATATGAATTACCATTACCATTAAAAACTATTTTACTAATGGAGCTTAAATGTAAAATATTTAAAATTATAAGTGAAATGACATTGCATCTTTTCAACATTTGCATTCCTTTCAACTGATAAAATAAATGCGCTGTAAATTTCTTTATATTTGTAAAACAAATACAAATCTTATTTAACAAAATATATCTCACATGTTTTTTTTATATTCAAAACGTTTATCAGATATGAGAAGACAACGTGCCATTTCCCACATCAAATAGCTGCCTTTCCTTGTGTGATTTATTTTAATTTTGTGTCTTCGTGAACATGAAAAACAAACATGTAACACACTACAGTTATTTTATATGGCTTCATCAAGTAATATCAATATGTTTTAAAATGAATATACCAATTGTCGCAAGCCTTGCACCTCTCGACCAAGATATTCGAATATGTATTTTTATTTAACTACAATATCATTAAATATTCGTATATTCGCATACATTATTATCAATTAAATAATTTATTCATTTCTATTTAGGTTGCATGCTCAATTTATACTTTGCAGTTTTATAATAAAATTCTATTTCATTGACAAAACTTGTATCAGCAATTTCAATTTGCAACTGCCTCAACGTAAAAAATCAAATAAACAGATTCAAAAACAAAGTTACAAAAAAGAAAATCCACGAAAACAATTAAAATGAAAAAATGAAACCGGAAGAAATTTGAACAAATTTCAGTGAGAAAAAATCATTAAAACGCAAATCAACCTATTTAAAGCACTCTTATCACAAATGTATTACATAATAATACAAACATTGAGTCACGATGAACAAACGTGATTGTGTTGTATAAATACTGTAGTGATATAATACCCTACATATTATCAATTGGTGTGTAATGGTCGCCATCTGGATAACGTAAGTTGAATAACCAATCTTGTTGCTTTTCTTCATAAATTAGTTTAATGTTCCATTATTATTTTTATACCACTTCAAGCATTGTGGCGATTTAAAGCTTTGCATTTTGCATTAACATATGTCTATCAATTGGACATGTTCAAAATTAAGGTGGATCGGGTGTCTTCCTCCGTCTTCGATTTTTTAATAGCAGATAACAATTGGCCTAAATCTCACATGAAATGTGCAAATTTAGAGAGTAGTATGTAATTCATGTGCGAGACTTTCTATCATATGTACAATATTTCAACATTTTTAATCAATTAAGATATTACAAAAATAAATAAAAGTGAATTTACGACACAAACTTTTCGTCTGCATGGAAATTCATTTGTGAAATTATGCACTACCGAATAGTCCCAATCCCCTTAAACTGTTATATGTGAATTCTAGAACTGTATGTTGACTAAGATAAATGTCGGTATCAGAATCAGGCAAATTATCAACAAATAAGTTATGGTGTAATCTACATAATACTCACCAGTGGCACTCAAATGTATAGTTCCTTAGATGTTTTTTTGCTATTTTCTTAGGTTATTTTTGGTCAAAGGGCTCTTCAATTGTTGCGATTCTTATAAATCCTTGGCGTTCAAATATTTGGCTTTGAGTGTTTCAGATAAGGGTCAATCAGGAAAAGCGTTTTTGAACAAATTTAGATAACGTGTTGTTTTCATTTTCTAAATTGTATGATTAAATCAACAGCGAGTAATATGTGACTGTGGAAAGGACTGCTTACACCGAGAGTGACCTTTCAACGTCTAGTTTAAGGTTGCACAGTACAAAGATTTTTTTACTTCCAATCTACAACTATAAAAATACTGTTACTTTCTTAAGAATGCATATAACTTAATAAAAGAGGTATATATAGAAAGATAAAAGATTATTCTTTTAAATGAATGCAATATTTTTGTTATGCAATTATTATTATGTAATCAATATTATGCTATTAATGGCAACATCTTGGTGATTTCACTTGAACAAATATAGCTCTTTCATTTCTATAGCTATACAAGAAATTTTAACGAAATCTTAATCAACACAACAGGAGCTACAAAAGGATGTCTCAAATAATCGCTACCGTATTTCATTCTCTCATAAATCTAATTTTTGTAAACATCCTTACCACATAAAAGTAGATAATATTTGATAAGGTGCAAAATTTGACCTATACATTTCACCCAAATCTGAGACACCCATTTGTAGGTTATAGGTCTAGGAACAACATATAACAAACTCAATCCTCTTGGGGTAACCATGAAGAAGATAATTTCAATTGTAAGTGGAAATTTCTTGTAAAAGTTTGTAGACACAGTTAACATTATAATTAATTAAATAATTGTTGTAAAATACTAAAATTGCATTAATTTGAAAGAATAATCTGTAAGGTATCAATAATACCACTATTTTAAATTTTCAAGCATTATAAAGAAAGTTACAGCATTTTAAGACTGAAGAATTGGAGGTATAAAATCTTTGTATTGTGCTACCTTCATTATAGGACTGGGTTCTGCTTACGATCTTTTGTAATTAACACGATATAAAGATATTGTATCAAGGTGTTTTGATTCTAATAAACATCTTACATGCATCAAAATAAGGAGATGTGGTATGATGCCAATTAGACCTTTATCAATCAAAGTTTAAAAAAAAAATTGGATGTAAAAGATACCCACATGAAAAATATGAAACAATTCAATTGAGAAAAACTACGGACTAATTATTAGCAAATCTATTTATTAAAAACAGACATGTAGTCCTTTAAGTAAAGTAAGTTCTTAATTTCAAACAATACAGCAGTAGACCTCGAACATTATCGGTGAATAAATTTAGTTGTTTAATAATTATTATCTGTAATAAATTTTTGTATTTGTTTTATTTTAATGTCAATGTTTGATTATATGTATCTTACGTACAAAACACACAAGGAAGAATAGTATTATTACTGATAAAGATTGGACTACTTAGATTTGGATTTGATTTTGTCGTTCATACACTACGAATGTTGATTAACTGAATTTTTCTTTTTACAAATATTTCATTTTATGGTTTTTTTTTAATACGAATTTCTAAATGATACACCGACTATATAAAACCAAAACACTCTACATTGAATACTTATAATTATGACCAAGACAATCAACAAAACATTGGATGCCAAACGTTTGAATGAACTCAAATTCTACTTTTTTGAATTTATTGTATATAGACTCCATACCATTTTAAATGGGCTATTAGATAGAGGCAATACTCAACAGTACTGAAATTGGATATTGTTTTGCCCTTGAAACGTGCTGCTGTGATAAATTTTACTGTATTTACTCTATTACCTACTAACCGACCTACACCATAGTGTACATAAACACTATGTACGTTTACCGTAATTAATATACAAATTAAAAAAAATATATTAATTTTGCCGACTAGCCCGTCAAGTACGCTAGAAAACTTACAAATATAGGGGGAACCGGAAGTAATGAAAAACAACAAATGTTTACAACCCCAAATGCTTGGTCACTTGCAGCCTTTTTTCAACTGAATCCACAACGTAACCATCCTTGCTACTGTCACTTTTCCAACGACCGTGTCGTTTCCATACCCTATCATTGACATCCGAATTTGCTGCAGCAGTAGCCCCACCTGACCGCATTGATGCAATCCAAGCTTCAGGTCTTTTGAAACTAGTTTCAGTCTAGAAATAATGCTTTCTCTGGCTGTAGTATAACTAAGCTTTTTGTTTTTATATATAAGTTTACAAATACTTTTAGAACGAAAAAAAGGTCTAAACAGGACAAAATTTTATTCCAAAGGGACACCTGAAAGATTTACATATTTCAAAAACATCTCATATGGACAAGCAATGATATCCCCCTTGGAAATTAAAACCTCATTACCATTACGATACTAGTCGGTCTTACTCTTCTCTATATACAAAATTAAATAATCTGATTTAACTTAAACATTTTTAAACAAAAGAGAGCTAATCTCATCGAATCGCAAAAACCCGGCAAAAGACAGTAAAATCATTGTAAAATCACGAACAACAAGTAAATCTTGGCTATCAGAAAACATGCTGCACAATTTCAAAAACATATCTAATGAAACAGGGTTCTTCTTGTGTTTCTTAACAGTAGCTACTCTCTTGACAGATTCTTGTATTGAATGTAAATATGAATTTTTAGTTGGATTTGCAAAATTACTCATTTCATGCACCCATTTTATACTATATATAGCAATGTATATTTTAATAGTGTTACATGTAGCACCAGTGTCAAGCAAATAAGTTATATTTAAGGTTATATGAACCGGCTGTGCTGGTAAAGCTTGAAAACCATGTTTTTTAATAAATGTTTCCTAACGCTTAAATGCATAAAAGTACGATTTCGCTGAATTATCACTCCTACTGTTCACAATATAACTGGACATATATTCTGCATACTTGAAAAGTTGAGACTCCTCGTCTACTCCGGCTTCATTCACATCTTCCTTAATTTTGTCTCTCAAACCTATTCCTGGAAAACAGAAAATCAATCTATGATAATCTTACAACCTAAACTTCAACACGCATAGCAACGAAATTGAAATTTTGTTTAATCATACCAAAAATCCCATTTCGCCCTCTTCCTCTATGAGTTATAATTGAAGCCGGAAAGATCTTATGAGTTTTAACAAAATATTTGAATCTGTTACCCTCTGACAAGACCGGCCAATAAGGAGCCGACTTCCATTTGGGTATAACTAACGTACCAACTGCTCCATCTTTTAACATCTTTTTAACTGTTTCTGTAACTAACGAAGGTGGTAGGAATAACCAGTTTTTTTCTTTACCCCAGTGCTGTTTGAAAGCATCAACACCGCTCGTTCCCTGACACCAAAACTTAGAATTAAATTTATCACATTTTTTGTTATATGAAGCCGCAAAGCGATCTACTGTATGAGAACCCCACTCTCTATCTAGCGTACGAAACAGCCATGTTTGTACACCCCAGTCATCGCAATCGTTCAACTTCTTAAAATGTCTGCATGTGTATTATTTTCTCTTAGTATCTATTGCGCAAAAAACGAAACATTGCTTTGTTCACATGCATTTTGAATTTCAATATTTATCACTAGTTTCAACATTTTTATAATCATTATGTATTTTTACACTTTGTCCATTCAATGTAGGCAAATTAGTTTTAAAACCCTATGAACAGCCTCAAGTTTTTCTCCAAGTAGAACGCATGTTTGCATCATGTGCATCCCATGCACCAAACATTTCTACCATTTTGCTGTTCTCTGCCTCAGCTATATATCCTCCATAGTCTTCACCTGAGGCATCCGAAAACATGTTTACATCACATGCTTCGTTTGTCAACTGACTAAATAATGCACCATCCGCATTTAACCTTACTATGTTTGATAACCAAAACTCTAGTTCTACCTCTGCTTCTGGAGTAATCCAGACCGGTGCCTCCCATGATGTTCTATCCTGAACACAATCATATGCATACCGAGTCCTTAACCTTACAGTTGTACCCAACACACCTTGTGTAGATATTAACTGACCAACAACTGAAGCTAACAGTTTTACTGATATCACACGTTTGTCTGGTAACCTGTTACAAATGCAGGATAAACATTTTAATATCCTGTTAATTCTCTCATCCGTTATTCTAATTCTACCTTCAGAAGTGTCCCATACCATTCCCAAAAAAAGTTATCGCTTGAACCGGGTTCCAGTTACACTTTTCCTCAGCAATAATGAAACCAAAATCGATTAAGTCTGCCCTTATTCTATGGGTAACTTTAGTGCATTCATCATAATTGTCAGCACCCCCTAACCATCATCAATATACATAAGAATCCTAATATTGTTAGATCTCCAATACTTTATAAGCTCTCTTTTAAAAGACGTTTGAAAATATAAAACGTGCTGTAGCCAAACCGAAACACAAAACATTAAATATGTAAAATTTAGACTCCCACTGAAAACCCAAATATGTTCTGTCTTCCTGCTGTACCATTATATGATGATAAGTTGACTTTAAATCAAAAGAGACAGATAATCACCCTTAGAAAACAATTTTCTTGCCACAGCGGCATCTTCATATTTATATCTAAACTGATATAAATGTGGATTGATGTGACGACAGTCAATCACTAATCTAAGTTTTGACTTGTTACCTGCAACCGTTAATGGATTAACAACCTTGGGCTTTACAAATACTTCGGATATACACCCTTTAGATAATAATTTCTCGATTTCATCTTTTACAAATGATTTGTTGTCTTTATCTAATCTGTTATTATCTAATAAAACATTCTCAGGTAAAGTTTTTAACGGTAACATATACCCTTTGTCAATAACATTTAAAATGTAATCACTTGCTTGAATGGTTTTCCATTTGTTTATGTGTTTTCTCAAACTATTAACTGGTGATTTAATTGTATCAACCTTTATACGTAAATTATCTACGTGTACTTCTATATTATTCCTATTTAAAGTAATAATATTACTTATCTTGTCATTTTTTTCTTTGCTGTTTCTCAGGACATTCCTGTTTCAAATGTAAAAAAGAAGATGTGGTATGATTGCCAATGAGACAACTATCCACAAAAGACCAAAATGACACAAACATTAACAATTATAGGTCACCGTACGGCCTTCAACAATGAGCAAAGTCCATACCTTTTAGTCAGCTATAAAAGGCCCCGATAAGACAATGTAAAACAATTCAAGCGAAAAAACTAACGGCCTTATTTATGTAAAAAAATGATCTTTTGACCTTTTACACCACAATTAAAACATCTGCCTGGTTTTCTTGTCATAACTGCTTGTTCTGCTGGTTGTACGTAGGGATGTACTCGTCTAGCTTTCTTTGTCTTATTAGCTTTCACCTTTCTTTCCGCTCTGTTTTCAGCCTTGTACAATTTCCATTCTTTCTCAGAATCATCTGCAAGCGGGTTGGTTTCATATTCGTGTACAACTCGCCAGCCCAGATCGGATAAATCAGCAATACGAATCAACTTTGGTCTATAGTTCATTAAAGAAATACCTTCGGCTAACTTCTCCTTGGCTTTGCATACTGTATCTGGCGTTGGATTGGTACCGTCCAACATACTGTCTGCTTCTTTCATTTTGTTGAGCACCTTCTTGTTTTGCTTAAACTGCTCTTCATTCCCTCGTTTTTTGAATTTGGGTCCATCCGTCAAGGTAGCTTCTATCTTGGAAACCTGTGTTTCTGCAAGCTGTTGTTGTTGCACACGCATCTTTCCCTATTCCCTGGAAATAATCGAACGCATTTGGTTTATCATGTCATTTTGATTTACCGTCAGAATATTCGAGACTTGAATTCTGATCTGCTCTTGAAGTTCCGCGTCCATTTTGATGTGTACGCTTCAAAGGACGGTTAGAAAGTGAGATACATTTACATGTATACCTTTTACCTGTAATCAATTTTGATTGCAAACAAATCCTGATTGGACAATACCTTATTTACAAACCGTTAATACAGACATTTTCCCGCTATTACTAGTCGAAACGCGGGAAAATTCATTTATACAAATACTTAAAAATAAGTTTGTACAACAGTTATTTAGTGATATGAAAAAACGGGAAACTTTTATTTGATCTTAAAAAAAGGGATTACTCTAGAAAAAATACTTTCTAAAACTGATTATTTCCTGCTTTTGATCACACATTGTAGGAGGCTAAATTAAGGTAATCATATCGGAACTTAAAGATTAAAACATATTCCGATGCAGAATGTTATATGTACAAATAACTAAACGCATCAAAAACGAATGGACAAAATCTGTCATATTCCTGACTTGATACAGGCATTTTCAAATGTAGAAAATATTTAAAATATTTAAATTTCAAAAATACGAACTCGGAGGAAAATTCAAATGAGCACGACTCTTAACAAATGTCAAAATACTGTTGGTTAAAAGGAAACTGTTTTTCCAATGTACTATACAGTGAATCCTGATTGTAAAAATGTGTAAGGTTTTCTTTCAATATTTAATGTACAATTGAATTATAAAAAATGCCAATTTCTTTTGAAATGTTAAAATATAAATATGTCATTGCTATGTGTACCGAGGGTACAGTATTGTATATTTACTTCATCGTGTGTATGCACTGCCGTAAACAATGACTTGCTTTACATGTATTTGGGTCTGAGTACTCAAAAAAACAATCTTAAATCCCTTGGATTAGGAGTCAAGTACTAGTCCCTGAAAAAAGTTGATGTTTTCTCATGTTTGTTAGAATAACATGATAAATGTAAGTAATTATGTCAACATCGTTGGAAAAGTTGCACACGACATCAACTCAATTAATTGACAAACTATCCGAATATTGAAGAACATGCTCGTGTTATGGTTTCTTTGTGTACAAGTACATGTCAATTAAAGGTTTTTGTCAAATAAGTAACTCAAAGTGAAGGTATTATGTGTTTTCAAATGTAGAATAACTCCTTTGTCCTCGAACATTGTTTGTATATATATTCCCGGAACTCATGGAAGGACTAAATTATATGTATGATTGAGGAAATTGAAACATTCATTAAAACAACTCCAAACTATGAAATACCATCACCAGCTAAAAAATATAGTTTGCTAATGGAGTGTAAGTGCAAAATGTTGAAATGACATTGCACCTTCTCAACATTTGCATTCGTTTCCACTGATAAAAAATGGGCCGGATACTTCTTGTATTTGTAAAACAAACAACGATCTTGTTAAAAATGACATTTCTTGCATGATTACCTAATTAAATTTTATCAAATATGAGAAGACAACGTGCCATGTCCCACATCTAATACTGCAATGAATATAATTGACATTTTGGTTGTGGTTTCGCTTTTTCTTGGCGATTTTTAATTTTGAGTCTTCATGTTTTTTAAAAAGAATACTTGTAACACTCCACAGTTATTTTATATGGCTTAATCAAGTAATATCAATATGTTTTAAAATGAATTTGAACACAAAGTTGGCATAAGAATAATTTCTAGCTTTTTATAAACACATTTGTGTGTGCCAAATTAAGCCTTTTGGTGAATGGTGAATTGATTGATTGTTGGTTCCTTAACGTCAAGTGGCTGATATTTTATGCGTTTTCATGACTAGAAAATTAGAAACTTATACAATAGGTATGTCCGGTAATAAAGATCAACTAGTTTTAAGGTAGGGAAATATTTGAATGTAACAGGAAAATAAGAACAAACTGGATAGAAACAGAAATTTAGCCTTGCAACAGAACATCTACGGACCCCTCAATGAGTTATTGCAAGGATTCTTAGTGTGCAAAAAACGTGAATCTTACTCTCTACACGTAGCATCAGATTTAAAGGCGCAATTCCTTTCCAACGTTGCTGCGCACTTGATACACCCCGCGCAGCCAAACGGACTTGCAACTATCGCAAGGAATTTACAGCCGGTCGGAAGATGACCTATTGATAATGCTCAATATAAATTACTCGTAATTCTAAAGCATTATGTATAACGGGGAGACATTTTGAAAAAGTAGATTTCTGCCTTCAAATACCCACTTGAAAATACTGTTGTTTATTTACTTTTTATTGTAGGTAAATCTCATCATTCTGAACATTTGTGCTTGGCTCTATTTGCTCGATTTATAGCGGTTCTAGACAAAACGTGTTTTACAGGATATCTGCTAATGTTATCCATGTCAGCCATTTTGGTTGTTAGTCGAGATATCTGGACATACGAAATTCAGTGTAAAAAATATCATTAAAACGCAAATCAACCTATTTAAGGGGGCTCGCGGGTCTAAATCAATTTTTTTTCTAATATAGGTTTTCGCTATATTTTTCTATAAATGAACTTTATCTTATACTGAAAAGAAAAATATAATAAAAAATTGGGATCACCGTTCATTTACGCTAACAATCTGCTTTCGAAAGAAGCATGCATTTTTGTAAAGTTACTTTTTTTCTGTTGAACTAATAGGAGAAATAGAGGTAATATCGAAATAAAAAAATAACCTTATTACAGAAATCGCTTAAATTTGACAATTATTTAGTTGATGTACAGCTTATTTGAAAACAAGAATAAAAAAATATAGGTCACCGATGTGTAAAAAAATATAGGTCACCGATGTGTAAAAAAAGATATTTCAATTTTAATGCCAAAAAATGGCATTTTTGGACCAAAGGGAGATAATTTGGAGTTTTTCGATGATATAAACATTTCAAAAGTCATATGGGGGCAAACAGAATCGATTTTATTGGTTAATTTTTGTACCATATCATAAAGTAATAACTAATAGTGTAATAAATAAAATTTATAATGAAAAAACAAATGTTTAATTTTTTGCTGAAAATTTTGTACCCGCGAGCCTCCTTAAAGCATTCTTATCACAAATGTATTACATAGTAATACAAACATTGAGTCACGATGAACAAACGTGATTGTGTTGTATAAATACTGTAGTGATAAAACACCTCACACATTATTAATTGATGTGTAATGGTCGTCATCTGGATAACACAAGTTGAATATCCAATCTTGTTGCTTTTAATCATAAATAAGTTATATTTCATTATCATTTTTATACCACTAAAAGCATTTTGGCGATTTAAAGCTTTACATTTTGCATTAACATATGTCTATCAATTGGACTTGTTAAAAATTAAGGTGTATTGGGTGTCTTCCTCCGTATTCGATTTTGAGACAGCAGATAACAATTGGCCTAAATCTCACACGAAATGTGCAAATTTGAAGAGTAGTAAGTAATTCACGTGAAGGGCTTTTCATGTTACTACTGTTTCATCATATATTTATCGCTATTTAACGAAAAACAGAATTTTTGGAATTTGTTTCGGATTTTTGGACTATTTGATTTTATTCCTTCAATACAGGATAAAATATAATGCCCGCCAACACCAATTTTCTTTCCATTTAAGACTTAAATAGACAGTTAAAGGTCATCTACCAAAATTTTAGAATATTCTAGATTTCTTGTCTTCCGATTTCCATTTGAGACCCAAATAATACCAAATGCAAAATATAAGGTAAAAGTCCGAGTGATTAAGTGATTATGTATGCCTTTTGGTCTCATATCAAAACGTGAATCGGACGCATACTGAACTTTAAGTTTTCTACACTTTGATTGGATATTTTTCTATTAATTCATGATTGGATGTATGAAAATTCAACTAAAACAAAACCATTACATATATTTCAGGATCATTTTTCAATTTGAATAATGGAAAACATGAAAACCAGTCTAAGTATTCCTCAAAATAACATGAAAACCATATCTGAAGAAGAAGAAAACTATGCCAGGATGAGTTTGTTGCTATCTGGAATTTCCACACGTGCAGTTAGAGTTTTGTTTGACAAAGAAATTTATCCTTTTTATTTGAAACGTGTTATTCAGAAGGAATTCAAGAAATTGAATGAAATAAAAATGAAAAAAACACTCGACCTAAAACAATGGAATCTTCTGTTTCCTTTCAATGGTAGGTTTATAATAAGTACACTATGTATGGGTCTTGAAAACATGCATTAATGCAGTTGAATAAACGAGAAGAAAATATTGGACCAGTATATCTAAAGATAGAAAAATGAAAAATATCACAAAAATGTCTTAGATATGTGCGCTTTCAAATATAACTATTACTGTTAGGAAATTTCTTTTTTTATTCTACAAATTATAAATACTAGTAGAGCAAAAGTATTAATCACATTAAATACATCATGATATAATAATGAAGATGTGGTATGATTGCCAATGAGACAACTGTCCACAAGATCTCAAAATGACACAGACATTAACAACTGTAGATCACCTAACGGCCTTCATGATGTTTGTCAATATGAACAAAAAATCTCTTTTGAATATCTATAACTGGTCAATATTTCTGAACAACATATACATGATATATATGTCGACATATGCAATGTCTGATATTCTTTGAAATTACTCGTTGGATAAATCAAAAACTAATAAATATTTACCAACATGATCTATATTGAACAAACCAACGATTCACATATAGTTAAATCAAGCATGAATTCCAGTGGTGAATACCTGCAATCAAGGATAAAGAAAAAAATGTATGGGAAGTGATGTAACGAGAAGGCATTAAGCTAATGTGTGGCATGAAAATTGATTATACCACAACGTAGATCAACTGTATTCTTAACATTTTACAAAGAACGCTCTAGTGTAAGATATATTTTGACTTTCAAGACTGTGCAGACAGATAATTTACATAAAAATCATATGAAAATTATCGACCCAGACTTCAGTTGCAATTTCATTCGCGAAATCGGAATTGGTCCATTCAAAGAGATATTTAATATCAGAAACTTAACTTAATAACCGCCTTGTATCATGAACGAAAATTTGGTTCCCCTTTAACCTTATAGTTTATATGTTCGATTATTCAACAGTGTTATATATCACATTCACTCAATTTGTCCTTTATTAGCTTTATTTCGGAAGTAAATGAATGCATAATATGATCTATCTTACAAATAAAAAGTGAGTCTCTTCTTTTTATATTATATCTATTATAAAGAAAACATAGAGTATGACAACCTATTACCCTTAAAAATACCTATGATTAAACTCATGGAAACTGTAGTTCTTTATTGCATTTAGGTCAATGCCTTTTGAAGAACTCAGTGATTGATAGATATGAAGTTTTCGATCGTTATACAGGTTTTTATCTGTGTTCCAAAATAGTGTATGATTTATAATTTTGAAAATCGATCTTATAGGTTGCATTTCTGTAATTATTGACAATGCAATTTCCCAAAGGAACTCCTTTTACGGCTAAAACTGTACCACTTTTACTATGAAGTTTTGAAAAATCTTATCCTAGAATCGAAAGTTCATACATGTCATATGCACTACAATTTTTTTCAAAGGTCAACTTTTCAGAGTTAAAACTAACACTAATTTTCTTAACTACTCCTACCTCGAATGAAGGGTTACCACAGATTCCAATGTAAACAATATGCACATGTATATTTACTGGTAATATTCCCAGGTTATGTCTCTATGAGATGGAACACAGAGAGCATAACTGCGAACCAGTATGAAAACAAAATCAACTTTCTATGACTATTCTAAATCTCCCCAAAACAGGCGTGGTTTGAGAAACAGCTGTATTTACAAAGTGCAACCTATAAGATTTTAAAAAAAAATGCCAATTAGGCCAATTAATTGTAAGATTTTCATACCTACCCACCCCGAATTTTTTATTTAAAAAATTAACGATTTCCGTTTTTTATTTTAATTCCGTATCCGTTAACAATCGATAAAATCGTTTGATTCAAAACTTCCAGTTTCAGGGAAAACGGTACTATTTATTCTGCCATAGCCGACAATACTAACATTTTCTAAATTAACCACATTTTTATAATAAAATCCTGAATAAAACAGTTATGTGTGGTGTTAGTACTTTATTATTCTATTTCAAAAATTGAAGCCAAATACTATCATGAACAATTTCCAACGGAGCTTGTTTATGTTATCCATGGCCACCGTCATTTTACATCAAATTTATGAAATTTTGGAAGCCTTTTCAAATAGTTCTCTAGAAAATATTTCAATAGTTTTCAAAATTTATATTGTAAATATACTCACTGCAGTTATTCATAAAAAAAATATATATATATATTGTACCCTTACATCCAAGCACATCGCTGCTAAGTTGACCTCCTTCACCTGTCGTGGGTACACAAAAGGCCAACATAATGCTGGGAAAATGTAATAGTATCGTTTTCCCTTCAAATTACGGTTATCGTATTTTTTCAAGCAAATTAACCACAATTATAAGGTCGACAATTTCTCCTGCTCTTTGGTGACAACATCATCTACGCTGTGTCCAAGAACGCAAATCGCGGTACAGCGCATTTTTTTTTTTATGAAATTAGAAGACCGCAGATTTGTTTTGTCTATACAATGTCTTTGTGTTAGGAAATTTAGACTGGACGATAACAAAAGCGAAGTAATTGTAAAACACATTGGAACATAACATTATAAAAATTGTCACAATCCCGACCATGCTAGATTAATGACCGTATATTGAGTTCAGGAAGTCGGCAAACATACGCATTGTGTTATAGCAAGCTCTTAAAGCTACCCATTAATATGTTTTTGTTGACAAACATATCCACAACCCTCTGTACCAATACCCTCAATAGATTCATTAAACAACTTCTTTTTTGTTAAGTTCATGTTTTAGATTAACACTATATTTGCATCTTTCGTTATAATCTTCAAAGTTTAAAGCACCAATCACTATTATTTTCAACACTGTTTCAGTATTTATTTTATTCTGTATACATAACACTTGTTGTCGCATTCCAATGCGTTTGTATAATTTTATGTGGGATTACAAACCATCGCTTAGGTAGTCCAACTGAAGAGAACATTTATCCAAGTTTTCAGAGTTAATAAATGGTTTCTAAAGTGACAATTACATGTGGAATAGTAGTTGCCAATCAGAGATATTCATTTTAAATTTGAAAAAAATATGTACGATTCCTTATACGTGTATATGTACATGACTAAGCTTATCTTTACACTTGCATATATGAAGAACACATCACAAGAGGGTTTCATATGAAATAAAAAAATCCCCAAAAATTAAAAAAGAAAGACAAATTTAGACTTAATATAAACATGCATATGTGGATCAGTTATGTCAATTATATCTTTTAAGTTCACTGACTTCCTTTTGCCCAAACTTGCCCCGATAAGGGCCCCATAAGCCCAAGCTATAATCTCTGTGCTAGTCGGGTTAAAAAGATATACTCCTGAAAATTAACCCTATAAGTTCGAATCAGATTTTTTGTTTTCAATTAGAAAACAGAATTGAAAGAAAGAGTCTGTCACTATGATACAACTTCCCAATCAAAGAGCAGTGACAACTCAATGTCAACAACGGGTCGTAAATGTTACGAGTTGGACTTCCGCTTACCACTTAAAAAAGTTATGCAAGAACCAATGATGTTTATTTCTATTCACAGGTAATCCAGATTCAAAGACGTTTGATATTACTTTGATGATTGCATTGCTTACAAATCTTACAAATTTAGACCATTACGACAAGTTGCCATTGGCGACAGACACTACAGCAGCAGCTGATTTGGGGAGGATAAAATATTATAGAAACCTCATAGCACACACTACAGACGGAAAGTTCGAAAACTCCCTTTTCAGCAAAGCATGGAATGATATTATTGAGGTAAGAATAGGAATTTGATAAAATGTCTTATTCAGTGTTTATCAAATCAAATGTTTGAAAGAAGTAGGAAAACGGCCGAAATAAAATTTACAAATCTTTTATTTGACTCGAAAAATATGTGTAGTTATGACGTTTCAAAACAAGAACATTAAAACCAAAACTCATTTAAAGTTTTAATTAATAAGTGATATTCGTATGATCAAAGAAGACAGGTTATCTAATTTCATTATCACACATATTGATGATGTTCTTTCCATTAAAAATTCGAACTTTTCTGATCGGGTTCCATTAATATATCTCCCAGAACTAGAAATGTAAGAAACAACAGACATGGCTTTCTTTGCCTCATTTGTACACTTATACCTCGAATTTGACATATTCAGTCATCTTAGTGCCAAAATTGATGCCAAACGAGACATTTTTAATCTAGACATTATCAATTTCCACTGCATTAGTAGCAATATACCAACTTAATCTGCATAAAGGATATAGATTACTCAATTTATTCGGTATTCAACAGCTTGCAGCTCCTACTCAGACTTTGTTGAACGTCAACAGTGTCTGGCCAGAAAGTTCGTTAACCTGAGGTATGTCAAAGAACGTCTCGTCTTTTTTATGAACAAATTATCACAAGGTACTAACACCTTCTTGATAAAAATTCCGTATCAACTTCAAAAATAATACATGATGGTCTTGAATTATAAATGTGCGTACTGACGTTGTTTATCATCTTAATAAAGTGTTATAGTATTCTTTTATTTGTTTTTTATCAATGTTACTTTGACTGGTAAGTCTGTTTTTTGTGATATCCATTTGACGTTACTCTGAACTTATACATCACGCCATACTTTAAACGTCAAAAATTTATATCTACCTGTGTGACGTCAAACGCGCGATATAACGTCAGCGTTGATTTTAATCGAACCATCTGTCTGTCAGTGTTATAATTCGGTCCCAGTACTTTAATCTTGTAATCCTCTATCGGTGCATTTTACATACTAAATAATTAAAATCGTATAACAAAAGCAAAACGAGGTTGTTTAATTTAATGTATGCAATTTTGTGCTTTTTAGTTACATTTATTTGTTTTTATAGTGATTAAGAAGATAACACAATATTGACTGTTGTACTCTTTTTTTGACATTTTTACCTTTTGTGTCTGTTTGTTTTGTTCGCGCATCGTTGTTAATATAATGTTATACAAGTGAGAGGTTAGTTATCTATTAAAAACCAGGTCTAATTCTCCATTTTCTATATAAATAAATGCATTTGCCAAGGAAGGAATATGACAGTTGTTATCCATTCGTTTGATGTGTTGTAACTTTTGATTTTGCCATTTGATAGGGGATTTTCCTTTTTGAATTTTTCTCGGAGTTCAGTTTTGTGTTATTGTGATTTTACTCTTTAATGCCAACCTACAATAGTCTAAAAAAGATCGTCTGTGTATCCGTACATGATTCTATATGTTATTCAAAACATTTGTACAAGTGTGTCTGTTTATCTGTTTCGTATCACATAACATATTTTGTTTAAGGTAGTAGTCAACCCTGAAGTCGCTGTCATGTAATCTAATTTAATTCATAATAAAAGTAAGGATAATGAGAGCAAACCATGGTTTTAAATTGATTGATTGAAGGTAATGAAAGTTATTGAGCGTTTAAAAAATTTGTTTTGACAAGAGTAAACACAATCCTACTGTAATAAATCATTATAATCTGAAGTTCCAAAATTGCAGATGAAAAAAGAATTACAAATATCTGATATTTAATATTTTCAGGCTGTTTATAGACTAGGTGGCCAAAGTATGCTTGATGAATGTATTGAATTCAGGACAAAAATCTTGGACCCTTCGACTGTCCCTTGGAACATAAAAGGTAAGAACGAAAAACTTCAGACAATTTATAAGAGCATTGGAAATACCATGTATGGAAAAATCTTAGTACCTTAGAAACTAGAGATTGGTAGAAAAACTTTAAACCATTAGGCAGTTACTTAAAACCAAAGAGGGCAAGGTCTATACGATATATTACTTTGTTCTACCTTGGTTAAAACTTCAGACTGAAGATTCATATATTTGAACATTTACGGTAGGTATTTGCGCTTAATGCCATACGTGAGTTAGTTTTTCGCTCACCTCGAGAAATATATAAAAACATGTTGTAAGTGGTTGTTTTTCTCGTTATTTTGTGGCAGGTATAAATTTACCTGTTCTCGCGTTCCATTAATCAATGGTGTTATATAACTTGAGGAATTATTTAAGGTTTAATGAGCTCAAAGTCAGCTATATGGTTGTTAGTAGAAACATTAAATTCAAACTGGAAATGGGGGATATGTCAAAGAGTCAACAACCCGAACAAAGTGCAGAGAGCAGCCAAACAGTATGACAGTAGCCCCTGTAACTTGCATTTGTCAGGGATTCAATGATCAATGTTAAGTTTGTGTGCCTAAAATACGTAAGCTTTTCTCTTTCGAGGAGGGATAAGTCAGTCGGCGTTATTGAAAAAACGCACATGTACGTTTTACATCAGTTAATTGACTATAATTCTCTTTTTTTTTATAAACCAATGTAAACTTTCTTAACTCAGGATTGTGTCTTATTTAGTCCGTTCCCATTTTTAAAACTTAACGCTGTCATAGAATGTTAGATCTTCATACGCATATAAGATACTTGATAGAACCCTGATATTGCTGCATCCCATCCAAGACTTGCATCTGGCATGCTGGAGGAAAAAAGACGAGCAGTCGACTCAGATTTAGAAAATATTGTCCGAACGGGTGAACACGTCTTCTTTCTGTTACTGTTTTGGACAAGTTCTCGTGCTGATATGTCATAACTTGGTTTCTGTATTTTAAAGAGAACAGTTTTGGACTAAGACTATGTGTCTGTCTAAGGTCAAGTAACCTGTTATAGTTGCATACATATCTACACATTGTTATTTAAAGGAAACTGTTGTTTCTGTTCTATTTTTTTTTATATAAAAGAGGGACGAAATATAAAAGATGAACAGTCAAACTCATAGATAAAAACAAACTAAAAACGCCATGGCTAAAAATGAAAAAGACACACAGACAAACAAAATTACACATGACACAACATAGAAAACTAAAGAATAAACAACACGAACCCCACCAAAAACTACTTTAAACTATGTATGAAAGAGGGACGAGATATACAAGAGGGGCAGTAAATTATTTAAAATTGATATTTGGCATAGCTGCCAGTTAAATTTCTACTAGATATATAACGTATACGTTGCAGGAAATGCTTACCCTTCACCTGATATCACTCCCGGTTTTTAGTGGAGTTCGTGTTGTTTCTTAATTTTTATTTATAACTGTTTATGTAAATGAACTCATCATAGATACCAGGACTAAATTTGGTAAATGCCAGACGCGCTTTTCGTCTACAATAGACTCATCAGTGACGCTCGAATAAAAAAAAAGTTAAAAGGCCAAATAAAGTACGAAGTTGAAGAGCATTGAGGACCAAAATTCCTAAAAGTTTTGCCAAATACAGCTAAGGTAATTTATGCCTGGGGTAGAAAAGTCTTAGTATTTCAAAAAATTCCATATTTTGTTAACAGTAAATTTACAAATATAACAATATCAATGACAATTCATGTCAGCACAAAAAGTGTCATTTGGTCCTGTGAGTCTTTGTTCACTCCTTGGATTTGATTGTTATTGTCTTCTACTAAATGTTAGACAACACTCAGTCATCCTTATTCTAGCTGCTCATTTTACATTTTAATTATTTAAGTTGTTTATAGATATAAGCAGATGTGGTATGACTCATCAGTGACGCTCAGATCAAAAAAGTTATGAAGCAAAAAAGTACAAACTTGAAGAGCACTGTGGACCAAAATTCCACAAAATTGTTCAAAATAGGTCTAAGGTAATTTATTCCTTGGATAAGAAAATCCGTAGTTTTTCTGAAAATTCAAATTTTTTTCATAAGGAAATTTATAAAAAATACCATACAATTGATATTATTGTCAACACCGAATTGCTGACTACTGGGCTTATGATACCCTGGAGGAATAAACTTCCAGCGGCAGAAGCATCGAAACATAGGTCAAAAGAAAGAAAGAAAAAACAACGAAGGAACGTTCTTTTTATGTCTAATTGCATTTAAAACTTTGGTTTTCTAGTGTCTGTTTTACTACCATTCGTGCGGGTTTTTTTACATTCCAGTTTGCCAAACTTTAAATCAAAGTTGTCTAAAGTTCGAAAGGAAAATTGTATCTTTAATGAGCTGATACAACCACTGGCTCGATGTCACTACTGATGCATTTTTTTCTAAAATGCTTCCGAGAGTACCTACAAGTAATCAGGACATCCTTTCCTCTTGATATGATTTATACACAATGGTTCATGAAAGAATCATTTGGTGTCTCGTCTAGACTTATGCGTGCTGTTTCTGATTGTCTTGGTGGAAGCGAGTGGTTGAACCAATCTGAATAAAATTACTAATGAAAACTTGAGGATATGTGGTGTGGAGTTTCATTTCATAACACATGTACCTTGCATATTTATTCAACGACCCAGTCAGAGTATCTCAGCATTTGAAATGTTGAACCGTTGACATTTTAAAATTCATAATTGCGCCTGTTCAAGGATAAGCACTTAAGATAAGTCAATTATATTTAAGTTATAGTGGCATTTACAGTAACAAAGCATATTTCTCTGGATATTACATGAGTATTCAACATTGTGTCTTACAAAGAAGTAATGTAACAATTCTTTTGCAGGTAAGGTTGAAGGTTGGCGCCTGTCAATATGTTTTTTTTAACCCAAAGGATTTGTTTTCACCTGTCATACGTCATGAACCTATCAGTCAGAGGTTATCGTTTGTTTAAGTGGTTTATAAGTATATTTCGTTTTTTGTTTATTTTTATAGATTATACCAATGGTTTTACTGTTTGAATTGATTTATAATAGTAATTTTGGGGCCCTTAATAGCTTGTTGTTTGATATGAGCCGATGCTCTGTGTTGAAGCCCATACTTAGACCTATAATTAATTACAATGTAAACACATTGTGACTTGGATGGAGAGTTGTCTCATTGGTACTCATGCTACATGTTCTTATTTCCACCTCTCATTAGTCATGATTCATTAATTTTAAATTGGTTCACATAGTCCATATGATAAAGTGATGCATTATTATGTTGATTATTTGGAATTTTCGTTCCAAGCTATATATACGGTAAGACATATATTTGTATAGCAGTATATCTTATATGTTCATGTTATCATTTATAAATTTTGAGCTTCGTTTAGGAAAATATAATCAAAATTAGTTTTATAAGCACGGGTAAAAATGGAAATTAAATTATACAATTTGAGTAAATAGTTTAATGAGTTAACATATATTTCAATACTTTTTCAATAAAGTTGCTACCGATAAAGATAGTATTCCTATTAAAATAGTAAGCACTTCTTAAACCGCATTCCATCAAACAAATATATCAACGAAAATACACTAAAAATCTAGAAAGAGCTACTTCGAAGTTAATTGAATTCGATTATTTTCATCTACAGCATTTATAAACTTTTTAGTCAAAATGCATAATGGCGAACAGTATTTGCATATTTGGACCAACCAAAAAAAAAAAAACCAAACACACATACTGAAAGAATTGTCAACATCGTTTAAGTTCAACCAATCCTTAGTGAAAACGTTATAGTATTAGTTAAGAGAATAGTATAAATTAAACTGACAAATGATACAGGCAGCCATTTCGTATGATTGATACTCATAGCATTTAAAAAACAAAACTTGATTTACAGTCTACATGTATATTATTTAAATTCATATATTTCAGTTCAAAACAGGAAGGAATTGGAAGCATGGAAACTGCAGAATTCTAAATTTGTTGTAACCAAGTCTGCCAATTACGTTTTTAAATGTATACAGAAACACAGTTGTGTAACTATTACAACAAGTTCTGGTGTTGGAAAGACAGCAACTTTACGACACGTGGCATTACAAATGGCTGCCGATGGGTACAATGTTTTACCTGTAACCAATCCACATGACATTGTAAAGTTTAACAATCCGAATGAAAAAACACTGTTCGTTATGGATGACTTTTGTGGAACTTATTCTATCAACCAAACTGACCTGAATATATTGAAACCTGTCATGGATAGTATTAAAGATTTATTGAATCGAAATAAAACAACAAAAACCATTGTTGCATGTCGACTTCAAGTTTATCAGGATGATAGATTTGAATTCTTATCAATTTTCAGGGAATGTGAATGCAACTTGTTATCAGAGGATTTGTGTTTATCACAAACAGAGAAACAGTCAATAGCAGAACTATATCTTAAAGAAAAAACATCAAAAATAATTCAGACCTGTGATTTATATGATTGTTTTCCACTTCTCTGTAAATGGTATAATGAAAATCATCAACCAAACATAATAGATTTCTTCAAGAATCCATTTCAAGTTTATGAATTAGAGATTGACAAGTTGCATAAAAATCGACATTTTGAAAAATATTGTGCCTTAGCTTTGTGTGTCATGTTTAACAACAGAATACAAGAGGAATGGTTGACAGATGAAATAGATGAAGAAACAAAAAGAAGAATAAAAAATACATGTGAAGCGTGTAAACTGAACAGAGGAACATCTCGACTTACCTTATTAGATGAAATGAAGTCTCTTATACATACATTCATGAAAAAAGAACAAGATTTATATACAAGTATCCATGATAAAATATTTGACTTCCTAGCATATTATTTTGGACAAAACATGCTTCAGTGTGTGATAAAAAATGCCGACAGTTGGGTTATTAGTCAAAGGTTTCTATTAGAAAAAAGAGATAGTAAGGTTCAGTTTATCACAATAGTACCAGCTAAATACCACCTAATGTACATGCAGCGAATGATTGATGACTGGTCTAAAGGTAAAGTAGAGCATGTGTTTGATAGTCTCAATTTGCAAATACCAGAGATCAGACAGAGATTTCTCTGTTATCTAAAAACATTAGATATTTCATGTCAGAGACAATTAGCATTAACTTGTGATTTTGCTTGCAATAACACTGTTCTAATACACTGTTGTTTCTTAGGTGATATTCCATTTATCAACTGGTGTATTAATCACGGTATTGATGTCAATCATTGCAACCTTAGAGGTGAGGGTCCTTTACTTGTTACTGCACAAGAAGGTCATACAGAGGTAATGAAGTTATTACTAGACAACAAGGCGGACATAAATAAGTGTGAACAAAACGAGATATCTCCCTTGTTTATTGCTTGTTGCAAAAACCGCACAGAGATAGTTAAGCTGTTACTTGCCCACAATGCAAACATTGATAAGTGTAGACATAATGGAGAATCACCATTAGTTGGTGCTTGTATTTATGATAATATAGACGTAGTAAAATTATTATTGGACAAAAAAGCAGATATTAATAAGTTAACAGATGAGGGAGCATCTCCTTTATTAATTGCTTGTCAAAGTAACTATATAGAGATTGTTAAGTTATTACTAGACAACAAGGCAAATATAACAACGTGTGCATATAATGGAGCGTCGCCTTTGTATGTAGCCTGTCAGCACAACTATGAAGAGCTAGTGAAGTTATTACTGGAGAACAAGGCAGAAATCAATTCATGCTTGAATAGTGGAGAATCTCCATTGTGGATTGCTTGTCAGAACAATCATATTGCAATAGTAAATATATTACTAAATAAAGAGGCAGACATTAATAAGTGTAAAGATGATGGAGCATCGCCTTTGTATATTGCTTGTCAGAATAATAATGTAGATATAGTTAAAATTTTACTGCATAACAAGGCTGATGTTAATAAATGTTCCGATTCAGGTGCTTCTCCTTTGTTTATTGCTAGTCATTCAAATCGTACAGACATTGTAAAACTATTACTCGACAGCAAGGCAGATATCAATAAGTGCCTGAACGTTGGAGCATCCCCGTTGTTTATCGCTTGTATGAACAATCATATCGAGATAGTAAAGATATTACTGTACAACAATGCAGACATTCATAAGTGTGAGGATTCTGGAAGATCTCCGTTGTTTATTGCTTGTGAGAATAACCATAAAGAGATAGCAAAGTTATTATTGGACAACAAAGCAGACGTTAATAAGTGTAACGATAAAGGGGCATCTCCCTTGTATGTTGCTTGTCACAATAATAATATAAAGATAGTAAAGGTATTACTGGACAATAGAGCAGACATAAATAAGTGTGTGAAAGATGGAGCATCACCTTTGCTAATTGCTTGTTGGCAGAATCATATAGAATTAGTAAGGCTGTTAGTTACCTACAAAGCAGATATTAATAAATGTGCAAATAATGGAGCAACACCGTTGTTTATTGCTTGTCAGAAAAATCACAAAGAGATATTAAAAGTACTACTGGACAACAAAGCCGATATCAATAAGTGTACATTCAGTGGATCATTTCCTTTGTTTGTATCGTATATGAGTCATCATAAAGATATAGTAGAAATGCTGGTACAAAATGGAGCAGATTGCAATAAATTGTTTGCTATGATGTTTCAGCTAGTTTAAATTTATAATTATAATTAAGGCATTGATGCATGGTTTGATGGATATTATATTGTGTGTAAGATGTTTAGTTGTTTTGAATTCTATGACGAAAATAACTACAGTTTAACCGATTTTTTTCTGCTTGACTGAGAGAAGCAAAATGCAGTACGTCTTAATTATTTTTGATAGAAATGAAAATCTTGTAAATGCGGTTATTTTAAACGATATCATGAGAACTTGCAAAGAGAGATTTAGCGAACAAACTGACTATTTAGAATTTGGAGTTTTGAAGGTTATAGGCGCCAAAATGACCATGCCAAATACCTGTCAGCGAAGATGATCATTGATTGCTATAAGGTATTATTCCAAACTGAACAGACTGACGAAATAAGTACAGAGGCCACACAATGGGTGGAACGTATAACACAAATGATAGCAACCAACCAAAGTAATTATCTTAGTCTTGAATACTCCGTAGGAAATCTTTATTTTGCTATCGGTGATACCATGCAGGCCATAAAATGTTTTTATGCATTACTCCTAAAGATAGATTATAACAACAATGTAAAAAACAGTATTTAAGACATTTTCAACGAAAAGCTTGTGTAAGCTACATAAAGTGTCGTATGGAAAGATTGGAAATAGTGGATAGATTTTTCAAAGAAGAAACATTACGGAAGTTGGAATGTTTCAAAACTTTATAGCAAACATATAAAGCAGAATTTAAAGAACTTGAAGAACTGGAGCTTGCATTAACAAAAGGTTAATTTCAGAACTGATGTATGACAAACGAAACCGTTTTTTCGAACCGTGTCTTAAAAGGAGTTTCATAAAGTTAATAACACAATGAATGCCATTTTGACAATATATAATTTATAATTGGCTCTCTGTATGCGTATTGATGTCCTGGATTAGAAATAAGCAGTTAAATAGATTCTCCTAATTTGAGTATTTGAGATGTCATGTTACTTGAAAGATAAAAATAAGAAGATGTGGTAAAATTGCCAATAACACAACCAAAAGAGACCAAATGACATTGACATTATATATAACAAGTATAGGTCACCGTACGGCTTTTAACAATGATCAAAACTCATACCACATAGTCAACTATAAAAGGCTCCGAAATGAAAAATGTATAGAAATTCAAACGAGAATCTAAACATAATTCACAGCAACAAATGACAACCACCGATTTACATACATAATGTTTCGGGGTTATCCTAGTTTATAGGCTCTAAACCCTAGTTCCACATATCCTGGGACAGTGGTGTAACGACACAACAAACAAATAAACTATACAATAAAATAAACCCCTGACGGTTAGGGTTAGGGTAAGGAAGACATAATTTTATAATCAGTTTAATTGAGGTCTGGAGCTGGCATGTCAGTAACTGCTAGTAGTCCATTGTTAATTTATGTATCATTGTCATTTTCCTTAGTTTCTTTCGTTACCTATTCTGACATCGAACTGGACTTCTTTTAGTTTTACTGTGCGTATTGCTATGTGTTTCTTCATTCTACATTGGCTATAGAGGTATAGGGGGAGGGTTGAGATCTCACAAAACATGTTTAATCCCGACGCATTTTTTTGACGGTCCCAAGTCAGGAGCCTCTGGCCTTTGTTAGTCTTGTATGTTTTTAATTTTAGATCATTTATATGTTTTGGAGTTTAGTGTGTCCATTTTCACTGAACAAGTACACAATATTATTTAGGGGCCAGCGGAGAACCACCTCCGGGTGCGGGATTTTCTTGCTACGTTGAAGACCCATTGGTTGCCTTCGGCTGTTCTCTGCTCTTTGGTCGGGTTGTTGTCTCTTTTACATATTCCCCATTTCTATTCTCAATTTTATGCACACATTTAGACGAAAAACAAATAAGAGAAACAGAAAAAACGACAACCTCCAGTAACAGGCTTCTGATTTTGGACAGGCAAATATATAACGTTGATAGGTTAAACTAGTTGGAAGGTGCTATCCCTCCCCTAACCTGGTGCTAAAATACAACATAAAAAACCAATTAAAATCAGTTGAAAAAGACTTAACTCATCAGATGGATACACATCAAATACCATGGATCTAGTGAAAAAATTTCATTAACAGTCATAAATAAACATGACCTTGTGCAATGGCAAGATACAGGTATCGATAAATTATAGAGCCACGAACGTGCATATGTATATTCAAATAACATTCACTTTGATTTTAATTTACTGATAACAAAATCAATATTAATACCAATTCAAAAAATTCAAAAATCTAATAACAGTGTTGAATTGGCAAACTGTTAGAAGTAAATATCAAGGATCGACAAGTTAACACAGATCGTATCTAAGATTCCAGGTTCTGTAAATAACATCTCCGTAAAATTTATAATGTGCTTTCTCGTTTCAAATAAGTTTTCTACGGGTGCAAACAAACTTCAAAACCAAATCATTATATCTAAGGAAGAATTTTAAAAAGTTTTTTTTAGTAATTTCGGTTAATGAAATCCCTTACTT
Source organism: Mytilus galloprovincialis (assembly GCA_037788925.1). NCBI lineage: Eukaryota > Metazoa > Mollusca > Bivalvia > Mytilida > Mytilidae > Mytilus > Mytilus galloprovincialis. Next base: position 9,005,433 of record CM075340.1, on the reverse strand, counting down.
TATAATAGTTATCAAAGAAACCAGGATTATAATTTCGTACGCCAGATGCTCGTTTCGTCTACATACGACTCATCAGTAACGCTTATATCAAAATATTTATAAAGCCAAACAGTTACAAAGTTGAAGAGCATTGAGCATAGTTACGAATAATGTATAGATTACATGTATTGAAATAAAAAACAAACACGGGTATAGCAAACGAGCTGTGATATATCCCAAAAGAGGTGCCAAAAGCAATATCACCGTACAAAAAGTCGTCCCTTTTGTCGTACATATTAGTGTCGAGTTTTCCTTGTAGAACTGAATCATTTTAATCTTTAAAAGGACAGTTATTACTTTTTATGTTTGATTTATTTGAAGTAAGTTCACTTGGATTATTTTCTTTAGTTTCTTGATTATTTAACCAAAAATATATCATCAAGATAACGGTAAGTGTTGATGAATTTATCAATAAAATGCAACTCATACGGTTCTTTACTGGATTTTATCATACCATGTGCTTCGTATCAGTACAAGAACAAGTCTTTGTTCGATCGATCCCACGATAGCATCTTTGTATCATCATGGTCTACAAAATACCTCATAGGGATTCACAGGGCGATAACATTTAATCTTAATTGAATGTTGTGAATAAGATGTTGTTTTTGAACGAGTTGACGTTGAATATTAATTCCATTTGTTTGCCATTTGCGTCATATTTGTATCCATAGAATTTTGTTTAATGCATGCCTTTTTATCTTACCTCTAATACATGTCTAGCAATATGATTGGTTAAAAGCAACTGTGTATGCAAATTTCTTATGGGTTTAGTAAGTGGGGCTTATTCCAATACACGGTTAGTAGTGGTGCTACGTCCGTGTATAAAACAACACTACGTTACGGAAAAACTTACAGGTTTCAACAAACGAAGAAATTGATGTTGAACGATTATAATATATTCGTACAATATACTTAAAGGTGCTAAGCTGTTATTGTTGGCATTTTGTTTTGTATAGATCAATATAAGTGGGTTCTAAATACTAAGTATGGAAGACTTAATCCCTTTGAACGGCCATAAGTATAAATATCATATATTAAACTAGTCGGTACGATCGTGACATAATTATGCTCTCACCCCCTATGGAATTTACTGACCCCTTATACATCGTATTAGGTTACTAGCACACTATGAAATTAATAATATTTTACAGTTATAGGAATATTTAGTCCTCAATGCTCTTCAACTTCGTACTTTATTTGGCCTTTTAACATTTTTTTATTCGAGCTTCACTGATACGAAACGTGCGTCAGGCGTAAATATAAAATTTCAATCCTGGTATCTATGATGAGTTTGTTTGCACACTTTACTTTTGTTTTTGTAACATTTCAATTTCTTTGAAATGTATGTCTGTGTATTATCATTGCCACTTTTTATTTCTTAAATAAGAATTCTTATATTTTTTTGTATTTTTAGTGCGATTGTTATATTTTTTATTTTTTTTTACTTATTTCTTAGCGTCGGAACTTCACTACATTTTGGAAACTTATTCTGTAATTTAAAGTAGTTCTTATTCAATGTTATGGCTTTCGAACCTTCTATTCTTTTCTATTATTTGTTAAACATTTTTATGTATAATAATAAAAACATCAATTTAATTGTCACCAATCTCACATACAAACACAATACCAGTTTAAGGTGGTATGGGAGTCTAAATCAAAATTGAAAGAAATTTGTTTAAACTTTGCCAAAACGTAGTATTTTTTGTGATTTGTTAAATTTGCTTACCCTTCCGGATCACCTGAGATCACCGCTAGTTTTTTGGTGGGGTTGGTGTTGTTTATTCTTTACTCTTCTATGTTGTGTCATGTGTACTATTGTTTGTCTGTTTGTCTTTTTCTTTTTTAGCCATGACGTTGTCAGTTTATTTTCGATTTATGAGTTTGACTGTCCCTTTGGTATCTTTCGTCCCTCTTTTTAAAAATATAATAAAAATAATAGGTCACCGAGCATAAAATAGCATAGATTTAATACACATAATTTAACTCAACTAAGATTGTGCACGCCTTATAAACACAATATAGCAACTGCAATTTGTAGACGGTGATATATTTATCATCAAGGATGGCATATTGATTCAATTGACCAATACATTCAGGCATTTTTGCAAAATTTAACATACATTGGACTTCTATAACGCCGACCACAGAGACCGAGTGATGGGAAAAGCTGAAAATAAACCACTGATGAAATTGGACATTTGACATAAACCGAAATTTTGTAAACTGATATATCTCAAAACTAATATCATTAAGATTAAATTTTTTTTTCAAATTGATAGTGCATTTCAATGAGTCAAAATCTTTGAGGTAATATGAAAGAGATATATTTTATGTATCGTTTAGCCTTTAACTAAAATGTGGTAATAAATATGACTGGTGTTTTAATTGCAATTATATGATCTAAACACCCAAGTATAATTTCTTTCATACCAACACCACATTTGTAAGTGCTCTGTCGGTCGCTATGAACAAACTCCACTTTGTGACTTCGTGATGTTTGAAAAATGCGAATTAGTGTCAATTCTGTTAAAAATTTAACGTTTTAACTCTGACAAAAATAGTAAATTCATTACAAGGAAGTCTATATGACGTGACAAATTAAAATTATCGACTATACCAACTACCGAAACGAATGAAAAACATAAGTCATATTACTGACTTGGTACATACATTTTCAAAAATAATTGGTGTGTAGAATCTGGTCAAAAGCTAGCTAAACATCCCCAATGTAGAACAGTTGATAATAGTTTGTTATACTTGAAACATCGAGGAGGGAACCCAATTAGACATACGTGGTTAACGTGATAATAAGTAAACCAAGCAAAAAAAAAATGAAAAAACAAATGAAAAAATACATTACAAACGTACGTCGAAAAAACATGAATAATTCAAAAAAACATACAAATGAATCTGGCAAAGATGCAAACTAAACGAGAATATAGTTGATATTCTATATATACAGTATAATAAAAATATATTAACATTCACACTTTCCGATCAGGTACACATTTAGCTAAGTTTTAATACAAGGATATAGAAAATGGAAACAACACTATCAAAATACCATCCGTTCGAATTGCATCACTGAACAAACATTGATAAGAAACGCAAAATGCAAAAAATAGAAACATGGATGTCCATATACCGTCCCACGTCCAAAGGCATACGAACATGCCAAAGAAACGTAAAAGTTCAAAGATAAATAAACGGAAAACTGTACACATCGCCAGTTATGGAATTCATCATTAATAAAATCCCACCAATTGATTGCTTTGTTATTTGTGACAATTAACTTATGTCTGCCTTATTTAATTTGTTTTATGTATACAAGATATAAAAAAAAGACAATTGATGATGAATGTACAACTCTTGAACCTCTTGTGTTTTGTGGAAAAATGAAAAATGTACTTGTTCAACACATTAAAGAATTTAATTTGAAATTTCCAAAAACTAAATTCTCTATATACAATTATACAATTCTTACATATTGTACTACGTCAGCATTCTATATTTCTGTAATAATAAACTCGACGAGATTTAAAATGATATTAAGTAGCCATAAGGGCATTGAACTAGAAAAATTTATTGTAAGTGTTCAAAGAATGTAAGCTCATCACATTCCTATTAAGTGTTAATTTAGGTCGAGACCATCATTTCCCCGTAAACATGGTAAACAAATGTGTGACAATGACACACCAAAGTGCAAATCAGGTTGGAGTTTTACCTATTAGTACAAGGATATTGTATCGGTAACCAGGTTTCAATGCACAACTTAAACTCCGTATTACGAAAAATTCTATAGCAATAAAGATTATGATCATGCTGACAGAAATAACTCTACCAAGCATCTGAAAAATAAAAATAATTTTAACTGCATTTTCAAGTAAGGTTATTAGAATAGTAAGTCACACTGAACTTAATAAAGTTAACTGACAAAAATATCGAGCTCTAATGTAAATTAAAAAAAGGGAGGTCCATAACAGCTAACTTTCCGACGAAAATGTCTGGTATTATAAAAAAAAAACCCACACCAACAAACACGCAATTTGAACTATTGGGATAGAAAAGATAACTGCAATAGGTTAAGAGAGAACGATGAACAAGCTAACGATCAAGCAAACAAAAGTTCAAAAAATTTATAAAAATTATAAACAAACATATATATACAAACCAAATTTTTATATACAAGAAACATAAGAAAAACAGACAATGTTGTTTGTTTAAAATAGCTAATTGCTGAGGTTGACATTGTGGCATTTTATTCACTAAGATTATTTATATTTCAGGCTTGTCAAACGTTGTTCTTGAGTGAACTAGATACGTAGTCATTATGCAAATGATCCAAAACTTGTTAATTACGCCAGCAAATTGATCATATTACTTCCCCTGACAAACCACATTTGTTGTAAATTTCATATGATTTAAGTCGGTCAATAGTTTTGGAAGTGGTTGTTTTTGAACGGCTAAAACTTATAATTAAAGGACAACCCAACATTTACCGGGAATACGTTCTATTAATACTTATGTTAAGTATGTATGGTAACGTGTTTGTTATTTCCGTAGAACTTGTTATTGTAGTCTATTGTACAAAGCCTTCACCTTTTAGCCTCAAACACTAAAAGGAAGACAATAAATAATAAAAAGAAACAAAAAGTTCCTCTTGAATACAGATAAATGGATCCAATAGCATTGTGTATGCTAAGCAGTGTGTTTCCATTTTGTATGTATAAGGATGATAACAGAGGTGAACAAATAAAAACATTCAGTGAAAATAATCTTAAATAATCAATAATAAAAAAGATGCACTTATTATTTTCTTAAAAAAGATACAGATTAAAAATGTATTTTAAAAAAAGTATTGATAGTTTGCAAAATAAAGGCAACAGTAGTATACCGCTGTTCAAAACTCATAAATCCATGGACAAAAAACAAAATCGGGATAACAAACTAAAACCGAGGGAAACAAACTCAATATCAATGTAATATGGCCAATTTTCAGAAATTTATCTTCATTTAATAATCATTATCATTTGATAAATTGTTTGGCAACTTTGAAAAATAATTCAACACAATAAACTTTATTGCCGAGACATACATGAATGTTGTAAGGGAGAAAATGTAGTGCTTTAATTATCTCCTTTCAACTCTAGTAAGCATGGTAAGTTAAGTATATTTAACATATTGACATTTCTCATAAATGAAAAAAAAACTTTGTATGAGTTACAGCAAATAAATTTGCAACAATGTTAATCAAACGATCATTTGATTAGATAGGAAAACTTTTGTGTTTGATATGATTGTGTGGATTTGCAGTATTAAGAGTGGAAGAGTCAAAACGGTCAACCGCATTAAAAGGACCATCAAAAGCACGTAGTTTATCTAAAACATCCAAAGAATATTCTCACTTCACAAATGGTTAATTCATATGTTTTCATTTGTTTTATAACAAAAATAACGATAAGTTCTTTTATAGTAGTTAAGGAACACGTTAAAAGCACAGAATGATTAATAGTATAACACTTACTGGACGTCGAAATGTTTAGGTAACCAATACATAGTGGAGACTTCCAAATGTTTAGGAGAGGCATTATACTGAGTTATGATAGTGACATGATAATCTAATATATGAACCTCTGCGGAGCATACGGACTTGAGTGTAGTTGAATGTATAATTACGTCATACCACCATCACATTGTTGGCTGCTTCGTCGGTTGGTACGAACACAACACTCTTTGATAATACTTGAATTTGCTTTTAAATCCTATAAATGGACGTATTTCTTACTCTTTTATTTATTTCTAAATTATTTTTGAAATGTGATATGCGAATATAAACAATATTCATACTTTTGATTGAATATGAATTAAGTGACTTTTTGTCAGATTTCTCCCGTGAACATCGTTGTTTCCAAAAGGATGAAAGAGCACTTGTAATAAAATAACGACACTCTTCATACTTATTTTGTCGACGGTTGACGATATTTTGGTCCTTTTCTCAAAGAGGTTATAACCTTTCGGTCTTAAACAATGTTGAGGTATCCTGTAATTACATTGCCAAAATGATAATATTTAAACTTCGATATTTCACAGTCTCATTTTTAAGTAGAATTATTAACTAAACTGACGTCTTGTGTAATAGTTTATTTTCTCTTTGGTATCATTAAATATAGAAAATTATAAGTTTGGTTGCACAAAGCTATTTCACCACTAAAAACTTGAAACACTTTCAAATCTCTTATTCACTTGAAAAATTGTCGTGTCGACTCCTACATACATAAGTGGCATATCATTAGTGGAAAACAACAATTTTCTAGCCGTCTGATTTTCTAAGAAACAATTATTTCGCATCCTAGTTGGATAGTATAAAAGCGAAGACGCTTCATCTTTAAAGCAATTGTGACAAGACGTTAAGAGGTAAGTGATTTTGAATTCTAAGGCTGTGTGTTTATTCAGGAAAATTTTATATGTGAAAATCTATTCATCTTAATAACAAAAAAATATTTTTTTTATTTAAGGCTTGAATATTTGGAATTAAGAAATGTAAATTTGCAACATTTATTGGGTTGTTAATTCGACCTTTTATTCACAATCTTATCCTCGAACTTTATCAACTATTGTGAGATAGTCGATTCAAATATTAGAAAAGGAGGCGAAAGATACTTTGTACCAAAGTACATTCAAACGTATTTATCAAAAATAAAATGACAACGCCATTTAAAAAATAAAAGACCAAAAGACATAAAACATGACATAGAAAACTACAGATTAAACAACACTAACCCCGCACCAAAAACTGGGACGATCTCAAGTGTCCTGGAAGTGAAAGAAGATCCTGTTCCACATGTAGTACCTGTCGTGTTGTTCCTGTTAGCACAACCCGATGATAAGATTAATTCGGTATGCAACATTTCGACAATTAACTTCCTAAAATTAAACTTACTTGGTTCTTACTTGCTATTATTTTTGCCATTTAGGTATATCATAGGTAAACGTTTCCCCAATATAGAAATTTCTTATACTTTGCCAAAAAGAAGACTTTAAGTACCCGGCCACGTCCACTTATATTTTTTTCCATCTGATGAGTTAAGCCTTTTTCAACTGATTTTTATAGTTCGTTCTTATGTTGTACTGCTATACCACTGTCCCATGTTAGGGGGGGGGGTTGGGGTCCCGCTAACATGTTAAACCCCGCCACATTATTTATGTATGTGCCTGTCCCAAGTAAGGAGCCTGTATATTCAGTGGTTTTCGTTTGTTTATGTGTTACATAAAATTGAGAATGGAAATGGGGAATGTGTCAAAGAGTCAACAACCCGACCAAATTAAAAAACAAACAACAGCAGAAGGTCACCTACATGTCTTCAATGTAGCGAGAAATTCCCGCACCCGGAGGCGTCCTTCAGCTGGCCCCTAAACAAATATATACTAGTTCAGTGATAATGAACGCCATACTAATTTCCAAATTGTACACAAGAAACTAAGATTAAAATAATACAAGTCTAACAAAGGCCAGAGGCTTCTGACTTGGGACAGGCGCAAAAATGCGGCGGGGTTAAACATGTTTGTGAGATCTCAACCCTCCCCCTATACCTCTAACCAATGTAGAAAAGTAAACGCATAACAATACGCACATTAAAATTGAGTTCAAGAGAAGTCCGAGTCTGATGTCAGAAGATGTAACCAAAGAAAATAAACAAAATGACAATAATACATAAATAACAACAGACTACTAGCAGTTAACTGACATGCCAGCTCCAGACTTCAATTATACTGACTGAAAGATGGAACATCAGGCACAATCCTTCCCGTTAGGGGTTTAGTATTGTACCATCATAACATATATGAGAAGAACATAACCCGTGTCATGCCAACAACTGTTTTTAGAATAATGTGTTTAGTTCCGAATTTTAGTGCGCATTATGTTGTTCGAAAGATGAATTTAATTTTGTTAAAATTACGACATACTGAAAATAAAAAATAGACATTTTTTTATTTATCATAGGTCGAGTCGAACAACTAATCAATCACTAATTAAATTAATTAGCATACAGAATCTACCTTTTCATTTTACACGTTTTTTAAAGAATAAATCTTGTTCCAAATATGATTCGATTTAGATTTGAGTGAAACAAACCAACAAGCAAAGATTTTGTTTTTGTCTGTTACATTTATTTATTTTTAGAAACAATACAGGGTTTGACATATTGTGGAGACACCTGTCTATTTTTGTTGATTGTATTTTGCACTCTTGACCTTTTTGTGATGTTTTTTGTTTCAGAAATCTTTATCATATTGCTTTATTTCGTAGTGGTCTACCATAATTGACAACTGCTGAACTATAACCACCTTGCATATTTCTAAAATGCGACACTTTCAATGTCTTTTATTCTTCTTATCTCACTATGATTAATGTATAATGTTTCTGTATTTTTACAGAACAAAGGAGATAATACAATAAATAGTGACAACGAGAAAGTGATCAAGGAACAGTATTATGTTAATTTGGATAAAGTCATAGATGACAACTCCCTTGTAGGATCGTTAAAAGAGTTTTATTCGGATTTTAAATACCCTATGTATGAGGAAAAAAAGATACCACAGAATGCTGAAGTATTAAATATAACACGTCATGCAGGTAAATAAAGTTGTATGCACGAAATTTTAACTTTTTTGAGAAAATAAATCGTGAATAACAATTTTGTCCAAATTGATGACAACTACATTTTGTACGAATGTTTAGCTTAATGGTACCAATTTTACTGCATTAGATGTGCACAAGTATGCAATGAATAGTCTACAATTATAGATTAATTAATTAAATACTGATTAAAGAAAATCTTCCAATTTAAACACGAAAAAAGTCTGAATGATAAAGTATATAAGGTATGATATAGACAACAAACCTTTAAGATTCATACGACCATTGATTTTCCCCAATTAGTCTATGTTAAATTGGCACTTTTAAAAAGGTTGTGAAGCATTTATCTTTGTTTAAAATAAAGAAATACTTTGCATGAGTAGAGTTTCATCCTGTCCAGTACTACAGACAAAATTTCCCAATGCATTTTATTGCATACAAGATGATAACCTTCACAGGGAGTTAACCAATCGTATTTCCACCCTTTTCCCCTGTTTACAAGCTTAAGTAACCATGTAACCTCAAGTTTTCGAAACGTTTAAATAGAAATACAAATTAGAAAAGGTATGGTGCTTTGAAACACCTAAGTGTTTTGTTTATGACTTAGTCATTCTTTTCAGCAATGAAATGCAGGACTAACTTACTATAACTGTCAAATTCAAGGCAACATTTTTTCTACCCTTTTCTACCCTTTTTTTCGGATGCAACTTATGATGATTTGGTTGTATTACACCTTTAAAGGTAAGAACATAAGATGGTGCATATTTATTTATGTTAAACCAGCGTAAGAATGGTCTCTCGAATAAAGCCTTTATCAAAGAAATAATAACTTCAAAGCCCAGATAAACTGAGTGTGTTGAATAGTATAGAAATGAGTCATTATGGATTGTTTTTTGTTTTAACCTTTAATTTTTACCAAATTTTCACTTAAACTCAAACTGGATATATAAGAATTGAAAGGATTTGGTTACACTGGTTTTTTTCTTCTGTGAATAAAGATTAGTTTGGAAACACTAAACATAAAACTGCAAGAACTTTTTTCTGTTATATAAGTGTGAAAATACTTTCATTTTATTTGGTCAATGCAAAGTCCCGTGTCTTCATCATTTAATTAGATTATGATAGGTGCCTTGATAGTCTTCTGGCTTGTACGAAAATATCCAGGCGTATTTTACATTGATTCTTGACGGAAATTTTGGAGGGAATCCGTTTAAAGTCCACTTTTACACGAAGAATCTTTCTTACACGGATTCCAGGCGGGTTCAGGGGCGGAATAGAGCCGAAATGTGCAAAGGAGAAGGTCCGGTAAGGACCGATTTTGGCCTCAAATTTCAGGTTCATCTGACAAAAGATTTTGACGACTTTTTAAACACTTAAGTGTCTATTTCATTTGAATCAACTAGTTTATGTGAAAGATTTGAACTGATTAAGTCATTAAAAACGATCCGATTCAAGCTCAAATATGAAAAATCAACCAAATATGCCGAAAAATGTCACTTTTCGGATGGATTTTGTCAAAAATGAAAGTGGCCACATCCGTGTTCATCCTTAACCTTTATATATGTTATGTATTATCATAAAATACAACTTCTATTTCAATATTAAGGATGAACACTAATGCGGCCACTTTCGTTTTACACGAAAACCGTATAAAATTTAACTAAAATACTAAAATTTTGAAGAATTCATTAATTTAGCATGACTTTAAGGTGCCAGTACCCGATATATGTTCATTGTATAGTCAAAAATAGCCCATATTTATTTAGCAGAAGCACTCTACTGTTCAATAAATAACTAAAAGTTTACATTTGATCAATTTTGTAAAACTGCTATATTTTGAGGCCAAAAAGGGCTCTTACTGGACCTACTCCTTTATCCGCCTGTCTTAGGGGAAAAAAATCCGTCTAATTAAAAGGAAAAATGTTTTTCTCAAAAAAATCTCCGCCTAAAGAGACGGAAATACAAATGTATATATCCGCCTAAAGAGTTGGAAAATATATCCGCCTGAAGAAACGGAAAATATAGCCGCCTTTAGAAGTGGGAACAAAATACGCCTAGAGATTTGGAAAAAATCCGCCTTAGAATATACATTAAGAATATGAAAAAATTCTGCCTTCAATGAAAGAAACTTTTCATTCCAAAGATTCAGGTTTTTACCATTTCTATGTCTTCTTGCAAAGAAAAACTAGGCCTTCATACAAAAAATCCTTAAATTGTTATCAAACTTGATCGAATGTATAAGAGCAACTTCAAATTACTATACATGTATGTATAATTTTGACATCTTAGTTCTTCACAAATTCTTCATTTTCAGTTATTAGTCATATTTTAAGGTCAGTGTTCTTTGAATATAAAGTATTATCACAAGTTCCTGAATTTCTTTCGTGCATAACTGATTTGCTCTGTAACAGCATCATTGATCTGACCATCTTGCATAGATCTGTTGTGTTTTGTGCACCAAGCAGTAACATAGCCTGAAAAAAAATGAGGACATCAATTAAAATTACCATGCATTATTGGTTTAACTAAAAGAAATTTGACAAATTCGTCTATGTTATACAGGTGAATTGTGAGCTGCCTAAGTAGGTGGGGTTTTCCTTTATTTTAACATGTTGACTTGAATTTTTTTTTTTTTACCATATATCATTCAATATACAACACAAACATCTAAAACTTGAAATTAGAAGATTCAACTACAAATAATAAGGTGTTAAGCATGTTTCAAAGAGTAATTGTATTTTTAGAAAAAAATCCTTGTAAAATCAAGGGCAAATAATTATAATTTTTTTCATATAAAACTACTTACTACAAGTCTGATTGAAGGAGTCCACTCTTCAGTCCTATCTTTTTGGTTTCACCAGTTCAGAAATATAAAAAAAATTGTCCTATTTGCAATTAAACAAAATTTTTATTACATATTCTGAAGTGTATAGGTTATTCTTTACTTTGATTAGTATTGGTCTTTTATTTTGCTTTAACATATTAGGCCCGTATTTACATGTATGTCTTGCAATTTTTAAAATCTTAAATTTGATCCATTATTCAACCATGCTAAATGACTACATACACGTATGTACTAATTTTAAAAGATAATACTTTTTGTTTTTTCGGTATAGATGTCTATGAATATATTTAATTATTTCAGTCATACTACAGATCTCCAATTTTGCCAAAACTACTATTGAATAATATTTTATAAAAGAGATTGTCTTAGAGATATAAGTCTAGTGTCACACACAGTACCATAGTAATTATGTACATGATGTAATTATGTAAAAAATGTATGGTCTTATATTGCGTATTGTTATACGTTTACTTTTCTACATTGGCTAGAGGTATAGGGGGAGGGTTGAGATCTCAGAAACATGTTTAACCCCGCCGCATTTTTGCGCCTGTCCCAACTCAGGAGCCTCTGGCCTTTGTTAGTCTTGTATTATTTTAATTTTGGTTTCTTGTGTACAATTTGGAAATTAGTATGGCGTTCATTATCACTGAACTAGTATATATTTGTTTAGGGGCCAGCTGAAGGTCGCCTCCGGGTGCGGGAATTTCTCGCTACATTGAAGACCTGTTGGTGACCTTCTGCTGTTGTTTTTTTCTTTGGTTGGATTGTTGTCTCTTTGACACATTCCCCATTTCCATTCTCAATATATGTTTATATACTTACCAGAAGATTTAATCCAAAATATATGAAAACATCAATCTTCACATATCCAATAGTACAATAGTCCAATAGTCCAATAGTCATGTCATCAGAAGACTACATCTGCACTTTTGATCTCACTAGAATATTTTGGCTCTTTTAAGTCTACAACTCTACATTCATGGTAAAATTCATATTTTGGTCAAGATAAATAAGACATCTTTTCTTGTAATGTCTGCAAGTTCAAATTTTGAATCTGACCAGTATTGGGGTTGTTTAGGGAGTTTTTTTTATTCCTTAAAATGTTTCCCTAATCGTACTATTAATTACCTAAATCTTGAATATTTGATATATATAATGATAAATAAATAATATTCACCAGTTTTTATCTATTACTTTTATATTTTGGACTGTAGAAATTTAAGAGAAATGTACAAAGCCATGTGGTCTCCTTCATTGGGCCCCAACTCTTGAGTGTGTACATATCATGTCCTGTCAATTTCACAGAGGCAAATAGAAAACAGATGGGGGACCTACATAACATTTCTATCACTAATTGATAAGAAAAAGACTGCATGGAAATAATATGTGTGTATTATCATGATTACTACTTAATTGAATAGATATACACTTAATAATTAATTGTACTTGAAAATAAATTAATTTTAACCTGTAATTCCTATGTTGGAAAATTCAAAAATAAATTATTGTCTTAAATACTGTTTGTGAAATACGTATATATATTCTTGTCGCTTTATATATGTTTAAATGTATATAAATAGCAACACATAACATAAAGTTATTAATTACTTAACAATGCTATCACAATTTAAATTTAATTGAATTTAATATGCCATCTTTAAGACTCTTTAAATCTATGTAGGATTTCAGGGTGGTACAAATACTAACTTTATGGCCCAAATTATCATCATGCACTCTCTCATCAGTAATGATACATTTTTCATTTGACAAAAAAAAATAAAAGAACAATTCTGCCTCATAATTTAATAAAATATCTAAATACTATTCCCGCCTGATGAAATTGAACAAAATCTTTTAAGTCCAATTTCCACCTAAGAAACTTGAACAAATATACTAAGTCCAGCATTCCGTCTATGATATTTCTTCTACTACAAAAATCCCATTAACTCAACTAGAAAGGAGTAAACATTTCGCCTAAGGTCTTTGATACTTAGGCGGAATTTTTTCAATATCCCATGTCCGCCTTAATTCCGTCTATAAGTTTTAACATTAAGGTGGATTCCGCTTGGTATCTTTCTATTTTTAAGCGGAATCCTCCTAATATTCTCATACGGGGAAACCCGGAAAAGCACTCCAATTCTTGTTTGTTTTTAAAGACTGGATTTTAACTTCTATGTTTGTTCTGTTCATCTGTACATTAATATCAGGAACTTTACCAATATTTTTTCTGTTTATACATGGTCTGTCACTCTCACGTTTTTTTAATGCTTTTTCCGTGTGTTCCTCTTAAGACCTGGACTTTCACTCCAATCTTTGTCTGTACACACATGGACGTTAACATCAAGGTTTAACTTATGTTTTTTACCTTCACGTTAAATCTCTTGTTTGACTGGACTTTCCTGCTACGTTTCACTGTTATTACCTGGACTTGGCATGACCAATGCCAAAATACATGTATCGACAGATTGTAAAGCCATGAATGTTCAAATGTATATAACAATAATATTTAGTTTGATTTTAGTGTACTGATAAGACAATCAATATTAATACCAAAAAATAATTAAAAAAAACAATAAACTCATAAGAATAAAAAATAAGATGCGGTATGATTGATAATGAGACTACTCTCCAAGGGAGACAAAATGACACAAAAATGTACAACTATAGGTCATCGTATGATCTTCAACAATGAGCAAAGCCCATACCGAATAGTAAGCTATAAAAGTCCCCGAAATGACCAATGTAAAACAATTCAAACAGGAAAATCAACGGCCAAATTTATGTACAAAAAATGAACTAAAAATAAATATGTATCAGCAAACGACAACCACTGATTTACAGGCTCCTGACTTGGGGCAGGCACATACATGTGGCGGGGTTAGATATGTAAGCGGGATCCAACCCTCCCCTAACCTGGGACAGTGGTGAAACAGTACAACATTAGAACGAACTATTAAAATCCGTTGAAAAAGGTTTAACTCATCAGATGGATACAAATAAAAATACATCTAACAAAAATACAGACTATTTGTCTATTGTTATACAAGAGAGCTAAAACAGAATTGTCGAAAGTGACAACTACGATGATTAAAGAGTTATCTTTCAGTCCTGGCTTAAGCTTCCATCCTTTGTTTCATCATTCATTATTAATTTTGCATATCTCGTATGACAAGTTCCATTGCGATAATATCTAATGCGTTAACAATACCTAATGTAATAAAACCTAAATAGAAAATTAAAAAAAAAAATTGCGAGTTGTTATGAATGAAATGCATCTTTTGTGCCATTTTTTTTATTTCAGGTAAATTAAATGACCTTCCAAATACTTTTCGATCCCTTACATCACTGAAGAGACATAAATTGTCGAAATTCGGATATGTTGTGAAATATTTAGCACCTCATGTTTTTGTTTATCATCTCTGCCACAAGTTTATTGTTTTCTACTTGATATTCAAATAATATAGAGATCCATTTTGTTACACCTTGTGATCAATTAATATGGCAAATTCGCCAATGGCAGTCAGCAGGATTTAGGAACATCAGTTGTTGGACCTGTTAGTCAAATTCGTTTTGTTAAAATATATTTTTTCACTCTTTTGGTCTTTTGGAAAATGTTATTTGTGCTGTATTTAGACCCCTCTACAACGAAATTTGTTACATGAACACATATAAAAATTGCGGTTTTTATCCAACGCAATCATAGGTTTGAACGTTGGTTTCAATTTAGACTTGTTCATTTTATTATTTGATATATCTTCAATTATGTTAAGAGATATAAAATACGTTCACAAAATATCATAAGAACATAAATTTTCAGGTGGTCGTGTTAAAAGGCAAATGGTGACGCTCGTGAACTATTGCCGTGTACAGCGGGTAAAGTCAGTCTTTGGTATTGATTCAGGGAGAAGTTGCAACCATCTTAAAATTTGCCAATCGTAAGTAACATATTATCATCTGAATGACAAATGATTGATATATACTATGTTTATATTTGGCAATATGTTAGAAATCATTCCATCACCAAACTTTGTAATGTTTACCACAACGTGAAATCTGTTTTGAATAGAAATTCCTACATATTGTCTGGATTGCGTCCTTTCTCTTTACTTGACATTTTTCCTTAATCATGAATGTGTAGTCAAAACTTTCAATTAAAAAAAACCATCAACAACAAAACAGTATATTTCTAAGACTTGAAAATATCCAAACCAAACCAGGCAAATATTTATTTGACTAGTATGAAATAAGCTACCATCATACACAAATTTCATTAACAATACAATTGCATTCCTTTGGAAAAATAGGAAAATTTTGAACCTTGATTTAAATCCTCATATTCTCAAGCCTGCTGATCAGCATGACTCATTCTTCAACCAAAACTTTATATTTCTCGAAAAATACATGACTTGATCACACTCAACTTTTTCTTAAAGAAGAAAAAGAGCCTTTAAAAAAACCAGCCTGGTTTTGAGTAAGAACTACTAAGACACTTATATTGTGATCTGATCTGTAAATTTAAAGCTTGTATTTTTCCCCCGAAATTGTTGATCGAGTCTGCATGGAGGTTGATTTATGAACAGCAGGTTACGGTTACTTAGTAATATTACGTTGAAAGACGTCAGAGATCGGATATTTTGTCTAAATGACTGAAACGAGGGCTATGAAACAGTAATACAATTATTCACCTGTAGCCAAGAGACAGTGGTATAAAAGTACAACATAAGAACGAACTATAAAAATCAGTTGAAAAAGGCTTCACTCATCAGATGGACAAAAAATACAAGTAGACGTTTTATCCAATTTTTTACTTTTATTCATTTATTTTCGTTAAAGTCGCACGGGTAGCACGGCACCACAGAACACTTCTGCCTCAGTCTAATTTCAACTTATAGTTGTTTAGATATATCTATAACTATATTCCTAATTATAATACTAGATTCGCATGATCATCTTTGCCTGAAGCCGTGATGATAATCTACTAGGATTTTATGTCTCTAGATATTTCAAATGTTGTATTGCACTAAATGGTTGACAATTATGTGATCAATTAATTTACACATAAGTCGTGTCAATGAAAATGGTCTGAATTTAACTGGCCATCGTTTGTCTTATAAATTGATATAATGATTGCTGTTTTTCGAACGGCTGGAACGGAACCTTCTACATAATTCGTAAATGTTTAAAAAAAAAAAAAAAAAAAAAAAAAAAAAGGACTTTGTTTTGGATATTATTTGGTCCCCGTGCTTCTTAGTTAATTGACATTACTTTAAAGCTTCCTTACTCTTCCAGTAGTTTTCGAATTGACGTATGATAGCCGATAGAATGTAATCATACACTAGTGAGATTGATGTATTCTCGTGAGTTAGGATAAAACATTGCATTCTTGAGAATAAAAGATTGCGTTCTTTAATAAAAAGAAAACTTTGCATTTATTAGAATAAAACACTGTGTTCTTTACAACAACAAAAAATAGTTTGTTTATTGGAATAAAACTTTGTGCGCATTTTAATAATACATTACGTTCATAATAATAAAATATATCACATTGCGTTTATAAGAACAAAACCTTGCGTTCATATGAACTACAAAATTGCGTTCATATAAACAAAAACATTGCGTTCGTTGGAATAAAACATAAATAAGTTCGTAACAAAGAAATGATATTTGTTTGTTTTCTGTCATTACGTAGGATACAAAATAGTTTCATAATTTCAAACAGACAAACGTATCTGCATGACCTCATCTTACAAACTAAGAATTCTAGAAAAGTTATAATTTGAAAACAAGATACAGATAGATATAGAAAGATGTGGTATGAGTGCCTATGAGACACATTTCCATCCAAATAACAATTTATAAAAGTAAACCATTATAGGTCAATATACGGCCTTCAAAACGGAGCCTTGGCTGACACCGAACAACAAGCTATGAAGGGCCCCAAAATTACTAGTGTAAAATCATTCAAACGGGAAAACCAACGGTCTAATCTAAAAAAAACGTGAATAGTTATCAAAGGTACCAGGATTATAATTTAGTACGCCAGACGCGCGTTTCGTCTACATAAGACTCATCAGTGACGCTCACATCAAAATATTTATAAAGCCAAACACGTACAAAGTTGAAGAGCATTGAGGATACAAAATTCCAAAAAGTTGTGCCAAATACGAGAAACAAGTATATATTACAGAAAAAAAATACTGTACATCAGATCCCTGAGTCTGAAAAACTTATAGCTACCAGGTGTATTATAGTGTATGCCGGGTATGCGTTTCATCTACACAAGACTTATCAGAGACGTTGGAATAAAAATAGTTTGTACTAACTTAAAAGTTATGATTAAATAAAAAAAATAGTAAAGAGTGTCCGTGGCGAGGGCTGTTTGGGACGATAGTGACTAATTCATTGCACACATTCAGACGATAACTTAATTTCAAGGCAGGGTTTCGTAACGTGCTGTAGTAAATGCGTGATTTATTATATCAAACTTGAAATATTTAATCGAACATTTTAGCTTGGTGTCTCTAATATTCAGCATACTAGTAGTTCTTCAGGTAACAGTTTGTCCTTCATTTCAAACAAAAAATCTCTTGACTTTGAATATTATCGGTCAATAAATATTGTTGTTTGATAATTTTTATCTGTCATAAATACCAAGTTTTATTTAAATGACAAGGTTTGAACATTTGTATCTTACGTTCGTGACACATAAGGAAGAATAGAAATATAACTGATAAAGGTTACACTCTTTATATATGGATTTGATTTTGTTGTTCAAACACAAAAGATGTTAATGAACTATATTTTTCTTTATAATAATTCGTATTTTATAAATATTTTCATTTGTTTGGTTTGATATGCATACGATTTATTTTAGGGATATGGGTTATACACCAACTGTATAAAAGACTACACACGCTACATAGAATATTTATGATTAAGCACCAAGAAACTCCACAAAAAAGGGTAGTAATACAAAGTAAATTAACAAAAATACCAAACTCCGAGGAATACTCAGATCGAAAGGTCTCTTATCAAATAACAAAATACTTTTGATTCAAAAAATACTTTTTTGGCGTGGAACTTTACTGTGAATTCTAGTTATATAACAAAAATGGAAGGTTTTCATTCAATGTTTAATGTACAACTGTATTTATAAAAATAAGCAAATATATTTTGAAATGTTGAAAAATACATATATTATATCATTGTCATATCTACCTATATGTGTATAAATGGTATTGCAAATTTGCTTCGTTATGCGCATTCAATGCTGTTAATTATGATCTGATGTTACACATGTACTCGTGTCTGGGTGATTCAATTGTATCTTGAAATCTAAAATTTCTTGTAATAAGAGGCAAGTACTCATCCCTGCAGAAAATTTATGTTCAATCATCATGATCATGTATGTTAGAATAAGATTATAAGTGGATTTTTTTAATCAACATCGTTGGTGATGTTGCAGACGCCATATACTCAATTAAAAATGTGGCAGTTAAAGATCCAAGTTTTGGAGAGTCAATTATGATATAATGGTTTCTATGTGTACAGGGACATGACAATTGTATGCCATGCTTAATTGAGTTGAAACTTTAAACCAAATATGTCGTATAGTTTCATGTGAACAGTACCACGGCATCCTCAAGCATTATTGTATAATCTCTCAGAAACAGCCTGTAAGGACATCTTTAAATATCTTTGAGATATAACTTAATATGATAACAGTTACCATTATTACACTATTGATTAAATAATCATGTTTTGCTTTCCTTGTTTATTCATGATTTTGTTTAATTTTTTTTTAATGAAGGACTTGATAGATATCCAATTGGTACACTCTATTTTTATCCTTATATGGCTTATTCAAGTATTATCAACCCGGATTTTTTGGTTGGCCTTAGAATCATGTCTAGTCTGTTGATAATGTCTAATATGAAATACACACGTAGATTTTTTTGTATCGTAGTTCTAAAAGTACCAAAAGTGCATCATCTATACACCAGCATCCATTTTCTTGATCAAATAAGCATTAAGTAAAAGGGGAGACATTTTGAAGAAGTGGATTTCAACCTTCAATTATTCGCTTGAACATACTGAAATTTCTAAATATTATTTTAAATAAAGAGCAGGATGATCTCAACATTCTCAACATTTGTGATCAGTTCTGATTTCGGGATTTAGAGCGGTTTTTAGACAAAAATGTGTTTTTACATTTATCTTCCAATGCTACCGATGTCAGCAATGTAGGTTGAGAAGAGGGATATGCGGATAGAATTTAATCAATGTTTTATAGAATGGACTACTAGAGGCTTATATCGTCCTTAAAATATTGTTTGACACGTCGAAAAAGGTAAAACAAAAGAAAAAGCAAGCAAAGATTTATTTTCATCAAATATGACAATTGTTTTTTGAATAAACTTACTTTCCATTAAAACATATTCTACATGTTGGCCCCTTTAAACAGTAGCCAAATTAAAAAAAAAATAGACAAAAAAAAGTACAGTAAACAACATGTATTGCTACAGGAAAAATTAGACACAGGGTATGCGTATCATGATTTTTGCGTGCGCAAGGACTACTCATATTTTCCGCTCATAGTTTCCGTGAATACCTTCACATGTGTTTAGTGTTTCAAAATGAATAAAGTGATGAAAGTATATTTTTAATGCAAGATTGTTGGATTAAAATAAAATGGGCAATGAGAATCTATTCAGATACATTATTTCAGTGTGGATTACAAAAAGGATATAGTCGAAGCAGCTAATAATGGCAAGTTTTATATATATTATATTTCAAAATGTAGTCCTGTCCTATTAGTTTCTTGTTTCTTCGCGGGTTCTATTGTTTTACTAGGTGAAGGAGAGAAAAAAAAGAATGGCATATGAAGACAGGTTCTTGTTGAAATATATCGAGTGCACCGTAATAGATTTTATTTCAAATATATAATAAATAAGAACAAATGAAGATATAACAACGCGCAATCATTAATGCTCTTTTGTCAGAACTTTCAAGAGACTGTTATTGTTTACCCAAACGGTACCACCTGAATCCCCCGCCCCCTGTCTGTTTTTTTTTCTGCAAGGTCGTGTCACAATTTTTTTAATTTGTGTATTGAGGTCATTTTGTTTTTTAAATGTTACAGAAACGTAATATTGCCTCGATCTTCTTATGAAAAAAAACCACTTATAAAACGATCACTACGAACAAAGTGCGAATCGGACTCACGATTGGTTTGTTTGACAGATAAAATGCGATAATGTCTTCCTTTATTCTGCTTTCCACATTCATTGTCGTTCATAAGCGAAGCGTTGCTTTATATTCATATTCAAGCAAAAATATCAGACTTACAAAAACCAACAACTTGTAAATAAACGACGAAACCGGAAAATTATAAAAACTTTTAAAATCCCCTAGTTCATGAAGGAAGTTATAGATTCGCACTTTGTTCATGGCCCTTGTATATCGGCATGATCTATGAAATTTAAGAAGCATTACTTTATTGCTTTTTTTTCATTTTAATTATAGGTTAAAATGGTGTTAGGAAGAATACGAGCAACACCTGAGGTCAATTTTGATAACCCAAATTGGACGAGGATAAGTCTTTTAAATAAAAGAAGTTTATAAAGCAAAAACAACAAGACTTACAACGAGCATAATCAACTTTTTGAATTAGTGGTAAAAGAGACAACGCCAAAACATGAGAAAATTGTGAAATAAGTATTGATAGTGTTAAAAATTAATTTGAAAGTGATTTTTTCCTCAAGAAACCGTTTTTGATGAGTGAGAAAATCATTGTAATGAAAGGTGACTTTAATAAAAAAAAAATAATCATTTGTTCTTTGGTTGTATTTTTGTTAACATGATGAAAACAATTGGGGTAATTAATAGTGTTGTTTTATTTCAGTGATTGAACTATCATTTACCCTGTAAGAATCGGTTACTGTTACATCTTATTTATACCAGCGAACTTGAAATTAAGGAAACTACTGCTACTAGAAGGACTGCTTCACACCTTGATCTTTTCCTCAATATTGACGCAGATGGACGACTGCACACGAAAATCTATGATAAACGGGACGATTTCAACTTCCCAATTATCAATTTCCCATTTCTCAGCAGTAACACACCCTCTGCCCCTTCGTATGGCGTTTACATATCACAATTGATACGTTATTCTCGTGCTTGTTCACACTATACGGACTTCATATACAGGAGTGTGCTCCTTACACAGAAACTGCTTCGACAAAGTTATGAGGAGGACAGATTAAAATTGACACTTCGTGAATTTTATGGAAACCCTCACGAATTAGTTGATCCATACGATGTGTCTTTTACCAAAGTAGCTAATGACATTTTTACCACATGGTATATTGTGGGTTGTCATTACGTCGTCTTATCTTTTAATTACCGAACGTGACTTATTCCCGATTGTGACTGTTTTGCTGAGTGTGAATTCGCATTACTGTAAGACGTGTTATGGTACTTGTATATCCCAAATTCATGTGTTTAAGTTGATGTTGTATTTGTGGTTCTCGTCGAATTTTGTCAAATTTGTTGACGTCTTTATCTATTATATTCATGTGTTATGGTAAATAAAATTAATCACCGCCTTCATTTATTAGATTTTATTTTGTTCAACGTTATCTGTACAATAATTTACGTTTCAATTTGGATTCAAAACAAAATGGACATATATATATATTATAGTTAATTGCTATTAATATGTATTGCAATGTGCATTGTGTTTATATGTAATATCAGTATTTAGTTCTATTATAATCTTAAATCAATCCTAATTCTATCTTACTTTTTAGATATAGTTTTTCAAATGTGACGTCATTTTTGTGCTGTTTCAGTAATTCAAATGTGACGTAATTTTTGTGCTTTTTTATCACTTCGTTTGTGACGTCATTTTATGATTTTTCTGCGTTGAAGCCTGGACTAAGTCGGGTGTGTTTATTTTCTGTGTTGGTTTTTGCATTATTTATTCTGGTTTTGTATTCTGTAATTAGTTAATACTACAGTTTTATTATGTATATCTTTTATATTCATTTGATAAAATTTACTGTTTGCAATAGCATAAATTGTTTTAAATAATAAGGATGTTTTTATCCCAAGCATAAAACATAGCCGTATTTGACACAACCTTTTTCAACTTTGATCATCAGTGCTGTAGAATTTTGTACTTTTTTTCACTTTCGATCTTTAATATCTGGGCGTCACTGGTGAGTCTTGTGTGGACGAGGCGCGTTTTTGACGTATTGAATTTTAAACCTGATGCCTTTTGTTATCTATTTATCATGTGTTTTTTTGTCTAAAACGTTCTCCTTTTTATTTGTATTGTAGTCCTGTAATATTATGTTGTCATTGCAATGTTATATTTAACATTGCCATTAAAGTGCGAGGTTTGGCATGCCACAAAACCAGGTTCAACCCACCATTTTTTCCTTTTTTAAAAATGTCCGGTACCAAGTCAGGAAGATGGCCATTGTTATATTATTGTTCGTTGATGTATGTGTTACATTTAAACGTTGCGTCGTTTGTTTTCTCTTAATTTTGAGTGTAAACTCACATTGCGATAAGACGTGTTAAGGTACTTGTCTATCCCAAATTCATGTATTTGGTTTTGATGTTATAATTGTTATTCTCGTGGGATTGTGTCTGATGGTTGGTCCGTTTCTGTGTGTGATACATTTCAGTGTTGTGTCGTTGTTCTCCTCTTATATTTAATGCGTTTCACTCGGATTTGTTTGTTACCCCGATTTTGTTTTTTGTCCATGGATTTATGAGTTTTAAACAGCGGTATACTACTGTTGTCTTTCTTTATCTATCAAATATTTCATATAAGTTATGATGTAGTAGTAAACGATGATTAAGAGGAAGTCGTAAGCTGGTCTAATTTGGCTTATGTCGTTTCATGTACTTATATGATGATCAACCCCTAACGGGAAGGATTGTGCCTAATATTCATATGATGAAAAAATGTCCTGTACCAAGTCAGGAAAATGGCCATTATTATATCATAGTTCGTTTCTGTGTGTGTAACATCTTAACGTTGTGTTTCCGTTGTGTCGTTTGTTTTCTTGTATATTTGAGTGTGAATCCACATTACTATATAAAGACGTGGCACGGCACTTTTCTATCCCAAATTCATGTATTTGGTTTTGATGTTATATTTGTTATTCTCATCGGATTTTGTCTGATGCTTAGTCCGTTTCTGTGTGTGTTACATGTTAAGGTTGTGTCGTTGTTCTCCTCTTATATTTAATGCGTTTCCCTCAGTTTTAGTTTGTCACCCCAATTTTGTTTTTTGTCCATAGATTTACGAGTTTTGAACAGCAGTATACTACTGTTGCCTTTATGTATGCTACCTTTAGCAGTCCAATATGTTTAAGAAAGAGGAGGGCTATTCTTAAAAATATTGGACAGCTAAAGGTAACATAATGATTTCTTACAGATAAACCAATCACTGAAATATAGAACGGGTAAAACAATAGAATGACGACACCACAATGTTTTAAGTAAGGGATATAAGCCGAAAACATTCCATTCTGTAAGATATTGCACAGCTCTGAGACCGCTGGTTACAGTTAGATGCTTACATCTTACTTAAAATATTGTTTAACACGTCGAAAAAGGTAAAACAAAAGAAAAAGCAAGTCAAAATTTATTTTCATTAGATTGGAAACTGTTGTGTGAATTAACTTCTTTACATTAAAATATATCCTACATGTTGGTCCCTTTAAACAGAAGCTCAACTTAAAAAAATAGACAAATGAAAGTACAGCTAAAGGAAAACAACATGAATTGCTACATGAAAAATAAGACACAAGGTATGCGTATCATATTTTTTGCGTGCGCAAGCCCCAGGACAACTTATAGTTTCCGCTTATAGTTTTTGGTGAATACCTTTACATGCATTTTGTGTTTCAAATGGATAAAGTGATGAAATTATATTCTTAATGCAAAAACGCAGAAAGAGATGTTGTTATCAGTTATTGTGTTGTTTCAAAATTTGAATTAAAATCATATTCAAACACATTATTTCAGTGTGGATTACAAAGAAGATATAGTCAAAGCAGCTAATAATGGCAAGTTTTATATATATTATATTTCAAAATTTAGTCCCCTTCTATTAGTTTCTTGTTTCTTCTCGGGTTTTATTTTTTACTGGGTGAATGAGGAAAAAAAAAGAACAGCATATGAAGACAGGTTTTTGTTGAACCATATCGAGTGCACCGCAGTCAATTTTATTTCAAATACATAATCATTTTGAAAAAACGAAGAGATAACAACAACAATCGGTAAAATACTTTTGTTAGAATTTTCAAGAGACTGTTATTGTTTATCCAAACCCCTGAAAACCCCCCTTTTATGTTTTTTTGTCTTTCTGCAAGGTCGTATCGTATTTTTTTCCGTTCAATAGTATAAAATCACTGAGTCTGTTGTGTTTTTTTAATGTTACCAAACGTAGTTTTGTCTCGATTTACTTTTGAAAAAAAACCTTTTATAAAACGATTACTGCGAACAAAGTGCGAATCGGACACACGATTAGTTTGTTTGACAGATAAAATGCGGCTATGTCTTCCTTTATTCTGCTTCCAATATTTATCGTCGTTTATATGAGAAGTGTTGCTTTATATTTAAATTTAGGCAATAACTTCAAAAAACAACAACATGTAAATCAACGCCGAAACCTAAAAAGTATTACAGTACCCTAGTACATGAAGGAAGTTCTAGATTCGCATTGTGTACACAGGAGAAGGTTTATGTTGTGTATGGCCCTTGTATTGAGGCATGATCAATCAAATTTTAGAACCATTACTTCATTGCTTTTAATGATGTTTGTAATAATAAGAGCAACACCAGAGGCCAATATAAATTACCTAAAGACGGACGAGGATAAATCTTTTGAAAAAAGAAATTCATAAAGGCAGCAAAAAACAAGACTGGCAACAAAATCAAGACTTACAACGAGCATAATCAACTTTTTAAATTCGTGCGAAAAGAGACAACCATAAAACATGAGAAAAAGGGCTATGTTATAGGTATTGGGAGTGTTAAAAATCAATTTGAAAGTGATTTGTTTCCTCAAGAAACCCTTTTGATGAGTGAAAAAAATATTGTATTGGAACTTGACTTTAATATTATGTTTTTTTTTTAATTGTCATTTGTATAAATTTTCTGTTTACAAAACTTTGAATTTTCGAAAAAGTAAGGATTTTGTTATCCCACGAATATATTACCTAAGCCGTATTTGGCACAACTTTTTGAAATTTTGGGTCCTCAATGCGCCTCAACTGTGTACTTGTCTGGCTTTATAACGATTCAGATCTCAGCTTCACCTAAGTTCATTACATTTTGACTGATTTATTCATTTAAGGAGTCGTTCTAAACTATTTAGTTTTATGGTTTTATGTTTTTTCATTTCATTTTTCTTCCTACTGACAATACCAGCATATACAGTGTCAATTTCCTCGCAAAAAAAGATCCAAAAAAAAATAACAAAACAGGTAAACATGAAGGAAAAAAGAAATTGATAGGATAAAAACTTAAGGAAATTGTAAAGAATTTTTGTGTCAAAATATTTATTACAACGTAGTTTTACCTATTTATAGCAATTTTATCAAAAAAGAGATAACATATCGATACAAACCTTGCTACGCGATACGCGTATGAATTATTGTAATGATAAAAACACTCCACATATTATCAATTAGTAATAATGTGTATAGTATGTATAGTGTAATGGTTGTCATCTGGATAACGTAAGTTGAATAAACAATATTATTGTGCTTTTTTAAAAATGTATTATAATTTTCATTGTCATAACTATACAACTTCTAGATTCGGTGCGATTTAAGGATTGGCATTTTGTATTTACATTTTTTTTTTATCAATAAGACATGTTAAGATTAAGATGTGCGTGTATATTCGTATATTGGTAGACATAATTTTCATAAAGATATTACATTATCTTGCTACAACCTAAGCATTGCATCAATCAGCGGAACATTTTTTTTTGCTTAAAGATATTGTCCTCTGGTTTCTTTTTTTTAAAGCCTTTTTGGACATAACATAAATTTTCGTGATGTGAACCTTGTGCAATTACAAACCCATATTTAAATATTTAAACAGGACATAGTATTATTTAAAACAAAATAGAAAAATAAATAAGGATCCGCATCTGAAATTTGAGAGCTCAATAGTTTTCCCTTTGTTCATATGTTCTGTCCGAAATTTTTTTGTGAACGCAAAAACTCCATAGGAATACGTAGGAGGCCAATGAATTTTTGCACAGTTGCTGTGCATTATTATGATGTAGATATTCATCGTAAATGCTTGTGAATTAGGCTCATTGATTTTTGGAAAACACTTTGGTTTTAGAAACTGATTTTGAGAAAAGTATTTTGTATATACGCAAAAACTTTTAAGTATACACAGAGGGTCATTACATGTGGACAATTGTTGTGCATAATACATCGATGTGCATAATGTATTAATGTGACATAGAGCTAAATGATTTTTGAAAGCACTTTAAAAAAAAAAAAATTTTTTTCACAGTTGTAATGCATGTAGATGTTCATAATAGAGTTTTGTAAAATCTGGCTTATGCATTTAAAAAATACAAAATTTAAGAAGTGAGAGGATATAAACCAAAAATTATGCCAGGTGTATTAGCTTATTGGCCCATACTGATATGTCACTGGATCAATTTAATTTTTATTATACATGTAGTTAGTGATTAGATGTACAAAATTAAAAAAAACTTTAATATACCTTTTAGGATCATTATTTTTTTTGAAAATGGAACACAGTCAAAGCAACGAAGAAAAAAAAATACAACAACTTCTGAAGAAGAAGAAAACTATGTAAGAATGTGTTTGTTGCTGTCTGGGATCGCCCCTTGTGCAGTACGAGTTTTGTTTGACAGTGAATTTCATCCATCTTGCTTAGCTGAATCTATTAAACAAGCAACCAACAAATTGATTGACCTGAAAAAGAAAAGAATAATCAACCAATCACAGTGGGACCTTCTCTTTCCACGTCATGGTAGGTGTAGAATAATCAACTAATTATAGTGGGACCTTCTGTTTCCACGTCATGGTAGGTGTAGAATAATCAACGAATCACAGTGAGACCTTCTGTTTCCACGTCATGGTAGGTGAAGAATAATCAACCAATCACAGTGGGACCTTCTGTTTCCACGTCATGGTAGGTGTAGAATAATCAACTAATTATAGTGGGACCTTCTGTTTCCACGTCATGGTAGGTGAAGAATAATCAACCAATCACAGTGGGACCTTCTGTTTCCACATAATGATAGGAGTAGAATAATCAACCAAACACAGTGGGACCTTCTGTTTCCACGTCATGGTAGGTGTAGAATAATCAACCAATCACAGTGGGACCTTCTGTTTCCACGTCATGGTAGGTGTAGAATAATCAACTAATTATAGTGGGACCTTCTGTTTCCACGTCATGGTAGGTGTAGAATAATCAACTAATTATAGTGGGACCTTTTGTTTCCACGTAATGGTAGGTGTAGAAACATCAACTAATTGTAGTGGGACCTTCTGTTTCCACGCAATGGTAGGTGTAGAATAATCAACCAATCACAGTGGGACATTCTGTTTCCACTTAATGATAGATGTAGAATAATCAATCAATCACAGTGGGACCTTTTGTTTCCACGTAATGATAGATGTAGAATAATCAACCAATCACAGTGGGACCTTCTGTTTCCACGTAATGATAGATGTAGAATAATCAACCAATCAAATTGGGACCTTCTGTTTCCACGTAATGGTATATGTAGAATAATCAACCAATCACAGTGGGACCTTCTGTGTCCACGTAATGGTAGATGTAGAATAATTAACCAATCACAGTAGGACCTTCTGTTTCCACATAATGATAGGAGTAGAATAATCAACCAATCACAGTGGGACCTTCTGTTTCCACATAATGAAAGGAGTAGAATAATCAACCAATCACAGTAGGACCTTCTGTTTCCACATAATGATAGGAGTAGAATAATCAACCAATCATAGTGGGACCTTCTGTTTCCACATAATGATAGGAGTAGAATAATCAACCAATCACAGTAGAACCTTCTGTTTCTACATAATGATAGGAGTAGAATAATCAACCAATCACAGTAGGATCTTCTGTTTCCACATAATGATAGGAGTAGAATAATCAACCAATCACAGAGGGACCTTCTGTTTCCACGTAATGATAGGAGTAGAATAATCAACCAATCACAGTTGGACCTTCTGTTTCCACGTAATGATAGGAGTAGAATAATCAACCAATCACAGTGGGACCTTCTGTTTCCACATAATGATAGGAGTAGAATAATCAACCAATCACAGTAGGACCTTCTGTATCTAATTTACGTATTGCTATGTGGAGAATAATCAAACAGTCTCATTGGAAATTTTTGCCAACACATGAGGGTAGGTGTAGAATAATCGACCAGTCTCATAGGGATATTCTGTTTCCACGTAATGGTAGGATAGTCCTAATTTCAGATGCGAAGTAAATGTCAACAAGACATGTCTTACAATGTAATTCAGTTAGAAACATAAAAAAGATAATATTTGGCTGGTGAATTTTTAGACATCAGAACAGACTTCGCCAGGGTCAAAATGTTTGACTTAGATATGTTTTTCCATTTGGCAGTTACTGCTAAGAAAATTTGTGTGAAGTCTAGATTCACGATTCTAATGGATGTTTATTCAAATATGAAATCAAATTCGTGTTATTCACTATCCGTGAATGCATAAAAAATGTAGTCGTGGAACAATAGAACAGACATGTAAATGCTTTTTGTAAAACAATTATAGAATGTTGTCAATTTGAACTATTTTGTTACCCATAAATAATAAGGAGCTGAGCAGCAATCCACTATTTGTACCAAGTCAGGAATATGCCAACTGTTTGATATGTTTTAGCTTTTAATTTTGCCATTTCATTATGGACTTTCCATGTTCTCCACGTAGAATACCTGTTGTGTCCTGATAACGCTTGCTACAGAAACAACAGTGTCCTCCTATTACCCTTAATTATTATCATGCACAATGAAATTTAAGAGTACTTTATGCATTTGACGTCGATGAAAGGATGTAGTAAAACTATTTGCCGCTTAATTTTATGTATCGAATGCAACCGTAGTGATGGGATATAGTACATTGATCTCTTGGTCAAAAACTGTCAGAATTTTTTTTTGATGGCCAAACCATAGTGATGCAAAAGTACGTTGGTAAAAATCAGGAATTGATTGGATTATAGCTTTTCATAAATGTTGTTTAAATTATCTACTGGACAGTTGATCTATTTCGTTTGGAGGTAATCCCTCAAACGTCAGACCAATTTCATAAATTCAATTTCATTATTTCACAATCCATAAATTAGCAACATGTGTGCGTAAACGTCTAGGTTGGCAGTTTAATGTTTTTCAACATTTAAAGCAATATAAAATCAAAGACCTAAAATGCTCGCCCTGTATGCTACCGTGGATTTATTTATTTTTGTGGACGACAATTTTTGTTGATTGAGAAACACATGTATTTTCGGAAATATCTGATTTCGTGAATTTCCAAAGGGTCTGTACAAGATCATGAAAAATTTGTAATGTGTTAAACATTTATAGTTTACCTTTATCAAATAAAAATATTATATCAAAAGTAAAAATTATGAATCCGCAGTAGTTATTTCTTCACTTTCGGTTCAATTAGAAATGTCAAATCAAGTATTTATCAATCTTCTGGTCAGTATTAATATGAAAATTAACCATATAAGTGGTCAAGTTTTTTTGTATTGGATATGTATGAAATATTCACTGGACGTTAAGCAATAAATAGCAAAACTTACTGTATGTCATCTTTTTTAAATACTTGTCCATATATTTGTACTTCGATTTACAGGAAACCTACATTCAAACATGTTTGATATACCTTTGATGATTTCACTCCTAACAAATCTGACTGGGTTAAACCATTACAATGAGTTGCCATATGTGACAAACACCTCACCAGCAGCTGATTTGGGAAGGATAAAGCACCATCGGAACCACATATCTCATAATACAGATGGAAAGTTAGACAACACGTTTTTCAGTACAGCCTGGGAGGATATAATTCAGGTATAATTAATGTATAATGGTATTAATGATTGTTATGTAGAATGACTTTATAAGTAAGAGCTTTTGTAAAATCATTTAATAGTTCACATATCAGTTAGGGATACTCAAAATATGGAAATTTTAAATATTTCATAATTTGTGGATAAACAATAACATTTCACTAATTTTTAAAAAACATCTTTTATTGCTTCATTTAGATACAAATTGTAAACATGTTATTCGAAATCAATTTTAAATGTCAAATATGTTTAAGTCATACTATTCTGGAATGTGTTGGATTTTGTTGGTGATTTGTTTAGGGGGCAGAGTCTGCTAATTATCTATTTATTTATTAAAAGATTATAAATTTGGACAAACATGATATATAGATAAAATCATCCGATTGAGTGTAGGTGTGAAAAACTGTACAATTTTATTCTCATGAAAGGGAAATGTACGTAGTTGCACGCATTTACCGGAATTCGGGATGAAAAGTACGTCGTGATTAGTTATCAATAGTACCAGGATTATAATTTTAAACGCCAGACGCGCGTTTCGTCTACATAAGACTCACCAGTGACGCTCAGATCAAAAAAGTTAAAAGCCAAACAAATACAAAGTTGAAGAGCATTGAGGACCCAAAATTCCAAAAAAGTTGTTCCAAATACGGCTAAGGTAATCTACTCCTGGGGTAAGAAAATCCTTAGTTTTTCGAAAAATTCAAAGTTTTATAAACAGAAAAATTATAAAATGACCATATAATTGATATCCATGTCAACACCAAAGTGCTGACTACTGGGCTGGTGATACCCTCGGGGACGAAACGTCCACCAGCAGTTGCATCGACCCAGTGGTGTAAATAGTTATAAATAGTACCAGGATTATAATTTTAAACGCCAGACGCGCGTGAGTTACGCCAGTTATCTCTCTTACTCCTAAAAATGAAAAAAAAACATTTTTAGGATGCTGACTAATGGATAACTGTAGATGACTTGATCGGCTGAAAGGCTGAAAGTAAAAATGTAATGCAGAACTGTTCTTCATATATTTTATCAAATCAAGTCTCGTAAACAATTCTTTATACAATTTTAACCTTTACATTTGACTATATAAGTCTATATATATATATATATATGAATATAATTATTTTCTGTGACTGTATCTTACATTAATTTGTAGGATCCTTTACTATAGATAATTTAGCTGATCTGTAACAATAACATCTTCATGCCTTATATATCATGTACTGTAGTACGCCGCTAGATTAAAACTGACGTGGAAAGGTAACATATGGCCACCGAAAGCTCTTTTTTTGAGACCCCAGGTGGTCGTGTGGTCTAGCGGGACGGCTGCAGTGCAGGCGATTTGGTGTCACGATATCACAGTAGCATGGGTTCGAATCCCGGCGAGGGAAGAACCAAAAATTTGCGAAAGCAAATTTACAGATCTAACATTGTTGGGTTGATGTTTAGACGAGTTGTATATATATATATATATATATATACAACTCGTCTAAACATCAACCCAATAATGTTAGATCTGTAAATTTGCTTTCGCAAATTTTTTGTTCTTCCCTCGCCGGGATTCGAACCCATGCAACTGTGATATCGTGACACCAAATCGCCTGCACTGCAGCCGTCCCGCTAGACCACACGACCACCTGGGCTTCACAAAAGTAAAGCTTTTGGTGGGCATGTGTTACCTTTCCACGTCAGTTTTAATCTAGCGGCGTACTACAGTACATGATATATAAGGCATTGAGATGTTATATATATATATATATATATATTCTTTTATATGTTATCTCATCCGAAATTTTGAATTTTATACATTTGTAATGCATTTTTATTTTTATGTATAAAATTTTTTTAACTTCTCTGTAAACTTTGTACTTACATGGTTTTATGAGAAAAAACTATCTATCAAATAACAATCATTTTCGTCTGTTATTACTACAATGGTAAGTACTCGCCATTTGTGGGGAAAGAGATATAAGCTAGGTAGTTGCATATAAGTAAACTAGACAAGTATGTAAAGTGTATCTACTTTTAAACACAAAGGCCATGACAGCAATATACACAGGTTGGAACGGACGTACTCCACCAAAATCCGATAAAATAAATGTGACGTACATGTATTGAAGGTCACTTTTACAGTGATATCTTATAACGACTGGAAAGCGTCACAACAAATCAAAAAATTGTCAAGAACACATAATTATTTGGACTACTTAGAACTGTTTTGATTTTTGGGAAGTAACATCGAGTAATTTATAGAGAGAGTAATATATTTTGCTAAGAACTAAAACGTGTAGATAAAAATTATTATAAGCTATCCAAATCATATATATTTTTTAAGGATAGATAAGGTTACATAAAATTTCACCTTGAGTTATGACATTTGTTATTTTATTTCGCGTTGGAAGTGGCTGTTTTTATGTTAAGTCTTACTCTTTATATATCTTATGAACCATAATAAAATCAACATATATTTAAATATAAAAACAGAAAACAAGTGTCACCACTTCAATTTTAGACAAAACACGTCTAACAATAAGCACAAATGTTAAAAGTAAGAAGCTTTTAGTTATTTTGCAGGAATAAATGATGCTAGTAACTAATGAGTGCGTCTTGTATTGTCAAAGCAGTCTATAGTTATGCAATAAAAGTATTCCTTTTTCAAAATAATATTTACAGTTTACATTTTTAACACACTTTAGAAATGCTATATATTTTGGGCCTTAAAGGCGTGTAAGTGGGCCTACTTTTTAAGAAAAATGGTTGAAACTGAAAATCCCTTGCAAGATCAAAAATAAACCCTTATCAATCAATTTTCAATTTTTATATCCGTGCAGTTTGTTAGTTTATTTTCTTTTTTCGAGTTCGAAATTTTTTAAGAAAGTAAAATCCGATTTAAGAATCATGGTTTAACCTGAAACTACACTTGTACGATAAATAATCTGAACATTTCGAAGGGGTTTGTATAATGGGTTTAGAGAATAAGGGGATGTAGTATTAATGCCAATTGGAACTATCCAATAGTGCACAAAGGTTGTGGATGGCCTTCACACACGTAACAATCGGCTTTCGGTTCTGTAAATACACAGGTGACAAAGATAAACAAAAAAATTGATGTACGCGATGTCAAAATCAATTGTATTGAATGGCAATCGGTGACACATATCCAATTATATCTGATGAGTTAAAAGTCGGTAAAAAGATGTGCTTCAATATGAATAAAACAAATGTCGTATAGTTTGCAATTTTTTTAATCAAATTTACCCTTTTACATTATATAGCTTGACAATAAGCGCGGCTGAATACAACTTTCCTGTTATAATAGATTCGTCATTTATTTCTGAATAAAATGATATTTGGAAAAGATGTTTTATGATTTAAAATATTTTCTGAAATACCTGAACACTTAAGACATTTTCTAAAATGCCTATAAAACTACAGGTTTATTTGAATGTATATTAACTACTGTAAGTCTACTTATTTTCGCGATGGTTTTATATTTACGAATTTTGCGGTTGGTATATTATCGCTAAATAAAAACTTAAATTCGACCTTTTAACAAATAAAATACTGTTCATCTATGGTTGTAAACTTGACCTTACATCGATGACATGCCATGCTTATAACCCTGTTAATCTGTTAAACAAACAAACTAGATAAATATGTACAAGTGACAAGTAGAAACGAATTGAGGACCAAAGAAACGATAATAAGTCCAGATTAGTCTGCACCACATGACTTTTCTTTTGAAGTTATTATCTAGCTATAAAATCATGTTTAATCCACCATTGTTAACATTAAAAAATGCATGTACCAAGTCAGGCGTTATAATCCATCCGTTTTTTATGTGTTTGTGCTTTTCATTTTGCAATTCGATTGGGGATTTTCCGTTTTAAAGTATTTTTTTTAAGTCAGTACTTTTGTGATTTTACTTTACGAACATGTGTTGTGTAGTGTAGCAAACAATGATTTTGTTATTATGATTTTGTTTATGAAGATTTTATGAAAATAAAACATTGCTACTTAAAATAGAATATTGAATTTTGAATTACTAAAAAAGAATGACAAACAGATGAATTAAAATTGAAATGAGTTCAGTATTACCGGTAATCTTGCTATTCGCAGTTTTAACTACTACGGTTTACCCCGTCTGCTATTTACATAATATTCAGTTTTGACAAGGTTCATATTGACACACGATACAAACATTATAACTGTTTTGAACACACAAAACAACTTGACTAAAAATTAGTTTGGCTCGTATCAAAAAGTTTTTAAAAAGCATTTATTTTACCCTTTGGAAAAATTTAAAAAAAATCCAAAAATGGAACAACACACTTTATCAGAAAAAAACATTGGATAAACCGCAGTTACACATACACTCATTTTAATTATTGTTTGTGTATTGTAAATTCATAATTTGGCAAACATCTGACCTGAGCACTTAATGCGCATTTGGTTACATACGAACCATGACACATTAAGTTTTGTCAAAAGATATTTTGCAATCAGCACATACATGCATATCTTTTTTTTCGTGTGTTCCCAACAGATTCAAAGAAACATTAACATGATTTGGTTAATTTAATATTTTGGTTTATTCGAGCATTCAACAGGCTGAATCAGGTCTTCAAATGGCATGCATAATAGCAGACGAAGTACGTCGGTAAAGTACGGTCGATTTAATTCATGATATCGTAATGACCCCATAACTCCTTTGAGACAGTGATGATGACGATGATCATATCCTTTCATAACGACCAAATAAAGCGTGTTATGGTGAAACCCATCCATGCATGTTATAGTGCAGAATTCGGTTGACTGTGCAGAATATTTAAATTTTCTGTTCCTTTTAAATGTGTTTAATAAATATGATGGCACGTACGAAGAAAGAGATCATGAGTAAAAAGCAAATTCACAAAATTGAGAACATTTTGAATGTATTCAAGCATCACCAGAAGATCATAAAATAACTATTTGAAATACAGAGTGAGTTCATAGTGAAGGAAAGCAAAAACAAATTTTACACTCTACGACTAAAGAGACGTTTTTTTCATCTATTATTGTTAATTTTATCTTTTTTTTGAATACGTTTTAGTTGTATAAATATTGATTCATTTATACATATTTGCACAGTCATAAGTCTGCCGAAACAAATATTTTGGCACTGGTAAGGGAGGTAAATACATGTGGGATATGTAGTGCTTAGCTGTTTGCGGCTTTGAACCAAATACCAATTTCGTTCAGATATCACGACAATCGTATATAGAGAGCAAGGTATGAGGTATAAGGGAGATATGCTTTGGGTTAATTCTAATGATTGACGATATTGATTAGAAAATTGAAAAAAGTATTAATGAAATAAAATAACTAACTTTTTGAATGTTAACAGGCTGTTGGAAGACTAGGCGGTCACACTATGCTAGATGAATGTAAAGAGTTAAGAACAAAAGTCTTACATCAGTCAATTGTGCCTTGGAACATTAGAGGTAAGGACAACAAAATGCAAACAAATCATATCTTCATCAAAATTTATGGATCAAAGCCTTAATTAATCCGTACTTCAATCGAACCAAAAGGTAAGGATAGAACTTTTAAGAAGTAATATTATTATATACCACAAAATTGGGCTGAACATCACTTCTTTAGTTTTATCAATGTAAACCTCAAACAAATAAGATAAGGACAAAAAGCTTCAGAACATACAAGGTAAGAAATCTAATTTTTACCATCTTTTAGGGTACAGAAACTTTTGAACCAAGATTGCGGCAAAGTCCCGAGTTGGTCAAAATTTATCAGATTAATACTTCAAGAGTTATTGCATCTGCAATGACGAGATGATTTTTCACTGGGTTTTAACGTAATGGTATCTTAATGATTATAAGAGCGAGACTAGTATTTGCAAAACTAGGCATATCACGATATTTGTTGTTATATTAATAACTATCTGTCCGATACTAGAAATCGTACTTGTCTTTCTTACAAAGGTTTATGGTTATCTTAGGATACACTGGCTTTTTGAATGTATCAGAGAAATGAGTAACATCGACTTAGCCAATATCACTGAAATTAACATCAGACATCAACTATGAATCAATCAAGAGTGGTTGTCCCTTAAGTAATGTGTTGTTTTATCCCTGCTATACTAGACAGATAACTTTTCTTATATTTCTTGAAATGAAAGTACACGTGATCATACAATTAGTACAGATGAAAGAAATTAAAAAAAAATTGAAATATCTCTTTTAAGTCTTTTAAAATGGGTCTAAAAGTACATTTTTGTCAAGTGTCTGAACTTGTTTCATTTGAGCGTTTTGTGATTAATAGCATTTTAAACAAAATACCGCACTCCAGGGAAAGTTCAAAACGGAATGCCCCTTAAATATTGTAAAAAAAAAAAGCTCAAACACATCAAACGAATGGAAAACAACTATCATATTCATGACTTAGTACAGGTTTTACCTTATGTAGAAAATGGTGGATTAAACCTTTAAATTATACTAAGGTTGACTAAATCTTGATGTCAGTATCTCTGATGACTTTTTATGAACAAAACATCATTTTATACGAAATTTGTTGAATTTGAAATATTTTATCGTGATCAAGTATGTATTCAAAATGTGCAATGTCAAAAGATAAATGTATATTTGGAGCTTTTAAAACCAAAACGACATAACAAATATCAAAAACGACGTATAAGTTCAATCCTAAGAAGAGTTAGTACTGTCTAGTGTAAGTAAAAATATATTATGAAGTTAATCATGATTATTGAAAGGTATTAAGCTAAAAACGTATCAGGTAGTCATATTGCATGCTTGATACCAACAATCTTCCACTAGCAATAACAACATCACAGAATAACAAATTACACAAACAATAGTACAATTCAGGTAAATTTATATATTTCAGGTCAAATAAGAAAGACATTGGCAGCTTGGAAAATTGACAATTCCAATTTTGTTGCAACCGAATCTGCCAAATATGTTTTAAAATGTATACAGAAACACAGCTGTGTAACTATTACAGCAAGTTCCGGTGTAGGGAAAACAGCAACTCTAAGACATGTAGCTTTAGAAATGGCAGATGCAGGGTACGATATTCTGCTGATAACCAATCCAAATGACTTTGTAAAATTTTACAATCCTAATAAAAAAACACTGTTTATTATGGATGACTTTTGCGGAACTTATTCTATCAACCAATCTGACCTTAATATTTTTGAATCAATCATGGAAAAGATGAAAGAGTTATTGATTCAAAATGAAATAACAAAAATCATTGTGGCATGTCGGCTACAAATTTATCTGGATGACAAATTTGAATTACTATCAATTTTTAGAACATGTGTATGTAACCTACAATCAGAAGATTTGTGTTTATCACAAACAGAGAAACAGTCAATTGCAGAACTATACCTCAAATCAAAAACTGCAGACATTATTTATGATTGTGATTTTTTTTGTTTTCCACTTCTATGTAAATTGTATAGTGACAATCCTAAACTCAACATTACAGCTTTCTTTAAGAATCCATTTTCAGTTTATAAATTGGAGATTGACAAGTTGCATAAAAATAGACATTTTGGGAAATATTGTTCCTTGGCTCTGTGTGTAATGTTCAATAACAAACTGGAGGAGAAATTGCTTACAGATAAAATAGATAAAGAAACACGAAAAAGAATAAAGAACATATGCGAGGCGTGTAGACTGGACAGAGGGACATCTCGACTTATCTTACTAGATGAAATAAATTCCCTAATACTTACTTTTATGAGAAAAGAACTAGATGTATACAAAACTATACATGATAAAATATTTGACTTTCTAGCATACTATTTTGGACAAAATATGATTCAGTGTTTGATCGAAAATGCAGACATGGCTATTATTGGAAAGAGATTTTTACTAGAAAATACTGAAGGCATGGATCCGTATATAACAATTGTGCCACCTAAATACCACCAAATGTACATAGATAGAATGATTAATGACTGGTCTAAAGGCATAGTTGTTCATGTGTTTCATAATATCAATT
Source organism: Mytilus galloprovincialis (assembly GCA_037788925.1). Lineage (NCBI taxonomy): Eukaryota > Metazoa > Mollusca > Bivalvia > Mytilida > Mytilidae > Mytilus > Mytilus galloprovincialis. Next base: position 8,966,731 of record CM075340.1, on the reverse strand, counting down.
TTATGATACCAAAGTTCAGACAGCGATTCCTGTGTTATCTAAATGAATTAGATATTTCATTCCAGAGAAAATTAGCACTGACACGTGATGTTCTTAATGAAGATACTGTACTGTCTTACTGCTGTTACTTGAGTTATATTCCTTTGTTCAAGTGGTGTATTAAACATGGTGTTAATGTCAACGATGGTATTCGTGATGGAGTGACTCCTTTAATTATAGCAGCACACAACGGCAAAAAAGATATAGTACAACTATTACTGGACAACAAAGCAAACATAAATAAGTGTAAACACAATGGAGCATCACCATTGCTTTTTGCGTGTGTGCATAATAATATAGAAGTATTAGAAATATTACTGGACAACAAGGCAGACATTAATAAATTTAGAGATGACGGAATATCTCCTTTGATCATTGCCTGTAATGAAAACTATCCAGAGATTGTAAAGTTGTTATTAGAAAACAAAGCGGACATAAATAAGTCGGCAGATAAAAGTGGGTCTCCTTTGTTTTTGGCTTGTCAGAATAATCATAAAGAGATTGTAAAGTTGTTATTAGAAAACAACGCGAACATTAATAAGTGTTCAATTAATGGTGAGTCTCCGTTGTTTGTGGCTTGTAATAAAAATCATACAGAAATAGTAAAGGTTTTACTAGACAGCAAGGCAGAAATTAATAACGGTGCAAATTATGGAATGTCTCCTCTGATTTCGGCTTGTGCGCAAAATTTTATTGTGTTAGTAAATGTATTAATCGAAAACAAGGCAGACGTTAATAAGTGTACAACTAATAGAGAAACTGCTTTATTTATTGCTTGTTAAAATAATCGAGTAGATGTAGTTAATAGTTTACTGACCAGCAAGGCAGAAGTTAATACGTGCGATAGATATGAAACATCTCCATTGTTTATTGCTTGTCAAAATAATTGTATTGAGGTAGTAAAGATATTGCTTAAAAACAATGCCCATATTAACAAGTGCATGGATAATGGCATGTCTCCGTTGTACGTCGCTTGTCGTAATAAACGAATAGAGATAGTTAAGATATTACTTGACAACAAGGCTTATATCAACCAATGTTGTGATGATGGATCATCTCCTTTATGTATTGCTTGTCAGAATAATTACATATCGGTAGTGAGGATCTTACTAGACAACAATGCAGACATAAATAAGTGTATGAATGACGGAGCAACTCCTTTGTGTATTGCTTGTTTGAAGGATCATATAGAATTAGTAAGTGCGTTAGTTGCCTACAAAGCAGATATTGATAAATGTGCAAATAATGGAGCAACACCGTTGTTTATTGCTTGTCAGAAAAATCACAAAGAGATAGTGAAAGTACTACTGGACAACAAAGCCGATATCAATAAGTGTACATTCAGTGGATCATTTCCTTTGTTTGTTTCGTATATGAGTCATCATAAAGATATAGTAGAAATGCTGGTACAAAATGGAGCAGATTGCAATAAATTGTTTGCTATGATGTGTCAGCTAGTGGCTTCTTACTATTGACAATGAAAATGGTTCAAAATTCGACAGAAGCATTTCAAAACAGTCAACTTAAACACTTTATTGTTTAGATAATCGAGGTTATGTTTGTTTGCAGAGTTAATATCGGAGTAATTGTTTACATGACGTACTAAAGAAATTTAATTTAAATTTATAATTATAATTAAGGCATTGATCCATGGTTTGCTGAATATTATATTGTGTTTAAGATGTTTAGTTGTATTGAATTCTATGACGAAAATAACTACATTTTAACCCACTTTTTTTCTGCTTGACTAAGAGGAGCGAAATGCAGTATGTCTTGATCATTTTTGAAAGAAATGAAAATCTTGTTAATGCGGTTATTTTAAACGATATCATGAGAACTTGCAAAGAGAGATTTAAAGAAAAACATGACTAATAAGAATTTGAAGTATTGAAGGTTATAGTCGCCAAAATGACCATACAAAATACCTGTCAGCGAAGATGATCATTGATTGCTATAAGGTATTATTCCAAGGTGAACAAACTGACGAAATATGGAAAGAGGCCACACAATAGGTTGAACGTATAACACAAATTACAGCAACCAACCAAAGTAATTATCCTAGTCTTGAATACTCCGTAGGAAACCTTTATGTTGCTATCGGTGATACCATACTTTATAGCAAACATATAAAGCAGAATCTAAAGAACTTGAAGAACTGGAAATCACATTAACAAAATGTTAATTTCAGAACTGATGTATGACAAACGAAACCGTTTTTTTTTCGAACCGTGTCTTAAGGGGAGTTTGATAAAGTTTATAACACAATGAATGCCGTTTTGACAATATCTTAATTAGAATTGGCTCTCTGTATGCGTATTAATGTACTGGATTAGAAATAAGCAGTTAAATACATTCTCTTGATTTGAGTATTTGAGATGTCATGTTACTTGAAATATAAAAAAGAAGATGTGGTAAAATTCCCAATTACACAACCAAAAGAGACCAAATGACATTGACATTAACAGGTAAAGGTCACCGTACGGCTTTTAACAATGATCAAAACTCATACCACATAGTCAACTATAAAAGGCCCCGAAATGAAAAATGTACAGAAATTAAAATGAAAATCTAACGGCCTAGTTTTTTGCAAACAATGAACGAAAAACAAACATTATTCACAGCAACAAATGAAAACCACCGATTTACATATATAATGTTGCGGGGTTATCCTAGTTTAAAGGCTCTAAACCCAAGATCTGCATATCCTGGGATAGTGGTGCAACGGCACAACAAACAAATAACCTATTCAATAAAATAAACCACTAACGGGAGGGATTGTACTTGATCTTTATATGAAGAAGACATAATCTTATAATCAGTTCAATTGAGGTCTTGAGCTGGCATGTCAGTAACTGCTAGTAGTCCATTGTTAATTTACGCCTGACGCGCGTTTCGTCTACATACGACTCATCAGTAACGCTCATCAAAAATTATAAAGCCAAACAATTACAAAGTGGAAGAGCATAAAGCATAATTACGAATAATATATAGATTACATTTATTGAAATAAAAGACGTCACAACAAACACGGGTAAAGCAAACGAGCTGTGATATACCCCGAAAGAGGTGCCAAAAGCAATATCACCGTACAAAAAAGTCGTCCCTTTTGTCGTATATGTTAGTGTCGAGATTTCCGTGTTGAACTGAATCATTTTAATCTCTGAAAGGACGGTTATTACTGTTTATATTTGATGTATTTGAAGTTCACTTGGATTATTTTCCTTAGTTTATGTATAAAATTCTTTATTATTTAACGAAATTATATCATCAAGATAACGGTACGTGTTGTTGAATTTATCAATTGAATGCAACTTATTCGGGTCTTAACTGGGTTTTATCATACCCTGTGATTCGTATCAGTACAAGAACAAGTCTTCGTTCGATCGATCCAACGAATAGCATTTTTGTATCTACAAAATACCTTATATGGATTCAAAGGACGATAACATTTAATCTTAATTGAATGTTGTAACTAAGATGTTTTTTGGAACGAGTTAACGTTGAATATAAGTTCCATTTGTTTGTCATTTGCGTCATATTTGTAAATATAGATTTTTATTTAATGCATTCCTTTTTATCTTATCTCCTATACATTTCTAGGAATATTATTGGTTAAAAGCAACTGTGTATGTATATTTCTTACGGGTTTAGTAAGCAGGGCTTATTTTTGAAATACTAAGACTTTTCTACCTCGGACATAGATTACCTTAGCTGGATTTGACAAAACGTTAAGAAATTTTGGTCCTCATTGCGCTTCAACTACGTACTTTATTTGGCTTTTTTAATATTTTGAATTCGAGCGTCATTAATGAGTCTTTTGTAGACGAATCGCGCGTCTGGCGTATATACAAAATTAAGTCCTGGTATCTATGATGAGTTTATTCGATACACAGTTAATAGTAGTGCTACGTCTCTTTATACAAACTACCCGGTGTTACGGAAAATCGGAAAGGTTTCAACAAACGAAGAAATTGATGATGAACGATTGAAATAAATTCATCATATATAGTTAAAGGTAACAAGTTGTAATTGTTTTTTTTTTGTATAGACCAATGGAAGTAGGTTATCCATATAGTGGAGCGGCGGAGAAGACAATTTCAGAAATTTAAATTACCTAAATACCTCATGGAATTATAATAGCTCATTGGAAAGCTGAAATCGTGTACTTTTTGAAAATATGTGTCGTAAATATAAAAGCTGGTACAATTATACAGAAAATCAAAGTCAAAGGGCAACACTTAAAAATTCCTATTTTCATCTAGAGAAACAATACCGTTGATATTTTTCAAAATTAATAATCTATTTAATAAATTGAATGAGTAGTATTATGTATCCATACGTTAGTTCATACATTTTCTTTCTTCATATAAGCACATGACGTAAGAACAACGTTTTATTTAACTTTTTTGAAGGTAGCCCGTGGTATACAAATCTTAACGCCTAATAAAACTAGAGGCTCTAAAGAGCCTGTGTCGCTCACCTTGGCATATGTGAATATTAAACAAAAGAAGCAGATAGATTCATGACAAAATTGTGTTTTGGTGATGGTGATGTGTTTGTACTTCTTACTTTACTGAACATTCTTGCTGCTTGCAAATATCTCTATCTATATTGAACTTGGCACAGTAGTTTCAGTGGAAAATGTTCGTAAAAATTTACAAATTTTATGAAAATCATTAAAAATTTACTATAAAGGACAATAACTCCTCAGGGGGTCAATTGACCATTTCAGTCATGTTGACTTTTCTAATGAACTTAAAATGTTTTGTTTTTTGCTTTTGAGCAATTTAGTATGCTGTTGAATATTAATCCTTTGATATTTGAAGAAATTTTCTTTTTTATTTCTGAAATCTGAAATAAGAAAAATTGAACCCCAACAATTTTTTTCCCTCCCCTTTTCCCTTATTCCAAAAATGATCTCAATTCAAATTTCTTATGGAGTTTTCAACAATAACTACTCATTTAAATACATCATAAAACATAAAATGTCATACAGTCATGATTTAAGTTAATTTAACTACTATTCTGGACAAAGAAAGATAACTCCAATGCAACATTTTATATTGGCAAATTTCCAATGAAGTTCATTAACCTAAAGTTTTTGGCAAATTTCCAATGGAATTTATCAATAATAAAGATTTTGGCAAATTTTCAAGATACATAATTTATTAAAGAGCAGTTTATGTGAGATATTAAAAAGAGTTTCAATTACCAACCTTACACTGCTTTTAAATTAAGTTTTGTAATTGTCCATTAACCTGGAAACCCTTCCCCCCTTTTGCACCTTATTCCTTAACGGCTAGAGCCATAACTCCCAAAGACAATGCTTACCATCCCTTTGTGGTATTCCAATATCCAAAATCTAAATACATGGTTAGATTCATCATATCAAAGAACCCCAAGAATTCAATTTTTGATGAAATCAAATAAATTTCAATTTTGGACCCTTTAGACCTCAATGAGCAAATTGATAACCGGTCCTAAATATTAAAAATCTAAATGCATGTTCAGATTCAGCATATTGAAGAAACCGATATATTGAATTTTCGTTGAAATCAAACAAAGTTTAATTTTGGACCCTGATTTGAAAAACTTGAAAACTGGGCCCATAATAAAAAAAAAATAAGTACATGTTTAGATTCAGCATATCAAAGAACCCCAAGACTTCAGTTTTTTTTTAAATCAAATTAAGTTTAATTTTGGACCCTTTGGACCTAAATGTAGACCAATTTGAAAACGGGACCAAAAATTAAGAATCTGAATACATTGTCAGATTCGGTATATCAGAGAACCCCAATAGTTCAATTTTTGATGACATCAAACAAAGTTTATGTTTGCCCTTTTAACCCCTAATTAGTTGGAACCAAAACTTCTGAAATCAATCCTAACCTTCCTCTTATGGTCATAAACCTTTTGTTTAAACTTCATAGATTTCTATTTATTTATACTAAAGTTATGGTGCGAAAACCAAGCAAACTGCTTATTTGGGCCCCTTTTTAGCCCCTAATTCCTAAACTGTTGGGACTTCAACTCCCAAGATCAATCCCAACCTTCCTTTTGTGTTCATAAACCTTGTTTTAAAATTTCTTTGATTTCAATTGACTTGTATAAAAGTTATTGTGAGAAAACCAAGAATAATGCTTATTTGGGCCCTTTTTTGGCCTCTTTTTCCTAAACTCTTGGGAACAAAACTCCCAAAATCAATCCCAACCTTCCTTTTGTAGTCATAAACCTAGTGTCAAAATTTCATACTTTTCTATTGCCTTAAACTAAAGTTATAGTGCGAAAACCAAGAAAATGCCAAATTGGGCCCTTTTGGCCCGTTATTCCTAAACTATTCGGACCAAAACTTCTTAAATCAATCCCAACCTCCCTTTTGTGGTCATACACTTTATGTTCAAATTTCATAGATTTCTATTGACTTAAACTAAAGTTAGAGTGCGAAAACTAAAAGTATTCAGACGCCACAGACGACGAATACGCAGACGTGATACCAAAATACGACCAAATTTTTTTTAATATTTGCGGTCGTATAAAAACAGCAAAATTTCCTTAAGGGCAGCAACCCAACAATGGGTTGTCCGATTCATCTGAAAATTCAAGGGCAGATAGATCTTGACCTAATAAACAATTTTATTCAGTCAGATTTGCTCTAAATGCTTTGGTTTTTTGAGTTATAAGCCAAAAACTGCATTTTACCGCGATGTTCTATTTTTAACCGTGGCGGCCATCTTTGTTGGATTGCCGGGTCACCGGACACATTTGTTAAACTAAATACCCAAAAACTGATTGAAGCCAAGTTTGGTTTAATTTGCCCAGTAGTTTCAGAGGAGAAGATTTTTTGTAAAAGACTACTAAGATTTACGAAAAATGGTTAAAAACTTACTATAAAGTTATAGCAATAACTTCTAAAGGGGTGTCATGTTGTCTTATTTGAAAATCTTACTTTGCTGCACATTATTGCTGTTTACAGTTTATCTCTATCTATAATAATATTCAAGATAATAACCAAAAACAGAAAAAAATCCCTAAAACTACCAATTCAGTGGCAGCAACCCAATTACAGATTGTCGGATTCATCTGAAAATTTCAGGGCAAATAGATCTTGACCTGATAAACAGTTTTACATTGTCAGATTTGCTCTAAATGCTTTAGTTTTTGAGTTATAAGCCAAAAACTGCATTTTACCCCTATGTTCTATTTTTAGCCATGGCGGCCATCTTGGTTGGTTGACCGGATCACCGGACACTTTTTGTAAACTAGATAGCCCAATGATGATCATGGCCAAGTGTGGATTAATTTGGCCAAGTAGTTTTAGAGGAGAAGATTTTTGTAAAAGATTACTAAGATTTACGGAAAATGGTTAAAAATTGACTATAAAGGACAATAACTCCTAAAGGGGTCAGCTGACCATTTCGGTCATGATGACTTATTGGTAAATCTTACTTTGCTGAACATTATTGCTGTTTACAGTTTATCTCTATCTATAATAATATTCAAGATAATAACACAAAACAGTAAAATTTCCATAAAATTACCAATTCAGTGGCAGCAACCCAATAACAGATTGTCGGATTCATCTGAAAAGTTTAGGGCAAATAGATCTTGACCTGATAAACAGTTTTACATTGTCAGATTTGCTCTAAATGCTTTTTTTTTAGTTATAAGCCAAAAACTGCATTTTACCCCTATGTTCTTTTTTTAGCCATGGTGACCATATTGGTTGGTTGACCGGTTCACCGAACACATTTTTAAACTATATACCTCAATGATGATTGTGACCAAGTTTGGTAAAATTTGGCCCGGTAGTTTCAGAGGAGAAGATTTTTGTAACAGTTAACGACGACGGCACAGGACGACGACGGCGACGACGCCGGACACCGGACGCCAAGTGATGGGAAAAGCTTACTGTTTTTCAAAGTTTTTCAAAGATAATCCAAAATGCATAGTTGATTAATCATACAAAATGTCCAGTCATGTTGAATTTCCTTGCAGTTTTCAAAAATTCGACATGTCACTGAGTTTTCTTAAAATGAATTCCAACTATCTCAATACAAGATACTTTTTCATACAATCTAGTTATTGGAGTGATATATTACTCAATGTGTGCAAACGTGTTGTAGAACAAATTCAAAAATTGAGACATGACCGTTTTGGTATCTATGATGAGTTTAATTTCATACCAAATGAAACGTCAAAAACATTATAGCAAATTAATATAAAGTATCTAAATATTACAACAAGAACTATTTTCATGATATTTCATCTTTGTCATCAGCTATATTGGCTGATACTGACTGGACATTGTTACAACTAACTACATTTGATAAAAACATAAATCAGTGCAAGGAAGTTAGATTTTGCTCCTTGCAAACAAATGCTGCGCAGTGAACGAGATCAAAAAGCCTTCATATTATGTCGAGCAGCTGATATTTTACAATATCGATATGCCGATAATCTGATAATCGATTTATCGGGCTGTATTTACGTCTTTTGGAAGTGTTTTCTTAGTCACATGATGGTGACTTGATAAGTTCGAGTCAAACTTATCAATGTCGGTTTAAACATTATGACATCGCTGATATATCCGGGTCTAAGTATTTCACGTTACAAAGCCGTGATATGGAGTTTTATTCAAAAAAAGATGAGCAGATTGATATAAGACAGCGGGACGACCGATAAGTATAGATTATCGGATTTTCTACACATTAATATCGTCAAATATCAGCTGCGAGCCACAATGAGAACATTTTTGTCGAACGTCTAATATTTTACGATATCTATACGAAGAAAATGCAGCTTATCTGTTTATCGTTCTATTACTGGTCTGTTTCCTCTCTCACAGACAGAAGTTATCAACGACGTCACAATGCGAAAGAGGAAGTTATCAAGCTTGCTTTTTTCAAGCGTTTAAAAGTCTTAGAGAGAGGAAAAAGACTAAAGTAATAGAACGATAAACAGATAATCGGGATTTTCTTCGTTTAAATATTTTTAAATTTATATTTCGAGTCGTATAAAGCAGCAACAATCACCCTAACAGCAACTACAACACTATCAATAGCATCGTGTGTTAAGGCTACAAGATTACAGAAACTGCGTGGTTGTGTCCTTAAGCGGTTGAATACCGACTTTTTACCGATTCCAAAAAAGCTTGAACATACTCAGAGCATGAACGAACGGCAGAATATCAGTGACAACTGGGTCAAGAGACGACGTGAACTGGTATAAAACGTCTGCTATTCTTCAAACTGCCAGTGTTTTGTATTTTATAGCATTGGTTAGAAATGTAGCTTTTATAATATGACCTATGATTACTAAATATGGGTAATTCACTTGCTGTTTCATTGCAGAATTCATTCAAATAACTAAACAATTCATCACGTCTCTTTGATGCAGCATTTAACCGACTTTTTCTTCAAGATTCTGTTGATGTTTTTATAGTTTCATCAACACAAGAATCACAGATAATGCATTTGTTACCACCACTCTCCTTTTTTTGTCATCTGGTTGCACAAGTTTTAACAAGACTGTTAAATTGTCTATATGATTGAATACTAAACAAATCAAACGCACCTGAAATAGTTATCAAAGGTACCAGGATTATAATTTTGTACGCCAGACGCGCGTTTCGTCTACATAAGACTCATCAGTGACGCTCATATCCAAATATTTATAAAGCCAAACAAGTAAAAAGTTGAAGAGCATTGAGGATCCAAAATTCCAAAAAGTGGTGCCAAATACGGCTAAGGTAATCTATGCCTGGGATAAGAAAATCCTTAGTTTTTCGTAAAATTCAAAGTTTTGTAAACAGGAAATTTATAAAAATGACCACATTATTGATATTCATGTCAACACCGAAATGTTGACTACTGGGCTAGTGATACCCTCGGGGACGAAACGTCCACCAGCAGTGGCATCGACCCAGTGGTGTAAATAGTTATCAAAGGTACCAGGATTATAATTTTGTACGCCAGACGCGCGTTTCGTCTACATAAGACTCATCAGTGACGCTCATATCCAAATATTTATAAAGCCAAACAAGTAAAAAGTTGAAGAGCATTGAGGATCCAAAATTCCAAAAAGTGGTGCCAAATACGGCTAAGGTAATCTATGCCTGGGATAAGAAAATCCTTAGTTTTTCGTAAAATTCAAAGTTTTGTAAACAGGAAATTTATAAAAATGACCACATTATTGATATTCATGTCAACACCGAAATGTTGACTACTGGGCTAGTGATACCCTCGGGGACGAAACGTCCACCAGCAGTGGCATCGACCCAGTGGTGTAAATAGTTATCAAAGGTACCAGGATTATAATTTTGTACGCCAGACGCGCGTTTCGTCTACATAAGACTCATCAGTGACGCTCATATCCAAATATTTATAAAGCCAAACAAGTAAAAAGTTGAAGAGCATTGAGGATCCAAAATTCCAAAAAGTGGTGCCAAATACGGCTAAGGTAATCTATGCCTGGGATAAGAAAATCCTTAGTTTTTCGTAAAATTCAAAGTTTTGTAAACAGGAAATTTATAAAAATGACCACATTATTGATATTCATGTCAACACCGAAATGTTGACTACTGGGCTAGTGAAAACCAAACGAACTCTGTAAAAGTTAAATTCAACAAAAACGAATGAACAACAATAACAAACAACATAAATGAATCACAAGGCTTCGGAAATTATCAAATGAAAAAGAGATATGCTGGAAAATGACTACACATGACCTTCTCTAAATCGCTGAATGTGGGACTATCACTAGAAACCATAACAATGTCGGCAAATCTGTGACATATATTCGGACTTGAAATCTAAAAAAAAGCAGATATTTAGCCAAATATTTATCTTATTTGGAATAAACTTCAAAACGCAAATCGGCTCGATTGAAGTATTATACGGCGGCTTTATTTTTGTGCCTTTAGAATATACATATACAAGACGTGCAAATACTGATAGGTGAAAAATTATGATTTTTCAGTGTTATTTTCAACCATTTTCAATTGCAGAGTGCTTTACATATAGGACTATTTGGAAATGCCCTTATATTGTATGAAGTTCAAGTATCACTGTATCTACCGATTTCGTCCACAAATTATTTTTTAAGAACGAGTTTATTATGAAATTTGTCTACCGAATCAGCAGTTGGATATTCGATGCAAGTTGGGTAACGTCAGTTAAGGTTATTTTTAACGTCATTTGTACCACATTTGATATTTACGACAAACATTTTCTAAAGCTGAATAATCGATAAACAATATAAGACCTTAACATTCCATGAGGTATTTAGGTAATTTAAAATCGTTAACTAATCGACTTTTTCAACATTCGCCGCTCCACTAATAGGAAGTATTGAAGACTTTCTCACTTTGATATGCCACTAGTATAAACGTTACGTAGGTTCGGTCTCACCCAATATGGAATTGACTGACCCCATATTCATCGTATTCGGTTACTAGAACACTATGTCGCTTATAATATTTTACAGTTATAGGAGTTTTGCCTATTTGAAAACAGTTGACCTTTATTTTTGTAAATATCTATTTCTTTGAATTTATGTCTGTGTATTATCATTGCCCCCTTCGATTCCTTAATTTAGAATTCTTATATTTTCTGTATTTGCAGTGGTGTGTTATTTTTGTTAATTTTTTTTACTCATTTCATAGAGTCGGGCGTCCTCTTACAGAGTTCTGCAACTTCACTACATTTTGGTGACTTATTCTGTAAATGTGATTATTATTTAATGTTATGACTTTCGGACCTTTTACTCTTCTATTTTTTGTTAAACATTTTTATTTATGATAACAAAAAGGACAAATACAAACGCAATATTAGTTTAATAACAGTTTAACTCCTCGAAACCGTTCAACAAAAACAACCACTATAATCACCTTTAAAACTTCAAGAATTCTTGTAAATTTGCAAAATGTCTTCAATTAAACGACGTTCGACAGCATACAACGTCCATCGAAATGTGAACTTTGTAGAACAGGAGAACATATCATAAACTTTCTATTTTAATATTATAAATGTTGTTGATTATACATTTGCAGATCTCTTATCTATATTTAAAATCAATTATCATTTTCAATTATTATGTTACCTACGTCAAATACGAATAAAAACAGTGTGATATGATATCATTTTAAGTCCATGCTATGAGTGTGCACATATACTCCAAGATTAAATATCAATTAAAGCAATCATGGAATTATTATTTTATATCGTTGATATCAAAATAACGACAGTTGATATACAGCAAGATGCAAACTTTATGTTAAACTTAGATTATTTCTCTTATGGCTGTGTACAAAAGGAAATTCCAGGAAAGAGTGTGCCTGTCTTTAGCAGCTGCATCCTTTGCCGACGGGTTTGAAAGAGTTCCGTTGTAACCTTTGAAATTCATCAATTACTTAACGAATAGCAAATGCAAATATAAATTGTATATTATATTGCAGGATAGGCCAAACAATTATTTTTTTTCATATCACACTCCGTTCAGTTATTAAAGAAATACGAAAAAAATACAACAACCCAACACCATAAAAAAAAAGAAGAACAGGGATATTTTGCTTTTTTTTAACTTATCCAGTATATTTATTGACTTAACACTACAAAATTTTATACCTCCCTATTTTGATAACATGGAACTGTATTTTATTTTGTAAAAATATATTAAAAAACATTAGTAATTTTGTCTAACGTCATTATAGGTAGTACTTTATTGCTCGTTCAATACAACACAGTGAAACATCGAATTGGAGATATGGTCCATAAAGTCATGTGATACGGGAACCTACTACGTCGTTAAGGTCGAAATGATATATATTTGTTAAAAAGGACCATTATAGTGTCCTCCATCGACAATAAATTCGAAAAAGTGTCGTCAGGTCATTACACATAAGTGTACAATTTAATGAACGCGGAGACAATCTGATAAATCATTTGGTTCTTATGTGGCTAAATGCATTGATATTGTGAATATTCGCATACCGGAATTTGAAAATAAAAACATAATACAAAGGATACTTGTATATGTTTGAACTATATTTCCTCTATGCGTTATAATATGAACAACATCTATAATAACAAATGGCGCACACTCTATTGACGTCTGCTTTGTCGAAATAAAACAGGATATAATTAAGACGATTTTATACGGAATAGTTTGGGTCGACATTACTAAAATTATTAACCCCCCCCCCCCTAAAAACATAGTTTCAAAATTTTGACCCCCATACAAATATTTCTATCGTTAACATAAAGTCAAGTAGACATACTTTATCTAAATTGATTAAGAAAATGAACATTTTTTATAAAAAAAATTTGTAGCTTTAATTTTTTTTTCTAATTTCAAACAGATGTTTGTACAAAAAGTGAAATAGCAGAGACACCGAATTCAAAGGAAAATTTAAAACGAAAAGGTCCATATCAAATGGCAAATTCAAAAACCTAAACACTTTAAACGAATGGAAAACAACTGTGATATTCCTGCCTAAGTACAGGTATTTCCTTATGCAAATGGTGGATTACACCTGATTTGTAGCTAGCTCAGACTCTCAATTGTATGGCAGTCACAAAAGTTTCCAAAATATCGACACTTATGCGTGAACAAAACAAATACAGTCTGTATAAAGGCAACAGTAGTATACCGCTGTTCTAAACTCGTTAATCCATGGACAAAAAACAAAATCGGGGTTTCAATTTTTTTTGTTCTACTAATATTCATGCTTCTGCAATGCAGTGGTTGTCGATTGTGTATGTGTTACATATTTGTTTTTAGTTCATTTTTCTCGTTTGAATTGTTTTACATTGTCATTTCGGGGCCCTTTATAGCTTACTATGCGGTATGGGATTTGTACATTGTTGAAGGCCGTACGGTGACCTATAGTTGTTAATTTCTGTGTCATTTAGTCTCTTGTTGAAAGTTGTCTCAATAGCAATCATATCTCATCTTCTTTTTTATATAGACAAAACAGGTAAACATGTCTAAAATAAAGGTACAGCAGTCAACATGATTGTGTTTCAATCCAAATCACTATAAAAGCCAACAAGAGGTCAACAACAAAAAAGAATGGCACATAAACAAAGCACATATTAAGCAAAAAATGAAAGACAACAATACAAAACAAAACAATGACAATAGCACAACGGGGTGTATAAGTACTGACCCATGATATAAGGATATTACCAAAAAGGGACTAAACAGTTAAGATACATAATTCAAAAAGACAAACAAAAGAACACGTTATTAAGATGATAAACAACGTCAGTACCTAGAATCATTTAAAAAAAAACCAAGATATTACGCAACAAAACGATTTAATACCATCACCATCGCAAAAGGTTTTACAATCCGAATCGATGTTCTAGAAAAATGAAAAGAGGTTATCTTTTCCTCCTCAGATTATATAATCAAAATAGCAGAAAATAATTTCCAATCATACTCTTTTATCATTAAAACTACATTAAAATATTGAAAACAACACGTTATTAATTTCTTGCGTCCGAAGCGCTTTTCTGGATTTACCTTCATCAGGAACGCTCAAAGCCAAACATTTGAAATCCGAAGATGTATAAGTACCGAAACCGTTGAAGAGCTGTATGTCAAAAAATACCTAAAATAAATAGCCAAATTCTTCTAAAGCCAACTTTGCCTGAGGGAGTTGAAACCTTAGTTTCTTAATAATTTATAAATTTATAAACGGACAATTTTATTAATTTTAGTTAAAGGTAGATCAGTTTCACCAAAAAAAGGATCTTGAAAATGAATAAAATCGAAAGCTTTTGAAAGCTACATCCGACGGTGCAATCTTTTCGAGAAAATGATCATTTTATTCAATAAACGATTTAGAAAAAAATAGATGTAAAAGACTAGTGATTACGAGATTTAATAATTTCACTTGATTTTTTTTTTGCATTTTAAATGCTTTACAATTTCAATAAAATCTTTTCTTAATTTGACTATTCCAGATTTCTACTACTAGGTACGAGACGAACTTTTGAGAGCAACATTTAAAATTTTCTCCGTCGAGGCTAAGTACAATGAGTTTAAATACCATAATGGAATCTAATCTCCAAGTAGATAAGTCATATGTTTACTGCTATATATATATATTGGTTATATGCTGGTTGTGTTAACGTTAACGGGAACTTTTATTAATTAATTATGACATATTTTTAACATTTAATTTCCCCTAAAATAAAAAAAGAAGAAGTTTTGTTTGTACATAAGTAGAATACCATATTGTTTTTACTTCATTATCTATAATAGTTTATCTGTGTTCTTTTGGGAAGTCAACATGTTCATGTCACCTTCTTTGTTGTTATATCAGTGTATTACATATAGTGTCAACACTGAGAAAAAAAGGGAGGAAGAAGGAATGTGCTTGTTGGTGTGACATTCTTAATTAATTTGTACACACGCAATAAAATTTATCGAATATATTTTAATAAATGTTTGTTTTTAATAAAGTACTTCGAATCATCAAATGATTATGAAAGTACTCAAGATATCATACAAATACTAATTATCTTCAATTTATAATATATACTGAATTTAAATTTGAGTCACCTCCCTTGGTATATGATTTTTCTTATATCAAATGGATACTTTTTGATTAATTTCTGATCTTACACACTGAAAAGATAAAGAAGTTGGAAAATAAAATTGAAACTGAAGCGGTGAAACAAAACTCAAAACTTTATTGGGTCAGCTAGCAAAGTTTACGTTGAAAAAACTTAATTTAACTTCTAAGTTTAATAGCCTGATTGATTAAAATTGTCTAAGTTGTAAACAACTACATTTGTAACTAATTTCTATAGTTTGTTTATTCAGTCTGTTAAATTGATAAACTTATAAGACAATGGTATAACTACCAAACCCTATTTAAAAGTAGACCTCCAAAACAATTCAAAACTGGTAAAACTTTAATTTATCAAATTACTTACATATGGAACTTGAAAAATAACTTGCATAAAACATAGGAAAATTCACATTTTTTTTAGCTTTAATGTTATAAAACACAATTTTGAAAGTTAGTTAGTGAAATTTAAAACCTATATTATATATTCTACTGCGATTTGGATGTAACAATTTTTTTCATTGGCTAAAAGTTGCCGTCAAATCCACAGTTGACCAGGCCTCACTTAGAAGGGACCCACCATTTTGAATTGATGAATCAACAAATGTTCGATTACTACTATATAATCGAAAATAAAACAACATCTACCTCGAATTCGCCGTTTTAATGTAATTTTATCCGAATTTGAAGCGTACACGTAACGTCATAACCTCAAGTTTGTAAGTTTTCATTTGTATGACGTCACGTTTAGCCATGACGTCTTTGTGCCAAAATCAATCATGAAGATTTGCGGTTTCGAGTACTGTAGTTGAAGGGTTGGCACCGTCAGTTTTGATTTGACGGTCGCAAATCTCCGTTTTACTGTCTCCGCTACGCGTCGCCAGTAAAACTGCATTTTCGACCGTCAAATCTACAATTGACGGTGCCAATTCTTCAACTACAGTACTGTTACTCCTTAAATAGACAATATATGGTCTAACAGTAAAAGGTTGAATTTATTATTCTCTAGAGGGACGATATTCCAATCCACGCTCAACATACTATGTTACTGATAACCGCAACATATTTGACAAATAAAAGTTGCCATCTACGAAACAATATGCTATAATACTTTTACTTCTGTTTATCAGACACAAGTAATAGAATCCAAACAGATCATTGTTCTGTTTTTTTGACAACAAAAGTTATACCTGCATGATATTAAATTTGTTATTAATACAAAAAAAGTCATAAATAATATTGACCTGTGAACTTTTTATTTTGTTTACATAGTGATTGCAGAACAGTACTTAATTGGAAATTTTCGAATACCACTTTCCTTATTTATAACTCACTTTCCTTATTATAAATTATATACTTTATTTGATAATGAAGATGTTGTATAAACAAGTAACCCTTACAAGCAGTTAAATATTGAGTTTTTATCTAACATTATTATCGTAATATTAAAAAGTATTAATTTGAAGCATCCACAATTTATTCCTTAATCCATGTTCACCAGTTATGCCCAAATCTACAAAATTGAAAACAAGTGATAATTAAATATATGACCAAAAGGGACATTATGGAATAGCAAAAAATAATCCTATACAACTTGCCAAAGGAAGTTTGAACATCATTTCAAAAATTTCTTAATTCAAATATATCCATCTCTTATTAAGCATTTACATTTGCTATTGCCAATCTCTGTGGCCATCAATTCCCGAGTGACAGATTACAATCATATGTGCAAACTCACCTTTTGCGCTGTTATGTTATATATGATATACAAAGGATACATGTTCTCATAGTCTGAAAAAATAAATGATCATACAATCATTTATTTTAATGGCATAATTCTATAATTGTAATAAGATCAAGTTATTAAATTTCAAATAGCTATTTATTCAGTAAAAAAATTTCTTTGATTCAAATGACATTTTTAACGAAACGTAGAATAATATACCGTTTTGGAAATATCTGGTCCCTATAAACTACTATACAACTTAAAAGTTAGACGGAAAATACTGATGTAAAATATTAAAAATATTAGTTGAAGATAGCTCTGACAACTTTATAAAAAAGTGAAAAACGAAGTTAAATTATCCCATAAGAAAATAATCTGTCAACATGTATTTGATTATTATTAATCAGTTCAAGTTTCACACAGTTATTTAACCACTTCAAAAGAAATGTACACTAAAACGATTTTCCTGGTCAAAATCTTGTCGCCACTTATAATCTCATCGAATTAACTCCTACATACGTGAGTGGATTGTAATTAGTTAATGACAAGTATTTTCTAGCTATCAATTTTTTCTTATTATCAAATCTTTTTACATCCTGTACAAAAATAAAATATAAGGGGCGACGCTTTGTTGAAAAAAAAAATGAAAGAAGACTGAAACAATGAGGGATTTCGAATTCTAGAAGATATTTTCCAGAGGATTTAACCTCATAAACAACATACTTTTACTTTTTCATACTTTTATGTGGCCATGACGTTCATAAGTCCACTTCCTAAGTTTAATTTTTTTTAACATTAATAACAACAAAACGATCAGCTTTAGGGTAGGACCGGTAAGACCACTATTGGACTCAAAATATAGCATTTTCACAAGTATGTTAAAATGCAAACGTGTAGCTTGTTATTAGAAATTGGGATAAGTTTACATAGATATTGTCTTTTCTGACAATACAATGAACATGCATCAGGAACCAGCATCATAAATGCATTAAATTACTGACATTTTCTTAATTTAATAATGTCTGCTAATGTTCTGACCGATTTTTGTCTATTGTTGAAATTGCCGCATATGTGTTAAATCTTTATATATAAAAATATGTTGTAATTGGTAATATAACATAACATATATAAAGGTTATGACTGAACATGAATGTGATCACTTTCATTGTAGACAACAAAACATCTGAAACGTGACGTTTTGTGGCATATTTAACAGATTTTTTTTTATATCTAAGCTTAAATTTTAACGTTTAAATGGCTAAATCAGTGTAAGTATTTAACAAAAATAATTTAGTCGACTGAAATAGAAGCGATTAGTGTTTAATTTTATTTTTAATCTTCCATCAGATGTACTTCAAATTTGAGGCCAAAATTAGCCATTACCGAACCTTCTCCAAATTTTGAATGTCAATAGTGATCATTTTTATTTAAATAAATCTACAATACCTTTATATGTCGATTAAGTGAAAGTGTAATGATTTTAATGAATGCTTTATTTCTTTCTGTTGACACGGCCAATATGGATATGGTATTTTTATATCTTTCATACACAGGCACTTGTTTCTGTCAATGTGGGGTTTACTATCCATACCAGTATAAAAAAACACAAGGTAGCTAACGGAAATTTTCAATCTGTTCGCTTCAACCAATATTTTTTTAATTTCCCTTGACTTGTTCACGAATAAAAGTACACCAGTCTTTCGGTAATTGACTGATCTTTACAATGAAACAGCTGTCACGTACCTTGAGAATACCCCTCAAACAAAATAACACACTTGAGATGAGAATTATTGACCTTTTTCCAGACCATTGAATTTGTAAGGACTAAACTTCCGGTTAACTTAGGAAGTGAATATAACTGTGCAATCCCATTGGTCACATTTTTCTGGTTACTGGTAACTAGTATAAATAAACAGGTAACCAGATGAATTAAACCAATGAGATTGCACAGTTATATTCACTTCCTAAGTTAACCGGAAGTTTAGTCCTTACAAATTCAATGGTCTGGAAAAGGTCAATAATTCTCATCTCAAGTGTGTTATTCTGTTTGAGGGGTATTCTCAAGGTACGTGACAGTTGTTTCATTGTAAAGATAAGTCAATTACCGAAAGACTGGTGTACTTTTATTCGTGAACAAGTCGAGGGAAATTAAAAAAATATTGGTTGAAGCGAACAGATTGAAAATTTCCGTTAGCTACCTTGTGTTTTTTTGTACTGGTATGGATAGTAAACCCCACATTGACAGAAACAAGTGCCTGTGCTTTCATAGAAAATTAATAAGTTCCACGCAAGACATAAACAAAATTGTATGTGTGTATTGTTTCTACTCATACATTCTGGACAGTTTACCACTACCCTTAGATATGTATTGGTTGTTAGTGATGTTCGTATTGCTCTATAAACTTTATAAATGTTCAGTTGTTGTCGTCTGTTTATGAGGTTCTTAAGTGTTTCTCCTTTTTATATAGTATAAACCGTTGGTTTTCCCGTTTGTATGGTTTTACACTAGTAATGTTCGGGGCCCTTTATAGTTGCTATTCAGTGTGAGCAAAGGCTCCATGTTGAAGGTCGTACCTTGATCTATAATGGTTTACTTTTATAATTTGTATGGATGAATATTTGTTTCATTGGCACTCATACCACATCTTCCTATATCTATTAAGTATATCCGTCTAGTTGTTCTTTTTCTTTTTAGCCTATGTGCAGGTTTATGGCGTATTGTTTATGATTGTCCTCTCGGTGTATTCCATTTATAGCCCTTATCAAATGAGTTATTAAATATCTCTTTTTTATTATTGTTACTATAATGTAAATATTTCATGAGCTTTATGCAATTGGCAAAAAGCAAAAAAAAAGCACAAGGTCACCAATTGACTTCGAGAAAGCGTGAAAATCCTGCACCATAGGTCAGACGTCATCTGGCTCCTTAACATATATATATTCATATTCAAGTTAAATTATAGTTTACTAATGAGTGTAGTTTTACCTGAGATCACCCCTAGTTTTTGGTGGGGTTCGTGTTGTTTATTCTCTGGTTTTCCATGGTGTGTCATGTGTACTATTGTTTGTCTGTTTATCTTTTTCATTTTTAGCCATGGCGTTTTCAGTTTGTTTTAGATTTATGAGTTTGACTGTCCCTTTGGTATCTTTCGTCCCTCTTTTATAGTGTATTCTTTACAAATTTAAAACAAGTTTATTCTGCGCTTTGTTTTATTTTACAAATATTGTTGAAATGCGACATTGTCAAGTAAAGCTTTATTCCTATTAACATCAAACAGTATAAACTATGTATTGCCATTTGTATGTCCATTTTGCCTATGATTTCCGTTCGCCTTATCAACTGTATTTGTTTGTTTATGGTGAATTTAAAAAAAGTCACGCCATTGATTACATGTAATTATATAAGAGAAGAACACTATTTCAATCAATAAATTGTACAGCTTATCAAAGATAATAGATTAACAGAATCAATGTAAAACTTTAGCTCAGAAGTTTTTTTTTATCTTACTCAAAACCTATATCCATCATACTTATTTCAAGTTTTCGATTGCTTCTGTTAATCTATAAACTTTAAGAAGCTGTACAATTTATGAATTGAAATATTGTAAAACTCTGATAATTATTGTTTTCTCTCTGCACGTTTCCTTTCTGAAGTGATTTTGTGATTTTTAGTCAGCCATAAGATGGTTGTTTATTCTTTGCGTACATTTCAGATTTTGTATAACTTATTTTTAATATGACAACGCATTTGATTTGCAAATCAAAGACTTAATTTATGATTATCTTATGGTAGTATTTATTTTCTAAATCAGCAGACTAAGTCATCTTTGTTATGTCGCTACCAAAAATTAAAAAGATTTAAATGCAATCTATTTTACTACTAATGATGTGCGATTTGTCATCTGTTGAAGTAATTTTGTAAAATCAATCAAAACTTTATATCTGCGTTTGAAACCCCCCAAAATTGGCTTTGCTCTCTTAGATTCATTTTGGTCAATATAAATGCGAAAGTTTTTATACATCCCCTGCTTTTAAATTGTTCGTGTAGAGCCGATTATTCACATCTTAGTTGAACGTTGCTGCTTGTTTTCTTTCACATCAAAACTCTGACCTTAACGGTTAGGTGAAATGTGTGTTGTTGAGAGTGAGTATCAAGTACCAGTGTTTGTTTTAAAAAAAACGTTCGTCTGTAAAATAATATTGTTATAATTTCTGACAAAATCTGATAAAAAAAGGACTAAATGTCAAAAGTCAAGGCCATTTATAAAAAGAGGCAACAGTAGTATACCGCTGTTCAAAATTCATTAATCGATAGAAACAAATACAAATCCGGGTTACAAACTAAAACTGAGGGAAACGTATTTAATATAAGAGAACTACTTTTACATTTATTACATCCTGTCCATTCTCTGCCACAATTGATAAGATATATTTATAACAAGGTCAAAATGTTTTATCAAAATATAAATAAAATGACTCTTTAAGTTACCCATAGCAACCAGTCTTACAACCTTAATCTCAAACAGTTTGTTAAAAATATCATACTTAACAACAGTATATCTAATTGATGCGGATGTTTGTTTTGTTATGACATATGTTGCAAGTCTCTTTTTGATTTTCTAGTAATTTATTAGTTTTAAGATATAATTACTCGTTGGATTTAATTTGTAACATTCTCTTTGAAACATTTGATATAGTTTGTGATAGATATTATTAAAACATGAAGAAAAGAAAAAACAGTAACGATTAAATATGTTTTAAGGATTTCACTTTCAAAAGTTAAACAATTGTCATAAATTCAAAACGACGAAATGCCTAGTAATAAAACATTAAAAACTACATATTAAGCAACAAAGCCAATAAAAAATCGAGTAGATGATCATCCTCATTATTTTTACTACAAAATAATTGACAATTAATATCCCTGACTTCAATAATAAACAATAAATCCCTCAAAACCATTTCTTGCCTTACCATGTTAAATTGTTATTAAAGTTTCTCTGTTGTGTATTTTGTGTTCATTTTAATTAACAAGTTAACAAGGACAAGAAAAGAAAACTGGTATATACTTTTCTACTAAACAATAAAGAGATGTGTTATGATTGCCAGTGAGACAACTCGTCATCCTAAACTCCATTACTAGATGCACGTGTTTAACAGTTCTGGTGCACTCTTTTCTGTGTCATGCACTGATAAAATGAACCTTATGCCTAAACTGCATTTTTGTCACATAATTACCCACGCCTCCGATTTCATGCGTCCTCGCATGACTAAAATACTTTTCCCCCTATTTGTTTCGACACAAAGTAACTGACAAATAATAAGTTTAAAATGTCCATAACAAATTTTGCCTCTGCAGCGGCCCCAAGGAGCCTACTCTTAACGAAATCTGCAGGAGGGGTCTTTTACATGCACACAGCGTGACATGTTCCTGTACATGGGGCCTCGGATTTAACGTCCCCATCCGACGGACTCTACATTGATATACATTTTTTTCTGTGTTGAGTGTATTTCAACACACCTCAACACTTACAATAAAAATAATATTAATATTTTATAAAAAAAAAATCAACAACATTGCTATCTACAATAACGGATTCAAAATCAAGCAGAGATTGAAAATTTTTCCGAATTTTCTCCTCAACCTCATATCTATTTAACATACTTCTAACAGACTTTATATATTTTCTGTACTTCAATAATTCTTTTTGCTTTGGTGCCACAATTTTCTCTTGTGTTGTTTTTCTTTTTTAAGAAGCCCTTTCAGACACACTTTATCAGAAGTCTTAACATTTGTGTCAGGTTCTTTAATATCATCATCTTTGTTTTCGGAGCTGTCATTTTCTGAGACTTCCTCTCGGTTCATATCTCCGTCTTTAGAGTAAACGTCATGTTCCCTTGGTAGCTCAATGATTTTAACGTCATTATCCCTTTGTAACCTTCTCATATGACGTCTGCGATAAGCCGATTTTTTAAAGATTTTGCTACACTGGTAGCAATGTAATAAGGTCTTCTCCTGATTCTTAACCAATATTCTTTAATTTAGATCTGTAGTACTAACTTTTTCTTTGATCGGTAGAACAGGCTCTGTGATGGTTTTAGACACCAGTACTTCACACCGAGGAGGCAGTTGTACAGCTGATGCAACATATGCCCCGTAGCAGGCTATCTGACCTTCAAAATGTAAACGGGTCTCTCTTCCATTTACCCAAATATTACCATTAGAAATATTAATTACACAACTTTGGCTCCTTTGGAAGTCTATTCCCAGGATACCATCTACGTTCAGATCTGCTATTACAGCTATATTCGAACAGACATCACCATTTATTTCAATATCAATGATGGTTTTCCCAAATACAATTAATGGAGAACCGTTGGTAGTCAATATATCTCTGTCCATTGGTGACAGAACATGGGAACCCATACTGTCAAATAATTTCTTTGAAATAAGAGATACTGTCGCTCCAATGTCTATAAGCATCTTGGCTTTACAACCATTAACTTTAGCTTCTATAAACATACCGGCCTCATTTACTAATTTGTTAACTCCTATCACACCGTTCTGTTTTTCGTGCGAAAATTCAGGTACGTTTAAGGAGTTTGAATGTCCTCTTTTCACACTACTTTCGGGACAATGTTTCTTTAAATGTCCAAATTTCCCACAATTAAAACATCCCAGATTCTTGTGAATCTTGAAATGTTCCCGGGTCTGCTTTAAAGCTTTAACTTCTTGCTGCAGATCAGACAAAGCTGTCTGCATGTTTTTAAGTAGCTCTACTGTTTTGTTGCTAGTGTCAGTGGTGACTACATCTGTATTTGTAGCTCTTAAATAACCCTTTCTTTCCTCTTGCTTTATTTCAGCCTTATTAAAAACTTCTAGTTCAACAGCGTGCCGAACTGCGTCATTCAGGTCTGTGGGTCTAACTTGCTTAATTCTGAGTCTCATGTCTACACTCATGAGCCCGTCTATAAATTGCTCTTTAGCGAGAGTTTCCCTAACGTCATTTGGGGCTGTTGGATATGAAAGGTTCGCCAAGCGTCTTATGTCCTGACCTAATTCAGGAAGGCTTTCTGAAGTCTTTTGACGACGCTCCCGTAATTGGAACAATTCCGTTTGATTGGCAGGCGAAAATCGCTCTTCAAGAGACCTGACAAGTTCCTTAAAATCTTGTCTTTTATCTGTGGGTAGGTTTCCTAATACCCCCTGGGCCTGTCCTCTCAATGAGACTGACAAATATAAACCCTGTTCTGTCTCTGTCCAACCATTTATACGCGAACAGGCATCAAAATGAGAATTATATTCTATCAATGATCCTTGGCCGTCAAACGTAGCGGGCTTTATGATATTTTTGCTTTTGTTGTCTCCCCTATATGCACCTAATTTATCTTTTGGTTTTGGTAAGTTTTTCTTTAACCTTTCAGTGACAAAATTTGTCTCAAGAACATAATCTGGAATATCTTTATTACGTATTGCAGGCCGTGGCATAACTTTTGTCTTGGTCCCTTTCTCAGCGTTTGCACTTTGAAGTACATTGCTGCCTGCGCCAAAGTCGGGGTCTGGATTTCTGAAGTACCAAATCCAGAATCAGATTGTCAGTTGTTATCCATTCGTTTGATGTGTTTGGACTTTTGATTTTGCCTTTTGATTTTTGATTTTCCTTTTTGAATTTTCCTCGGAGTTCAGTATTTTTGTGTTTTTACTTTTTGGCCATGTGGCTTGATTGATAGAAGTTGCCGACTGAGAAAAGTCTGGGGCATTTTCAAAACTCTTAGATTTTAAGCATTCTATTTCCTTATTTAATCTATCTAACTCCATGGTCAAATTTCTTGTTTCATCACTGTAAGGGTCATACAACATTTTATATTCTTTGTACGATCGGGACATATTTTGAAAAATGAATCAAGCAAGTGTTTCAAACCTTTTTTTATTAAACAACTTAACAATCAATGTATTTACAAAACAATGTGTTGCTTCTTGCAAGGACAAATGGGAAATAATGACAATATAACAATGTGATTATTTACATATAATACTGAAGTTTCTCAGATCCCACCGCTGCCACCAATTTTGTAACGTGTTTGGCTTATGAACTATATGTTCGTATCCGTTTTCACAGAATCTGAGATACCCCAATATCAATCTTTTCATTAACTCAAAAACCTAACTACAACTTCGAGGCCTTTCTTAAAAACTGCAAGTGACCAACTTTTAAACTTTGAAACTTAATAAAGAAATAACACTATTTACACAAATAACTTTATATCAAAAAGTAGTCTGAAAACTATAACCTCGATTTCTCCTTGGTCCTTTCACTGACTCCGTGATCCAAACTGATTTGACAAACAATTATATTACAACCATTCAACCACTATTAAACTTAGGAACAAGCTTAAAAAAATCCTAGGTTCCTAAAACACCTAGTTCTGAGACACCCAGTCTCTGAGACACCCAGACTCTGAAGCACCTAATTCCTGAGACAACTAGTTTTGAAGCACCTAGTCTCCCGAGTACCTAAGTCACCAGATTATTACAAGCTATCTGTTCGATGGACTGCGACCATTCCCGAGGGAAATTACAGTGTCGGAACAACCCGGTAGCTTCTAATAATTGTAATACTTAGTCTCCGAAGCACCAAAGTCACCAGACTATTACAAACCACCTGTTCGAGGGACTGCGACCATTCCCGAGGGAAATTACATTATCGGAACAACCCGGTAGCTTGCAACAATCGTAAAGACTTCAAAAACCGCTTGCTTCAAAACCACAACGCTTTCAACTCAACTAGGTTTACAAACTTCTCAATTCTAACTTTTTTATTTGTTGGTATTTTCTTTCCGATGTTTAACCATCAACGGC
This sequence comes from Mytilus galloprovincialis, assembly GCA_037788925.1. Lineage (NCBI taxonomy): Eukaryota > Metazoa > Mollusca > Bivalvia > Mytilida > Mytilidae > Mytilus > Mytilus galloprovincialis. Next base: position 8,940,526 of record CM075340.1, on the reverse strand, counting down.
CAAATAACAAATGAGCGACTTGCACTATGAATCAGTGTCTTTATATACCAAGAGCGCGGACATCGAAGAGAGCACCCTAGCAACAATTAACGCGTCTCGTAAAAACTAAGGATAAAAGGATGATTCTATATGTATATATCGTTAACGCATTGTTCAAACGGTAATTTATCATAGATTACAATTTAACGATAAGTTACAAATATTGTCTTATGCCTAAACTGCATTTTTGTCACATTTCTACTTTTTTAGCGTATAGAAAACAACAACAAACGCGACACCACGTTTTCAAAATGTTGCTTAGAAAGAAATGCGGCCTTAGTTTCCAGGCTCGGTAAATAACATATCCATAAAGATTAGAATGTGCTATCTCGTTTCAAATAAGTTTTCTACAGGTGCCAACAAACTTCAAAACCAAATTTTTATATCTACGGAAGAATTTAGATAAGGTTTGTTTAGTAATTTCTGGTAATGTCTTACTTTATAATTGACGAATAAAATATATATGACATTTATTGAAATCAAAATCGTCCAACAACATGGGTATAGCAAACAAGTTGTGATATATCCCAAAAGAGGTGCCAACAGATTAAAACCGTACATAAAAAGTTGTCCCTTTTGTCGTACATTTTAGAGTTTTCCGTGTAGAACTGAATCATTTAAATCTTGGAAATTATAGTTCACTTGGATTATTTTCTTCAGTATATATGTATACGATTCTTGATTATTTAACGAAAATATACCATCAAGATAACAGTAAGTGTTGTTGTATTTACCAATTAAATGCTATTTAAACGGGTCTTTACTGGATTTTGTCATACACTGTGATTCGTATCCGTACAAGAACACGTTTTCGCTTAGATCGATCCCACGGTAACATCTTTGTATCAGATATGGTCTCAAAGGGCGATAATATTTTGCTAAATATCTTAATTGAATGTTGTGTTTGGAACGAGTTGACGTTGAATATTAATTCCATTTGTTTGTCATTTGCGTCATATTTGTATATATAGCTTTCTATTTAGTGCATGACTTTTTATCTTACCTCCTATACATTTCTAGGAATATGATTTGTTGAAAGCAACTGTGTATGTATATTTCATATGGGTTAAGTAAGCGGGGCTTATTTCGATACACAGTTAGTAGTGGTTCTACGTCCCTTTATAAAAAACTACACGGTGTTGCAGGAAATTGGAAAGGTTTCAACAAACGACAAACATGACGATGAACGTTTTAAATAAATTCATAATATCTATTTAAAGGTAAAAAGTTGTTATTGGTTTTTTTTGTATAGACCAATGGAAGTAGGTTCTCCATACTAAATATTGAAGACTTAATCACTTTGATATGCCACTAGTATTATTATATGATTATTATTCAATGTTATGACTTTCGGACCTTTGACTTTTTTGTTTTTTGTTAAACATTTTTATGTATGATAACAAAAAAGGACAAATACAAACTCAATATTAGTTTAATAACAGTTTAACTTCTCGAAACCGTTCAACAAAAACAACCACTATAATCACCTTTAAAACTTCAAGAATTCTTGTAAATTTGCAAAATGTCTTCAATTAAACGACGTTCGACAGCATACAACGTCCATCGAAATGTGAACTTTGTAGAACAGGAGAACATATCATAAACTTTCTATTTAAATATTATAAATGTTGTTGATTATACATTTGCAGATCTCTTATCTATATTTAAAATCAATAATCATTATCAATTATTATGTAACCTACGTCAAATACGAATAAAAACAGTGTGATATGATATCATTTTAAGTCCATGCTATGAGTGTGCACATTTACTCCCAGATTAAATATCATTTAAAGCAATCATGGAATTATTATTTTATAGCGTTGATATCAAAATAACGAGAGTTAACGGGAAAATTTGCGATTGTTTACTTTTGGTTTAAATATGTTCATTATGACATAAAATATATATTCACAAAGTTTTATCGCTAAATGTGCAGTAATAAAGGAGAAATTCAATAATTAATGAAAAAATATTGACTACATCCTGTAGGTCGTGACGTTTTCTTCTGGTCTTTGCATGCCAGGATTTTAAATACATTCATTAAAAGTCTTGGTTTTATGCCCCACCTACGATAGTAGAGGGGCATTATTTTTTCTGGTCTGTGTGTCCGTTCGTCCGTTCGTCCGTCTGTCCCGCTTCAGGTTAAAGTTTTTGGTCAAGGTAGTTTTTGATGACGTTGAAGTCCAATCAACTTCAAGCTTAATACACATGTTCTCTATGATATGATCTTTCTAACTTTTAATGCCAAATAAGAGTTTTTATCCCAATGTGACGGTCCACTGAACATAGAAAATGATAGTGCGAGTGGGGCATTCGTGTACTGAGGACACATTCTTGTTAAGCATATTTTAACGTAATCGGAAGTGCGCCGATAGGACTAATGCTATATCAAATAATCATTCGATAATAAGAAAAAAAAACGCACAGACGTGCAGTTGTACACATGAGATAATTTTCCTATATTTCACGTATATTTTTCGATTTATTTTTGTAGACAGCACACGAAATTTTTATTATTATTATTTTGCTTTCATATATGCTTTATCATACTGATAAAGTGAATAAATCAAAGTATATAGCTTTAAACTGTTTAGACAATATATAGGTTTACGCTTATTGACCTTTTACTGTCTACGCTATTACTAGGTATATGCGATTTGTGTATTATTCTCCGACAATACTTGTGAAGGTAAAATGTTATTTGCAGGTAATTAGCTTGGCCTCTATGACACACCGTGCCAGGTGTAACTGTCTCTTCCGATCAGTGGATTATAAGACAGGAGGTCGCGTTTAATACACAAATTTAGATTACATGTTCAAGGTGTTGACAAATACTAGTGAATCGCCTTATATCTGTTTAATTATGTTTGGTGCTAATATTTTATTTGAATTCAAATACGTTACTAAAATTAAACCCAAAAAATGAACCAGTTTAAGTATAGAGATTAGTTTTCGGAAAAAAATGATATACCTTCATATGATTTATTTATGTTTTTTAAAAAGGGAAATAGAACTAGTTTTACAAAAGCATTTCAATCGTCTTAAATAGGCAAAAAATGTACGAGAACACTTAAACTTAGACATTTGAAAGCCACGACCAAATGAAAGATGTAGCTGTATTAAATTTTTACTTCTAGCGTTTGGCATAAGATTTCAGTTGAGACTATTATAACACATAGTCTCAGATTTAAGTGAGGTCGGAAGGGTTAATCTAATGAAAAATATAGATTATCTGATATCATTTGTATTATGGAAGAAGCTATACTATAAGAAATAGATAAATGTATTACCGATACACTCGAGATCAAAGGTTGTCAATTTTGCTGTTCCACTTAACTTTTACTCACATATTATTTTTTATTTTGATTTGAGCGTGATTGTTTTTATATGACAGTTTTTTTCAGTTCTCATATCTCGTTAGACGAAAGCAAACCTGCACAGTATATTCTGCATTTGTATAGTCCAAAGTTTACTAATTGATATTCTTATTTCACATGTAAAATGAATGAGCAATTATTAAAAAAAACGGCATTCATTTTGAAATATACCACTGTTTTCTATAGAGTGAAAATAAAGTCACATATGTGAGGATATAACCAGGACGAATTACTTATCAGAAATAACGGGACCAAAAATTATATATAAATACGGAAGAATAGATTCTGAAAAATAAATAAAAGTAAAATTGAAATAAGATAACATTGGGATAATCTATACCAAATACGTATTATACGTATTCATAAAACCACTCTTTAATTTGTAATATTGTGTAAACAGGCTGTATATCACAGACAGTTTTAGATTGGTATGATATATTTTATCAATTTTTCCTGTGCACACCTGGTTCACTCGCGATCACGCATGTGATTCATTGACCCTTTTCATTGTGTATTGAGTTAAACAAATTGACCGTTAGAATACCCGAATGTGTCACATTTACAATACACCGGTAATTACCTGTATTAAGCCATACTGATTAGAAGAAGACAAGTTTTTGAATGTGGGTCAAGTTTGGTTAAAACCCAAAGTAACCTAAAAATTTACGTTTGAAAAAGCATTTAAAACATATTTTATATAAGAGATATATCTCAGTTCTTAATACGTATCTACATGTACGGATTTTTTTCACTTTATTGAGACTACTTGAACATGATTATATCATTATTCCTATTTAATACTTGATACTGTATCTCGGTGCCAAAAATGTAAATTTAATGACGAGCTAAAACCATTGTACGATCTGCCCCGATTTTGTTTTTTTGTCCATGGATTTATGAGTTTTGAACAGCGGTATACTATTGTTGCCTTTATTTATGTCATTGACAGCTTTTTTACCTGACCTCAGCATTGTACGTTGAATATTTAACCCTCTAAAAAAATCTGGATGTCTTGTTAAGTATTTTTTTTAAATATTCTTATCAATCTTAGTGAAGCATTACTTAATTTGATGATCTTTAAACTATGTATACTTGTTCGGCTTCAATTACTTCGTTGGGGAGAAAATCCATCAGCTTGACAAGTCACATTAAGACTGATTAACGGACATGTCATGCCGTGTACTAGGACTTTGTGGTAGTTAGATATCTGTGGTCATTTGTTGTCAAGATGGCGTCTTGCCTAGAATGTAGAGTCGATTTTAAAAATCTAATAACTAACTTATCTAGACGAATAAAACTTAAATATTTTGAGAATATGCTTATTTATTTCGGATGAACATAACATCAAATTCTTATTTTTTGCGAATTTTCCCTTTGATATCCAGCAATATGCAAACTTTATGTTAAACTTATTTCTCTTATGGCTGTGTACAAAAGGAAAGTTTTATGAGTTTTATACAGGACAGTGTAGGAATCTGTTTTTCTTTAATCCCTCTTCTGTGTGACGAAAACTCCTCAGCGAGTCGTGTGCACAACTGCAGACACATTTTCCAAAGGAACAATTCGTGGCCAACCACAGCGTGAGCTACATTTAAAACATTACAAATCATGTCTTTACATCAGCGATGAACTGTTTTAATATATTTTCCTACGTTATAAAGAAACTATAAACATTTTCCGTTCAAATTGTTCGTATCTGCGATAACACAATTACATTCAAGACAGAACCCGACGTCTGCAAGAATATTCATCTATTTATCATTATAAAGAACATTAACAGCTTTATATATCTACGAACTGTTTTATATCCGTATTTTTATGGGCTTTAATTATCATTGAACACATTGTAAAATTGTATTCAATTTTGTCTTTTTAGTTTTTCGCCTTTTGGATTTGTAGTATAATAAAAGTCAGCTCAAGATTGTTTTATCCTTACTTAAACCAAGTCATCTTGGTTACACTCACTGGTCCGGCAAGTACACTTTTAGATATATAAAGATTTGATGAGTAAATGATGCTGTACATGTAGAACAACGGTATTTGTAAATATAACGGAATTTGAAGAGACTGTTATTAAAGAGAGAGGGTTAGCGCTATAGAACCAGGTTTAATCCACCATTTTCTACATTTGAAAATGGCTGTACCAAGTCAGGAATATGACAGTTCTAATCTATTCGTTTTTGATGCGTTTTGTTATTTGATTTTGCCATGTGATTATGGACTGTCCGTATTGATTTTCCTCTGAGTTCAGTATTTTTGTGATTTTACTTTTCACATCCATTAATGTTACGGTAATATTAAACTGATTTCTCAAAGTCGAAGAGAACTGTTTCAAAGCTAATAGAAATTAGATAATAAAAATAACGTTCAACAGACCAATATGTCAATTATTACTAACACAATGGGTTCCAAAAAGTTGTTAAGCCAAGGGATGGAGTTGGGAAATAGACTCTCAATTCTATGGAAAATGTCCCTTTCGGCAGGCGTCTCGTACAGCCTCTGACAACTAAAGTCCACCTATATCCTTAACGTGTGGTGTATTATCTGTAACCCTGGTGGAACTGATGGTCTCGGGAGGGATAGAGGGCAGAGAGGAAAACTCTGACTCAAAACCTCTGCTGCCATGCAGCATAACCCTTATGTCAGGGAGAAAGGCTTCAGGAGACAACCTCGAGGAAAACCCAGGTATTTCCAGGATCAGAACATTTGTTCAGAAGTTAAGGATGAGGTGACCCCTACAGAAAACCTGGAGTGCTGAAGACGGCAGTGATAGGCTATCAAGGGCACTCTTCATAGACTGCAATACCACGCACAAAAGCCATTATGACACACACACACACACACACACACATCCAATGGCAAATATTGTTTAGTGGATATCAGCTCAAACACTGTCAGCATTTTAAAGCGAATAAAATTGAAACAATATAAAACTCATTACTAGAGTTAGAAGTTTCTTGAGGAACAGTTTATTTCTTGATGTTCCATGAATGCAAATATTAATAATATTAGTGATGCAATCAAGTCAAATGTGTTATATTTTGCTAATAAAAGCTTTTTATCAAGGACATTATATCATTTAAATGAATGCAGTAAATAACAGAATGATTATGACGTATTGATTGACCGAGTATCTTAATTACAGATGACACTCAGTGCTTTAAAACGTTTTGTAATTCCATTAAAAATGTCATTTTTACGAGATTTATTATCAAATCTTTGAGGTGTAAATAAAACCCAATAATTAAAAGATAAGTTTACCTACAAACTCAAATTGAGTATACCAAACATGTATATATGACTAAAGCTAAAAAAAATCATTACAATGTACGCTTTCCGAATACTGATTAACTTCCGGAAAATTTTAAGAAAGAACCAAGGCTAATTTTTAAATACCTGTATGCGGATAGTAATTCAATTTCAAACCATGAATACATATAAGAATATAGAAATGATGCAATGAAGACCAGAACCTCATCAATAATCAGATGAAAACTATTGTCATAAGAGCTAATACTAGAATTCAAACGCTTAACTAATCATGTAAAAAGCCAACGTCATAATATTACCATCCTACATTATATGCAACATCATGACAATGTCATAACATCAAATACACAAATCATTCATCATCAAACAGCATTGGTATTGACAAAAATCCTCAAATGCTTTTAAAAAGTAAAATCACAAAATACTGAACTAGGGGAAAATCAATTAGGAAAGTCCATAATCACATGGCAAAATCATATAACAAAATGCATCAAAAATGAATGGACAAGAACTGTCATATTCATGACTTGGTACAGGCATTTTCAAATGTAGAAAATGGTGGATTAAACCTGGTTCTATAGCGCTAACCATCTCACTTTAATGACTTTTCTATATTTTGTATTCTGTACTATAATTTGTCTATTTGTATTTTTTCGACTCTCTTTTTTATAACTTATATCAACCATAGTTATGCAAGATATAGTAAAATTTAAACTGCAGTCATGTAAAAATCGCTTGGACCCTTTGCCATTCTACTATTTTACTAAAAATCTCAATTTAATAGAGAAAAAGCAGCTGATGTTAGTTGTTTTTGAATATAGATTAAGAGAACATATAATTGAGGAAAAACAAAGACGAAAACGAAAAACATGACAAAAAAACTGAATGATGACCACTTTGATTGAAGATATTTTATTTGGATAAGAACACTATTCTACATGATCCTGTTATATAATAAGTGTTTCATTTTTGTGGGTTTTTCTATTCCACCATCTTTATGCATTGACAGTCATCTCCTCCCAAAACGATCGTTGTAGCCCAAGGACAACACACACACTGATAGACCGTTGGTGAAGTAATGTGTGTATTGTCACAATCCGTCAGTATCCACTTTCTATTCTTATATGTCTTTCTGAAATGAAAATATAGTCAAACATATTCTGACATGTCCAACATATTTATAATTTATCATTTATCAACTATTTTGAGAGTCGAACACTATTTTAACAGGTCTATCATCATCGTATCAGTTATGGAAATTAAATCCCCGATCTCTTGTGTATTTTGGAGCAATATTACAGGAGCATTGTCAATATATATGCATGCTTCATTCATATGCAATTCAAGACTAGGTGAAAAATGTCATGTTTGGTAATAAGACAAAATCAGTAATCTAACACATCACACGATGATATTTTAAACTAGAATAACATATCAGTCGTCAGCTGTTAGACACAAAATTTAATCGGTTAATTTATTTGTGATGATGTTTGTAAAATAGTCGATTTCAACAGTTTAAGTATAAACCATCTGGCTTTGGGTTTCCGGGCATATGACTCTTGTACCTAATTTTGGCCCGTTTAAGGAGAACACACATTTAATAAGAGATACCAATACCTATAAAGGTTAGAGAGTTGTTTCATTGCTACAATTACTTAGGAAAACACACATTATCAAAATTGAATGTATCTATTGTTACAGTAGTAACTTTTTTATTGATAGTCATTCTTAGTCTCATATTTGTTGGTTTGTTTAGGATACATTAAAATCTTACAAACAGTTCTTGTAAAAACTTGAATTGAACCAATTGTTGTCAAAAAAAAAATTATGGTCTTGATAGATATATAGATGAATGACAAGTTAATTCTGAAACTTGTAAAACAAGGTAGTCAAAGAAATTAATTGTGAGATGAATATTAGAGAGGGATGCAATCTTGAATTTGGTTTGGACGATATGTTGGAGTTTAAACCTGAACAAATGTAACATCTAGGTAAAAGTCTGGTGATGACAGTACTTCTAAAAAAAAGCCGTATATGAAACAAGCATGAAAGAATACAACAATTGTGACATCTCATAAATGATACCAGCCTTATTATGAAATAGTAAATCTACACAAGATTCAAAATTCTCGTCCAAATAAATCAAATATAACTCGTAAGATAATGTTATGTAACTTACGTTAGACACATTTTAAGACGATTGCAATCTCTCCCTGTATCCATACCATAAACAACGTTTGGCACCGCTCCGTTGCAGTTAGTGAGCGGTATTAAAGACCTTTTGACACGACCACCTGCAAAAATAATGTTGCAATTAAATACAGTTCTATCTAGCATTTCTATCGAAGGCGGTTTTCACCGGGCACTCCGGCTTCCTCCACCAATAAAAACTGGCCGCAACGAAATAGCCTAAATGTGGTGCTTAAAAGTGGCGTTAAAACACAAAAATATTTTAAAAACCCAATCTCGCATTTGTTTGTAAAGATCTCATATTACTACCACAGCATTAAGTAATTGAAGAAGTATTATTTTATAAAATGACACTGAACATTTAATATAAAATTAGGACAATGTGGTATTATTGCAAGTGTGACAACTATCCTAAAAGAGAAAAAAATTACGAAGAAATTTGAAACAACTACAGGTCACCGTACGGCTTTCAACAATGATTATAATACATATCACATAGTCAGCTATAATAACATTAACGGTACCAAATTTCCAGCACCAGATGCGTATTTCGACAATACATGTCTCTTCAGTGATGCTCGTGGCCAAAATATCTAAAATCCAAAGCTTATATAAAAGAGGACCCGAAATGTACAAAATAATGAACGAAAAAGAAACACTTATGGTGTACATCAACAAATGGCGATCACTGAGTTACAGACTCCTCAGAATGTAGCATCATTAAACTAGTGTGTTGGTGCCAATACTCCCCTACCTGGAACAATGATGTGACGGCAAAAACCAGAAACTACACAACAATAATGAAAGAAATAAATAATCATAAAAAAACCACTCAATTACAATCTCCTGAATTTGGACAGACACATATAGAATGTAGCGGGGTTATAATTGTTTGAAGGCGCCAGAACAGTGGTGTAAATGTGCAACAAACTTTAAAACTCAGTTGAAAAGGGCTCAACTCTTACGATAGAACAAGTATAGATAACTTTAATAAAAACACAGAGTGAACGTGGCAGGGTACGTGTACATCCTTTTCATTGGTGCATTAATAAAAACTCTATATAGTTTTATAACATCAAGGATTTCTAGCATATTTATTAATTCCGATATTCAACTGGTCATACATTGACATACAAGATGTGCAACATTAATATTAATGACCCAAAAAATGAAGGGTGTATAGATAAGTTAGCCGATAAATCTTCAAATCGGTCCTGCATTTTTAAATATCATCTCTTACTTATCAGATGATAGATAATCTATCTGTGTAACTTAAGAGCTAAAATTTTATTTATAAAAACGATTGACACACACCTACAAAACGATTTGAAAGAGTTATGTCTCCTACCCTTGGCCTATCTCGGAATCCACAATTGAGTTAAAATTATATGTCTACTGTAAATTAAATATTATTTGTGGAAAACACAGTGTCAATTTGAATTTCCAACAAAACATATATTTTCTATAGGCTTGTGTGCAGACTGTGGACAACTACGTCATCAAATATCAACGTAAACGTTAGAGTTCCTCTATCCGCAACTCTTTAGTACTCACAAAAATAAATGAATTCACATTAAATTGCATACATATTTCTTCAATACTCTGTCAAATATAACCTTCTTTGTCTTAATTTGACAATAAATTCCTTAGCATTGATACTTTTTTCGTTTTAATATTGCATGCTATCTTTGTTATAATTTATACAGTAATGCAATTAGTTTTATTTGTACGCATTTTTGTTCTGTCAAAAAATTGTACAGAGTTTAATGGTCATCCATATAGGTAAAAATACAAATTATAAACGTTTCACCTTCTCCATCAAGTAGCATTTAATACATTTAACTTTGTTTTACCTGTAGAATGTGTTATATTCAATATTTTAGCATCTTGTGGTATCTTCTTTTCCTTATACACAGGGTATTTAAAATCATGATAAAACTCTTTCAAAGGCCCTGTAAGGGATTTGTCGTCAATAGCTTCATCCAAATTAACATAATACATTTCTTCAACCACTTTTTCATTTGCACTACTTATGGTATTATCTCCTTTGTTCTGGTAAAAGAAATAATTTATGATTATAAACAAACACACAGAAAAATCTCACAGAAAGACATGTATATAGAACTTTGTTTTAAGTTGTTGGTCACAAATTATATACTTTAAACAACATGTTAAATGAAACAAATTGTTCTAAATGCTTATTTGTTTAAAACGTAATTATATGCGACTGTCATACAAGTGAAATGTTTAAGCTAGATTGCAAACCGGGCTTAATTCTTTTTTTCTACATAAGGAGATGCCTGCACCTAGTCAGGAATATATCAGTTGATTTCCATTCGTTTGATGTGTTCCAGCTTTTGAGTTTTCATTAGTTCAACAAATTATCACTCACAGTTCGACTACTGATCGAAGACAATTTTTAAAATTTATCTATATTTTTAAATTTAGATCACACTGGATTTAGTATATATCATGTATATATAAAAAAAAATAGTTAGAACGAAATTATTCACACTAAAGTTTGAATGCATTTCAACCCCCCTTACTTTTTTTGAATGACTGCAAGCATATGGCTTGAAATACAACTGAGATTTTTTAAGATTAAGATTACCTCAAATCAACAATTTAAAAAAAAAAATGTACATATATTCCATACCCAGCTGTGAACAAATCCCTCTGTAACTTGGCCAGCATCTCCTGCCGTTTTTCTATCTATGTCCCGTAGTCTGCATAGCTCGAGAGAAGGAAGGCATTTCATCTGCAAACCCTGTTATGGATACATAGTTTTTAAAAAGAAAAAATAACTTTGTACAGTCGTTGGTCGTAGAGCAACTGATTAATTTGAAGATAAATGGCCAATTTTCCATCATAATGTAAAATTCGTTATATCATTCAACACATACAAAGTCGCCAAAAAAACGTTAATTATCGTTAAAAAAATTATAACTTTAACTAGCAAATTGTTTTCGAAAACTGCAATTCGATTTTCGAAATATTCATTTCCCTGAAGAAAGTTATTTGATTTTAACGAATGCTTTTAACTTTTTGTGAAACATAATTAATGTATTTACCTTTGTTCAAATATGTTACATAATACGGTATAGAAGGGAAGAGTTGATATAATTCAGTTTTTAACACATTTGATATTGAACATATTGTCAGAGTATATTCTTTTCCTTCATATGTTAAAAAACTTGCAAAGCTGTAAAATGTATTATTTCTGTCATAGATGTTTAACTATCACGAAATGAAATGCAATTGGCAAACAATGCGAAAGGTTTTCATATATATTATATTTTCTAATACGACTTCAAACCGAGGACATATATTCTTTATAAAGCTGAAGCGAAAAGAAGCTATAGATAAAAAAAAATATTGTTCTCCTTATTTAGTTTTGACTTCTTTAGCTATTTTTTAAAAAAATCATGAAGCAAATCTGTGAATATAGTTTTTTTTAAAGAATATCACCACGTCTAACTTAAGAAAGTGTTGGTAACAAATAAATATTTAATAGTGTTATTGATTTTAAATACAAACCTGACGAAAATCTTGAATAAGGTACGATTCCATAACATTATTGTGTGCTGGGGTGTGTATTTTTACTGTATTCTCTGCTAGATTTGTCTCTACGTTTTCAAAAAATCTGGCATTCCCTTCAATGATGTGATAACCAAATTTCTTAAAAGAAAACACAGATATTGTGTATTATGAATATTTTAAAACATTCAAATAAACACTAAACATTTCTGAGAAGACAATACAATCGTAATGAATTTAAGTAAATAGATCAAAAATAATGATAAAGAAGGAGAAGCAAATTACAAAAAAGCAAATCAGATCACTTGAGTTTTTTTCTTCAAATAAATGATATAATGCAGTTTTTATGGGCGAACGGAACCATTGAATGAAGTGATAATATGTAAATGACATTACATGCTTATGTATTATACTTTTTTTTAATTTACCGGAGTTAACAGTATTACATATCAACAATTTAAAACAAAAACAGAAGAAACTTGATAACGATTAAAGAAGGAAAAATTATCATCATAAGTTACAGTGTTTACTTGTTACTATTGGAATATGTTCAATAGCAACATATATCCACCCCCCCCACCCCCCCCCCCCCCCCCCCACTTAATTCATTTAGCTGTTATTTTAAATAAGTGAGAGAAGGATAAATAGTAGTTGTTCGTTTCATATTTGTACCCTACTCTTCTTAAACGACTAATTTTTCCCAAAGAATCAGTACCATACACTTATTTACTAGCTATAAAAACAATAGCGAGTGTACTGTCCCCTTAAATAGTAACTTTAATTTTATATAAAGTACTGCTATATATGTCAGGAATAAGTATATGGTTATTCTGCTTATTCTGCAAAACTAACAACTGTTCAATTTGACGAAACAAAACAGCTATATGGAAACGCATTTTTGAAGAATATACAATTAACGAGTGTGCTATGATTACCAGTGACACAACTATCCAGTGAACAAGACGATTTGCAACTATGGAAAGTTAATGACTATTCACGTTAAGGTCGATAGAATTGAATGCCAATATGACATCATTTTAACTTTTAACCGGTAAATACAAAATGTAGTAGTTTTCAGAATATCTGTTGGTATCTAGATATTATTCTACCCAGCAAAACACAACTTTACCATACCTTGATATAACGGTAGACATCTTCTTAATATTTATTAAAAGGTAACATTGACCACGTTAGGAACATATGGTTTTTGTATTAAGCTCTTACTTATTTCCGATCTCATTTAAAATAGAATAATAAAAAATATATTAAAATTAAGAGTTTAATGACAAGATATAGAAAACACCAAGAGGGCAATAAAAGACAACAATGAAAAGAGAACCGCAAACAAGTAAAAAGGAAATACGATGAATAGACTACAATTTACTGCAGTGAAACTAAAGATCGAGGAGTGGAGATACCAAACCAATAACAACGGTGTATTGCTTCAGAATGGATGGCTGAGTAGAACGTATGAATACAAATAATATACACAAACAATATATATACGTTATGCAATGAACTAACTCCTTTCTGACAAAGAAATAAACATACCATATCCATATCGGCGGTGACAACACAAAGGAATAATGCATTAATCAAAATCATCAGAAAACGAGCCATTGTTGATTTCTGTAAAATAAAAAGTAGACATGAGTGAAAACAAATTATCAACTTTTCGATAATGAAAGACAAATATTTACTTATACATTATTAACATATGCTTTCTAATAAGAGAATTATATCTAAGCAATTAATGATAATTTCAGGAATTTGTCAAATTTAATCATCTTGAAGTTCTTATTCTCAAATAAACTGAGTTACGCACAAATCCATTTAGTGCAAAGTAAAGATTGAGACCGAAAAGTAAAAACTATTTAAGAAAGTAACCGAAAGATTTGTTTGTATAATGTGTTTCAGCCATTAATTTTACAATTTGATAATGAACTTTTTGTTTTGAATATCTTGGAGCTCGGTATTTTTGTTATTTTACTTTTTACACATGCGACAAACTAACTTGGTTACTCCAAATGTAGTTTTCATATCGGAAAAAAAACATTTCATATTAATTTGGACTGAATCACAATTCAAACAGTCAACTTTATGAATTTGAGTTTACTAATGTTTATATTCTATATGACTAATTAAACTCAAGTTCAATTAAACAATAAAAAAGTGAATACATTCATTTATTTTCATAAGCTTAATACCTTTAGTAAATATTATTTTGTAAATATAAATCGCTTACCTTTAGCAGTCTTATTATAATAGTGTTAATGAAGAAGAGTTGCTGCTTAAATACTATCCGACAAGGATGCAAAATTTTGTTTCTACGAACATTCCAAAATTGTCTTCCACGAATAGTATGTCTTGTCAGCATTTAGGAGTTCATTTGACAATAAATCAAGTGAAATCAAGTGGTCATAAGAGATCTTTACCAGGAAGATAGTTTAAATGAACTACACTTGAAGAGAAACTCTGTGCTACAAAATTAACAGCATTTTACATTTAATCAAACGAAAGAGAGGCTAATTTGTTTATTACTGTCAAATACACGTGCCCTGTTTTGTATCAGAAGCAGTTATTGGTCCTGCTTTTTTTTCGATATGGGGCTGATATGAGAGTCCCTGGCGGCTATTAGAGTCGACTTGAAAAATACATGTTGAAATCTATGAATAGGACCATCTTTTGTTGCCGTTTTGTTTTTGTTGTGGTTATGTGTTTTCTAAAAAGAAATATCGGAAGGTACCAATAACTTGTTGATATATACTCCGTATCAACTTCACAAATAATACATGATGGTTTGTATGTATACAATCTGCGTTCTGACGTTGTTTATCATATTAACAATGTATAATAGTGTTCTTTCATGTGTCTTTGTTCTATTACTAATATTACTTTTACTGTTTGTAAGTTTTCTGTGCTATCAATTTGACATGGCTCGGTACTTATACATCCCGTCAATGTGTTTGTATTATCATTCATTTTTGCTGGTTGTGTTTTGTATATGCAAGTTTTTGTGTTTCTTTGGTTCTTATAACGTCACTCTGTACTCCAAAGGGGCACTAGCTACGAGATATATCAATAATAAAAGTGAAATAGTGAAATTATAATTCGCTTTTTGCAGTCAAAAAGGTATAATTTTGTCAAATTACGCCAAGAAACATTGATAATTAGGTTTTCACTCGCAAGTGAAAGAGTTGACCTCTTTAAATCCGTATTCATGTGAACTTCAATTTAACCACTAGCTAGAGATTGACAACGCATGCATTGTACGTGTAGATGAGAAACATCTATTTTTAATCTATAAAATAATATCAAATAGACATATAAAAATCCAATTGCACGTGTTGGTTTAATCTATTTGTATCGTTATTAATGTTTACATCGCTTATATGGTCATCTAAGGTCAAATCGATAGTTAATTAGATGGCGTCTGGACTAAAATACAGACGAAACGAACCTATATTTTATCTTCCCCATTCTGTGTAAACTGTTTATTTTAGACTTTTGATAGTGTGGATAAATGTTTTACATTGTTATAAATCAAATATGAGAATTTGAGTAAAATCAGTGACCATGACTTTGACAGCTAGTGCCCCTTTAAAAAAAGATCCCGTCAGTATGTAATTGTTCTATTATATGTCATTATGTTATATTACTATTAAAGGAATTAGAAAATATGTTGAACCACAAACGTTGTTTAATCGCGTAATTGTATCAACCATTTGTGCATTCTTAGCAAGTCTATTTCTGAAATTAAATCTAACATACTTTTGATTTTTTAACCCTGTTTGCTAACATTGTCCATGTGAAATTAAAAGATTGTTCTGTATAAACATTGAACAAAAAAAAGTCTTCCTATGTGACGTATAAATTTTCTGACGTTAGACACGCGAGGCAATAAATGTGTTTGTAATTTGATAGATGCTGTTGTGTTCTTATGTAAAAGTGTTTCTTTTAAAATTGTTACACGGTGATGACTACCGTACCCCTCTTTTGACTTTTTTTTTTATTTATTCTGTTTGTTCAGTTCACGCATCGTTAATTTGATGAGGCTGTCGTATAAAGTGAGAGGTTTAGCGCTATAAAACCAGATTCAATCCACCATTTTCTACATTTAAAAATGCCTGTACCAAGTCAGAAATATGACAGTTGTTGTCCATTCGTTTTTTATTTGGTTTGTCATTTGATTTTGCCATGTGATAAGGGACTTTTCGATTTAATTTTCATCAGATTTAAGTATTTTTGTGATTTTACTTTTTGTTGTTTCTTTTGTTTTTCTTTAGTAGTTTTTTCGAAAAATTAAGGATTTTCTTATCCCAAGAATAGGTTACATGTACCTTAGCCGTATGTAGTACTTGTTTGGCTTTATAACTATTTTAATCTGAGCGTTACTGAAGAGTCTTATGTAGAAGCTCGCGTCTGTCGTATTGAATTATAATCCTGGTACCTTTGATTAATTTTTTCCTAGTTTTTTTTTTAACCGAATTAGTTGCTAAATCGGATTATGACAATTGAACAGCGATAAACTACTGTTGCCTTTATTAAATAGCAGTTACATTTTGTTTAATTGTTATAGGTGATTGTTTGTTAAAGGTAATCTTTCATGTTCTCAAACAGTAAACCATTATAAGCCAAGCAAAAAACAGAAACATTTATGAACCACATCAATAACGACAACCACTGAACATCAGGTTCAAACAAAGCAGCACATGTTCACGTTACCAACATTCATCTCTACATAAAAAATTGGTGTTGAATGCTCTGAAAGTATATCATTCAACTGTTATATATTTAAACATTTGGTGTTAATTAATAACCACATCTGATATATTAACTTCTCTTATATGCAAAGAGCATAGGAAGATTTTTTAACGCATCTTCTTTCTAAGGTGCGATCCCGATGAAAATAGATAAAGAAACAGTGCAAAGATAAAGTTTTATTTCGAGTCCTAAAGCCAAATATGAAAACTCATTTTCAATAAGATCTATCCTAGAATAATGATTACTGATATTATGGAAATTGATCAAATGGATAACAAATGAATACGAATACCAAATTCAATATTACTAACGTGGGGATGTACAGAATCGCCCGCGTTCTCATTTACAGTATTTTACAATTATCAAGCTTTGTATAGTTGCAAAAATTGGGCGAAAGATACCAGAGTGACAGTCAAACTTATAGATAGAAAACAAACTGACAACACCATGGCTAAAACAACGAGAAAAACAACAGACAGACAAATTATAGTACTCAAGACCCAACATAAAAAACTAAAAACGTTTTGCAATGTGTGTAATTTACGTTAGTCTTGTCTGTTCATCAAAGTGCCTGTCATGTTAAGTATTTGTTAGATCATCATTGTCTTGGAACCGAAACACAAAATCAGATGATAACTGAACAAAGTATTTTTCAAGAAAATGTTATCGTTGCTATTGCATGCGAAACATGTTAATTTTTCACACATTCCATGTATGCAAAGTAATGCGTTCCAGTCTGTTAACCGATACATAGAAATACCTCTCGGAAATAATATGAATTCGTATTCATATATTAAGAAGATTTTAAGATATAAGATTTCGACCATACTTTATTAAATTGGAAAGATATGATCTGGTGTTCGCAGAATGCTTAAGAATAAAGTGATGATTATGAATCGTAGTACACTTGAAACACTATTTTAATTCATATTATAAATGTCTTATAACTACATCTCACTTGAAATCGTGTAAATAATTAACTCCTACATAAATATATGATATATAATTACTTTCGCCTTGCTGTCCAATTTTCGGAAAAACACTTGTTTGGTATCTTGAAAAAATAGTACTTTAACTTAGAAGCTTCGCCCAAAATGGAAATGAGTGACGATAAACGATTTCAATTTCTAATTAAGTATTAATTAAAAGTTTATGTTTGCGAATTAAACGGACTACTTAACTTTTGCAGTGTTTTATGCAACCCTTTTGCAGTGTTTTATGCAACCTTTTTGCAGTGTTTTATGCAACCTTCAGTTGCATGGTTTAAGTTCAAGTTTATATAATCAAAGAACTGTACTATTGGTACAGGGAGATATAATGATATTAGTGTTGAATTTATGTTGTGTCTTCAAAAGGTGTTTTTACTTACTTTTAATTTGGTTTATAAAACGATAGGTTCCTCCAAAAATATTAATGAGTTAATATCAACTATATAGTCATTTTTATGAATTTTCTGTCACAAAACTTTGTTTTTTTCGAAAAAAATAAGGATTTTTCGTATCCCAGGCATAGCTTTATAGATTATTTAACACAACTGTTTGGAATTTTGTGTCCTCAACGCTCTGCAACTTTGTACTTGTTTGGCCTTATAATTATTTTGATCTGAGCGTCACTGATGAATAAAGGCAACAGTAGTATACCCCTGTTCGAAATTCATAAATCGATTGAGAAAAATACAAATCCGGGTTTTAAAATAAAACTGAGGGAAGCACATTAAATATAAGAGAACTACGACACAACAAAAACACAACATTAAAATTTAACATACACGTATTATGTAGACGAAACGTGCGTCTGGCGTTTTAAATTAAACTCCTGGTACCTTTGATAACTATTAAGACAGATGCGACTTAAACAAAGGATTCCTGGTAATAGCTGAAACTATAAACCAGGAGAGATTTTTTTAAGGCACAAGCTTAATGTGGAATTACTAAAAAAAGTTCATGGAACAATTAGTGATGAGTTTTTTGGGTTGACGGAATACACGTCCTGCGTACACACGAATTATCCAGGTGTCCATGATAAGTTAATTGTTAGTGTCAAATTATGTAAGTGATATTCCTAAAAATATTGGTTGCTCCTTCTAAACACGAGCGTTGTGTAGTTATAGACAGTGCAATAAATAGTAGACTGTGATATTTAACGAACTACACACACAGTGTGCTGATTCACAACCATTTGAGTTTAAACATATTTATTAAGAGTAGATTGGGAAACAAGTTTTGCTACTTATATTAATCCCATTTCACTTTGCGGATGGAGTGCTGCCCTGTAGCGGCATGCGCCTTTTCTTTCTCGAAATCTACAACTTTCACTTGCAAGACATATAGCTCTCTCTTAACAAGGGTCAGCCATTAATCGCCCCCTTCCGACGGACTATCATCGTTTCTTTAAGACCATACTCGCAAATGGTGTCAAGGGAGAGCCGAAAATTTAGTTCCTGAAATGTTCATCCCGGAACGGGAATAGAACCAGAAACCTTAAGTAGTCCGTACACTAACCACTACACCACGGATCTCTGCATTTTTTATTATACAAGGACGTTAATTCAGAAAACTGCATCGCAAACCAATTCTTAATTGACAAATAAGTATTACAAAAAAACAAAACTTTAAGACAAATGTCAAAAAGAGGAGGTAAGTTAAAACTGAAAACAATCAACGGTATCATTAAACGGAACAAGGAAAAAAACAACTGTCCTGACTTAAAACAAGCAGTTGACCTTATAGACACATTTGACATTTTCGTTTACTAATTTTATGATAGTATATCGGGATTAGTTACCAGAGACTAGCTGCACAACTCTTACGACTTTCTCTCTTTAGCAGTTTATTAGAGAGGATTTCTTAACCGAACAGTTACATGTATATGATAGTCATTTTTAATAGAGGGCAGTTTAATTAATACTTCAGTGTAATAGCATCTTACATTATGTTATTAATTTGATATTCAACGAACTATTGTTTGCAGAGTTGGAAAATAATTTGAATACATTCAAATAGATTTACACTGCTAAATTCTTTCAATAATTTTAAATAAAGTTTAAAAAGCTTAAACGTATTCATCGCAATCCATCGATTAGAATTTCTGCGTAAAAATTAGGGAAGTATGGTCATTACAATCTCACTAGGATTTAAAGTTATGTTTAAGAGTATGCCTAAGAATGTTTATTTATAGCGTTTCACGAATGCAAGTCAATCATGTCAATCACTTAAACGGGAACTCTTATGTTAAAGTAACATTCATCGAAAGCCAAATTAAACGTACAAATTGTAACTACTTTGTCTAAATATTTCAATGATTTAATCTCGAAAACAAACAGATTGACCTATAATTCAGTTTGCTCTTTTTGTTCCTTTACTAATCCTCTATAAATATATACTAGTGTTATGAGAGACGTATGGTTTTGATACTGAGTGGCGTTTTTCTTAACTACTTTTATATTTGAACATCGATGAACAACTGTTGCCTTAAATATGTCACTCATCATTCAAAAAAAGTAAAATCACAAAAATAATGAACTAAAAGGAAAAGCAATATACGCATCAAAAACGAATGGACAAGAACTGTCATATTCCTGACTTGGTACAGGCATTTTTTAAATGTAGAAAATAATTGATTTAACCTGGTTTTATAGCGCTAACCCTCTCACTCTGATGACAGTCTCATCAAATTCCGTTATATTTACAATGATGCGTTTACTAAACAGACACAATAAATAAAATAGTCAAAATATGGGTACAGCAGTCATCATCATGAAAAGAAAGACATATCTATGTCAAACGAAGAATTGGAGAGATATTTAATGGTTTGGTAAAAGCTGTTTTATTTCAATTATTTACAATTAAACGTATTTCCGTATGTTAACAACCATGTTAGATATTTTTGTTATTCTGCTGATCATCAAGGTATTTCTGTGAAATTAAGAATGGTAACATTAGTAAGGGGAATGTGGAACTGGTAAATAAAGTATTCTATATTTGAAAATATATATATTTGGTTAATATTGGACAATTTGAAAATAATATTTCAAGACGCTCACTCCAGATCAATAAAGAAATTGGTTCAATTTGAATAAAAATACCTCTTAATGTTTAGGTTAATAAACATAGTTATCAAAAGTACCAGGATTATAATTTTATACGCCAGACGCGCGTTTCGTCTACATAAGACTCATCAGTGACGCTCAGATCGAAATAGTTAAAAAGCCAAATAAATACAAAGTTGAAGAGCATTGAGGATCCAAAATTCCAAAAAGTTGTGCCAAATACGGCTAAGGTAATCTACTCCTGGGGTAAGAAAATCCTTAGGTTTTCGAAAAAATCAAAGTTTTGTAAACAGAAAATTTATAAAAATGACCATATAATTGATATTCATGTCAACACTGGTTCTGTTAGTATATAGCGTTTTATTTTGTCAGTTTTCATGGACTGTTTGATTTGACATTGAGTTCGGCAGTTCCGTTTTACCTTTCTCGCAGTTTAACAGTCGAATTTTATAGAAAAAGTTTGGGATACATTAAAGCAAACATTAGTAAATATTGTTGATATTTGATTCAAAGAACAAACACCTATATATTCTGAGCGTTCAAATCGATTAACAATTATATTATGAGAGGTTGCACTAAATAATTATCGCCCTATTTCTCATTCATACGCATGAGCAAAACGATTGAAAAAGATCCTTCTAAAGATTATTTAAGACTAGATTTGTAAAGAAATAGATTTATTGGTTTCAAAGTTAAATTTTTAATTTTTTTACTTAGACTAAGACGATGCTTGGTTTACCATGGTCCTTGTCCGAATCACTGAATACTGAAGTATTTCAATTGTATGTCACACGAAGCATCTTCCGCTTTACTCGTAATTTGACCAATGTACAGCCAAAAGATGATTATTACGTTAAAAAATTCTGACACAAATCGAAAATGTAAAACCATAACTCGTAAATATTTTTGATTGTTTAATACACTCGCTATAAAGGAATAAACTGCTATCAAAATTCTACTTTTAAAAAATAGGAAAGAAGAGTACACGTATTACAAGTAATATATTAAACACTTCGACAGACTTCACTTGTAATCTAATAGGAATATCTTAAACAAAATCTTTTGAACCTTTGGACAGTTCCACCCACAATGTGGTTTACGGAATAAAACTTTTGTGGGCTTATAGAATCATATTCAAAACAGTGTGGTCCTGGCCATTGATTGACGACCTAAATTATCCCATTGACTGGGACAGATTAGGTGAACGTTTGTCTGTAACGACCATTGCTCACTTCTAACTTATTATAGAATTTAATCTGTGGGGTCACCAAAGGTTCTTAACGCCTTTAATAATAAAATTATTCGAAAAATTATTCAGGAATAACCTTTATGTTTTGATTTATATTATTAATATAAATCAACACATCGTATTATTCCGGATTCGTTTTTCGAATTGCTTTATTTAGGTGTTGAAAACCTTTGGTGACCCCACAGATTCAGTGTCTTTAACAAGTACATAGTGAGCAGTGATTGTTACTGACAAACGTTCACCTAATCTGTCCCAGTCAATGAGATAATTTAGGTCGTCAATCAATGACCAGGACCACACTGTTTTGAATATGATTCTAAATGTTAGAGAAACTTGACAAACTTTGTGTAGAGTGGTGAATCATCAACGGTCTGACAATAAAGATCCACAATTTAGTATAATTTTTGATTTAGCTCTATTTGATCTTTTAATGACGCAAATATAAAAATTCAACTCCGGTATCTTTGATGTTTATAAAAAAAACACTGGGTTAATGCCACTGCTGATAGAGTATGTATTCCCCGAGGCTATCACCAGCCCAGTAGTCAGCACTTCTGTGTTGACATGAAATATCATTGATATGGTTAAAATTATAGATTAACTGTTTACAAAACGATTTTTTTATATATCAATATAAAAAAGAAGATGTGGTATGATTGCCAATGAGACCACTATCCATATAAGACCAAAATGACACAAGGCTGTTCTACCTTTGTAATAGATACCGTTGCTCTATTTTGGAGAAACATTTAGGAATTTGTGTTCTTCAATGATCTTCAACTTCGTACTTTAATTGTGTTTTTTTTACATTTTATTATTCGAGCTTCATGGAGCTTAGATAAAATTTCAATCATGCTATCTGTTTATTTATAATCAGTTAGTTCGGAACCTTTAAGTGATGAAAATAGGAAATTCCTTTCTATTCATTTTCCAAATATAAAAATTAATGTTATCAACATTAACTAAGTTCTTCATCACAAAGAGGTATCTTCGAAAATTTCGGGGTTTTTTTTGGCCAAAATCAGTCTGTTCCTTTCACCAATACCTTTGCACCTAAAGTATTTTACTAAACGCAAGCATTGCAGTAATTTGATTTAAAACGCCCTCCGACATGTTCCCTCTCGCCTTATTTTTACAACTTATCTTACCATGATATTACCAGAGATCTCAACCTAATTCAGTATGCACAACTTCTACAAAATCATATAGAATGGTTATCTGATCAAACGACCCCAACACATCAATTGGAATCATAAATTAAAAAGAATTTTGAATTCAATTAAGGACTAGTCTAACAAGCATTAGTTGACATTAACACATTTGTAAAAGGGCAAAACCAATCAGGTATCTGATTAATCGTCGAATTCATAAGTGTAAACACTGTGAAGGTCAAATTCCCTTTTTAAGGATGCAGTAAGGTGAGGTTTTGGAATCTGTGTAAGATATTTGGACTCCTTGGTGTTTTCTATACGATACACGGTAAAAAGTAAAATCACAAAAATACTTAACTCCGAAGACAATATAAAAACGGAAAGCTCCTAATCAAATTGCAAAAGTTTGCCCCATGACACCCATTTATCTGCTCATATAAGACGAACTTTAAGCAGATTCTTGATTTTTCCTTCTTTTATTTTGAGACCATACTGATACAAATGCGAATATATAGACAATACTAGTGTATTGACTTGACATATAAACGATATAAGGATGAGGCTTAGAAACAGGGAAATGCGAGGCTCGGCGAATGCACTATTATTGTCTTCATACTGCAATTTAAAAAAAATCGTTTTCAATTATTGTTTAATGTTTTAATGTTATCATTTGATCTATATATTTTATAAAAAAGCCTAATATCATGCAGGCGGAGAAAAAATACAACACAATGAAATATACATTACCCGTTGACACCTGTAATCGATGTTGAACGAATTTGTTCGAGAATGAACTTAAATCATGTTGTTGTTCATGTGGACAAAACTTAAAATTATAGTGTTTGTTTATGTAAATTGTACTAATGTGAGTGTCTTGTAAATGAATTAGAAATAAATAAGCAATCAGGTAATCCCTTATACAAAAAAACATATCAATTGACAAAGATTAGATTTTAGAAATTTCATATAAGCCTGAAAGGACTTACAATTTTTAAAATCTCATCTCAATCTCATTGAGCAGGAAATTTGAGGATTTACCTTGTCTAAATTGGATTCATAAGCATTACAAAATTTCGTAAAAACAACAGTAAATCGTCAACTCATCTTCATGTGCTATTACGCAATTGTCCTTACATTGACAAACAATCTAGCTACTATGTAAGAGAGTCTTCAGAAATCTGTGAAATTGTTTACTCGCGTAGCATTATTAACTCAAATACTACATCATTCCCATGTGATATTAAAATATCGTCTAACAAAAATAATCAACAATTATTGCTTTTCCCCACATATGAAGACATATCATTTGACAAGGATGAGATGTTGGCGAATAATAAGTCCTTCATTGCTTCAATGAACATTACATTGAACGACAAATCGGAGGGCTTTATACCTTGTTTGTATTGGATATCTAAACTTCACAAAATTCCGTACAACCAACGGTACATTCTGTCCGCAGTGAAAGAGGGTTTTCAGAAAACTGTGAAACTGTTTACTAGCGTAGTGGTATTAACAATATTTGGATCCTTAAGAACTTCTGTATAATTTCAAATATCGGTCTTTTTCTGAAATAGTTCTATCAAAACTTTTGATTTTTCAACCCTGTATACCACCATTCCCCATGTAAAATTGAAAAATCGCCTAAAAGAAATAATCCACAACGCCTTTCCACATAAAAATGACGTTGTAAATTTATTACGTTGGGATACCATAAGGCATATTGTGTTAATAGCGAACAAAAGGGTAAAACATCCTTTACAGAGGAACAAGTGATTAGTCTGCTGGTGTTCTTATCGACAACATTTTGTTGAATTCGAAGGTAGGCTTTTTTAACAAATTGTCGGCATTCTTATGGGAACGAAATGTGCGCCTCTCCTGGTGACAGATTATATAATTGATCATGTTCTTACATTTAACTATCCGAACTTTTCTAATTGGGTTCTATTAATATTCCCCCCATAACTAGAAATTAAAGAAACTATAGACACGATTTCCTTCCCCTCATTTTTAGACATATACCTCGAATTTGACATACACAGTCATCTCAGTATCAGTATTTATGACATACGAGACCATTTTTATTTTATAATTATCAATTTTATCCACCTTAGTAGCAATATATCAACTTAACCTGCATATGGAATAAACATTTGACAACTATCCGGTATTTAAGAGCTTGTAGCTCCTACTCAGACTTAGACTTTGAAAAACGACACCAGTGTCAGAGCAGAAAACTGATGAACCAGGGGTATGTCAAAAAACGTCTCGTACTTTTCCTATTAAAAAAGGTTTATAGGAGGGAACCAAGACCTTGTTAATAAATATGCCGTATCAATCTTCACGAATAATACATGATGGTCTTGAACTATAGATTCTGCGTACTGACGTTGTTTATGATCTTAATAACGTGTTATAGTGTTCTTTTATTTGTCTTTATTAACATTACTTTTACTGTTTGAACTGTTTTTGTGATACACATTTGACGTTGCTCTGTGCATCCTACCATTGTGTTGTTTTTTTATATATCATTTTGACGTTTTATGTTTCTTTGATACATATGACATAGCTCTGTACTTTAAACATCTTGCCATTGTGTTATTGTCCTATAATATTTTTTTGGCATTTTGAACGACACAATTATTTTATATCTCTACCTGTGTGACGGTAATATCATAAAGTCAAACACGCGATTCTACGCCAGAGTAGACGATTCGCTCCTAGTTCTTGAGATCTCTCAATGCTTGATTTTACATACATAAATGGAGTACACAGATAGGTTAGACATGAATGAGGTTATTAAATGTGATATATGCTCGTGTGTTCTTCTTTGTTAAATAGTTGTTGTTTTTGTTGTGATTAAGATTGTGACACGGTGTTGAGTGTGTAACCCTAATTTGAAAATTTTACCTAGTATGTTTGTTTGTTTTATTCGCACATCGTTTTCAATTTAATGGAGTTTGACGTGCCTGTCATGCAAGCGAGAGGTTAAGCGCTATAATACCAGGTTCAATCCACCAGTTTCTAAATAAGAAAATACCTGTACCAAGTCAGGAATATGAAAGTTGTTTGCCATTTGAATAGGGACTTTCCGTTTTGAATTTTCTTCGGAGTTCAGTATTTTTGTGATTTAGCTATACATTTATTGCTTTGGGATATCATATGGCATATTTTTTAATAATGAACAAAATATTGCTACATCGAGGAACAAATGATCAGTTTGCTGGAGTTTCTCATTGACAACATATTTGTTGAATTTGGAGGTAGATTTTGTTCAGCAAGAGGTCGGCATTCCTAGGAGAAATAACTATGTATCTCTCCTAGTCGATCTCTTCGTATTGTAATATAAGTTGGAGTTACAGAGAATCATTAAGATAAAAACCATTTGATATTCATAGGACTGGAAGACGGTTTTTTTTTGGATTTGTTGCATCTGATTGACAGCTGTAATAGCAGGGTAATGTTTTTTTAAATTATTTTGTAGTGAATATTAGGACGTGAGTCAACCCTGTTTTGCTGAGGTTCGTTTTTCTCAACA
Source organism: Mytilus galloprovincialis (assembly GCA_037788925.1). Classification (NCBI taxonomy): domain Eukaryota; kingdom Metazoa; phylum Mollusca; class Bivalvia; order Mytilida; family Mytilidae; genus Mytilus; species Mytilus galloprovincialis. Next base: position 8,913,363 of record CM075340.1, on the reverse strand, counting down.
TTATTCTTTTAGTGTTGTTCTCCGTTTGTCTTTTCGTCGTTTCGAATTTGAATATATCGGTGTTTCAGCTTTTCCTCGACGTATGACATATATGAGTGGTTATGTTCCTTTCAGCCTCTTTTTAGTGATTTTTAGAAAATGCAACCGACTTATTCGCAGGATAATACTGAAACTTTGTTGAATTATATAACGCTTCATTCCTGTCAATGGAAAATCAAAGGTAATAAAAAGAAAATCGGATGAAAATCACTAAGAAAAAAGCGTATGCATTTTATACATCGGTCAAAATAAAAGAAATTAAAAATCAGCAGAGTCACATATACTACTCGATCTTTCATTAAAGTAATGCAGTCTTACATAATTTCGACACTTGACAGAGGCACTTTTTTTATTAAATTTGTAGTACTTTGACTTTCACTTGGACGATCTTTTTCAAAAACTTTATGACCAAAATGCCAGGAATTAGCTAGTTCTTAAAAGGGCCGTCAGACGTCATAGCAACCGTTCATTTTGGAATACCAAACAATATGGTTAGTTCTTATTGATATTTTTCTCTGATTTCTGTCGCCCCATTTATCACCTGCGGAAAGACTATCAAACATACATCAAATACCCCCAATATTAAACAAAACTACTGGGGACATTACTGTCCTCAACAAGGCAAAAATCCAATACTATATAAGTTGCTTTAAAATTTTCATACAAGACGTTTATCAAACACACACACGCATGTTTTATTGTAGAGGACATTTTTTCCGACGTTCTGTTATTCTGCAACCATCACATTAAAATTTCGTCTTATAAGATAACATTCAAGTAGTCAACACAATAAAAGGGAAATCGTACAATTTAGATCTTATCTTACAATGTTAACCAGTATTAAAATACAAAGATAGCTTAATTTGTTCGGATATCACGATTCCTTCACCAATAAAAGTAGCAACAACTGTGAAGAGAGCGCTGAAAGTGGCATATATTTGAACTCGATGTTGAACCCGATGTACAACTAATTTTTTAACTCGAAGATTAATTCTAACTCTAAATAGATATAAATGATAAAAACTTTAGTTAGCTTAAATAGATCAACAGAAAATATATTTTAAGTAACTAAAGAAAAAAAGAAAAATTTGATTATTACAAATTTAAATTTTTTGGAATATTGCGCTATTTTATTCAATATCAGTTTGTATGCATTTTTTCAGGTGCATAACACTTATTATGGTATTACACGGTATTAAGCATGTATATAACACTTTCATGTATAAAATTAACGCAATGGACTTTAAACAAATAATGTACTATGAATACGAATAGATGTATTGTTATGAGTAATTGGATACAGAAACAAATATGGTTTCCACTTTTCGCATAAATTATGGAGCAGTGCAACCATAGCAAGAACGAAAATATTATACAATGTTAATGATCATTGCTGAATGGTTGCTACATGTGCGTCGTACTGGTTATGTGTCATTTTCTAACACGGCGTTTACAAATACACATTTAGATGGAATAAATCTCACCAATTACATTGTACATTGCCAAATTGTCATTAGGCTACCTAAAAAGAAATATCAATAAATTTCAACAAGAATTTTAAAAAATGTGTATAAAACTGCAAAGAGAACATAACAAATTGATTGCATTTATTGAATACCCTGAAACCGGCGAATTACCAGAAAATCAACAAGATACTCGCAACATATTTTATAAAAGAACACACTACATATTAGGCCAATATGGTGAGCTGATTAGTAGAAGTCTGCAAAGGTCTAAAACAAATGGGTTACAAAAAAAGATGAAAGCAGGATTAAAAAGATAAACTTCATCTCAAATACTTCTGGCTTGGTATGTACCTACAAATTAACACATATGCAACGTGGTGTGATAAATATTCCAAAGTTCAAAATCCAACTCACTATCGCTCATCGCCCTTTTTCTTTTTCAAATTAAAGCAACACTATCTTGATGACCAAAAGTTGTTTTTACTTGCAACTCAAATAACAAAACAACCTAAGCGTAAATAAAGGCAACAGTAGTATACCGCTGTTCAAAACAAATTCGGGGTACCAAACTAAAACTGAGGGAAGTGCATATAATATAAGAGGAGAACAACGACACAACATAAAAATGTAACGCACACCGAAACAGACTAAGCATTAGATAAAATCTGATGAGAATAACAAATAAAACATCAAAACCAAATACACGAATTTGGGATAGAAAAGTACCGTGACACGTCTAATAGTAATGTGAATTCACACTCAAACACAAGCGAAAACAAACGACACAACGGAAACACAACGTTAAAATGTAACACACACTGAAACGAACTATAATATAGCAATGGCTATATTCCTGACTTGGTACAGGACATTTTTAAAGAAAAAAATGGTGGGGTGAACCTGGTTTTGTGGAATGCCAAACCTCGCACTTTCATGGCAATGTTAAATATAACATTTAAATGACAACATAATATTACAGGAATACAATACAAATAAATATGAGAACATATAAGACAAAGAAACACATGAATAACAGCTAACAAAAGGCAACAGGTTTAAAATTCAATACGCCAGAAACGCGCCGTCCACACAAGACTTACCAGTGACGCCCAGATATCAAAATGTGAAAAAAGTGACGTCACATACGAAGTGTTGAAAAGGCACAAACATTACGTCACATTAGAATGACTAATACTATATCTAAAAAATAAGATAGAATTAGGATTGATTTCAAATTATATTTGAACTAAATACTGATATTACATTTAATAACAATGCACATTGCAATACTAATTAATAGCAAACAAAGGTAGCAATTAACTATATTATATAGCTATGTCCGGTTTATTTTGAATTTAACTTCAAACGTAAAACATCGTACACATTACGTTGAACAAAATCAAATCTAATAAAGGAAGGCGGTGATTAATTTTCTTTACCATAACACATAAATATAATAGACGTCAATACATTTGACAAAAACTCCGATGAAAATTACAAATATAACATCAAACTAAATACATGAATTTGGGATAGATAAGTACCGTAACACGTCTTATAGTAATGCGAATTCACACTCAGCAAAACAGTCACAATCGGGAATAAGTCACGTTCGGTAATTAAAAGATCAGACCACGTAATGACAAACCACTAGCTATCATGTGTTAAAAATGTCCTTAGCTAGTTTGATTAAAGACACATCGTATGGAACAACCAAGTCGTGATGGTGTCCATAAAATTTAAGGAGTGTCAATTTTAATCTGTCCTCCTTATAACTTTGTTTGAGCAGTTTCTGCGTAAGGAGCACATTCCTGTATATGAAGTCCGTATATTGTGAACAAGCACGGGAATAACGTATCAATTGTGATATGTAAACACCATACGAAGGGGCAGAGGGTATGTTACTGCTGAGAAATGGGAAATTGATAATTGGGAAGTTGAAATCGTCCCGTTTATCATAGATCTGCGTGTGAAGTCGTCCATCTGCGTCAATATTGAGGAAAAGATCAAGGTATGAAGCAGTCCTTCTAGTATCAGTAGTATTCTTGATTTCAAGTTGACTGGGATATATGAAATATAAGTATTGGCTGAAATATGAGTTATTCAATGATAGAACATCATCAATATATCGGAAAGTAAAATTAAAGAATTTCACCAGGTTTTTCTTTTTGTCTTTTAAAGGTTCTGAATGAATTCTGCTTCATACGAGTACAAAAACAAATTGGCCAGCAGGGGTGCACAATAAGTACCCATTGGAATACCCACTGTCTGTTGAAATGTAAATCCTCCAAACTCAACAAATATATTTTCGATCAAAAAGTCCAGCATTTTGGTTATAGCATCTTCAGTATATTTTCTGGAAGATTCAGTGTGATTCTTCACAAAATATGAATTATTGTAACACAACACAAGAACTTTGTATCTACGATTCCCATTTTTATAGAACAAGCTCTGTTTTATGAGATGATGAAGTCGATCTTTCAACTGAGCATGAGGAATAGTAGTGTATAGCGTAGAAAAATCAAAAGTCTTTATGTTGCAGCAAAAATTGCAAAGATTGTGATCGAAGATTAAGTAGTAGATCTTTCGAATTTTTGAGAATCCACATCTGGTTAACACCACTGGTAGAATATATCTCATCAGAATATTTTTGAAGCCCATCTTTAACTGTAGAAAGAATACTAGTCAGTACTTTAGAAAGATGTTTAGTCGAACATTTTGAAGACCCAGCTATGTATCGTTCTTTATATGGGGTTTTGTGTAATGTAGGTATCCAGTATAATGAAGGTAAATTTTCTTCGTTTTCTTTGATGTTGATACCAAATTTAAAAGAAAGAAGGAAGAAGGACAGATTTCTGATTTTGTAAAATTTCGTCCTTTGTAAATGATGTTAAAGAATATGTAGGGTTACCAGTAGTTTTATGTATTCCAAGCTCTGTTGTGAGACATTGCAAATAATGTTTTTTACATATGAAGACAATATTATTGGAGGCTTTATCAGCTGGAACAACGACATATTCATCATGCAAAGAGGATAAAGCATCCACAACTTCCGGATTCTTGAAAGGGTTAGTAACTCTAGTACTCATATTACATCGTAGTTTTTTGTATTCGCATGATCGAATAGCTTTGATCCATTCAGACAAAAGTGTCCAGTTCTAGTTCGTCTGGTTCGCGCTTTATCCATTTTCTTGAATAGTCTTTGAGGTTAAAGGCCTCTAAAACTCTCTTGTGGTTGAAATTCTTGGATGCTATAGACTTGGTGTAAGTATAAGAAATTACAGGTGTAGCTTTATTTTTGAAGTAGCCAGGTAAAGTTTTTTGTACAGATTTTTGATGGAAAATATTGCTAATATTTACAGCATCTAAACCTTTATTTGCGAATTCTACCTTAAAAAAATAACGTTTTTCCTCATTATTGGATGTAGTCGATACGGGTTTGAATAGTCTATGATTAGCAATGTCCATGATTATTGCAACTAATCTATACAAAATAGAACGTGAATCAGTAACGGAAGTATTTTGGGCTTTTTGAAATAGTAAAGAAAGTTTTGACAATGGAATGGAGTATAATATAGTTCTGATATGATGAATTCCTAAAGGTTTTTCAACAGACGTTAACATACTATCAATTGTCACGGTGTGTACAGTAGGTGGTATATATTTTCTGTGACCATGACTTCTATTTCGTCGAGCAGAAGTATTAAATAATTGTAATGTATTGACGGTACTACACCTGGGACTAGACAAAATACCTACACCATCAATTTTGTCATTGCATCCATAGGGAATGGCTGTTCCCAACTCTCTTATCCAAAAGTCTTCTCTTTGTAAACGATATGGTGTACTCAATATGGGGTCATTTTTTGGATGATATATTATCTCTATAATCCGGACTTTCATCGAAACAATAGATTGGTCAGGCTGACTGAAATGTTTATAGAGAAAAGATTGTTGAAAATATTTGAAAATATTAACATCATTAACATTCTCGCTTAAAAGAACTTCTGGAACCTCTAGACTCCTTTGGTGTTACAAAGATAAACGACAGATACCAAATATATTCTATATCCAAATAGCTTTTGTCCTGCAATCATATTCTGCAATGTACCAAATTATTTCAGTTGTGCTATCTTATATGATGTATATCTTCTGTTTATAAATTATAATTATTGTGCGTAAAGTGTGTTTAACTTTTTTTACGTGCAAATAACAAACACTCATATTAAAGAAACATTCTGGTTAAAGTTAATCAATAGGCTACCCCAGGATAAATATCAAAACATTTCCAAGAAGAAAAGAACATACCTTGTTATTGTACGAATACGCGTTGAATATAGTAGTAATTGTTAATTAGAAAGATAAAACTTTTTGTCGCAAAACGGAGGAAGATGCAGACAGTGATTAACATACAAATATCAATGTTTTTTTTCAAAGAAGGCAAACACATGTAAGCCATTTTGCATGAAAAAACTACAATCTTTTGCATCCACTACCATTAATTATATCTGATTCTATAAAAACTATCACTGCTGTCTAGTAGTGAATGATAACAAAATGATTGCGATTCGGGTTGGGAATCTGGTTTCGATGGGAAGCTTAAGTGTTAACTTTGTTATTCTGTATCTTGATAAAACATGCTGACCTGGTTATCAAAATATAACAACTGATAGAGGATGAGCATAATGTAATACATATGAAAGGTTATTCATGTCTCATTGGCACTCGTACCACATCTCCTTTTTCGTTTTAACTACAGTTTCAATTATTTGCACCCTTTAATTTAAAATGAAGCTACATTTCTATAACACCTGCAATGCAGACAAACGCAAATGATCACGTACATAGCATGCAGACTATGTTAGCTCTTACAGCACCCGACAATGCATGGCAGTTATGCTACGTGCACAGACTGTTATGTGTCTCTGTCTTTCTTTTGTTTAGCCATGGCGTTGTCAGTTTATTTTCAATATTTGAGTTTGACTGTCCCACTAGTATCTTTCGTTCCTCTTTTGTTTTACTGGCGACGAGTGGCATGTCTTCAGCTACAGTTCTTTTTTGCTGATTTTAATGCATTACAAAAAAGAAAATACGTTAAGGTTTTAAACATGTATAAATTTGACATACAAAACAAAATCCTCGAAACTTCATGAATTATTTTGGCGCGAAGACGTCACATAGAGTGAGTTATCTGTACAAACTAAGGACAGCAGTAGTATACCGCTGTTCGAAAGTCATAAATTGATTGAGAGAAAACAAATCCAGTTTTCAAACTAAAACCGAGGAAAAGGTAAAATCACTAAAATACTGAACTCAGAGGGAAATCAAATCGGAAAGTCCATAATCACATGGCTAAATCAAATGACAAAACACATCAAAAACGAATGTACAAGAACTATCATATTCCTGACTTTGTACAGGCTTTTTCAAATGTAGAAAGACACATCAATAACGAATCAACAGAAACACTCAAGTGCAACAAAAAAAAACACAATGTAACATACACAGAAACAAACTATAAGATAACAACTGCCCTTTTCCTGACTTGGTTCAGGACATTTTAAGAAAACATGGTGGGTTGAAACTGTTTTGTGGCTAGCCAAACCTTGCACTTTTATGACAATGTTGAATATGACACTAAAGAAGGGACGAAAGATACCAGAGGGACAGTCAAACTCATAAATTGAAAATAAACTGTGACGCCATGGCTAAAAATGAAAAAAGACAAACAGTCAAATAATAGTACACATGACACAACATACAAAACTAAAGAATAAGCAACACGAACCCAACCAAAAACTAGGGGTGATCTCCGGTGTTCCGGAAGGGTAAGCAGATCCTGCTCCACATGGAACATCCGTCGTGTTGCTCATGTTATAACAAATCCGGCAAAAAGTATAATTTGGTAGGTCACATTCATGACAGGAAAGGAATTGTAGGCGGAAGGAACATATCCGATATCATTTGTGAAACGATTATTCCATAACGGTCAACTAATTCGTCATGGCGTTCGTAAAAACTAAACTAAAAGGATAATATTTCATGCCAGGACTGTAGTAAAAATAAACAATACAATAATACATTTCGACATGGTAATAGTTATCAGAGGTACCACACTTATATTTTAATACGCTATACGCGCGTTTGATTTACATAAAACTCATCAGTGGCGCTCAGATCAAATCGTCACAAAGCCAAACAAGTATAAAGTTAAAGAGCATTGATGACCCAAAATTCCAAAAATTCCAAAAATTCCAAAATTCCAAAAGCGGCCGCCATGTATTTATTTCAAAGAGTGACACAGTCCAAAAAATATACATGACCAGCCTGGAATTTTGACATAACCTCAAGCAAAAGAAAACTCGTTTTAACTGGCATAGGAATATCCGAGTAGCAGACTCTTTATATGTGGTATGGGCTTTGCTCCATGATGAAGGCCGAAAAGGGACCTATAGTTGTAAACCTCTATGTCATGTTGTCTATGGTAGAGAGTTGTCTCTTTGATAATAATATCACATTTGTTTTTCAATTTTATAATTAAACAGCATGGACGAAAAAATCATACCATTATTTGTACAAGTGAGAGTCAATCTTCGTAAATAGATACGAGTTCTTCCAATTATGACACTAAGTTATAGATAATACTTCTTTTAAGGTTTTTCTTGTCGTAGAACACACCGAGTGGTGTCAGGATTGATCAAATTAAAGACCGACCGCAGGGAGGTCTTTCTTTGAGCAATCCTGACACCCCGAGGTGTGTTCTACGACAAGAAAAAGTTTAAAAAATGCATTATCTGACTTATATAATGTCAAAAAAATATTATTTTTATAAAGATTTGGAAAACTTAGTATCCTATACTACCGACCACACAAAAGTGTGATATTCCTATTATTTTGCCATGCATTAATAAAGATCATATGTTTAACATTTATTGATAAAGTATCAGTTATTAATAAAAAATTGATAAATATTTATTAAATGTAAGATGAAAGATTTCACAAGAATCTTTAATTTCATCGTAGTTAGTTTTAGGTGGATAGTATTCATATGTATTATTTTTATATTTAGTTTATTATTCTGATCCTTTCTTATTAAATTTATGTATTTCAGTTCTTTCAAAACCCATTTATATTCCCATACGGAATCACACCAAAATTTAGACACCACTTGGTTCATTTCGATATACAATGTAATAAAAAATTCAATTATCAACTACATACCATGAACACAATGCAATATTTTACTGAATAACGGATAACTTGAAATAAAATTTCCTTGTTTAAGTCATAATAAACGAGTGACCGGTGACAAATAATATTATTCCAATTCTTGAACCAATGCATACAAACATCATAAACTTAGGCCGTGTTCACATTGACCTAAACTCGGTGTTGTGTAAGTGTAACTCACACGTAAACTAAACAAAGTTATGTTCCCATTGATAAAACTTAATGTTTACATGTAGTGTAAACCATGTTTTGTCTACATGCAGTCGATACTCGATGTAGGCCTTGTGTAGATTACGTGTACACAAAACTAGGTATTTCAAACATTAGTTTCACCGTGTATATTTAAGGAAGAAACAATTTTTAAATAATATTAATATTTATAACAAATTAGAAAAAAACTTAACGTAGTTTTATAAAGCCTTTATCAAGACTCAAACCAGCATCATTGCCGAACACATAATTCATTTGAAAAATAAGGTCTTTCCGAATCGACTTGACTTGCACAGAAATATTTGCCACTGGTCTTTACTCAAACAACGATTCACACATAAATGCATTACTTAAAAAGTGTGGGGTATTGTTTGTCTTGTATCTCGGATCCGTTAAATTACACTCAAAACTAAAAGAAAACATTTGCCCATCCCTTTGTCGAATACTCCTTGGAGAAGAAATATCATTTGAAGCAAACAAACAAGATAGAAATATAGTGATCCCTTATATCTCAATCCTTCTTCGCCTGCAAGCACGCTGCTGCAGCCTACGTTTTCTAATGCTTAATCGGGACATCTTTATTATTTTTAAACTACTGCAAATCATCACCATGGATTTCATACAGAAGCAACCACTTAACTTAAAAGGGGTGGAAATTTTGTTTATTTATCTGAGCCAGAAATTTTTCCGCGCAAACGTCATATTCCGGGTGTTTTCGATGCTGGTAATCAATTTTTTTTTCAACATTTAACACTATAATGTATGTAGTGTAGTATCTCAGATCCGTTAAAATACAATTAGAAATAAAAAAAAATGTTATCCCCTCCCTTTGTCAAATACTCCTTGGAGAAAAAAAATTTGAAACAAACAGAAAAGATAGAAATGTAGTGAATAAGATCCTTAACATCGCAATTATTTTTCTTCGTCTGTAAGCACGCTGATGGTGAACCTACGATTTAATGCGTAATCGAGACATCTTTAAACTACTGCAAATCATCCAAAAGACTTTCATAAAGGCGCAACCACATTACTTAAAAAAAAAGGGGGGGGGGGTTCTGAGTCAGATTTTTTTCTCGCGCGAAAGTTTTTAATTAGTTTTTTTTCGATGGTACCAATTCAATGTTTAAAACAATAATGTATGGGGAAACTTTGGATTCAGACTATATGTTCATTTTAATCATCTGAATGACTGGCTTTTTTTAATCAAATTGTGGGAAAATACAACTCCCCCCCCCCCTTTTTTTTAATGTCATATGGTTGTTCCCTACTGCTAGAAAAGTTGTTAGAAAATTTGAATTCGGTTCTACGTAATGAACATTTAAATGACATATAGTTTACAAGTGAGAACAAATCTTATGAACAGATAGCTAAACAAGGTGTATAGATGTGAACAAATTTACTGTGAAACTAGTGTACGTTACATTAAACCAAATGTAAACATGTTTACTGTACACGGCGTTTGGTGTGAACACGGCCTTAGTCTCTTCTGTGCACGATTTTATCATTTTTTTCGAACAAATTTCGTATATTCGTCAATTTTTTTTCAATCGGTCAATGTTGTTGTGAAAATATGGCTCGTAATTAAAGTTCGTGTTGTAGCCGAAGTTTAACGATTGTCACCTGTTTGTCAACAAACAACAAAAAAGGATGGATATTGAGCACGTGTTTAACATGTAAAATTAGATAATAGTTTATTTCAAGGACATACATGTGTATTGCGATCACCGGATATTTACGAGATGGGTCACACTGAAGTCACTTTGCATACGGAAAATATGTCGGCGAATTGCTTCCTGGAAAGAAGCAATTAAAATAAAGTAAACTTCTTCTAAATATGAACAAAGTAATGAGTTGTCTTAAGAAAAAAGTATATGTACATAAGTTTTATAATGAAAACTATCCATTGAGTTATAAAAAACATATGCATTATTTTTTTTTAATTTGAGGTTTGTTATGACTTTAATTAAAGGCTCCAAACTGAATTTGAAAGCCATCTATAAATTAAAAAAACATTAGGAACATATGAACGAAGTGAACCAAATAATTATGCCAGATCTTACATGTAAGTGAGTTGCAGTTGCTTAAATTATTTTAAAAAATGCAATTCTTTGCATCTTACGTTACAGCCAGTTTTAGTCTCAGAATTCTGAAAACATAAAGACTACAAACTATTAATCCGATAAACATGCAAATTTTATATATTTTTTTTTTGTTCGATTGATTGTGTCACTGCCAGACACTGTTAACATTGATGACGTAATCGGTAGTTTTCTTTTGTTTCCTTAGTTTTTTTTTGTTGAAACGTTATATATACTAGAAAACAGTTCGACTACAAAAATCCTTGTTTCTATGTTTCAGTTGCTCAACCATAAACTATGTTTGACATCGGACTAATCCAATTGGAGCATATGATGGGTTTTTTTTATATGAATAATTTTTAGTCATGCATTAAAACCTTGCAACTAATAATAGATATTGATATTTATTTAAAAAAAATATATACAAACAGTGCATTATAGAATACCAACAATCACTCTTAGCGCATCATATGAAAAAAAGGAGAAAATTACGGTAAATGAACAAAATAACAAAAAAAAAATACCAAAACATATTAAAAACATATAACATAAATAAAAAAATACAAAGCACCAACTAAAACTTGAATACAGGGCGAAATATGTGAGATTGTACTGTTTAACTTACAGTGATGGTTATTTTCTTTTACGCAATGAACTGTTATGTGAAATTTTGTCTATAGGACAGGATAAAACTTCACTCCTGCCAAGAATATCTTTATTTGAAAAGTCCAAGTAGATTTAACAAGGCTAATAGGGAAATATCAATGGTGGTATTACTCCTATATACACAAAAATGTAGAATTTTGCAGTGCAAAATATAAATCATTGTATTAACATTATCTTTTTATCTCCGAAAACAAATAATAAATTACTGAATATCATATACAAAATAATGTAAGATCATATTACTCAGGAATATCAAGAAATATAGTTCCAGAAACTTATGTTATAATACAATGTCATTTTAGGAGAAATTCGTTGATAACCCCCCTATTTGTATGTTTAAAAACTGCCCTTTATTCCAATTATTATTTAAATGTTATTATTCGCTCCTTTTGATCTTCTTCTCTTTTGGAATTTTATATAGTTGTGTGGCCAGTATAAGGTAACGACACCTTGATATCATTATCCTTTTGGTAAACAATTTGGTGAAAGGAGTAAGTTCAGTAAGCCCCCTTTTTGACCCCAAAATAAAGCAGTTTTACAAAATTGTTAAAATGTAATTTTTTAGTTATCTTTTGGAAAGTAGAATGTTTCAGCTACATAAGTATGGGCTGTGTTTGACAATACAATGCACATATGTCGGGTACTAGCATCACTGAAATCCTCACAATTTTAGCATTTTATTTAAATTTTAGACGGTTTCCGACTTAAATGAAAGTGGCCGTATTTGTCTTCATTCTTTTTATTGAAATGTAAGTTGTATTTGATGATAATACATAACATATATAAAGGTTGAGGATGAACACGGATGCGGTCACTTATATTTTTGACAAAAACCATCTGAAAAGTGACAATTTTTTCATATTTGAAAGATTTTTCATATTTAAGCTTAAATCGGAGCGTTTTTAATGACGAAATCAGTTAAAATCTTTCACATAAACTAATTGAATCAACTGAAAATAGACATTTTCAAGTGTTTAAAAAGTGTCCAAAATCTTTCGTCAGATGGACCTGAAAATTGAGGCCAAAATCGGCCCTTACCGGACCTACTCCTTTGTCTGTTAGGTCAAATCTGTGTACCAAGTAAGGGATAAGACAAGTTTTCTTCATTTGTTGGAATCAAAAAGTTGAAAAGACCAAAATATGACAAGTTATGGTGCGAAATGTACCCTGTTTAGATGTAGTCAACAATGTAATTACCATGATTACATTTTAACATTAAACCAAAATAACAACTTTTTATTCAATTAAGCCAAAACAAAATTTCGACAGAAATACATTTTAGATTACAAAGATTGATATACACTGGGTTTACATTTATTCATTAAAAAGACAACAATTGTCACCTGACAATGAAGATGCTATCCACAACAACTCCAAAATATGAAAATAACGATATGTGGTATGACTATCAGTGATACAACTAACAAATGTCATACCACTTGGACAGTTTATAAATATTTTTTATATAAGTGCGAGGTCATAGGGATGAATTCGCAGAATAATGAATCATACATGAACACATTCAAGAAGGTTGTATGTCCAATTCTCGTATGACTACTTAACATCACTTAACACTTAACTAATTACTTTAGGTCTTCAAAATATCCTTACGCAGCGGATAATTAAAAGATTGAAAAAAATCTAAAGTTAGATATTAATAAAATGCATCCTGGTTGGTTAGCATAAATCATTGATGATTTTTAATTTCAAAAAAGACTGGGAAAGTTCCAAAATCTATAGATTATTTACCCAGAGTTTATAGTTAAACTATTGACACAGTTATAATTTAAAGGCTGTTACATATAGGCATCAACACGTTAAGTCAATATAGTAATATTGAGAATTATTCCTTAGTTTTCAGCTGGTTTTTTTAATTAGAAATTAATAAAAATGAAAAGGCAAAAAGATATTATATATAGAATTATTTTAGGTAAATGTTCGCCTATCTCCTTCAATCACACTAAACACATAAGCAAGATGACTTTTTTCTAAATTATTATTATTATTAAAATAAACTTTATTGATGTAAATAAATCATTGATCCTAAAATACTTTAATGGAAACTGTGTCGAAACTGACTTAGTTTAATAGCAATTTTATTGATAGGAATTAAAAATTTAATTGCAGGTTTAAGAATACCCTTAAACATGGGAAAAGTAATGATGATTGCCTTTGATTTTTTTAACCTGTCTACTAACATGGCTTTTGATGTGGTATGTATTTATATCTATGTCAGATATATATATGTATTATTTGTATTATTTGTTTTATTTGTATTAACACATTTTCACAATTTTTAGTGACCAGCGGTTATGTTTATATAATTTTGATCGTTTAACAAATGAATTAAAACATAAATATTGAGAAAAACACTTCGGAAAGATGGCTCATTTTCGTTTTGAAAGACTTATTTCTTTTAAAGAATTGCATAAAAAAAGCAAATACTCAGGTACAAAATCTGAAGTATGTCAGTTCATAAGAATTTTGAAGATCAGTATATTATAAAATGCTAGATCTAGTAATAAACGGTGGTATCAATTTGACATAAATTACAATTCAAAAAATGCATGTTATGTTTTTCCAGCCAAAGAGTCTTCACTTACAAGATAAAACAAATACTTGTTAGTGAAAAAGTTTTCAGGCAGCATGCAGCATTATGAAAACAAACAACAGAAAATGAATATTCGTTGAAAACTTAAAAGGTCAAACGTAACATTTCTTCAAAACTGGATCTTTTTTCATTTTTTTCTTTCAATCTTTATATATGATATCGTATTATTTCTTAGCATAGATTTGTATTATAATATGATAACATTATTAAAACATTATTGGTAGCTTACTTGATAACAACGACAATGATCATTTTACATACGAATGCTTTTCATCTCTATTTAGGTGAAGTTTTCTTTTAATATTCTTTTTCATACTATTTCCTTGGTTTTAGTTAATATTTGTATAAATGGCAATGCGTATTCTTATTCTAATGTTGATGGAAATTAAGATTTGATACGGATTTAATATTGATATATCGTAATTCACTCTCACCAGAAAAGTCGAATTATAACATACCCCTTTACATGGTTAGAGTATTCACTGGCACAACGATTGCAGAGTAGATCGTGAACTAAACATTTAACAAATAGCTATTAACAAAAAAGGCAACACTGTTTACCAGTCATTAAGGTCATAAATAGACTGAGAGAAAACAAATGCGGGTTACAAAATAAACCAAGGGAAACAAATCAACTATATATGTGAGAAAACTAAAAAATCAAAAGGAACAGGGATTATCTTTCTTTCAACACATGCTTATCCATTTACTATTTTTATTTAATTTATGTTAAAGCAAAATGGATATTGGTTTCATTACAAATTAGAAATTTGTACCAGGTTTTTAACAATAAAATAGATAATAAATTGTTCTCTTAATATCGAATCTGAACAACAGGTTTGAATAGATTTGAGTTTAAATTCTTTTCTGAGCGATTGGGATTCAATGTTCAGTGTTAGAATTCTTGAGAATTTTTTTTTTATCATAATCAAACCATATTTTTTACCTTGAGAGTCTTTACCTGCATCAAGGAAAAGACAAATTTATAGTGCTCGGAAGTAACTTGATTTTTTTTTACTAAAATATCGATATCATCATTTGTCATTTTATTTACCTAGGTTTGATGCGTGATGTAAATTATTGTTATTATATATTTTTAACTTGCGTTTATCATATAATTAAGCTTGATATAGCTTGAAAGCCACAAATTGAAAATATTGTGCATCTGCCCTGATTAGTGCCCGCTCCCTTAAGAAACGAGACGATTTTTATTGAGAAAATATCGATTTTCCCCTCCTAAGTATCATTTAACCCACTTTTTTTGCATGTTGGATATCTTTTTCCACACGTGTACGGTAGTCTAAGCTTGTCATATATCTAGCATAATTTAGCAAATATATGAACCAGCAGTGTTCAAACAAAGCCATGTTTGCAAAAGTTGTATGTATGTCGATACCAGTCTGTTGTATGAATTCACTGAAAGTTTTATAGAAATGAGTGCTAACATCTGATTTTTGCATAACTTCTACACATGATTTAACAAACCTTACTAAAATTGTCCGTTTATAAATTTTGAAATTATTGTGTAACTAAGGTTTCAACTCCCTCCGGCAAAGTTGGCTGTAGATGAATTTGCCTTTTCATTTTAGGCATTTTTGACATATAGCTCTGTTACGGTTGCGGTACTTATACATTTTCAGATTTCAAATGTTTGGCTTTGAGCGTTCCTGATGACGGTAAATGCAGAAAAGCGCTTCGTACGCAAGAAATTATTAAACGTGTTGTTTTCATTTTTTTTCCAAGCACAATCGTTGTTTCTATACAAAATACCTTTAAAATAATAAAATCATAGCACTTACAAGTTAAATTATCTATTTAATGACCAAGAAGGTAGGCATCTTTCTCTTTTTTTCTTTTTTTTTGCCCCTGGAGTCTCGATTTCCTAAGTTATTCTGCTGTTTCTAGCAATATGGAACATTTAGTACATATCTCGGATAGAACGCACTATTGTAAGTTTTATTGAGATATTTGGGTATTTCGAGTTTGTATTTGTTTATGCCACGGTCACAAAGCACATTTAGGCTTTACGGCCTACGTTTAGGTTATCGGCAGGACCAAAACATCTTACCACTTTATTCAAGAAGGATCGATGGTTTCATGTTTTGTAAATATTTGAAAAAGCAAATTCCAATATGAACTCCATTCACGGCTAAAACTGTACTACTCTATCCATCAAGTTAAAAAAGATATATATACCTTAGAATGGAAATTGCATATCCACTACTGTTTTATTTAAATATAGGGCTGTGCGGCATGTTTTCAACGTTAATATACCACGAATTCTAATTACCCTTCCGGAGGACCTGAGATCACCTCTAGTTTTTGGTGGGGTTCGTGCTGTTTATTCTTTAGTTTTCTATGTTGTGTCATGTGTACTATTGTTTGACTGTTTGTGTTTTTCATTTTTAGCCATGGCGTTGTTAGTTTATTTTAGATTAATGAGTTTGGCTGTCCCTTTGATATCTTTCGTCCCTCTTTGCTAAGAGTTTCAACTTACACTAATATTCTGGTTTCCTCCTACTACCTTGACTTTTTCACAGATTTCATGTATATTTACTTGTAACATTACCATGTTATGTCTCTACGAGATAAAACATAGGAGCCAGTATGTCAACAAAATTAGTTATCTATGAATATTATATATCTCTCCAAAAGAGGCTTAGTTTGAAAAAAAACAGCTGTATTTACAAATTGCAACCTGGAAGATAACGCTTAAACAGAGATAATGAGTCCAGAAGTGCCCCATGTGATAACTTTTCAAAGAACAACAATTAGAGGAATGACTGATGATTCAATAATTGGTTTTAAATATATAAGATTAGAAGAATTCCAAGAAAAGAAGGATGCACTTCTTATTAATGGTGGAAAAGATGTATCAGGACTATGAAATGAAGGAGACGACATACAAATTATATTAAAGGACATTTTTAAAAAAAATTACTATATACCAGTGAGGTACAAGCATCATAAATGTGTCAGGTCTATTTTTGTGAAAAGCCAGCACGATATGAAAATACAGGTAAGTATGTGGCAATGCTTAGAGATAAAGAAGACAATAAGCAAACGTAGGATTCTATTCTAAGTTGTCAAGGATACGTGTCAAATAGAAGCCATTTATTTGCAGATGCAAGACATGATATTAGAAGATCACAGCAGTTAATAAATTACAGAACAACACATTTTACTACAAAGCAATCTTACTCGTAGCCAGGGGGTTCGGACGAATCCCCCCCTTGAAACGAAATAAGCACTGTTGAGTCAACGTTCTTTTCAAATTGTGACTGTTAAAGTCGAATTCATGAGTCTGAATATCCCCCGCCCCCCCCCTTTTAGAAATTCCTGGCTATAGGACTGGCAATGTAATGAAAATATGACGACAATGACTGATTTTGTCATGGTGAGGAAGAAAGATAGCCAGCATATGGGAAACAATTAAGACATTGTGTAATCATTTTACATCAGTATCAGAGCAGAAAAGAGAAAACAAATGATATAATAGCTTGTACCAAAGCAGTTCTGGTAACTACAGAAACAGAACAGTTTGAAGAGCGATTCATGTTACAGATATAAAGCGATGGTTCTTTATAAACCCAAATCATTTGGGGATAAAATACAAACAAAAAGATTTAATATAGTTTCAGAGAGAAAATGAAACTCATCAATATAACAAAAAAAAGAAAAATCTACAATGAAAAAAGAATGTAATCGCTAAACAGGATGTGTATGGTAACACCTTACCAAGCTACATGACCCTCACCATACACATGTCTAATGTAAAGACCCATTAGGATACAATAAGAGTATCAATGTTAATATCTGTTCATTGGTAGGGTTGTCGTCTCTTAATTACATTCCCCTTTTCCTTTCTTATTTTATTACATATATAAAACAAATTGGAGATATGACTGCAAACGTATACAAAAAAAAATCTCGACAAACTGGTTGATTTGACATCATAATATCACATGATATTTAATATGTCAAAATGCTATTTATTCGAACAAGAAAATATCTATAATACACAACTATTTCTAAAATAATAAAAGAATACTCCAGCTCGACCTTCAAAACGGACGGATGGACGGACTAGGGGACTAAAATGATACTCTTTGATTTTTTTCATCACTTACGGTAGGGGCATAAACAGATTAAGATCAAAACCCATATTAAACAGTTCAGTTCACAATCACACTTAAATTGCATATTATCTATTAAATTGGTTGTTAAAGATATTTTAAGCAATAAGCCTTCACGAGAAGAAATATCAATGGATTACCGAAAAAACTAATTAAACAAAAGCGTCTGTAAGACAAACTGTTGAATACACAAGAAGTGACCAATCTCTATTAATATCAGACAAATCAAGATAGACATGTTGCAGAGCAGAGCAGCACATTTCACCAAACATTGCTACAGTAGGAAACCATGAGGAGTCCCTTACATACCGAGGAATTTGAAGCTATCGTTATAAAGGTGCTGACGAAAAATCAGATAATGCTGTGAATGTGTATAAAGGACTCACATCGTGAACAACAAGGCAATATGACCAATGTAAATTCAGAAAAACATCACATATCAAACAATACTCCTAATGACAGTTTCTCTCCTCGTATCATCAACGACTGTACAGCTCACGAACAACAACAAAAACAATACTTTATTTTAAGAGGGTTACACAGTTTAAATATCAGACAAACGTTTGCATATAGATGATGTAGAAGCATTGAAATAACACACCTACATTTTATTACAGAATAGTCACACAAGAAAGGGCCTTATTTTTTATCTGAACTTTCATCTAAATCTATTTTAAATAAACACCAATTTATAAACTTGGGTAATCTATTTGTTATGTACAAAATGATATTTGATAGTATTTATCAAGCATCACTGTGTGGCGAAAAGTATAGAGTGCAGAGACTAAATGATTAACCATTGTGGTTTTTTTTAAATAGTCGGAAAGGTATTTTAATCATATAAGAATATAATTGTGTATAATCCCGCAATTTTCAGCAATGCACTTTCCTATATTCTACCATCCCATACGAAGACATTGACAGTCTCCTGTCGTATCGACGGATGTAACCCAGGGACAACAGATGCATTGATATACCATAGGTGAAGTTATATGTCTGTTGCCACAATCAGTCAGTATGTACCCTTCTCTTCTGAAAATATTAATGAAAATAAACTGAATTATACATATAATTTTAAAAGGATAGTAACGAAAACATTTAATGTAAGAGAATATTTTTTTGAAGACCTAACGTTAGTTCAAACTTTTTACAATTGATTCATAACCCACATTTTAGTCACTCAGACAAACAATGAGGTCGCTTACGTTTTCATGTTAATATTACAAAATAAGCGTCACCCACTTGTCATGCTTCAACTTCCGTGCAAATCCAAACTCGATCTAAACTTTCAAATAAGTAAACAAGTTGCAACCTATAAACTTTCAGATCAGATCACGATATCAGTGTCTTTTGATCAAAAACTAGGATATGAATTGTCTCATGAGCTGTTAGACAGACACATTATATCGGTCAACCAAATCGTGATGATGCCAGTAGATATTGTGACATGTCGGATAGTTCATCCACAAAAGTCACCTGAGGGAGATTTTTTTTTTCAAAAGACTCTTGTTTTATAGTATTCCAATACTGGTGGAGATTTGTTTCCCCGAGGGTATCACCAACCCAGCAGTCAGCACTTCTGTGTTGACTTGAGTTATCATTGATATGTTCATAATAATAAATTAACTGTTGACAAAACTTTGAATTTTATTAAATACTAAGGCTTTTCTACCTCAGGAATAGAGTACCTTATCTGTATTTGGCCAAACTTTTAGGAAATTTTGATTCTCAATGCTCTTCAACTTTGTACTATTTTTGGCCTTTTAAACGGGTTTTTTTCGAGCGTCACTGATGAGTCTTTTGTAGACGAAACGCGCGTCTGCCGTTAGTGTAAATTTTTAGTCCTGGTATCTATGATTAGTTTTTTATTCTTATTTATGTAGATGCTTTATGTTAACATGAATTTGGGTAATGTATAAATAGGGAAATATAAAATGTCGGTTGAGCCATGTAACCAAACACATATTGGATTGATTTGGTTTAGAAAATTTCAATTCTTACAATATAACAGTGGTAATAACGATTCAATCATATGTCATCCAGAGAATAATGATAATGTATTACTTACTGACAGATTTTAAGACGATTGTCACTTCTACCTGTATCAATAGCGAACACATTCTTTGGCTGCTGTCCATGGCAATTACGGAGGTACGTCAACGGAATCAAAGACCTTTTAACACGACTGCCTGCAAAATAATGTTACAATCAATGCAGTTCTTTTTTGTATATTGTGTGTACCGATTCCATATGATCACATTAGTCAATTGAAGATATGTAAATAATGAAATAACACAACAGGAATTGCATTGAAAACAACTCTCCCTTTATTTTATTTTAACATTTTTTGAGTTTTTAAAGCAATTATTTTTCTCGCACATCGACTTTAGTTATATAACGGATTTGTTAAGGATTCAGCACGCCCCGGCCGTGGGATTTTCTTGTTCGCCCATTTGTGGCCTTCGGCTGTTTTCTGCTCTTTGATCGGGTGGTTCTTTCTTTGACACATTTCCCATTTTCATTCTCAATTCTATACATAGTAGTGAATGTTTGGTAATAAAACGTCAAATAAAGTACAAGTAGTCGAGGTACACGTATAAAAAGCCAAAGAAAGTAGTCGAAGTCCACACATAAACAGTCAAACATAGCAGTCAACACCTTAGTATAAAAGTCAAACAAAGTATTCAACGTTCACGTATAAACGGTCAAAGTCAATGTGTAACATTCAAATATAGAAGTCAGAGTCCATATATAAACAACCAAGCTTAACAGTCAAACACAAAAATCAGAGTCCATATATAAACAACCAAACTTAACAGTCAAACACAAAGTCAGAGTCCATATCTAAACAACCAAACTTAACAGTCACACACAAAGTCAGAGTCCATGTATAAACAACCAAACTTAACAGTCAAAAACAAAGTCAGAGTCCATGTATAAACAACCAAACTTAACAGTCACACACAAAGTCAGAGTCCATATATAAACAACCAAACTTAACAGTCAAAAACAAAGTCAGAGGAGTCCATGTATAAACAACCAAACTTAACAGTCACACACAAAGTCAGAGTCCATATATAAACAACCAAACTTAACAGTCAAAAACAAAGTCAGAGTCCATGTATAAACAACCAAACTTAACAGTCACACACAAAGTCAGAGTCCATGTATAAACAACCAAACTTAACAGTCAAACACAAAGTCAGAGTCCATGTATAAACAACCAAACTTAACAGTCAAACACAAAAATCAGAGTCCATATATAAACAACCAAACTTAACAGTCAAACACAAAAATCAGAGTCGATGAAAAAGCAGTCACACATAATTATCAAACATCAGGTATAATCCTTTAATCATAGTAGTCGGAGTTCATGTATAAAGAGTCAAATACAGTAGTCAGAGACGAGGTATAAGGAGTAAAACATAATAGTCAGAGTTCAGGTATAAACAGTCAAACATAGTGTCGATACGTAATCAAATTCCGGATATTTAATGACAAATAAACAGAAAAACACATATCAGTAAAACTCCTGGCTTAAAGAAACAAACACTGGAGTGCATTTCCGAGATTCAATCAACAGATAATGAAATATTATATAGTATTTTACTTGTCTATAACATAAGAAGTGTTATTTCAGTTTAACGTTAGTGGTTCAAAACTTAAGCTGGTATCTTCTTAATCTTTTAAAAAAATGTTTTTTTAATTATTTTTCCTTTCATTTATACTTTTTATGGAAGACCATCCTAAGACAAGTTCAAAAAATAAATTCATTTGTAATATCTCGTGTTCTTACTTTTAAAGGTCTCCGTTAAAAGACCTTTTATATGTTAAAATAGCATTTTCCCCTATTATCAATATTTGATAAACAGCAATCAAACTTTTCTATAATTGTAGGGTATTCATCTTTTACGCATGTGCATCTGGTGGTTTAAAATATGAATCATTAGTGTGATTTTTTCAGAACAGAGTGTAATTGCCATCCATTCAAACAAAGAGTTTACCTGCAGGACCTGTTATGTTCAATACTTCAGCATCCTGTGGTATCTTCTTTTCCTTATACACAGGGTATTTAAAGTCCTGATAAAACTCTTTCAAAGCCCCTTCAAGGGAATTGTCGTCAATAACTTCATCCAGGTTAATATAATACATTTCCTTCACCACTTCTTTGTTGTCACTATCTATTGTGTTATCTCCCTTGTTCTGTAAAAAAATTGTAATTATTCACAAGTTCACATAAACAAGCGCATTAAACATTAGTTGTGAATTACGGTAAGATTAAAAGACCTTACAAAAAGAGGGACGAAAGATACAAAAGTGACAGTAAAACTCATAAATCGAAAACAAAATGACAACGCCATGGCTAAAAATGAAAGAGACAACAAACAAGCAATAGTACACATGATACAACATAGAAAACTAAAGACCAAGCAACATGAATCCCACCTAAACTTGGGGTATATCAAGTGGTTTCAAATTCTGTTTACATATTCTGATATTCTGACGACTATAACATTTAAAATAGTGTTAATCTATTTCTTACCCAGCTGTGGATAAATCCCTCTGTAACTTGACCAGCATCTCCTGCAGTTTTTCTCTCTATGTCCCTGAGTCTACATTGCTTCACGGAAGGAAGACATTTCATCTGCTGACCCTGTAATGAAAACATACTATTTCAAAAGATAATAAACTTTTTGCAGTGTTAATTTCACTGAATAACCATTGGGTACATGTATATCATTAAATCCTCTATACTCTTCAACGAACCAAAAAATAGTCTTTTGATGTAAGATCAGGAATAAACTTAAATGATAGGTCAAAACTTATGTCTAAATTTACAAACATTCTCGAAACTGCACTTGTTTTTTTAAGTTTTCATTTCATTCATGAATAATTACATTAGATGTATGTATGTTTCATTATTATACTTTATTCTGATTGGCTAACTGCACATCATGTGTTATTCATTAAGCAATTACATTACTCAATAAAACTTATCATTTATGATAACACATGGTCCAACAATAAAATACACATGTGAAATAAATAAAAAAAAATGATAAAATTCGTTTTTAATGACCATAGCTAAATAATGTAATTATAAGTATTGAATGCCTCTTTTTGTAACTTCATAGGGTTGTTTAAGCGTTGACCGTGCGCACATTTTTAGATGCGCTTCATACAAAATGCACTTTGGTCAATATAAAAAAAAAGATGTGGTATGATTGCCAATAATACAACTGTCCACAAGAGACCAAAAGGACACATACATTAACAACTATAGGACACCGTACGGCCTTCAACAATGAGCAAAGCCCATACCGCATAGTCAGCTATAAAAAGCTCCGATATAACAATGTAAAACAATTCAAACGAGAAAACTAACGGCCTTATTTGTATAAAAAAA
This sequence comes from Mytilus galloprovincialis, assembly GCA_037788925.1. NCBI lineage: Eukaryota > Metazoa > Mollusca > Bivalvia > Mytilida > Mytilidae > Mytilus > Mytilus galloprovincialis. The sequence continues at coordinate 8,889,520 of CM075340.1, read as the reverse complement.
ATGAACGAAAAACAAATATGTAACACATAAACAAACGACAACCACTGAATAACATTTTGTACAGGCTCCTGACTTGGGACAGGCGCATACATAAATAATGTGGCGGGGTTAAACTTTTTAGCGGGATCCCAACCCTCTCCTAACCTGAGACGCTTTTACACTCCAATGAAGTTACAAAAAGGAGAATTCAATTCTTAATGTTATTTGATTTAAAATAATTGCTTTGACATTTTATGATAGATATAGAATGTTTCCTTGTCTCTACATACATGTAAAAACACTTCATATCAGATAATTATACTATATTTTTTTGGATTAGATGAATATCGTGAGCGTACCTAGTGAATATAAATCCGAAAAGGTGTTTAAAATCCAATGAATTTTAAAAAAAGTATTTTCATAGTGTTGATATGAATTATCTTCTATATTTCATTTCAACTTTTATCCTTCAATGTTTCCAGAGGTTATGTTATTGAAGTTTTTGTCAGTGAATAATCTTATCCTTATTCCTAGAAGAAAATTTGCACAACTTTTAATAAATGAGGACGTCGTCCTATAATTTGCTGTTAGCACTTTGTTACCAACAGGATCTGAATTACATGAAGACAAATCATAACAACCGTTTTTATATGATATGGGTCCCAAAACGACCGTAAACAGATATTCTTTATATTGACTGAGGCAATCAGAATTTTTAAATCAAATAGAAAATATTGTTTTCCGAATTCATTGTTGGCTTCTCTTGGAAGATAGTTATAGTTAACATTAGCAGTTCAGTGATTGTTTTTCAAGATTGTCACCACGTTTAAATGTGTAAGTAATGAAAGTGGTGGTAATGAATCAGCATTTCTAGGTTATAATGTTGTTGTTAATCATTGTTATTTACAAACCTGACGGAAATCTTGAAGAAGGTACGATTCCATAACATCATTATGTGCTGGAGTGTGAATTTTTACTGTATTCTCTTCTAAATTCGTCTCTATGTTCTCAAAATATTTGGCATTCCCGTCTATAACGTGATAACCAAATTTCTATTAAAAAAAAACAAATATTTTGTATTACAAAAACAATTGAATGGAGACTTAACGGGTCAGAACAAGAAAATAAATAGAAATCGATTTTAATCAAAAAGGTAAAAAAAATTATAGAAGAATCAAATTCAAAACAAAAGTGGATCAGAAGAGTATATTTATCTTTGAATAAACAATATAATACGAATGCAGTTTATATAGGGTAACGGGAACCATTAATCACAGAGACATAAAACATATGACAAAATGTATTTATGAATTGCTTTTTTATTCTTTGACTTGATTTAGCCTTTACTTGCAATTTTATATGAAATATGTCAGATTTGTGAAATAGAACCAATCCAATCATAGACATGATTGCGATTAAATAAATCCTCATTAGTTACAGCTTGATGTAAAACACCATCAGAAAATTACAAACATTAAGTCTCAAACATTTATCGCTTATCACAGAAGTGATAGCGTATAAGAATGTATGAAAATAAATTGTTAGCGCACACAATTTATTCAAGTCATGCATGGAACGTATGCGTGCTCCTAAAATGAAATTAACATACCATATCCATAGAAGCCGTGACAACGGAAAGGAATACAGCGTTTATCAGAATCATCAGTGAATGGTTCATTGTTGAATTCTTTCTGAAAAATGTCAAAAAACATTAGGGAAAACAAATCAATAAACTAAAATTTACTCCAAAATTTACTCACAATTGCAGTTTAACACTTGCGTTCTTATCGATTTAGGTTATCATCATGAATTTAATAAAGTAAATTATACTACATCTGATTTCCATGTCGACAGACTAAACATCAAGAAGTACTAAGTTGTAAGTGGAAGGTCGAATTTACACCTCAATAAAATCTCAATTTTAATTCGGTACATAAAGGTATAAAAAAATTATAACAAATGAATTTATATCTATATATAAATTTTGTCAGAATGAAAATTTGAACCTCTACAATTTAGTTTATCAATGTTTGTTATTATTTTTCGATTTATTGGAGTTGACTAAAAATTCAGGTTATTTTTAACAAAGAAAAGGTAAATTAATCTAGTTCATCTAAAGTTTAATACCTCTAGTTAATATCATTTTAGAATTCGGATTCCCTTACCCTTTTCAGTCTTTCCACAAGTTCCTTATGGGAGAGGCGTCGTTGCTTAAATACTGCCGGTCCAGGATGCAAAATATTTTTCGAAGTAATTTTATGCCACTTATGTATGGAGGAGTTAATTTGAATATATTTCAAGCAAATACAAGTGGTCATAAGATATTTGGACACGGAAGATCTCTTGTAAGAATAATATCATCCAAACACGTTTCTTCCTAGTATTCCACGAAAAGATAATGAGAACTTGCTTATGAATCATGTTATATTCTGCCAAAGAAATTATGTATATATTCTTATACGAATACAAAATCATTCCGACCATTTTAATAAGGTATCGGTTTTCAGACATCAACGCAGTACCATGAACATGTTTGCCCTATTTTTTATGAAATCGACCATTGTTAAAGTAATAATACATTCTGAATAATCTTTTATTTACCAAGCATCTGACTTAAAACTAAACGTTAATTATTGTATAGCAGACAATTAACTACATTAGTACTTTGACATACCGGCAGGCAGTATGAATGCTTTGACAGGAATCTTGGATTTCATCGTGGTGAATAAAAACTTAAAGGCCACACAGCGCATCCATACCAAGTTGGATAATTTTTAAAACTTAAGTTATAAAAAAGAAGATGTGGTATGATTGCAAATGAGACAACTCTTCACACGAGACTAAATGACACAAAAGTTAACTACTGTGGGTCATCGAACGGTCTTCAATGATGAACAAAACCCATACCGCATAGTAAGCTATAAAAGGCCCCGAAATAACAAATGTAAAACAATTCAAACAAGAAAACTAATGGCCTAATTTGTGTACAAACAAATGAACAAAACACAAATATGTAACACATCAACAAACGATAACCACTGCATTACAGGCTCCTGGTTTGGGACAGACACATACATATAGAATTTGTCGGGATTAAACACGCTAGCGGGATCCCAACACTCCCTAACATAGGACAGTGTAACTGTACAACATAAGATCGAACTATAAAATCAGTTGATAAGGTTTAACTCATCAGATTATGTCCTTTTTTATTTCTTATTCGGATGATTGTGTCACTGCTACAAATTTTTCCAATTGATGTTGCAACCTCCATTGATGATGTAACATTAATTTTGGAAATGTGCTTTGCTAATGAATGTAATTGATAACACATTTTAAACTCTGCTTAGACAGATGTAGAACATTTTAAGTATACAAGAAATATAACTTAGAATTCTTATATAAAACGTGAAGGTCCATGACGAGGGAAAGTGTTTACAATAGGCTATTTGCCAATTCCCGTAATTGACTCTGTAATTAGAGATCCCTTCTTTTAGTTGTCTCCCTTATGAGGGACATAAATTTATATTTACAATGGAGAGCTACCAAAAAGAGAAAATTTACCTCTGCGTAATGTGAGTCATTTTTAAAGTTTTCAAATCTTTTAAATTACATTAACCTGTTGTTCAGCTAAATACTTTTGACATCAGAAATTATTTTTCATGAAAAATGAGATAACCGCCAATACATCACTTTCAGTTCATCATGTTTTGCGTTGGCAAAAGCAATTTTTGTCCAGTATGGAACCAGTCTACGATTGACAAAGGGAAGTAATTTGTTTTAAAAGTGTGAAATAACAGAATCAAATCGATAATTGGCAAATGGACTATTGCAAAGTACAAATGGCACAAAAGGGGTTTTGTTTCTGTAGAAAGGGAAGAAAATAAAACTGTAATTAATATTTTAATGTCTTATGAATAGCAAAATGAAATAATACTCTACCTTTGCCGCTTGTATTATTAATATAGGTAGTGAAATAATTTTTTATGAGTTGAAATGTTATCAAGTGGTCATAAGTGAATTAGTAAAGGAAGTTCGGTGTAAGTATTAAAAACATCACTTTTCTATATGTATTTTTCATAACATTTTTTAAAAAATAATTCATACTATCCTCTAATACTAATTCAAAATAACATCCTCCTTGTTAATAATCATTTATAAAAGTAAAAAGCAAATATTCAATTTTTATATTACCGACTTTTGACTTCGGAATTAATATTTTTGTAACAGGTTACCTTCACTGTGGTACTCGATCAAGCAGGTGATGCGTAAATAAATAAATTCAAGATTTTTGAAGGAAAGTTAACTGTTTAAATGATTTCTATACATGACTACATCATCGGAAAATAGTGAATGTCCCCCCAAATTGCACCGATTATATATTTCATTTTACTTTTTGTGACTGCTCGTAATTGACCGAGTACCAGGATGTCCTAACACAGAGCATGTAAAGTGTCGAATAATTGTAAAACACGAAATCAAAAGTCGTTATATGAAAATGGTCTATTTAATAGGGGATCCCGTAGATTTTAAGGGGTATACTAAGATATCTGTTATCCGAATCCAACGCAACACTATGAAAAATTCTGACATTATTTTGTCAAGCAATTATAATGATAAGATATCTGCATTGACAAAATCTAAAACAACTGTTTTCTAATTCGGTTAAAACGTTTCAAGAATGTATGAGATAAAATTGAGAATGGAAATGGGGAATGTGTCAAAGAGACAACAACCCGACCAAATAAAAAACAACAGCAGAGGGTCACCAACAGGTCTTCAATGTAGCGAGAAATTCCCGCACCCGGAGGCGTCCTTCAGCTGGCCCCTAAACAAATAGAGTATTTTCCGTGCCAATTTTAAATGTATATTATTCATTTGAAAGTGAAAGCTGTAATATTTATAAAAAGGAGATGTGGTATGATTGCAACCAAGAAAACTCTCTATTAAAGATCAAATGACACAGAAATTTACATCTATAGGTCAACCCCCGGCCTTAGTTTATTATTCTTATTTCGCCTCCGTAAAAATTAATGTGTTTCAGTTTTTCAAATACGAGATCACACAAACATGTAGACATCACCTGTTCAACTTATATATGCATTGTAAGGTATAATTCAAGTAACAACTGCCTATCATAAATACGTTACAATATTTAGCTATATAATGATTAACTCAATATAACTTTTTCTTTTTAGTTAATCTTCATTAGGAACGCTCCAAATTAAGTTTATAAGTCTATATGACCAAATGGGACCTTACTATTATGGCGAAATGCATTATAGGTTAATTGTTGCACAGCTTCGATAATATGTGAGTTACACTGGTTGAGACTATTTAAAAAAAAATAGTGAATAACCAGTTTAAGTTCTAGAATTCCTAAGACATAAAGTATACAAATTCTAAATCCGATAAACGTGCTAGCTTCATATGACTTATTAATTTTGCATTCGATTGATTGTGTTATTGCGACAAACTTTTTCGCTTTCATGATGTAAACTGCCATTTTATTTTTTTACATATGCTTTGGCAAATTAAAACAAGGGTTTAAACAAGGTAAACTATGCCTTGTCTTTTTTCAAATATATAAAAAACTGACTGTCCTTGCATGATGAGGGAAAAGTGTAAATAATTGTATAGTGTAAAAGGCATATGAGGGTTTCTGTTTCGGACGAAAGGGTAGATATAGAAACAATATTAACATTTTTATGATTTATGCAAATATTTTATGCATGTTCAGGACAAAGCTACAAATATAAGAAGAGGTGATATGACTGCCAAATGAGACAACTCTCCATCCAAGTCACAAGTTGTAAAAATCAACCACTATAGGTCAAAGTAAGATCTTCAACATAAAGCATTGGCTCAAACCGAACAGCAAACGAAAAAGGGCCCAATAAATGACTAGTTTAAAACCATTGAAACGGAAAAACCAATGGTCTAATCTATATAAAAAATAAACAGAAACAAGAAACACTCATGAACCACATCAACAAACGACAACCACTGAACATCAGATTCCTGACTTAGGACAGGTGCAAACAAAGGTAGCGGATTTAAACGTTTAAATATGTATCAACCTACCATCCTTACCCGACAATAATGTAACATCACAACATAGAAAGACACACTATAAAATTTCAATTCAAATAGCTTTACTCAATCAAAAGAAATATTAACACAAGAGAACCAATAAAATAAGGGGTGACATGATAAACATTTTTAAAATGATAACCATGACCTTGAACAAAATTCTACCAAATAGAATTATGTACAGAAGTAAATGATAATATTTTTTGTACGGTATACAGTAATGGAGAACGGAAATAGTTTTTTTTGTTCATAGTACGAAAACAGAAGTGAAAATGTATAATCATACCAGACAATGTAGCATAGCTGGTATATATGAAAAGAGAGAGAGAGAGACGAGATGAAACACTTAATAGGTAAACATTAAATAGCAAACAAGCATCACAATTTGTATCAACACGAATTTACGATTTGAGAGTACTCGCAGCTACTGAAACCTAGTTAAAAGTCAAACACAATTGATAATAACATATCATGCATCAGAGACTAAATTCAAATGCCCAAGGATTTAGTTTTTTAACGTCATGGACAGTAAAAGAAGATTATTCAATGCCAAAAAATAGAAGTATCGACAGGCAGAAGGATAGTTCAGAGTTAACCTCTATATAGAAAAAAATTAACGGTATAATTTGCTGCATAAGCATCTTCAGAAGACCTTCAGTAATTTATTTGACGAGGTATAAAGAGATATTAAGTCGTCATACGAGCATTGGACAAGAGACCTTCTTCAATGTGATCGTCTATGGTTAAGTATTCTACGAATTCATCTCTATCAACGCCCTGTGAAAAAAAACCCAATTCATTGGAAAGAAACCTTGCACCTACAAGCATGATAATTCTGGTCACTTTTTAGAATTAGTAATATATGTTTACTTGGAGGCAATTGTTATAAATTCGCTGAACACTTGAACGGAAATTGATGAACTTTCATTCGTTAAACACTATAAGGTAATCCACTTATGTCTACTTAATGCTACTTGAAACCTCATCGAATTTATCATTGCAGACTTCCCTTATTGTTATGAAGAAAATATTTAAAGCTTGATTACTACGAAAAATGTTAGGAGCAATATTTATTAAAATATGCTAGTTAGTATAGGTGAATGTCACATATGGTTTCATACAAAAGGGTTGAAAAAAATAATCACTTGAATTCGACAGTTGTAGGAAAATAATCCTACTATTAATAGATGTAAAACATTTCGGAGTCATAAAAATATATCTCAAAGCATCACTAGTCTTTTTATTTGTTGTTTCTATAGAAAATTTAGGAAAACTTTAGATTACATGGTTACTAAAGCTTGAACACAGGACAAAAACATTGAGATTGCATTGTTTTACTTTGAGTGATGGTTATTTTCTTATCTGCAATGACATGTAGTGTAAAATTTTGTCTATAGGACAGGATAAAACTTCAGTCATGCCCAGAATTTCTTTATTTGAAACAAGGATACATTCTTCTCAATGTTTGGGAAAGTGCAAATAAATTAAACAAGGCTAGAAGGGGAATATCAATGTTGGTATTATTCCTATATATAGAAAAATGTAGAATTTTGCAGTGTAAAAAATAAACAATTTTATTAACATTATCTTTTCGTCTCTGAAAATAAATGATACAATCCGCTGAATTTCATTTGCAAAATAATGTAAGATCATATTACTCCGGTATAACATTCAAATGTAGTCCAAAATACTTAATTAACTATACAATGTCCTTTTAGGTGAAATTCGTTATAAATCCGCCTATCTGTATAGAACAAAACTGCTCTTTGTTCCAATTATTATTTAATATAACTGTACGCTCTTTGAATCTTCTCTCCGGGAGTAACATAGTCAGTACGTCGGTGTTAGCTCTCAATACTTGTGTGTCCGGTCAAAGGTAACGAAATCTTGATAGTAATATTACATTGGTAAACGGTTTGGTAAAATTTGTTTGTTTTATGTACCAAGTCAGGAATAGGACGGTTATTTTTCACTTGTTGGAACCAAATTTTAGAAAGGCCGAAACAGGACAAGTTATAGTGCATGTACCCTGTTTAGATGTAGTCACCAATGTAATAACATTTTTACATTAAACCGAATGAACTAATCTATTAAGCCAAAATTCAATTTCGACAGAAATACATTGTAGATTACAAAGATTGATATGAATTGGGTTTACATTTATTCATTAAAAAGACAATAATTGTCACCTGACAATAAAGTTGCAATCCACAACTCCAAAATATGAAAATAACGATATATGGTATGACTATCAATGATACAACTTTCATCCCAAGGAATGGGATGCTATCAAATGTTCACAAATATATTAATTCTTCGTTAGTTTTTAATAGTTCAGACCTGACGAAATAAAGCCATAAATCTAGCTACCTATTCATTGAACAACTTTAACAAAGACACAGTCATTAAAAATGTGACCTGAATCATCATGTGTGTAGGTGCAAGGTTTCTTTCCAATAAATATGGGTTTTTTTCACAAGGCATTGATAGGGAGGAATTCGAATAATACTTAAGCATAGACAATCACATCAAAGAAGGTTTCTTGGAGAATGCTGGTATGACTACTTCATATCACTTTACACCTCTTTAAATTAATAACTGATGTTCTTCAAAATATGCTTATATGTCTGTGTCATTTTGGTCTTTTGTGGATAGTTGTCTCATTGGCAATTATACCACATCTTCTTTTTTATATTATATGGCGAATAATTAATAGATCAACAGAACTTTCTTAAGTTAGATATTCTCAGAAGCAGAATCTGCATCCTGGTTGGATAGCATAAAAGAATTGATGATTTCTTTCGTTTCGAATTTGAGAAAAGACTGTAATGGGTAAGTAGTTTCGACATCTATTGATTATTTACAACAGTTAATAATCGGACCATTTACACAGTTATAATTTAAATGGTATCACATATAGGCTTACAAATGTTTGATCAACATTGTAAAATTAAAAATTATTTAAGAACTGTTTATTGGAAGAAAACAAAATGATATAATAAAAAGATAAAACGTTGTTTTTTTTATAAAATTATTGTTGGTAACTGATCGTCTATCACCTTCTTTAGCACTTCAATCCACCATTTTCTACATTTGAAAATGCCTGCACCAAGTTAGAAATATGACAGTTGGTGTCTATTTGTTTGTTTTATCATGATTTTGCCATTTGGTAAGGGACTTTCCGTTTTTGAATTTTCCTCAGAGTTCTAGTCAGTATTTTTGTGATTTTACTATTTTTATAAGCAAGTCTGACTAGTTTTTGAATTAAGATTTTCTGCAAATAAATATCCTTCTTGTAAATAATATACCTTCAATGAAAACCGTGTCTAAATTGTCTAAATTCTAAAACGATTTGATTATTAAGAATTAAGCATTTTAATTTTCATTGCAGATTTGAAGATAACCATTCGACATGGGAAGGATAATGATTATTGTCTTTGAATTTTTGTTCTTGTCTGCTGCCATGGCTTTCAATATGGTATGCATATTTTGTCCTTAAAAGCCTTTGTCTTGTATTATTTCTAATTTTAGTTTCTTGTGTATTATTTGGAGTTTAGTATGACGTCCATAGTCACTGAACTAGTATATATATATTTGTTTAGGGGCCAGCTGAAGGACGCCTACGGGTGCGGACTTTCACTTTCCATTGAAGACCTATTGGTAACCTTCTGTTGTTGTCTGTTCTATGGTCGGGTTGTTGTCCCTTTGACACATTCCCCATTTCCATTTTCAATTTTATTCTATGTTAGATCTTTAACAAATTGAACACATGTCTGAAATACATTTTGTATTATGCATTATTTGTTTTATCTGTATTAACTCATTTGTACGGAAGCGTATTAGCGCAACACAACTCAAACATTCGCGACATAACGCAAACATGGCTTTCCATACTTTTAAAAGTCAACTGTAATGATTCTAATTTCGAAATTGATGCATGTTCCCTTAAACTAATGATAACTGTTGTCATGTTTCTCATGTATAAATTGCATTTTGAGCTCAAATACAAAGGAGTAGGTCCAGTAAGACCCCTTTTTGGCCCCAAAATATAGCAGTTTTACAAAAATGTTAAAATGTAAACTTTTAGTTATTTATTGGAAAGTAGAATGCTTCTGCTTCATACATATCGGCTGTTTTTGACAATACAATGCACATAGATCGGGTACTAGCATCATTAAGTCATGCTAAATTACTAAAATCATCACAATTTAAGCATTCTTGTTAAAGGACAAGGTACGATAAGGCCCGTTTTTGGCCCCCTATTTTATCATTTTCTAAATTTTGTTTCTTAATATTGAAATGTAAGTTGTATTTGATGATAATACATAACATATATAAAGATTGAGGATGAACACGAATGCGGCCACTTTCATTTTTGACAAAAATAATCTGAAAAGTGACATTTTTTTTTTTGCATATTTGAAAGCTTTTTTAATGACTAAATCAGTTGAAATGATTCACATAAACTAAATAAATCAACTGAAATAGACACGTAAGTGTTTAAAAAGTGTCTTTCAACTGATGAATCTGAAATTTGAGGCCAAAATCTGCCCTTACCGGAAAATTGATAAAACAGGGTTTTCTGGAGAGGTGGGCTTCCCTTCGGTGTCATACAAAGGAAGTTCAGAGACCCAAAACTTGCAACAATAGGGAAAACCCGCTGTCTTACTTCTGGTTTCATGTCCAGTTGAAGTCGAAAATCTTGAAATGACGTATTTTTGGTCAAAATGGCATATAGTTGAGATTTCTGAATCAATATCAGAGTCACTCCCATCTAACAAATGTTGGGGTCAATTTGTTAATTGGGGTCCACTCTACATGCCGATTCCAACTGGATACCTTTATCAGCATCCCTGGGTCTTCGGGGTCACAAAATAGGACAAAACATTGTCAAAATTGACGCCTTTTGCACCTTGTTCAACTTTGCTGCAATCATTATTTTTAGCAACTTGGTGGAATGAGTGGAGGAAGAAGGGCATCAAAAACGTCAAAAGTAGAAAAACTTAAATTTTTGGTCTGTGTTTCTTAAAATTTAAAAGCGTGCGCCTATGTGACTCGTCTCTCTCTCTCTCTCTCTCTCTCTCTCTCTCTCTCTCTCTCTCTCTCTCTCTCTCTCTCTCTCTCTCTCTCTCTCTCTCTCTCTCTCTCTCTCTCTCTCTCTCTCTCTCTTTGTTTGATTTTGAATACCCACTGTACAAGGAAAAGAAGATACCTCAAGATACTGAAGTATATAATATACCTCGCTCCACAAGCAAAAAAAGTTCTGTGTTTCAATTAAGAATCTGGTAGCTTTAATGAGTTTGTATGTCCCCAAGATTACCCTTTTATTTTTTTAATTATGTATTTTCAAATATGTAGTCCTCGAATATCAGGCAGAGATACTTAACTTACCTGACAATGAACGTGGACCTTGATTGTCAGTCGAGAACACTTTTTTCAAAAATCTAAACGTGAATAAGGGCTTTCAAATTAGACAAGAAATGATAGTTTGCATTATATGTTTGGAAATTAATATTTTTTGCAATGACATGTATAATCATGTATGCTTCTAAAAATAGATTAGCATCCTGCAATTATACTGAAAAGATGAGTAGATGATCATTTCTGTACACTAAAAATAAATACTTCGTGTTCAGAGATCCTTGTTTAATTCCTACAAGAAGGTAACACCTACCGAAACGAAAGCTTATTTTTATAAGCTAGAGTTAGAGGAGGGGATAAGGTCTCTGCGCAATGCTAGGTGGTGTTGTCGTAGAAGTTAGAAAATAAAGTACAGGTTCCAGCCCCGGCGCCGGGGAGGAAGTAACGAATCAAATCTACTCTAACATCGTTAGGTTGATTTTCTAGGCACTTTATATATATATATATATATGCCCAAAAACGAGTCAACAAGATTGCGATAGGTGAATATACTTTTTTCATTGATCCTTCAATCTTAGTATTTCAAACTCAACCTTTAGCAATCAACAAAAAACCAATCAATAAGTTAAGTATCTCGAATATGAGAAAGCGTTTCCCTAATAGAACATCGGTTATCGGAATAATTGATCACATTATGCTTTAAACATGAAACTTGGCATAGTGGCAAACTTGGAAAAGCTTAACGGTTGTATACAAAATTCAGATATGACGACACGAAAAATCATCAAATATGGCCGACATAAGGTACTGAGGATATAACATCATTCACTAGATGAAGTCGTTCAATTTTCATAAGTTAAGAAGATGTCATAAACTTAAGGAACTTCAACTTCGATATGTCAATCATAATTTCAAACATATAACGTAATGAAATATTGAAAATCGATTTTTCAAAGACTTATCTTCAATCGATAAAAAAGTCTCTTCTTTTTCAGAATTATGATGGACAGCAATACTTTTTCAAGTCAATATATATTTTACTCTCTGAAGAAAGTCGTAATTAAAAGGAAAGTGCGCAACACGATCAATTAAGCAACAAGTCCTAAAAATAAACACACGTACACACTCTTTGTTAAGTAAGTGGTTTACAATATTTTCATTTTTTTATTTTTCAGACCAGTAAAAAGAAACGGAGAGTGGGTATTCGGGGCTGATTGTAATAATGTTAGTATTGATTCGCCACTTGTTTATCATTGCATCTGTTGTTCTGGGATAAGATTCATCAATCTGGCAAGCAATAATTGTCGCTGTACAAGAATGTGATGGTCGAAAATATGAAGTGAAATACTACCGATAAAAGGAACATGCAAAATTATATTTCATTTGAATAAACTATTTTAGCAATTGGTGTATTTTTTTATCATCTGGGTTATCATCTATCTCCCAATTCATACGATATTCCCGTGCTTGTATTTCCTATCATGATTTTCTTGATAGAGGATTGCTGCTCACAAGAGAGCTGTTAAAACAAGAGTTCCAAATGGTGAAGTTAAAATCATCCCTTCGTAAATTTTACGGACGCCTTCACGAATTAGTTGACCGTTATGGTATAACCGTATCACAGATGATATCGGGTATGTTCCTTATTTCGTAACAACAATACCCTTCAAAAAAAAAGAAAAAAAGAAAAAATATACCCTTCCATTTTCATGAATTTGATCTACCGAATTAGACTATTTACCGGATCCATAATAGAATAAGTAACACGAAGGGTGCCACATGTGGAGCAGGATCTGCTCACCCTTCATGAAAACGTGAGATGGTCTTGAAGATGCATAGGCTTTATATCTGGAGTTCAAAGAGCTCAAGGTAGCAAGGGCAATGTTATACATAATTATATATATGATACGTCTATTTGGTAGACTCAACAGAAGTATGACTTCTTAAGTCAGACCAAAAACAAATCCAATTGTGTCACCTTCCTTGGTGCCATTGAGCCTACATAAACTCAAAATAATGGCGTTGTTACACATATGCTCAATCAGATCCCGTAAGAACAAAGGTGGTTCAACATAAACACACTTACTTAAATTGTTCACATAAAGTCAAATCATGTAAAAAAGAAATATGATCCGCAAGTATATTTGATTTGCCTGGAACATTCTTACCTATCAAATGAAAATTGTATGTTGCTGAGAACCAAGACAACACTTGCAAAATGAGATCAAATTTGCATGCTTCGATGTACATTTATTGATGCAACTTACTGTAACCGCATAGTCTCAGTAAACTATAGTACGCTTGCCACACCAATTTGAGAACCATCGCTTAACTGTCGACGTGATTGAAAAGCGTCTGAACCTTTAATGTGTAGATGTGTTGAAACGAGGTTATCTACCCCCAATTAACATAATACACATTATTGCCATAGATCCACCAAACACCTGATTTACAAGTATCAGTCACTGGGGTTATAGCAGGACTTCCAATTAAATTTATGCCACCATTTCTTTTTCCATGCACTATTTCGCCGGACATGCCAATCATGCTTTAAACGCATGATGCAATAAATGATTCAAAGGAGAAATACTCTCCCGCCTTGAACCACCACAGATGCCCAATTAAGCTTTTTTGTCAGGGATTGTAAATAAACTCATCATGGATACAAGGATTGAAGATTTGTAATTGCGATAGACGCACTATTTTTCGAAGCAAGCTTTCGCATTAAAATTCAAGCGATTTTGATTTCAGTTCGTTGAGCTTGAATGCATGTTGTCTAGTCTTTAAAGTGGTAGAATCTATCTCAACCCTCAAAACTACAATTTTTTGATAAGGGTATGCTACTTTTGACTAGCTTATACAAATACCAAGTTTCTGTAACAATGCAATTAATACTACTGATGCCTTAGAACAACGCTCATTTGTCCCTTTGCAAATAAAGGAATCATCTAAATATACTACAATGCCGAAGACTCTGCGTGAAATCTTTCTTCGAATTGCTTGGGACAATCTGTGAAAATTACCAGGTGTCACTTAACAGATTAGTATTCGGCCTTTAATGATGTCCTTAGGTGAAATTAAAAAAATCTAAAATTTAAAAATGAAGCTATAAGTTAGAAGAACATTAGTTGATAAACGAAATAAGCACCTTTGCTAGTTATTCAAGTTTTTAAAAGTGACAAGAAAAAGCTGACAAGACCGTTTGCCTTATATTTGCATTGGTGTTATTTGGGTCTCAAATCGACAGAAAAGAAATCTAGAATCTTCGTAGATTTTGGTAAATAAGTTATTGAAGTCTTATATGAAACGACAAATGGGTGTTATGAAGCGACATAGTTTACCCTGTACCGTTTAAAAATGACAATATTCCTAATTCTGACCCAAGAACATACTTAAGTCCACTTCCGCCATATAAAAAGTTTTTCGACAATCTTCTCACATCAGACTAGGACTTCTCTTGAACTGAATTTTAATGTGCGTATTGTTATGCGTTTACCTGTCTACATTGGCTAGAGGTATAGGGGAGGGTTGAGATCTTATAAACATGTTTAACCCCGCCATATGTTTACGCCTGTCCCAAGTAAGGACCCTCTGGCCTTTGTTAGTCTTGTATTATTTTTAATTTTAGTTTCTTGTGTATTATTTGGAGTTTAGTATGGCGTTCATTATCACTGAACTAGTATATATATATGTGTTATGGGGCCAGCTGAAGGACGCCTCCGGGTGCGGGAATTTTTCGCTGCATTGAAGACCTGTTGGTGACCTTCTGTTGTTGTCTGTTCTATGGTCGGGTTGTTGTCTCTTTGACACATTCCCTATTTCCATTCTCAATTTTATTTCGAATTTACTTGCATGCTGTTTACTGTTTGGAACTCCTGTTAGTCAAATTTACCTGTAAAATCATTCAATGCAGAACCTGTTGGTCTGCTGCAGTCATAAATAAATAAAAGTCTTCCTAAAGGTTTTTGGGTAACTGCCAGAAGATTTTTTATTTTATAAGGTGTATTTACAAAGAAATAATATCCATTACCAATTTCTGTTACAATCTGTTGTTAGACCTGGTCATAAAAGGGGCTGCTTGTTTTCGTCGAAGGGTGAATCTCGAGCGAATATTTTTTTGAAATGAGAACATTTATAACAATGTCGAGCCCATGTTTAAGGTGGCTCGTGGGTACAAAAATTTTAGCAAAAAATTAAACCTTTATTTTTTCGTTACAAATTTTATATATTACACTACTAGTTGTTACTTTATGATATGGTACAAAAAACAACCCAAAACAATGATTTGGTTTGGCCTAAGATGACTTTAAAAATTGAAAAAGCTCCAAATTATCTCCCTTTGGTGCAAAAATGCCATTTTTTTGCCTTAAATTTGAAATATCTTTTTTAACTCATCGGTGACCTATATTTTTTATTATTGTTTTCAAATAAGCTGTACATAAACTAAATAATTGTAAAATTTAAGCGATTTCTTATATTAGGTTATTTTTTTATTTCGATATTTCCTCTTTTTCTCCTATTAGTTCAACAGAAAAAAGGACATTAACAAAAATGTATGCTTCTGCCAGAGGCAGATTTTAGCTTAAATGAACGGTGACCCCATTTTTTTATTTCATTTTTCTTTTAAGTATATGATAAAGTTCATTTATGAAAAAATAAAGCAAAATCCTATATTAGAAAAAAAAATTCATTTATACCCAGGAGCCCCCTTAACATGTTAAATGCCAAATAACAAAAATTATTTGTCAACGCCAATAACCAGTTATTTTGTCTATGGAGACATATCAAGTTCACGTGAAGACTTCAGTATCATTCTTATATTTGTGTATGCTCAAAATGTATGTTTATTAGCACATGCCAGGATATCACATACATGCTCAGATTTACAGTGAAGCATAAAGCAGACCTCATGACCGTTTAATATGTTGCAAAACTACTTATCCCACGGTGTGTGTAATAGCATTCGGCTTATAGGTTATTACTTTAGAACCCTGAGTTTGGAGTGTCGAAGTTAACGACTGCATTTGACAAGAAGGAACAGGTTTCAGATAAATTGATCTATTGAAATTTTGTTATTGTAAAAATTTTAATATTTTTTTCTTCGATTATTCATTTAATTTGAAATAAACCAGTTGAACAGCACATAGAAACAAATGTAGTGTCCATTATTATCGGTTTAAAAACGATTTTGCGTAAGACAAAAATTCGATAGCATTATCTGTATTGTGCGTTTCTATTTCCTTTGCAATCGAGTTAACAATATTATCAATTGTATTTGCTTTGTCTATATTTTGAATATCTTTTGCGATGCCTAATAGAAGCCTAAATTTCATATTAGCAAATGGACGTGTGATAACATCACCAGATGGCGCTACGGTTCTTTTCAGCCATGACGAATACAGACCTACAAATTCCAACAATAAGCAACGTATTGCCGAATTTTTCATTTCTCTATCTTCAGGTGATTTATTCCACTCTAATTTCCATAATTTGATAAGTGGGTTAAAAATGTTTCTCGAAGGGTGCACATAAAATCCTGTATATTTATGAGCTTCCATAAAACTGAATAGAACTTTCAAAGGATCTTTAATGCATACTGCTAATCTCTCGTCGACATTTGAGAGCACTTTTGGTGAGATATGATCGACCATATTATTTTCTGGTATGAAATAGTGTCTTAACTCTTGTCTGCGAAGATTACATTGCAGACGGTAAAGAAGCGTTACGACAAAATATCCCATCCTGTCATCTGTCCAATTTTCGGCTGGTATTTCCTCGCATAACCAAAACATTGTTGTTTTTAACAGATAGGTAGATATACATTTGTCGCTGGCAAATGCAGACTTTAACAAAATTTTTGCCAGTATATAACACGCTCTTTGAAACACACTAAGACTTTGCGCAAGTAATAGCTCTGGTGTTGTAAATGAGTATCTCCATTCGTTTTCTGAATTGTCGCTTTTGGAATGACCGACAGGAACTAAATGAATAGCAGAGCACATTATTTTGTTTATCAAATCTCTAGATGGCCAGTTACACCTTCTCTGTCTCACTTGCCAATTATTTGCTGCTTGAGGCCATGAACCCATTTTAACGGCTAGAACAACATCAACCTCGTTACCTGCGTTTACTGAAGTTCCAGGATGTTCGGATTTTATTTTAAAGCACAATGCCGGACCATGTGCAGATTTTTCTGTTACACTTGTTAAAGGTACAATTTTTGTATCGATAATTTCATTGACCGGAATATTTATTGTAGCCTTGCAATCGTTATTGCGCATAAAGTGTACTTTTCCGGAACAATCCGTATCAAATCGCACTCGGAATAATTCTTGATCATCGACTGAGATTAGTTTAACAAAACCAGGATGATGAGCTTCTTTTACTTGAAAAAGCTCATGGAGTTGAAATTCGGTACAAGTAATAGACACATTTTCATCTACGGCAATGATACCTGACAGAACTGTTATCAAGTCAAAGTCGGCCATCAGATAAGCATAATGGTGTGGTTGATTTGCTGTAATTGGAACCATTAATCCTTCGATTGTACTACCGGCCGACAAAAATCTGTCAATTTCTGGATATTTTTCCTTTGAAATATCATCATTAATGTCTCTCCAGCCTTTTGATGCGGGGATAATAGGTAGGGGAAGTATATATTTAAATATAATGTTATACAGATCTATATTATCCTGACTTACAGTTTGCTCTAAACATTCCATTATTGATTTAAACAACGATTGTCTTTCATAATATGTCAATGTAGTAATCTATAATCTCTCAATTTGCAATCACTTCCATTGATATAATTTCCAGATATTAAGGACGAATACTTTATCCAATTTGAAATCATAATGGTGCCTCGTCGACACCTTGTTTATATCAAACTATGTGGGGGTTTTTTTCAGATCAATATGGCGTATACCATGCATATCTTAAATAGCTTATAATTATGATGAGCATTGAAGCGGTTATAAAGTAATAGATATTATGGATTATATCCAACTATGATGAGCATTGAAGTGGTTATAAAGTAATAGATATTATGGATTCTATCCAACATGCTAACATGTTCTATATCGTCTAGAGTTTCAATTTAAATAAATGACATTTAAATACAGTAAAAAAAATCACACTGTACAAATATATATGAGAAAATGTTAGGATTCCAATAAAAAAAAATCTTATTTGGAGAACTAACCAAAAATTCATAAACAAATAAATAAATAAACAAATAATCCTGGTGACAGCTGTTAAAAAAATGATAACAATTTATTAAAAAACTTGCATAAAATAATTCTCATTATCTAAATATGTGGTTAAACTTTACTTTACCTTCTAAAGCTGCCTATTATACTACTGTTTCTTATTTATGCTGATGATAGATCTTGTAAATGAATATGAGGGAAAAAAATATTTATTACTTTATTAGTATACTGACCGACTTTAGAAACGCACCAGTAGATTATTCTTTTTAAATGTGGCACCGTCAAAAGCAATGTCTGCCTGAAATAAAAATATTGTCAGAAAGGTCAACCAATTCTGTTCGACATGTTGTGGGTTCTGTTTTACACCTTCTGATTTTGTTTTTGTTCCACCTATTTCAATGGGTTTTGGCAATTATTCGATTGAAACTTTAGGGCTTTAAATGTTTTTCTTCCGTCGATTCTATGGCAGTTCAGTTTATGGGAAACGTTCATGGCAATTTGATTAGCAGTTGACGTTGCGGCCGTAAAAATGTTTCGCAAATGACGTTGCGTCATCACATTCTATTGACGCTCCATTGTCACTACATATTGTTCTGGTCATTGGTGGTCAGCAACAAATCCCGTCTACCTGTATTAATTGTTGTCGAAAGGACAGTAAGACGAGATTTTGAAGTCAAACTGTATGGTTGCAGCACGTTCACGTTTTCCTGTTTGCAGTATCCTTATTGGCTGATTCTCTGTTTAAATCCCAGTCTTGGCAATATGGAGATGCAATAAGTTTTAACTACAAGTAATTTAACTGTGGCAAGGGGTTGAAAGAACTATTTCTCAAAGCAAAATAAACTGAAAAAATCTTTTTAGGGGTAGAATTTCGCTTTACGAAATTCGTGCGACTTCAAAAATTCGGTATGTTTAATAACCACAGGTAAGTTAGATGTAGATTTGTTCTTAATAGAAACAAGAGTGCACACACTGAAATGTCTCGCCTTCTTTACTAATCATTGATATTATGTTGATAGTCCTAAGTATAAAGCTTTATTACAACGGTCACATAAACTTAACATTAACCAAGATAGCTAAACAAAGACCAATGAACCATGAAAATGAGGTCGAGGTCAGATGAACCATGCCAGGCAGACATGTACAGCTAACAAAGCTTCCATACAACAAATATAGTTGACCTATTACTTATAGTTTAAGAAAAATAGACCAAAACACAAAAACTTAACACTGTGCAATGAACCGTGCAATTGAGGTCAAGGTCAAATAAAACCTGCGGGACTGACATATAGATCATAATATATTTCCATACACCAAATATAGTTGACCTTTGGCATATACTAGTAGATAAAAAGACCAAAACTTAAAAACTTAACTTTGACCACTGAACCATGAAAATGAGGTCAAGGTCAGATGACATCCGCCCGCTAGACATGTACACCTTACAATCATGCCATACAACAAATATAGTAGACCTATTGCATAAAGTATGAGAAAAACAGACCAAAACACAAAAACTTAACTATAACCACTGAACTATGCAAATGAGGTCAAGGTCAGATGACACCTGCCAGTTG
Organism: Mytilus galloprovincialis; assembly: GCA_037788925.1. NCBI lineage: Eukaryota > Metazoa > Mollusca > Bivalvia > Mytilida > Mytilidae > Mytilus > Mytilus galloprovincialis. The sequence goes on along the minus strand of CM075340.1, from coordinate 8,869,302 downwards.
GACATGTACACCTTCCAGTCCTTCCATACACCAAATATACTAGCCCTATTGCTTATAGTATCTGAGATATGGACTTGACCACCAAAACTTAACCTTGTTCACTGATCCATGAAATGAGGTCGATGTCAAGTGAAAACTGTCTGACGAGCATGAGGACCTTGCAAGGTACGCACATACCAAATATAGTTATCCTATTACTTATAATAAGAGAGAATTCAACATTACAAAAACAATTCTGAACTTTTTTTTCAAGTGGTCACTGAACCATGAAAATGTGGTCAAGGACATTGGACACGTGAATGACGGAAACTTCGTAACATGAGGCATCTGTATACAAAGTATGAAGCATCCAGGTCTTTCACCTTCTAAAATATAAACCTTTTAAGAAGTTAGCTAACGCCGCCGCCGCCGCCGGATCACTATCCCTATGTCGAGCTTTCTGCAACAAAAGTTGCAGGCTGGACAAAAAGTATAGTTAGTATTAATAGTAGTTGTATGAGAATCAATCATGATTAGGTAAAAAAAAAATCAACAAAATGAGTTTTGCGTTTTTAAAGTCAGACAGTATGGGAAAGATACCAGAGGGACAGTCAAACTTATCAAACTTGTTCCACATTATAAAAAAATCAATGATTATGCAATAAATCAAATCATATAAGCATTTTTCATTTCTGTGACATATGAATATAGTGGTACTGTTATGGACTTTATCTCTAAACTTCTTATAACTCCTAGATTGTTGATATTCTTTGTAAGCTCCTCTCTTAGTTTAATATGTCTAAGTGCTAGGTATCATTGTGTAGTCAAAATTATCTCCTACACGTACCTTTAGTGTATCTATGATGGTTGAGTGTGTGTTTCTTCCGAATAGCAGCGATACCTGTTTGTTGTATCTACAGTCTGGTATAACTACAAATGCACAAGGGTAATCTTGATGTTGACTTTGTATATCTATGTAAGTCTCAGTATGACCAAGGTATGGTAATTGCTGCAAGTTCTATATCAAGAAAAATTTCATTTTTCATTAAATGTGTATGTATGTGGTGTTGAAAGAAAGACTGGCTGACGGTTGAAAAAGAGGGGCGAAACATACCAGAGGGACAGTCAAACTCATAGATCGAAAATAAACTGACAACGCCATGTCTAAAAATGAAAAAGACAAACAGACAAATAACACAACAAAGAAAAGTTGAGACTAAGCAACACGAAACCCACCAAAATATTGGGTGATTTCAGGTGCTCCGGAAGGGTAAGCAGAGACTGCCCCACATGTCGCACCCGTCGTATCTAATAGTGCTGATGTTTCTATCTCATGTATATGCATCTTCACTTCTGATGGCTGGCCAAAGAGTCACTGTTGTGTCTTTACCTGACTGACTTTAGAAACATTGCTTCTCTGTAACCCGATTGACGTTCTATATTGGTATTGCAGTTGTCTGGGCGGTGGTTCCTGTTGCCATTGAGAGGACTGGTTGGAGAGTCTAATGGATTTGATTTATCAAACCTTTGATTTATTTTAAACCTTCATCGTCAGGTATGGTTGTAATATCTTTTTTTACCAGTGTCTTTTGTATCTGATGGCTGTGTTTCACTTCTGTTGCAATGGTCACTCTCTATCTACTAGTATCTTAAAACTATCCGTAGTCCATCAAAATCGCTAATAGTATCATACATATGGCTAGTCCTCATTATCATCCGTTAACTTCTACAATTATCTTCTCATTTGAAACAACTGGGACATTTGACGAAACTTGGTCACCAACATCATTGGAGTTTGCATCTTTTTTTTCAAAGTCTAATTACCCAACCTACCAGGTCCGAATGGCTAAAATTAGAACATAGGGGTAACATTTAAGTTTTGGTTTATTATCTTATATACCGCTTAAGATAGAGAAAATTGTACAGGAAAAATAAATGTTCTGAATGTTGATTGATTGTTTGATAAGTGTTTAACGCCAATTTCAGCAATATTGTGCTACTTCGTGGCGGTCAATTTTTTTTGTGAAGCTGGAGTGCCTGGGAAAAACCGACGTCTTTCGGTATTAAAACTAATTATCCTATTCAATTAAGATTGGAGTCGAGCGCTTTGTATGTCATGTACAGGTTTCGAATTCACAACTTCAGTGTTGACAGGATAGTAATACATTAGTTCTACTACTTAGATCACTCAGCCACCAAGTTTTTAGAATGTTGAGATCTTCCTACTTCTGAATGTGAGTCGGAGTTACTGTAATTCTGTACTCAGCTAAATGTATTAATTTTTTAGGCAAACGAAATTTCAAAAGAGGGCTATACAAAAGATCATTATGGCAAATGTGAATCAATTGCTTCACCGAGCAGAGCTGGATATTACCGCAGAGGTCAAACCCTGAACAGTTGGGGCAAAAATGGACACAATAATTGCGCTTGATGCAAGGCTGAATTTGGATTGTAATTAAATATTTGACACAAAAAAGGTTTTTGACACAGAATAACTGTAGTCAAATACCTTAGAATTGGTTTTATGATTTGAATTTATATTTTCAATGTTTTTTCTTTTGTGCAATACACTATGCTGTTAACATATCATTGTACTAAAATAATTGTCCATTAACCAGGAAACCCTTGTTTTTCCCCTTTGTTGCTCCTAATTCCTAAACGGTTTGAGCCATAACACCCAAAAGCCAATCCTAACCATCCCTTTGTGGTATGGAAACTTGTCGTTTAATTTCAGAGAGATCCATACAACGTTCCCCAAGTTATTGTCTCAAAACTAGAAAAACGCTTATTTGGGCCCCTTATTCCTTTTATGGTTATAAACCTTGTGTTTAAATTTCATAGATTTCTATTTACTTATACTAAAGTTATTGTCCGGAAACCAAATGTCTTCGGACATTGACGACCACGTGATACCAATATACGACGGCAAATTTGTTTGTGGTCGTATACAAAAAGTTCATTCATTGTATTTGGACACACTGCAAATAGATTTTTTAAGATTATCTAAACAGATGAAGATTTTACCCATCGGTGAAGTGCTTACAGTGACCTGTAGTTGTTTTACATTCTTGTTTTTTGAATAGTTGTCTCATCGACAATAATATCACATTTTTCTAATTTCTTTTATTTTAGGTCAAAATCTACCTTTCAATATGTTTAATGGGCAAAACTTTTTGGAATTTTTGGTCCTCAATGCTCTTCAACTTCGTAATTTGGCCTTTTAAACTTTTTTGTTTCGAGCGTCACTGATGAGTCTTTTGTAGACGAAACGCGCGTCTGGCATTAATGTAAAGTTTTATTCCTTGTACAGTACACACAGAGAGGATGTAATCTCATACTCCCAACACTGATTCTGGTATAACACAGTGTCACACTGTGAAACACAGATTTCCCCTCCCAAAAAACACCAAGTAATTACTCCCATCTGGGAGGGTTTTATGACCTGTTGATTGCAGGTAAAAGTAATAAAAATCAACAAAGCACGACTGCATGGTCTGACAGTGACATATAATTACATGTCAACTTCTTCCCATTTCAATCATTTCCTATTTAGTTTCTATTTCTGAAAGCTATAAAAAAGGTTAATGAAATTATTTAAAAAATTATATACAAAAAATATTTTTAGATTGGAAAATTATTTACATTCTTTCATAATCTCATAATTAAGAATGGCAACTTGATATTTACAATAAGTTGTATTTATAGTCAGTTTAAACATATAGATATTAATATATACATGGTTTGAAAAATAATAGTAATGATACAAAAAAAATGAATAAAATAAAATAATGTAGATAAATTTCATACATATTATATTTAAATAATCTTCATTTATTATTTAAATTTATATAAAAAAAAATATGAATAAATTCAATTAAAATATATGTCTTTATTTTCTATTAAGGATACTCCACTTACAGGTGATGTTTTGTTTGTTTTAATAATGTTTCTTAGGTATGAAAAACCAACACTGTCAGAACAAATGCTGAATATATTTTTAATAAATAAAGTTGTGCAGGATTCTTTAATAAAATCAGATTATAATATATCTCTGATCAAATTTAACAAATCTCACACTTTTCATCATTTTTGTGACTGTCATTTAATGACAGGAAACACAAGAAATGTTTATTGTAGTCATCAACTACTGGCACAGTTCAAAGGTAAACATAGCAATAAAAATCATGGTGTTGGGAGAAACCACACCAAGGTAATAAACAATTAAGGAGTTTTAGGGAGGAATTACTCCAACTTTCTCCCAATTTCTTCCCAAGATTTGGAGAGTGTTGCTGGAGTTTCCTGGTGTGACACCAAGTTTTTACACAGTATGAGTATGATATTACATTCTCTTTGTGTGTAATGTACATGTATCTATGATGAGTTTATTTATATTTGTTAATCTGTTAAAATTTTATTGAAATATACTGAAGGATTTAGAACATGTAGAAGAGTTTCAGATAAAATTAAAAACCAATTGTTCAGAGAACATTTGAAGGTCTTTCCACTTCGATAATAAGAATGAAATTAAAAAAAGATGTTACCAAATGTCACTACTTGTTGATGTAATTTGGTACTTCAAACTGATATGAAAAAATAAGAATAATAGGTATATGCAGAACACTTAGTTGTTTTATAATGAAAGAAAGAATTTTTAGCAAAGGTCAAAATCTAGAACGTCAAATTGACATTTGACCTTGACCTCAATTTCAAGGTCATATGTCAGTGAACTCAAATCGGAAGACCCAAGGTCAATCACTTGTATGGTTGTTAAGAAATACTGATTTCAAATACATAAGGGGAGAAAACTCCTTTAAGGGTTAACCAAAACACTTCGACTGAAATAGGTTGAAGTTGTGTCTTATTGTAAATAGTAATTTGGCAAACACATCATATCATTAACTGTAACAGATTCTTTTGAATAACGATAACAAGCGAAATTCAAAATTTATAACATGACCTTGACCTTCGACCTTGGCCTCAATTTCAAGGTCATATGTCAGTGAACACAAATCGGAAGACCCGAGGTAAGTCACTTGTATGGTTGTGGAGAAATACTGATTTCAAATACATAAGGGGAGAAAACTCCTATAAGGGTCAACCAAAACCCTTCGACTGAAATAGGTTAAAGTTGCGACTTATTGTAAACATTTATTTGGCAAACACATCATATCATTAACTGTAACAGTTTCTTTTGAATAACGATAACAAGCAAAATTCAAAATTTATAACATGACCTTGACCTTTGACCTTGACCTCAATTTCCTTCAAAATGACCAAGGACTTCATATCAAAAGACTGTAGACCTCTCCGACTTATAACGTATGAATTGATCCAACATATCGCCTATCTTAAATTTTCAAAGGGAAATAACTCCCATAAGATGTCTTCCGATCACTACAGTCAAAATTAACCAATCATTCTTAAGAGTAGACGAAAAATTTGGTGAAAACAGTTTGTTAAAATCTTTAACGGTTTTAGAGATATAGCGATAACAAGAAAAAGGGGATGCGGGGGGATAATTCCTATAAGAATAAGTGTTCGGTCACACAGGGTGAGTTTTGAAACCCCCATTACTGTACAACATCATTGGCCAAAAATCCATTCGATATGTTGTAAGACTAAAAAGCATCTCAGACGGCAGAAGAAAAAAAAATAAATAAACAGAACAAGAACGAGTTTTTTTTAGCAATTAACCTTGACTACCCTAGAGGGTCTTGCAAGGTTGTTGGGAACAAACAGAAGGGCAATAACATTCAAATAGATACCCCTGGCCTGCTATTGCTTACAGTGATATAATACAAAAGGAAATCATCAATGAAACAATTTTATCAAGATGATAATTTGTTTTATTTCACATTACAGAATCTGTATAAATGTTAAAAACATCAATAATACAATAAATATCAACTGATTAACATTTCAAATAACATACAACTTTCATTTAAGCAAACAAATTTTTACTGGAAAATTAATTAAAATTTTCAACTATGTAATAAACAACAGGTGTTTAGAGTAACAAACTTAAAATTTGTCAACATTAAATTGTCTTGTATTTCCATTTTTTTCTCTTTTTCAATTAAAAGTCACAGTTAATAAATTTCAACAAACAATATGCTCTTCTTTGATTGTGCATCTTTTTATGACGTTTCACCTTCCATAACTCCTTTATTCAATTAGACACATCTCTTTTGAAACTACAAAATGGGATTCAAATATTCAGTTTGACATTTGTTTGACACAAAACATACTTACTAATATTGTAATTAGAATCTTTTATGTTGACATATCAAAAAGTAAAATTACAAAAATACCAAACTCTGAGGAAAATTCTAAATACTATTTTTGCCAAAAGACAATTTGAAGTTTGACTTTTTAAAATATAATGTTCTCACATATGCAAAACTAATTTCCAGAATCATTAAATAATGTGACTAAAAAACAATGATATTTAACAAAATTGAGACTAGACAAACAGAATAAAAGTAATTGCACTTGACAAAAATTAGTAAACTTACTTATTTCAATACTACATGTACTTATCAGTAGACAAAGTATACAGTACAACTTTGGCCAAATTGATCTTAAATCCAAATGTATTTCATTCAATCTATCAACTATTTGCCAAGAAAAGTTATTTCAAATTTTTAGAATCAGTTGAGAAGTATGAAAATAGCCAAAAAATAAGAGGATAGTAGTTCCAAGGAATTTAGTTATTTATTCTTACAAACTCCATGCCCAATTTGTTCCCCTATGGTGTGATTAACCTAATAAAACATTTTTTAAATACAGCTATGGCTGCATTCAGCCCACACAGGAATTTTTCTGTTTTTGCAATTAGTGAAAAATCAGGAATTTGTCTTTGTCTGAAAGGGAATCTTGTTCTCATTAGATATCACTTTAAAAAGTTACATGTTTTTGATAAACATAAAGAAGGCTTTAATAATTTTATGAAAATGAATTTTCAGTAAGATAAATCCATCAAAAAGTAAAACAAAGTATTTTATTATTATTAAATGTCTAGTAAAATTCTAAAACAGTGAAATATTGTGGGTGTGAAAATTTCATTTAAAATATTTCTGAGAAAGACATGAAAGCGACAGACAATATTTTAGTTCACCAGCTACAAAAAGTTAAGTCATTCACATATGAGATGCATCACATATTGACCTTATGCAAATGAAAATCTGTCATTGTCAATACATCTGTTTATATATTTTGGGTTGACATTTTTTTATGCAATGTCTGTACATGTTTAAAAATTTAGTTGATATAAGAACACAACCAAACAGAACAAAATTCATTTTTGATATAGTATTTGAATGTTCCATAACCTATCAACAACTTAAACATGTACATGTATACATGCATTTGCATAAGGTCTATAACAACAAATGGAAGTTATTAACGACCTTGACTGGCTATACAGCCCTCGCACGGTCTGCCCTGGCTTGTGCCTTTTGGGGCATTTATAAGGTCTATTTCTATTTGATGCAGCTTATATGTTAACTCAAAGGACTTTCATCCCTTAAAATCAAGTAGGCAGGAATTTTTAGTAGAATCAACAACCAGGGTATGTTTACAAAACCAGGCTAACAATAATCTGTTTACATTTCAACATTTTTCAAGAACAAGTTATAAAATAATAAATTTCACTGGCTATAAACTTCAAACTAGCACAACAGTCTCTAAAAAAGAATAGGCATTTAACTAGAATAAATAATTTTTCAAGCAAACTATCACTAAATCCTCAATTTTTAATACTTATAATAATCCTGCATTTGGGACAAGTGGTAAAATGCATGTAGCCTTCTCCTTAATCGTGCTAGTTCTGGTTTACTTTAATAGTGTTCAGTCTAATTGCTCAAGGAAAGCATTTAATCAAGTAAACCTAATACTTTTTAGTGAGCAATTTATACATTTTATCAGATGTAAAAAGCACTGAACCATTTTGTAAATGATTTTGGCAAGTCTGAGACCCTATCTTAGTCGTACAGATGTTTTCATATAAAATTTTAAATAAAAACATTTTCATCAATGTCAATATTTTCATTCAATAGTGTATGATACATCAAATAATGGAAAATAAAGATAGGTGTGGATATATACCATTTTAGGTTCATAAATTAGATCAGTAGAAACTATATAATAGTCTGAGAAAAGTATTTCAAATGTATATTGTGAAATGTAGAGACCGTCAAGTAAATCATTTTAATGCATAGACTAGGGAAATTCAGAGAGGTAACAAAATCTAGAGCAAAACTTAAACATGAACAGCAAACCTCTTTAAAATGCTATGTCATAAAATCAACCTGTTTTCTAATAACATGCTGAACAAATTCAGGGTCATTCCGTAGGAAACTTACAATATTTTTTTTATTCAAATGTGTTAATTTGTTTCAGTTTGAGTTAAATAGTGGCTACCAAAAATCAACCAAAAACATGCTTTAGAAAAAATTAAAGTTTATCAACAAAACACATGTATTTTTGTTAAGGTCTAAGATGACCAAAAAATTTCAACAACCTACCTATTTGTAACTAGCCAAATGTAATGGAACAATTTTTAGAATCCAATGAACTTTCTTTAAACTTGTAACATTTAAGTCCACAAATCAATTAACAAGAGATCTAAATATAAAATGATTTCAATCAACTCCTTTAAATTAACTATACATTTATGATATTAAAGCACCATCTTTTCTACATCATAAATTTCTGTACGAAATGGAATCTGTATTTCAGACAAATCTTTGGTCATCTCACTACTACCTAGAACATTGTAGAATTTAGCAAGGGCCTCTTGTTTTTCTTCTGGAGATAATCGTGATATCACACTGATTGAAGAAAAATGTCCAACAACAAAATCTCTATTGCCCTGAAAATAAATAATTGTATTTGAATTCAAATTTCAAATTAATTCAAAAACTATTTTTTTCTCCAAACTGAAAAATGGATTTAAAATAAATGTATTGTTCTTTTACTCACTACTTACACTCATAGTACACAAAAAATTTCCCTAATGTCGCAAATCAGATAAAATCGTTGAAATTTCCCCCCATGCATGAATTTCATTTTTAAAATCAATATTAAGAAAACAAAACCAGATGCTTCGCAGGGCGCAGCTTTATACGACTGCAGAGGTTGGGGCAAGTATGGACACAACATTTAAGCTTGATACAGCTCTGAATTTGGATTGTGATTAAATAGTTGACACAACACAGGTTTCTGACACAGAATGAATGTGGTCTAAGAACTTAAACTTAAAAACTTAAAAATTTTAAATTGGACATTTACCTATTATGGTCCAATATCAAAAATCTAAATACATCGTTAGATTCAGCATATCATAGAACCCCAGGAATTCAATTTTTGATGAAATCAAATAATGTTCAATTTTAGACCCTTTAGACCGTAATGTGGACAAATTTGATAACTGGGCCCAAATATTAAAAATCTGAATACATGGTTAGATTCGGCATATTGAGGAACCCCATATATTCAATTTTTGTTGAAATCAAACAAAGTTTAATTTTTGACCCTTTGGACCTTAATGTAGACCAATTTGAAAACCGGACAATACAGTGCAATTGAATATTTCTTGCTATTGCGCAAAACTGTGCAATTGAAAATTTCTTGTTATTGGCAATATTGTGCAATTAGAAATTTCTTGCTATTGCGCAATACTATGCAATTGAAGATTTCTTGCTATTGCACAATACTGCGCAATTGAAGATTTCTTGCTATTGCTGAATACTGTGCAATTGAAAATTTCTTGCTACTGCACAATACTTAATATAATAATTTTAGACCCCGATTTGGACCAACTTAAAAATTGGGCCCATAATCAAAAATCTAAGTAAATGTTTAGATTCAGCAGATCAAAGAACCCCAAGAATTCAATTTTTGTTAAAATCAAGCTAAGTTTAATTTTGGACCCTTTGGACCTTAATGTAGACCAATTTGAAAACAGGATCAAAAATTAAGAATCTGAATACACGGTTAGATTTGGCATATCAAAGAACCCCAATAATTCATTTTTTGATGAAATCAAACAAAGTTTAATTTTGGACCCTTTTGGCCCCTACTTCCTTGGACGATGATGATGACGCCAACGTGATACCAATATACCACCAAAATTTTTCAATTCTTGCAGTTGTTTAAAAATAAGTCTTCCTGAAGATGTTTCATGTTGGAATTGCAAAATCTTCAGGCCAGGTGAGCTAAAAAGTTAATGAGGAGAAGTTTCCTTCTAACTGGTTTTATAATCTACCTTCATTTGTATCCCAGGCAATAACTGATGATTTTTCAATGAAAATCCAGAGAAATTTTCTATCACATGTTTCCATTTATAAGAAACAGCCCTGGGGGTGTCTTCGTCATAATACTGTGTTAAGATATCTTCTATAGACTTGACCCATGGGATACTCCAATCTTTATTGTTCCATAACATCACTGTAGAAAATGGACATGTTAATATAATTAAATGAACCAACTAAACATGGCATTTGTTCCATGTCCTTTTAAAAAAAAAATGCAATAATAAATGCACACAGTAATTTCTGAATTTACATTTAATGGTATAGATAAATTCAGTGCACTCTGTAGGTAGCTTGCATGATTTATTTGTTATCCTGTAAAAATTTGCTTCCAATTCAGACTTTATGACTTTATAGCTTGCTGTTCGGTGTGAGCCAAGGCTCTGTGTTGAAGGCCATACTTTGACCTATAATTGTTTACTTTTATAAATTGTGATTTGGATGGAGAGTTGTCTCATTGGCACTCATACCACATCTTCTTATTTCTATATATAGTAATCAGTATATATCAATCACAATGCATGTATTTTAAACACATCATCAGTTGATTACATGAGTAGTTTGCATAATATATATAGAATAAAGGACTTTTTGTTTTTGATACTGACTTATCACAGTAAAATATCAGGTGAGCCCGAAGGGCGAGCCTGATATTTTCTGTGATAAAGTCAGTATCAAAAACAAAAAGTCCTTTATTCTGTTTATCAGTAATTTGAAAAAAATAAAAATCACTACAATAATAGAGAAAATAACAAACAAACTTTTTTTCGCTTCGAATCACGGCGAATCACACTTGACTGCATTACGTCATTTGAAATTTTGTTACAGTGCAGTAAACATGGCGTTCTCTTGCACAAAGTATTGAAAAGGAATTATTGCATGTGTTTCATTAATATTCTGCTTTGGACATGACTCTAACAATGGCAAATATAATTGTAGCATACCAGTAAGTCAAACTTCTTTATTTTTCACAGAGCATCAGCATAGATCGAGCATAGTAAGTCAGAACATTTAATAGAATGTCAGATACGATATGAATCAGCAGATTTTTCATCGATCATCATTTTTAAGTTCAACGACAAGTTATGATTATATTTTACTTAGTTTAGTGGATAAAAATACATTTATCTTGACTGTCATTATCCGATCAATGTTCATCATGAAAACAATCACATTGATTTCAAATAATTTTAAAAAAGCACTGTGAGGTGACATTTCAGGAGGCATTGTAACCTGACTTTAATTTGTATATTATCTGAACAATAGAATAATTTAATACTTATGAAATCTTCAGGCGACTGTGGTCACAGTCACCCCTTCTAAAGGCTAGCCTACAATTCTGGTCAAAGCAGACCTTTATAGTTCAGTGGTGCCCCGATTACCCCCCTTTTTCAAAATTTATCCTAGATCCGCATATGAATAAACTCATCATAGATACCAGGACTAAATTTTATATATACGCCAGACGCGCGTTAATAAGTTCACTTTTTTGTTCTTTGTTCAATGAATATCTATCTGCCTTTAAATTGACAATGAAACCACATCTTTTAAAATTGTATATGATGGTCCCACAAAAATGTTGAAAATACATAAATTTCATTTTTTTTCTAGCTTATCTGTTAGACTACCGATAGCGGTACCTTTTTGGTCACTATTTATGTGTTGCGTTGAAATATGAATTGTAACACTTTATAGTGACTGAACAGGTGAAACAAATACTTCTCAAGAAAAAGAAAACAGCACCAGATATTGTATGAATAAAAACTCGGGTTGGAACATCATCGACGGTATGTTAGTTGTCACTTCATATATCAATTATTCTTTTTTTTTAAATTCTACCGGCTTTTTCATGCATTTTGTGTTTTTCAAAACAATCGTTCAAAAAGTCTACACTAACTTTGTGAAAGTTTCTAACGATGTCAAGTGTTTTATTCTCCAAAAATATCGTGCGTTTCTGTGAAAAAAAATACACGTAATTTTGTGAATGAAAGGGGAAAGTAGATCCTTACGCGTTGCATTCGCGCATATCATCTGCGTACTAACCTAATAATTTTTATATCACGGCCAGTCCACTGATACTGACAACATCAGCGAGTACACATCAAAGGAAAAATGTACAAATTAACGATAAACGAAAATATAAATAGTGTTCACAGCAAACAATGTTTTTTTTAAATTTTATATATTACATTTGCATTTATATTGTTTTTCTTTGGGTTCCAGCTTTAAATTATATTTAAACAGCCAATTCCAAGTGCAAACTAGAGTACAATAGTCTAAAACATCATGCATATGTTTTAACACCTTTAAACCTTCTATGGCATGTTATACTTCTATATACTGTAAATTAGTTATTATTTGTTGGTTACCAATTTTCATGGATTTAGTGCCCCAAATTCAAATGTTCAACAAAGAACACATTTTGCTTGTATGCAGATGTTGTCAAAACCATGTGCTTTAATATTTAATGTAATTGTTTATACGTAGATATTCTCTGTAATAATGCAATTTGTAGTTAATGAAAAATAAAATTCATTCATTCATTTAAAATCAAGTATCCATGAAAATACAGTTTTTCCTCAATTAGAGTCAATCAGAGATAATTGATAACCATGAAAAATAAACGAATCCCACAAGAAAACAATTGAGTTATTCCCCTTTGACTATAAGATTGAGTTATTCCCCTTTGACTATAAGATCATACCAAACCGTCCTCCAGGCACCAGCACTCTGTATAATTCTTGTAGATTTTCATGATTAGCAAACCAATGGAAACACTGTGCAGCAATAATTAACTGGAAATCAAATAACAATCTTTATCAAAACAGAAACTGTAATGTGTTAACTCATTTCCTGGAAGATTTTCGACTCTATTTCAATTATGAGCTATTGAAAACAGTTGTATCAGTCCAACAGCTGTTTTAAAGAAACTTAACATTACTTTCAATTGCTATAAGATTTATTTTATAAACTGTTGAAATCAGTTGTACAATTAAACAGCTATATTCAATTAACTTTACATAAGATTCACTATTTGCTTGTAATTGCTTTAAGATTTTTTTATAAAAAAAAACTTTTTACAATTTGCATAAAGTTGCAAGATAATTGGTCTGAAAATAAATAGCTTCAGTCATAAATAATTATTATTAACATTTATTGGCTGCATATTGTTCTCACAACTTTAAATGTGTTGTCAAAATAACAAGAAATTGATGAAGAACAGCAATAAACATGATAAAAGTGTTATTCCTCTCCTTTTTGTTTTGATAAGTAAAATTGAGAATGGAAATGGGGAATGTGTCAAAGCGACAACAACCCGACCATAGAACAGACAACAGCAGAAGTTCACCAATAGGTCTTCAATGCAGCGAGAAATTCCCGCACCCGTGAGTTTTTGGTTATGAATTAATTTACCATAAATAATCTTTCTTATCCATTACATTTGATGAAAATAAATTAATAACACAACAGTGAGATAAGAGAGCTACAAAAATAGATATATTTAAACCTATTGAAGCCATCACTGCTCAAAGCAATACCAAATTTAAGTCTTTTTCAGAATTTAAGTTTGGTACCTATTAAAACATTTAAACCCTCTGCATTTGTTTGCAACTGCCCTAAGTCAGTAATCTGATGTTCAGCAGTTGTCGTTTGTTAATGTAGTTCATAAATGTTTCTCTTTTCTAATTTTTTTATATAGATTAGACCGTTGATTTTCTTGTTTGAATGGTTTTACACTAGTTTTTTGGGAGCCCTTTACAGCTTGCTACTGAGAATGTGCAAAGGCTCCATGTTGAAGGCTGTACTTCGGCCTATTATGGATTGCTTTAACAATTTGTGACTTAGATGGAGAGTTGTCTCATTGGGACTCATACCACATCTTCTTATATCTATGATTATATTTTTTGTCATGTTTCAATTCCTATCTTAATTGACTAGGATCACAAGTTTTCCTGAAGAAAGTCAGTAGTTCTCACTTGGAAATCCAACTTTTTCTATCAATTAAATCTGGCTACATACAAACCATGAGTATTAGATAGATAGATACTTTTTTTCATTGCAAGTGGCATTATGTGCTTACAAACAATCAATCATTCAATCAATCAATCAAAATAAAATTATACATAAAATAAAAAATAATTGAGTTATTCCCCTTTGACTACCAGATCACATGTGATTATTTATTTAAGATCATAGGAATATTTAACTAAAACAAACCTTGACAGAATTATTTGGTAAAGGTAAGGCATCAGCTGTACATGAAGCACAATCCACAAAACTTGGAACTTTATTCCTTAATACACCCAGGAAAGACTCAGATGGTTCTGAAGCTAAATATTTCACATCCTAGATAAAATAAATGTGAAAATATAATTTACGTCTTAACTATTTACTTTTTAAAATTCTACTTTAAGTTGTTTGCAGGTGACACAAGAGACTCATTATTTTAAGTCATGGCAAGTCAGCATTCAGAAGATGAAAGTATATAATTTATTAGTGATATAAATATTAGTCTTCATGACAACAAAAGAGCATGTGAATAACATCAAATTAAGATAATTGTAACGATATACATTTATGTATGTGCTCCATTGATTCAACATCTTTCAATCTAAATGCAACTTTGGAATCACCACTTTTGAAATTGCACATGATATCACTTTCTAAACATTTAATTATCTATTAGTGATTTCATAATAATGGTCCAATTTATTCAGTAGTTAATTCTGTATTTTGTGGTAATGTATTTGTTCATGTCATATTTTCAAATTGATATTCTGCACAATTAGGTTTTACCGTTTATCCCATAATTTGGACTTGCAATTTTGCATCAAGACTTGTGGCACGTGTGAAGCAAGACCTGCTTATGATTTCAAAGCATTTAAGATCAACCCTGCTTTTTGTAGGGGTTCTTGTGACTCAGTCTTTAGTTTTTTCCATGTAGTATTTTGTAGAATGTTTTTTTAAATTTTCATCTTTTTAGGCCATGACATTATCAGTATTTATCACTGATGATTTTCTATTATCTCTGTAACTTTGGTCTTTATTGACTATTTTTAACTTAAATCTTTTCATGCATTAAGCTGTGGCAGTTCAAAATTACAGACTATGAAATATTATAAA
This sequence comes from Mytilus galloprovincialis, assembly GCA_037788925.1. Lineage (NCBI taxonomy): Eukaryota > Metazoa > Mollusca > Bivalvia > Mytilida > Mytilidae > Mytilus > Mytilus galloprovincialis. Next base: position 8,853,886 of record CM075340.1, on the reverse strand, counting down.
ATTTAGCAAGGTTCATGTGAGAACTATTCCACAAAAGGTATGAAACATGTAAACTGAAACATGTGAAATGGAAATTGAAACTAGAAAATAAGTATTGCTGGAATGCCGGCCAAAATTATGCAGATATCAAATAAAGTGCTCTTGTATCAATTCCCAAAACAAATATAGCTATTCCTTTGCTTTTTGTGCATTGAATCTGGAATTTAAACTTGATCAGTAACTCACCACAGAAGATTTATTTACTAAATATCATCTCAATATATGAAGACATATAGAAAAAAGCTCATAAAGCTGTTAATTTCTGGAAATTTTCAGAATCCAAAGCAAGAAATTTTCACAAAAATCAATAAAGCAGAACTAAATGAAAACTTGATCTGTAACAGGGACGAAAGATACCAGAGGGACAGTCAAACTCATAGACTGGAAATAAAATAACAGCAGCATGGTACAAAAATAAATAGACAAACAGACAAATTATAGTACACAAGACACAACATAGAAAAGTAAAACCTTAACAACATGAACCCCTCCAAAAACTGAGGGTTATCTTAGGTGCTCCAGAAGGGTAAGCAGATCCTGCTCCACATGTGGCACCAGTCGTGTTGCTCATGTTATCACAAACCCACTAAATAGTCTCACATTTGTGGTGAAAGGGAAAATGGATTGAAGTTAGGACATAAGGAACATATCTGATAGCATCTGTGAAACTGTTATTCCATAACAGTCGACTAACCAACTTGTGATGGTTTCCATTAAATTTACGAAGGGATGATTTCAACTTCACCATTTGGAACTCTTGGTTTCATAGCTTCCTTGTGAGCAGCAACCCTCTATCAAGGAAATCACGATAGGAAATATATGCCCGGGAATATTGTATCAATTGGGAGATATATACTCTATATGCAGGTGCTGCTGGAATGTTGCAACATAGAAATGGAAAGTTCACAATTGGAAAGCTGAAATCATCTCTTTTGCTATAAAGTTTTGTTTTCAACCGATCCTCATTGTCAATGTCAAGACTTAAGTCAAGATATGAGGCAGACTTAACTGTATCTGTTATGTCCTTTATCTCTGTTCGATGGGATAGTCACCAAATTTTGAATTATTTAGTGAGAGAACATCATCTATATAGCAGAAAGTAAAGTTACTTATCATAGTTGACTCACACATTAAAATGAGCTCATAATGTGAAGTCAATTAGAAAGTAGTCTGTATAACTATTCATTGCATTAGTTCTGAATTTAAAGTATTATATCAAACAGGAAATAATATAGTTTAAACATGTCACTATGTAGCTTACTTGAGATATACATGAAGTTATTTTCTCTGTAAATTTTCCTGTTCCTGCACCAAGTTCTAACACATCATATTTGAGATCTGCAAATACATCAAAAAAATTTCTTCATGCTGCATAAAACATAGGAATAAACTCTCCACATATAAAAATTGGAAATCTACCCCATAAAACTAATCTCCCCTATTTGAAAAAAAATCTGCTTTTTATCTCCCTTTAATCAATATTTGATAAATAAGCTGTTTGTCTTATCAGAAAGTGACGAATCACAGTCCCATCATTAACATACAATGTAACATATAAATAACTCAATCCTTTTAATTGTGTGTAATACTTACTATTCAAATCCTTGGCTACATGTATACATTTGCTGTTAATAAGGTGATATAATTATATAGAATATAGAATTTGCAGGTGAATGGTTGCATCAAAGGCATAAACCTTGCTACTTAAAAGAAGCAAAAACTTAAAAGTTCATTTTTTTTCAATTTCACTAATGAAAAGATAATATCTAACCCTATGTGTTTAAAATTTTGGTAAAACTACAAAATCACAATTTGTGACAAAACTTCAAATTGTCTACTTTTAAATAAGTGATTTAAAATCACTCGTTTCAATAAGTCCCCTGACTGTTAATATTTTCTTCCCAATTTAATTTGTAAAACTATACCTTTTCTGTTAAGGGGAGATAATTCTGACAGTACATCTACTATATATCGTATAGCTTGGTCTGTATATGATGGTCTGTTTGAGTCATAATGATTGCCCTGCAATTATAAATTTATTTTTCTCCACATAATAATTATTCAGGCTGTTGCTTTTCTTGGAACATGTCTGTATGAATTATGAATACTGTACTATGGTCGGGTTGTTGTCGCTTTGACACATTTCCCATTTCCTTTCTCAATTTTAAAATGTATTCCTGGTGAAGTACCGCAAAATCTAGTTAAGTTTTAAATTTTCTTAAAAATCAAAATTAAAATACATTTGGATTTTATTTATCCAGAACATGACCTTCAAACTTTTCCAGATTATACAGGTTTGTCGGAACCAGGTGGTCAAAATACTGTATGGAAAATTTACTCTGAGGTCATTAAACTGCTTGGTATTTAAATTCTGGGGTCATTTTTTCTATATATGGATTTTGAAAGGAGGGGGTGAAGTTTTTACAGATCGCAGAGCGAAGTGAGGCGAAAAATTTTGGGGACCTTTTCGGGGCTAAAAACATAAAATAAGTGTAATATGCACTTTTTAAACGGTTCCTAGCATGGGGCATGAATATTTTGTAGTTGTCGTAAAGTGTAAGGGTTGGACATTTTCGATGCTGTATTTGCTCTATTATATATATATATAATTGTCTATCACAAGATGATAGTATGGATCCAAAGATATGAACTGATAAATTTGATGTGGGACTTGTCAATAACAAATAGACATGGAAAATTCTCGCCGTTTTGTTGTAAGTTAAGTTATCATAACCTCACAGATTTCTTGTTGTAAACAAGATATACGCCGGGGTATTCAATGAAATTTACAATACAGCCGCCACCAGTTAAAAAAGACAAACAAACAATTTTTATCCAAATGTTTGGTTGATATGTTTCACCCAACAAAATTAAGGGAAGTGAGGGGTTCCAAAACCAAAGGCTACGAATGAGTCTGAAATGACAACTAATTTATGAATGACGGTCGACAAATGGAAACATAAAGGCCACACCCAGCAGGCAGGTTGCAGTCTGGTCTTGAAAAAAGTATTTAATATATCAGTTCAGCGAAACAGACATTCCAGTCAGACATGCATGACATGCAAACCCCTGCCACAAAAAAAAAAATAATTTAAAAACAGTGGATAAGATTATTGTTTTTAATCCAGATACAGCCAGAATTTTTATGTTTAAGGCAAAAATCAGAATATTTTTTCTCTCTCAAATATCTCAGACTGTCTCCTCAAATCAAATGGTCCGTACCTTAGACGTTAAATATATCTAGAGCTTATACTGACTGGGGATCATAATGATCATTATTCAGCAATGTTATTTTTAAATAGGCTTGGGTGTTTGGGGTTAAACATGTTTTCGTAGGTAAATAATATTGCTGTGGAACTTTTTTTCATGAGAGTGTAATAGTCTAAATGTATACTCAGAGTGTTTGGTGGAATAGTGAAATAGAAGTTAATGACATTCTTGCTCAATCCTGTGTCGCTTTGAAGGTGTCAGGATTGTTATCCTCAGCCTAAGCAATGTGTTACTGTAATTTGAATTTCAAAATGACTAAGCGATGTTTTTTTCGACCCACTCGTCAACTCAATGACTTTGACAATCAGTAAATTCCAGCGAAAAATATCTTTATAAGTATAGAATTGTCGCATAAAATAAAATTCTACAGTACACGGGAAATGGCAAAGTTCACATAGTATAGTCTGATAAATCATTTTACAAAACAAAACAAAAAAAGCCAGAGCAAAGAGGGGCGAAGGCCTTCTACGCCCCCCCTCTGGATCCGCCACTGCACTCCATTGTCAATTTTCCATGGGGTTTAAAATACCATATGACACCAGACATATATTAATTTTAAAATGAGATTTTAGCTATAAATTTGAAGGTCAGTTCCAATTTTTTTCATTTGGTTAAGAGCATTTATTGTTCCATCATGTGATCCACTAGCCCTGTTGTAAGGTAAGTTCGTTTATAACTTGTTCATGTTGTTTCAGATATAATGTGTAAGGGAAACATTTTACATTAAAATAATACCTGGTTAAACCCAGTAGCTGCAACATTATGTACAGTATTCATTTGGAGCCAAATTTGTTTGGTAAAACTTAATATAGGCTTCGACAAATTATGAAGTGATTTCCAATGCATTATCCATTTTGAACGGTCACATGATCAACGTAAAATTCCATTCGGAAATCTCGGAATTTTCCTTTCGATTAAAATCAATATTTCCCGCGGTTTTTTCAGCCTCACCTGAGTTTGGTTTACCTGTCAACAAATTTAAACACACGATTTTCAATTGAACCATAATAATACTTTTAAATGTAATATACCCTTAAGACGAACTGACGTCAGAGGAAACAACCAGAAATAGATTATAAGTAGATAACTAGAAATTATACAAAAGAGGAGCATGTTTTTGTGACATATTTTGGTAGGTAATAAATTCAGAGTTCTTTTAGTGTATAAAAGAGATTGAAGTTATGACGCAAACCTTTTCCTCTCAATTCGTAGGAGTCAAAAGATTAGCTAACATGTGAAAGGTTAAATCAAGAGATGAGCTTAAAATTGCATGTATTGACTTAAGTTTTAGATAAATAGTTAGTTGCTGAACACTTTTTGTCATTATTTGTTTTAAGAATTTATAATATACATTGTGAATTCAATTCTTCAAGGTCATTTAGTGTTCAAAATACAATGTTTCAGAGGTTGATGCCATTTAAACATGCTAATAATATAACATGCAAAATATAAAACACTGGGCCCCCTTTTGGAAATATCTTAATGACATGTATGTTACATTTTAAAAGAAGAAAAAAAACAGATGTGGTCTGATGTCTTTCAACTATGTGATTTAAAGAAAAAAAAACATTTACTAGTATTCCAATAAATTTCTCATAGTATGATTAAACAAAATGTGAATAATGGGAGATTAAGCTAGGGAATGTATACATGTGTTCCCTTGACCCCCCTTTTCTGTTGATGATTAAGCAAAGACCTACACAAATGGGGTTCTAAAGGATGTCTTGCCCAAATTATTATGACTTACAATTCCGCTCTGTACTGATAACCTATTTCTAACTTACAAACTCCTGCAATTTACATTTCGCGCATTTTGGTGGCTAAAAATTCATGTGTACTATTAGTGGCAGATCCAGAAATTTTCAGATGAGGGGGGGTGGGCATTGACTCACTTAAAGATGTTGTATGGGACATTTTTCCTACATTCATTGAAATTTAATTCCATGTCAATTTTCACACTACATAAAACTCACACAAGAAATCACTTTAAAAAAATGAAATCAAAGAAAATGTTATAAAAATATATTTTGCATTTAATTTTTTTAAAGATGAAATTGAGTTTCAATTATAATTTTATTTTCTCACTAAACATGTATTTTGGATAATATCTCTTCCTGAGGCTTTTGTCCTTCAGATTTTAAATAAATAATAAATTGTTACACATTCAAACTTTAATTGTATGAATATATTAAAATCTTAAAGTTGTTATTGATTTGGGTATACATTTTGTGGATAAATACATGTAAACCATAATGATGAATTTTCCAATAACTTTTTATTCTTTTAAAATTAAGGGTATGTTTGTAGGTAAAATCATTGAAGTGTGTCACAGGTAAAAGAGAATTCGATGAACTTGAAAGATTTAAATCTATTCACTGTGAAATTAAATAACAAGAGAATCGTCATATTTTTATACCTCTCAATTCTGCCATATTGCCACATAAACAGATTCAAGAAATTGGAAAATAAATATAAGGGAATAATTTGTAGCAGGGAAAAGGAATTCAGTTTGGTAAGTGTTTCATACAAGAAAAATGTGTTTTAATTTTGTAATTGGTTAAATTTCTTTAATGTACATGGTTTTTGATCTTTTAAATTGTAAATGGGGAAAGAATTCCTTTTTAACCCCTCTTTTTGACAGAACTTGTGGAAAATGCATACACATTGATGAAAGAGGACTTGCCATATTTGGTTGGCATAACCTTGATGCTAAACTAAAAACCTTGAGGAAATCAGAGACAAGAAATTTTAGGAAGGTTTCTTTCCTACTATAGTTTTTGAATTGTAGACCTTATGCCAAATTCCAAATGAAATTATGCTTTATGAAGGTTTACAATAAATGATTGATATTCAATTAGGTTATTACAAATTTTACGATGCAAATAAAAAGTGAAAATTTAAACAAGTTGATATATTTGTAGCTGTTAATATTCATATATTTGTTTGTGATAACTTCATAATCAAGTTATTAATTTCACCAGAGACATATAATAATAATTGTATTATATGTCTCTGATTTCACTCTTAAAACATCTTAAATAAAAATCTTTAAGGTAGCATGATGTTTCAAGATTTTACAGAATTTTCATTCGTTGGTACAAGTTTTTGATCAAATATATGGTATCTTTAAACATGGTATCTTTAAACAAAATTTAAATAATAAATTTATTTAGTATCAAATAGATATAGGAAGATGTGGTATGAGTGCCAATAAGACAACTCTCTATCCAAGTACATGAAGTAGATAACAATTTATAAAACTAAACCATTATACATTGAGGTACGGACTTCAACATATTTGTTAATACTAAATCACTACCATGACTACCCCCATCCCACCCTAACAAAAGATAATGGCATAATGGTTGCATCGTAATATCTTATACATGTATATAGTTATTACAGGAATAGGGCATAACATGTAAAAAATGTGAGACTTCAAGATACTGAAATGTCCAGGTTTATATATATATACATTTTCTTTTTTTAAATTTATTCAACAATCCAGATTGCAACTGACTTTCATACTATTTTTAGCTCACCTGACCTGAAAGGTCAAGTGAGCTTTTCTCATCACTTGGCGTCCGTCGTCCGTCGTCCTGCGTCCGTCGTCCGTCGTCTGTTAACTTTTACAAAAATCTTCTCCTCTAAAACTACTGGGCCAAATTCTACCAAACTTGGCCACAATCATCCTTGGGGTATCTAGTTTAAAAAATGTGTGGCGTGACCCGTCAAACCAACCAAGATGGCCGCCATAGCTAAAAATAGAACATAGGGGTAAAATGCAGTTTTTGGCTTATAACTCAAAAACCAAAGCATTTAGAGCAAATCTGACATGGGGTAAAATGGTTGATCAGGTCAAGAACTATCAGCCTTGAAATTTTCAGACGAATAGGACAACTTGTTGTTGGGTTGCTGCCTGTGAAATGGTTATTTTAAGGAAATTTTGCAGTTTTTGGTTATTATCTTGAATACTATTATAGATAGAGATAAACTGTAAACAGCAATAATGTTTAGCAAAGTAAGACCTACAAATAAGTCAACATGACCAAAATTGTCAGTTGACCCCTTAAGGAGTTATTGCCCTTTATAGTCAATTTTTAACAACTTTTCGTCATTTTTTGTAACTTTTCTAAAAATCTTTTTCTCCAAAACTACTTTGCCAAATTTAACCAAACTTGGCCACAATTATCAATGGGTTTATAGTTTAAAAAATGTGTCCGATGACCCAGCCTGCCAAACAAAATGGCCGACATGGCTAAAATTAGAACATAGTGGTAAAATGCAGTTTTTGCTTTATATCTTTGAAACTAAGACATTTAGGGCAAATCTTTCAAGATTTAAATGTCCATCAGAATAAGATATATCCCCTCACAAATTTTGAGTTGAATCGGACAACCTGTTGTTGGGTTGCTGCCCTAAAATTGGTGATTTTAAGGAAATTTTGCAGTTTTTGGTAATTATCTTGAATACTATTATAGATAGAGATAAACTGTAAACAGCAATAATGTTCAGCAAAGTAAGATCTACAAATAAGTCAGCATGATCAAAATTGCTAGAGGACCCCTTAAGGAGTTATTGCCCTTTATAGTCAATATTGAACAACTTTTCGTCATTTTTGTAACTTGTATAAAAATCTTTTCTAAAACGACTTGGCCAAATTTAACCAAACTTGGCCACAATCATAATACTAGGGTAAAAAAAAAGTGTCTAATGACCCCGCCTACCAACGAAGATGGCCGACATCAGTAAACACATTAACAGGTGAGCGACACAGGCTCTTGAGAGCCTCTAGTTTACTTATATCCATTATTTAGTTTCTAAAGTTGGGTAATTTTTTTTCGTGATCACGAGAGATATTTAATGAAAAAGAAACTTCCTAAAGTAGTCATTACAATATCACATCCTCCCAAACATGTTTCATATTTTACTTTTTCATTAACATGGTAAGAAAAGTTTTGAGATCTTGTTGATCATGTTGATAGTATCTAAAGTTTTATGTCTTTTTTACAAAATATAAATGTAACATATTATTCAGAAAGCTTTCTGCTGTTTAAGTGTCTTGTGTCAATTATCTATAAATATTTAAATTTTTAGTAGATGGATGTTACTTTGTAAATTAAACCTTATTTTATTATGAAATCAAGAAAAATACTATGTATTCAACATGTTCAATGTAAAAAATTGTATAAGGCCAAAAATAAATAATTGTTTGTTTCCCCAAACCCGACCCTATCAAGTCAGGTGTGGGTAGGTAGGTAGGTAAATTATTTTATTTTTTGGTAAATTTTTTTTTTTTTGGTTCTTGTAAATAGGAAATTACAAACCATCATTTTAGGGCAGTACTTTAAATTCTAGGATATATTAAGCTATCAGTTTCCTCATGTCAGATTTATTAAATAAAACTCTATGTATAATTTGAAATAGTTTATTAAATTCGGTTTCTTTTGGGTGGTAATTTTCCAATAATGACACAGTCTCTGTTGCCCTCACAGCTGCACAGAATGCACATACAGTGTATATCGGGCTGTGCCACGGTAGTCATAATACGGAAATTCCACATGTGTATCACAGTCTATCTGAAGGTGCATATTCACCACACCTTCAACAGCATCACCTGAAATAAAGGACAACAGAGATCTTTAATAAATAAAAAATAATATCCTAGAGTACTTTGTATATATATATTGGGAATTTTCAATGAAGAAAATGTCTAAAATACTGAGCCGTTTGTTTATTATATTAAGCAGTATAATCTGTCAGAAATCTGTCAAAGTTCAACGTTAGAGAGTGTACTAGTAGAATGAAGTTATGCCGTTCATTGAAGTATGCAATTTTCCACTGAAAGAAAGATTTGAACATTGAAATCATATCAAACACTCAATTACTCAATGGAACATGCATATAAAATATAATCAACTGAGAGTATGTTAACAGAGGCGGATTTAGGGGTAGGGCCCCCTTTTGGGGAAAGAATTGGGTTGCTTATATAGGGAATCAGGGAAGTGGGCCCCTCTGGGGCAGTCAGTGGGCCCCCACTTACGAAAATTTCTGGATCCGCGACTGGTTAAATGTGGAAATTTCATTCAATGTTGGGTCACAAAATCATGCTATGCAAGACCATGTTATTATACATTGTTATATATTAAAAATGATAAGAAAATCTTTTCGGGAATACCATAAAAGCAAACCTTCAGGTGTGATAACAGATCCACAACAGAAGTCATACTTGGTTAGCAGTCTGTCAATGCTCTGGATTCTCAAACAGTTACCATTGTGGCAGCCTTTTCTTAGAGAAGTATGCATGGGCTGTCTGCTTTTACAAGACTAGTGTGGAGTGATCTGCTTTTATTTGGGACCAAATGATTAATTTAAATGAGGTCTCGGTTCAAATTAGTCAGGGCATAAGGAAATCATTAAGGAATTGATATATAGAGGGTTTGAAAATTTGCAAGAAAAAGAATGCAAACAAAGGTGGGTATAGACTCTCCTTATCCTAAAAAAGTCTACCTTTGCTTGCAAGAAATAGATGTTGGAACAGTCATTTATAATGCATACCTGTTAACTTGTAAATAGCTTCTTCTTTTTACTTAGAAAGTTTGTTGACAGCTTGACTGTCTCCCATCATTTTGTCAAAGGTATTGACAACCGATTTGAGGAGGATCCTTCTTTTTCTGTAGAGGTCCCATCAATATTAATGACCATGCAAAATTTCAAAAAAATAAATAGGTATAGGAAGATGTGGTATGAGTGCCAATGAGACAACTCTCCATCCAAATAAAAATTTATAAAGGTAAACAATTATAGGTCAAGGTACGGCCTTCAACACGGAGACTTGGCTCACACCAAACAAGCTATAAAGGCTCATATAAAGGGCCCCAAAATTACAAGTGTAAAACCATTCAAAGGGGAAAAACAACGGTCTTATCTATATAAAAAAACGAGAAAAAACGAGAAACAAGAAACATGTATAAATTACTATAAACAAAAAGTCTTTATTAAAGTCTAGTGCCAGTTTTATGTCATCACCGTAGTGTAGAACCACTTTTTTGGATACACGGATGTGTTTTTTGTCAAGAGCATCCTCCTCCGCCTCAGTCAATTTTAAATCTGCTATCACGTCCACATATGTCTTCAAATATTTTCTTCTTCGAAAATCTGAATAAACGGCAACAAAAACTGACAGAACGGTGTCCATGTAAATGTATGAACAATCTAGAGAATATTGTTCTGAATATCGTAAAGACCCAAGACCATGTGGAAGAAGAAAGTCAAGTAGCGTTATCAAGGCGTTTTCAACAATGGCTATTACAAAGGCGCTTTGAAGAACAGCGTCTCCTTCTTATGTCTAATGTTTTTTACTTTTCCATTTCATAGGAACACCGCACCACCACATGAATTTCGATAAAAAAAAAATTCTACACAAAATCGGCAATAAAATTATTCCAGTCGCGGTGATTTTTCCGGGTCGGTCGGGATTGGGGAAACAAACAATATTTTATTTTAGGCCTAATACAAACAAACAAAAAGAAGAAAATCCTTTCATTTTGTTTTTAATGCAACAAAAATGCATATATATTTACTTCATTGATAGAACACAACCAATGGAATAAGATAATCACAAGAACTTTTGATAAGGGCAACTTTAAAAATAAAGATAAAAGTTTTGATCAGGGAAACTTTTTCGTGAGGTTGCTAGCTATATAGGGATATGGATAACTTACTACATCAGTATAATTGCCTTAACTATTCTCCGACTTCCTTCTAAATAATTTTAACATGTATAAAATCAGGTACATGTAATTTTTGATTGTTTACTTTGTTCAAATTTATGTTAATTGGTCTCTTAGTCTCTTACTAAGTTTGTCATGTACCTTTGAGTGTTAATTTACCTAATTTAATTGAAATTAACAAATAACAAAATTTAACATGTCAATAATTAGGATACCTGTTACAACCATTACACAATAGAAAATTTAAACACATTGTTGATTTTTCAATTCATGTTTGTATAGCTTAGGACATTTAATCTGAAAATGAAGCCTGTGTATCCTTAAAATTTGAAAGAATATTTAGGTATGATATATGGGATCTTGATTTAAAATTTTGTAAAATGCAAAAAAAGGCAATAACAGCTAGGGAATTATGCAACTTTCCACCAGACAGTAAATGAATAATTTCATAGTGCAGGATACTTAATCTGAAAAAGATGTCTGTGTATCCTTAAAATTTGAAAGAATATTTAGGTATGAAATAAGATGTTGATTTAAAATTTTGTACGACACAAAAAATCCAAGAACAACTAGGGAATGATGCAACTCTCCATCAGAGACAGTAAATGACTTATTTAATAGCAAAGGATATTTAATCTGAAAATGATATCTTATATTTAGGTATGATATATATGATAGAAGATGTTCATTTCATATATTTTTATACTATGCAAAAGGTGATTTTAGCTAAGAACAACCGCAAAAGAATGAAATGTATCAGTTTTCATAGTGAAAAAAATCATTCTGACATGTTTATAAATATATATGAATATATATCACGAAAACCTCTTCATAACATTTCTTTCAATCTGATTAACATGATTAAATTTATTTTACCATTTTAAGTTAAATGGCAACTAGTCTCACATGTAATGCAATTGACCTTGGGTTCAATATTAACTTTTTAATAATAAAAATAATATAAACTTTATTATATATTCCAAATGCAGAAATTTTCTACTTGATGTGGCATGATTGTCAGTGAGACAACTCACAAACAGAGACCAAATGACATAGAAGTTATTCAATATACATGTAGGTCACCATTCAACATGTTCAAAGCAGGAAAAGGCTCCAAAATTATAGTTGTTAACAAATCAGCCTGATTTAATGTAGAAAAAAATCAACCAAAAAACAAATATGATATATAGTTCACTTCTACATACCAGCATACATGTACATGATGTAACACATGATTGCTAATAACATTTGAGCCAAAATTTTCATAATATCAGGAACATAAAAATTCTTGATTCACAACCACACAATCTGAAATGGTTGTGAATCCACAGTATTGGTTATTACTATTATTTATTATATACTTAGTAGTAAATACAGATAAATTGTATGTGTAATACAATCATTGGCAATCATGCTGTATCAGCCACCTGTGATGATATCGATATCAGCACGGTTGCAAAAGCTTTATCACACCTTTAATCTGTATGACGTCACGTCATGGATTGCAGTCGCTGTTGCAAATGCTTTCAAATCCCTAATCTGTATGACGTCATGTCAAACCCATAACCTGTATGACATCATGTTACATAAAAAACATCTAATTGAGGTATATGTATATAATAAAGTGTATATGATATGGTTTTTTCAATATCACACACCATATCAACCCTCAACCAATATAATCCCTCGAGCAGAGCTCTTGGGATTATATTGGTGTCTCGGGTTGATACGGATGCGATATTGAAAAAGCCATATGATATTCTCTATGTAATATCGATATTTTAAAATTACAAAAGCATATTATACAACATTTACTTTTGTTTGTTTTCAGCATGCTGATTATGCGGAAGTTGATAGTGCTGTTTGCAGCATGTCTATGTTTATTACATGCCCACCCACTCAACGCTGAAGATGGACATTATGTAAACCAGTTCCTTGTTGAACTACACAAGAGATCCACATTAGACGATCTACTAGCAGATCATGGATTTGAAGTTGAAGAAGATGTAATAGAATTTTTATTAAATAATGATTTACATTAAAGATGTCACATTCATTACAATGAAATTAATAACTTACATTTTTTTCCAAAATTACCTCTTGCCCCTTAGATATATGTATTAATATATATGGCAAATTGCATTGTTATGACGTATGGCTTGTATTTATGAAAAAGATCAAAAAAAAAAATGTGATTTTCCTTAGAAAGAAAAAAAAAGTACTGGCTCTGAGAACATCCAACATACATCATCCTTAGAAGACTTGCATCCTTAGAAGACTTGCACTTTAAAAAGGTTAAAACTGTTCAATATAAAAATGTAAAAATGATTAATTAGATCATTGCTTATACCATTGTTATTCAACTTTTTTCACTATTTGAAGAAATGCATAGATAAAGAAAATATGCTTGTGAATTTTAAAAGTTATACCATAATTCTTCATATGAAATATATCATGATATGATTTCCTGTTTTACAGTTGCCATCCCTGGGGTTTGTAGTTTTACGCCACAAAGAAGTCAGCCATAGATCTAAAAGAAGTGCCGTTGATCATGTAAACAAACTCAGGACAGATTACAGGGTAAGATTACACTCAAAGATTGAACATGTATAAACAAAACAAAAACAATATGTGTTTTCTAATGCCATAACAACTTCATGCTTGACTGTGAATACATAATTATTTTATTGTTAGCTAATTTTCATGAATAATGGGCATGATTATTTTCAACATTTTGTTCAAAATATTAATTTTCAAGGGCTTTTTGATGATTATTCAATATCAAAAAGTCAGAATGATACAATTTCTAGGGCCATATAAGGGCTTTTTTCAAATATTTTCTTTTTATAAAATTTGAAAAGAAATAACAGAAATTGAAAATAGTTCTTAATAACTATTATACAGTAAATTCAGATTGTTGCTAAGTGTTTATTCTTGTGATTATTGCAACTGGGTGAGTATCACAATAATAGGAACTCCCATTCTGATATCAGATACCAACTTCTGTATGCAGAATTGAAGATTTTCCTGAAATCACAATCAACCTTTCATTTTTGTCCTTTCTTCCAAAGTGGCTACAATAAATGCACACAATGATTTCTGAATTGACTAGAATTTAATTTACAGGTAAAATTAGCAGAGCAACAAAAAGAACTAATAAGAGTTAAAAGGGAGATAATCCATGACAAACAAGTAGAACTGCCATTCAAACATATCACAGATAACTCTATCTACTACCGATCGGAACCATCAAGGCTCATTCGTAAAGATGGAATTCCTAACCCAGAGATAAAATTTAATGATCCTTTTTACAAAGATCAATGGTATTGTGTAAGTATTGATACATGTTTTAACAGGTTTTTTTTTATTTTGATAAAAATAAAATAGGAATTTTAAAGAAAATTTACATTATTTCATCTAAAATTTTCTTCAGCTATCAAAGTAGTCATTACAAGCAAGCATCATGTGAGCATGTAGTTTAACACTGGAAATATAGATAAATGCATTTTCTAATTGGGTTCGAAACCTGATTTGGCTTCTGCCAGGTTTGCTGATTAAAATAACAAAATGAAGAAATTATGCAAACCTACCAACCTTCCTTTGTATGCCCTCAGTATAATACATGTTCTTTATTTTTTCAGCACAATGATGGGCAGACAGGTGGAGAAGTAGACGTAGATTTAAACGTTGTACTGTCATGGAAGAATGGCTATACTGGTGTAAATATTACTATCTGTATTCTTGATGATGGGATCGATCATACACATCCAGATATCAAAGATAATTATGTAAGTCTGTAGATGTTTAAGGGTAAAAATAGCATTCATGCTATCAAAACCTTTACTGTGGAAGGTTTGTTATTTGTTTTTTGTACCAGACTTGATCACTACTTTATATGAGATAAACATGAAGCATCATGCATTGAACACAGCATTCTGCACATCCTTTCTAAAGACAAAAAAACATGTTCATGAAATATATACAGAGACATTGGATCATGTTAAGAAATGATGAGTATGTATATAATCATACTTTTCAAGAAAATTATATAATTTGTGTATGATTCATGAATCAAGTACTGTAAATTAAGAAATTATTGTGTGCATTCATTATTCGATTTCGTCATTCGACGGGTGCCACATATTGAGCAGATATGCTTACTCTTCCGTAGCATCTGAAATTACCCCTAGTTTTTGGTGGGGTTTGTGTTGCTTAAATTCTTTTAGTTTTCTATGTTGTGGCATGTGTACTGTTGTTTGTCTTTTTCATTTTTAGCCATGGCGTTGTCAGTTTATTTTTCAATTTATGAGTTTGACTGTCCGTCTGGTATATTTCGTCCCTCTTTTAAGACTAAAATGTAGTAAGAATGAGAAAAATCCTGTTTATATCATACTAAAAATTTCAAAATGCAAGTTTAAATTATTGTAATTATTATCCCTCCCATTTTTGGCTATAATAAAAACATAAATTTCTGAATTTACAGTAACTGTTTTAGGAGAACAATGATGTCATTTGAAATGGGAGTTGTCCCTCTTTGTTAATATATGTAATTGAATCTTCCATAACATTGTTTACCTTCCAATGCTTAATACAATGCAGTGTTTGATATTTAGTTTCTACTGCAAAATGAATGCAATCTTTTCCCTTTAGGGTTCACAAGCAATTTGATTGTTTGGTAATAAATGTCTGCTTGCCAACCAAGATGGTGTCCACTACTTTAAATAGAATTTGTAAAAAATAAAATTATGGAGCAAACGAAAAAAACAAATTAGTTTATGCTCATAATTCAAATAACACATTTATAACACAGAAATTATCCTTGTTTAGATTTAATCATCCTATCATTGCAAGAAGATTTGCATAACATTCTGAATTCTTGAATTTATTATTTTATATCTACAGAGGCCTGATCTGAGTGCTGATATGAATGATAAAAGTGACAATGACCCAATGCCTGATGTCTCCAACAGTGATAATAGGTATACAGTTTTATATTGTCTTTACTGCAAGGGGTTGATCAACACTACAAGATTTTATAATATCGCTATTTTAAGAGATTTTCCTTTGATCTTGCTGACTGATAATTTCCTTTCTCAGCGGAGTCAAGTGATATAATTATTATTGCTAGAAACTAAGGGGGGATGTGGCATTGTCAATGAAATTGACATAAAGTTGACAATGTCATCATTGGTAAAATAGCAGTAAACAGATAATCATTGGTTATCTCAACTCTTCTCACTTTCGTCGTACCTGCACAAGAGAGAAAATCAATCTTTTTGAGATGATCTACAATAATCTATAAGTTTTACCTTAATAGATAAATGTATATAGATAGAAATAAAGAGATGTGGTATGGATGCCAATGAGACAAAATCCATCAAATGTCAACAAGGAGAAAAACCCATACTGTTTAGTCTGCTATAAAAGGCCCTAGCTGACATGAAAAATATGAGGAAAGTCGCCTCCCAAAATATCAATATAATAATAATAATAATAATAAAAATATGAGGCATTTCAATTGAGAAAACTAACTGTCTAATTAATAACAAAACAATTTGAAAAAACAAATATAACAGACATGATCGAACAACCAGGTATATAGTTCAACATATTCTTAATGAAATAGAATTTTTGATAAATTTTACTGGAAAAATGATATTGAGAAAATATGGAAGTCATGATACCATTTTAAAAAAGATCATCTTACAGTCCTGAAATTTATGATGTTTGATTTTTTTTATTAACTGAAATGTAGGTTAAATTAATTTTCATAAGTTGAAAATTAAATGTTTTCATATATTAAAATTGATGATTTAATAACATTTCTTCTGATGTTTAACATGTTTATCAAATATGATGCATCGTTTCATTCTATTATTGCTGCACAGGAAACCTGAGGTAATATTAGTGAGTCTAAGCTCATAGAAATAACATATTTGTTGCATGTAAATTGGCATGTTATATATGTCTTGATATTGTGTTTTCTTTTATTTGATCATATGGAAATTGTTTTGTTTTTGTCTTATTTATTTATTGTTTGTTTGTCTGTGGTTTGTCTATAAATTTTGTTTGCTTCCTGGAATGATCTAGCTGATGAATTTTTCGTGTTTAATTGGTGTCTTGAATTTGTTTTTGTCATACTTTTTTTGTTTTTAATTCCTTTAGCTTGGAATTAACTTGTATGATACTTTTTTTTCGAAAGAATTATTTTAAATCCTTTCCTTTTCAATTTTAATGTTTTAATACCAATTACCAGCAAAAATAAGAAACTTTTATTTAAGAATTGAGGTATAATAATTGCTGTTAGTGGAGATATATTCAAAGTCATACATGGTTATATTATTTCATAACCATCTGGTGAATTTTCACATAAGATAAAACATTATTCAAACTAAGTCTGTAATCCATTATCCAACATGGCTATTTCTAGATGTTTAATCCAGTCATAATTTAGCCATACTAACCAGTTATTTATACCTTTCTCTATGTACTGGTTTATATTAGGATAAAAATCACATGAGCGATTTTGTTAACAAATGCTCACATCAATCTGTACAGAAACAGGCTCCAAATGTCCTCCTTTATACGCCATAACTCATGGTGGTGCTCCTCATAAAGGAGGCTCATACAGAGACAAGATGTTAACTTTTGCTCAATTTCAACTTTTGTACTTTAGCCATGGAACAAGATGTGCTGGAGAAATAGTGGGTGCTGCAAATAACAATAACTGTGGTGTAGGAATAGCATATGGTGCAGGCATTGGAGGTAAGGATATTTATCATTTGGCAACTTATTGTATTTTGTGTAAAAAGGATAAAAAGATAAAAGGAAGACATATAAACTGAGGCAAAACAAATCTCTTGTCAGAAATTGTATATATGGCAAATTTTGAAGTATTTGGGAAATAGGCATAGATGTGGAAAATCAAAACAAGATCCAAGGAATTTCCTCTTTTACAGTATTCCAGATCTTCAACAGTTTATTTGAAATTTTAGGTATCCTAGATCACCATCTGTATATTTGATATTTTAGATAACCTAGATCATATATCAGTATATTTGATATTGTAGATAACCAAGATCACCATTTGTATATTTGATATTTTAGATATCCTAGATTACCATCTGTATATTTGATATTTTAGATAACCTAGATTACCATCTGTATATTTGATATTTTAGATATCCTAGATTACCATCTGTATATTTGATATTTTAGATATCCTAGATTACCATCTGTATATTTGATATTTTAGGTATCCTAGTTAACCATTGGTATATTTCATATTTTAGGTATCGTAGATTACTATTGATATATTTCATATTTTAGGTATTAGGATATTGGATGGACCTATCACAGATGTTTTAGAAGGGAAAGCCTTAGAGTTTAAAAGACAAGATATTGATATATACAGTGCTTCATGGGGTCCAAGGGATAATGGGGCTACAACAGAGGCACCAGGAGCTGCAACAATAAGAGCAATAGAAAAGGGTGTAAGGGAGGTAAGTCAAATAGACAAAAGTGTAAGGAAGGTAAGTCAATGTAAAAAGATTTCAGGGGAGGAAAGTCATTAGAAAAAACAGAGTACAGGTGGTAAAAAGGAGAGAGTGCACTATATAGGCCATACACAAAATAATTCAAATTTCAGACAAAGAAAAGCTTCGCGTAAAACTTTTTTCTGTTGTATATATGTCATATTAATAATCAGACAACTCCTAAATCAAAGGATCTGTTCAAAATATTACTGAATCCAAGAGAATTTTTGCTTTTGACAAAACCAACTGCTGTTCTTTGTCTGACAGTCACAGTGAACTCTTCAACATCAAACAAACCCTCACATCATACCAAGTTCAAGATGATTCATAATTTTTTCATCAGAATTATATGATGATTGTCTTCAAGGTATACTAAATTATATTTGGAATTCACAGACATTAAGAGGCTAAAAAACATAACAAAGTCCCATTAGACTCCATCAAAAGGCATGGAAAAAAAATTGATAATGTTTTCAAATTTCCATTTGGATAAATAATGATTTTACATATAATGTTGTAGGGTCGGGGAGGAAAAGGTAACATATTTGTATGGGCGTCTGGTAACGGAGGTGGAAATGATGACGACTGTAACTGTGATGGGTACGTAGGGATGCCAGAAACTATATCTATAGGGAGTATTACTGATAGAGGTGGAACTCCATACTTTATGGAGAAATGTCCTTCAACTTTTGCTGTTGTACCTAGTGGAGGAGAGGAACACATTGGTGAAGATGGGAGCAGAACTAAAATTAGAGTTGTGAGTTTATAGGCTAATTTTTTTGATTATTTTTAGAATATCCAGTAGTCAACATATTCTACCATATTTTTGGCTTTCAATCAAAGAAATACATTTAATGGCTTGGCTCAAAGTTATATGTATTATTTCATAGCAGCTTTTCAATAAAGCTTGTGCAAATTAGATAAAAAATTGACATCAATCCTAAGCAAGTCTGTCACTTTGTTATGATCCATTGAAGCAGTAAGGGGTAAATACAAAAAAAGTGGGTTTTGTGAAATTTTAAGTACCCCTGAGAATCCTCATTTAGAATCTGGAATTGAATTAAATTCACATCTGTTTTAGGTAACAACAGACATTGGAGGGGGATGTATAGAAAACTTTGAAGGAACGTCAGCTGCTGCACCACTTGCTGCAGGAGCATTAGCCTTGGTACTGGAAGCCAAGTAAGTCAAATATATATATACTCATTTCATCTGTACTAAACTGCAGGGTCTATTTATTTTTGTTAAGGTGGTACCTAACACTACAGGGAGATAACTCTGTTATATCAGCTGAACGTTTTAATTACGTTGCGTTGTTAAAGGAATATTAAGCTTCTCAATGATCAAAATTAGTGTTTGTCAAACTGCTATGTAACCAGTGTAATTTTTCTGATAAAATGGTTGGTTCAAATTTTTTGAAATTTTTATATTTTTGTCAAAGGGTCCAAGTAAATACTTTGTCAAAATTTTATGAAAATTAAACGAGCCAATTTCATTTTAGTGAAGGTGTTGGGTACCACCTTAAGGCAAGTAAAATCAGTATGTCCCAAGTCTAATATGGATGATGCACTTGCATCAGTTTGGTCAGTACAATATTATGGATTCATTATTGTACATAGGATACCAACTTTTGTAAACCTTGAATTCAAATGTTCATTGGAGCATAGATTGTCTTGTAAACGCTGGTAAAACCATGAATACAAATATCCCACTAAAAAGTATTCACAAAAAAAATTGTATTAAAACCTTGATAGAAACTTGTTGCATGATATTTGTAAAGCTTTTTCAACAACAAAACACATACATAGTAATACTATATAATTTTAGTAATGATTTGACATGGAGGGATGTTCAACACATTATTGCCAAGGGAAGTAGAATTCCCTCAGTAACAGACGACTGGGAGGTCAATGGTGCTGGCTATCATCGTAGCCATAGCTTTGGCTTTGGTGTGATGGACGTATCTTTGATGGTTCAGATGGCTATTGACTGGAAGAATGTACCTGAGGCTGGCAAATGTAATTCATCCGACCATGTGGTCAACAAGTAGGTGTTGTATATTTGGCAATCTTTTTGGTCCCCTAGACCCCTACTGATGAAGTCGAAAGGGACTTTAGGTTTGCTTTCCGTCAGTCTATCTGTCGATCCATGCATCCTTCAGTTCATGCATGTAGATATTGATTTGATATAGGGTACATAGTTTTATCATGACAAGTTAAAGATCAAGATTGATTTTTATTCTGGTCTGATGATTTCGTTTAGATTCTGATTTTCGGCACTTTTTTTGTCATGCTTCACGATCATGATTTGAAATTTGTTCTATAGTTTAGACTTTGACAATTTATAGATCAAGTAAGAATTTTTTTTCAGTTGAATGAATTATTAAGCAGACTATGTATTGCCATGTAACTGTTATACTTCCAGAATGATTGTTAAAATACATATCTTGTGTGCATGCTCTGCTTGCAAGGATATGACCATGCTCTGTTTTACTTTTTGTTTTAAAGACCTTATGGGATCTATAGGTGATGTCATAGTGATAGATCACCTTTAAAATTTTGTAAGGAGTAATTTCATTGGCTGATGTAATAATTAGCCAAACAGAAAGAGTGTTATTCAGGAAACAGCATAAATGATTTCACCACATGATGAAAATATTGACAGAAACACCATAATCATTATCACTATTTATTTCATGGTTTAAATATTATACTTCTAGAGATGTGCCTGCAGATGGATGTATAGTAGAGCATGTTGATATGTCATTTTGTCAGGATAACCACAATACCCATATTGAGCATTTAGAACACACCATGTTATGGGTTGACATTGAATCAGGGAGACGCGGGGATGTCAGCATCACCTTGACCTCACCGTTTGGTACCGTATCACAGATGTTGTCAACCAGGAAGGAAGATAACAGCGCTGATGGACTCAATTTCCGATTGATGACGCTGAATAATTGGGGAGAGAATATTGTTGGAGAAAAAACATGGAAAATAGAAGTCTGCGACAATGGGAAAGAAAGTGCTAACAATAATATGAAGTTAAATAGGTAAGTAATGGAATATTAAATTTTATAATACACCTTATTGCTATTTCGCCGCCACTACTGGACATCACACAGATTCCTGTAAAATTTTGGCGTCATAATACAAAATATCTGATGCCACAATTGAAAAGTGATTGTTGTATGACGTCAAAATTTCAAGCAGTACAGATTCTCGGGTCAGCAGGGAATAGCCATAAGGTGTAATGCACCAGAATGATATCAGAATATTATACTGCAAGTCTTTACTGCTTGTAGATAGATATAAGAAGAATTGGTATGAGGGCCAATGGGAAAACTCTCCATCCAAGTCACAATTTGTAATTTAAGTAAACCAATATAGGTCAAAATACGGCCTTCAAATAGAGCCTTAGCTATAAACTCCCCCCAAAATGACTAATGTAAAACAATACAACGTGGAAAACCAATGATTATATCTATACATCTTTTCTACATTGGCTAGAGGTATAGGGGGAGGGTTTGAGATCTCATAAACATGTTTAACCCCGCCGCGTTTTTGTGCCTGTCCCAAGTCAAGAGCCTCTTGGCTTTGTTAGTCTTGTATTATTTTTAATTTTAGTTTCTTGTGTACAATTTGGAAATTAGTATGGCGTTCATTATCACTGAACTAGTATATATTTGTTAAGGGACCAGCTGAGGGATGCCTCCGGGTGCAGGAATTTCTCGCTACATTGAAGACCTGTTGGTGACCTTCTTCTGTTGTTTTTTCTATGGTCGGGTTGTTGTCTCTTTGACACATTCCCCATTTCCATTCTCAATTTTATCTATAAAAAACAAGAAACATTTTTTGAACAACAAATGACAACCACTGAACATCCGGTTCCTGATACACTTTTATTTTTTAATTTTTTGCTTAATTTTTATGTTGACAAACTGTTTTTGTGGGGTAATAAAAGTATCTCTATTTAGTCAGTTTAATTGATGTTTGATCCATAAATTTAGTTAACTCACTCAGAAATTTAATTATACCGTGAATTTATTAAATATTGAGATAATATTTTTCATGTATTTCCTGGGTACAGGCGATACACCAATTTAAAAAAGTTCTAAAGCCTTGTATGCAAACGTTGGCAAAACCACAGAATATTCTATCCATTAATGTTGGTAACCAAGAAAATGAATGAATCCATCATATATTGAATTAGCTGTAGATAAAAACAAAATAGTAAATAAGATTAAAATTTTCCCTTTAAACAATCTATTTATAGCTATTCTTTGATTGCTTTGGGAACATCAGACAGTCCTAACAAACGTAGCACAGATTCATTTGAACCAAGCAAAGCAGCAGTAGCAGAAATGAAAGAATTAGAACTCAAAAGAGGAAAACGTTTAGATATGAAAAGACACACAGAAGGATTCCAGAAGAAGACTGACAAAAACACTGCAAAGAAAGATGTGAAGAATGAAAAAAAGGAAGAAGAACAGAAATATCTAAAGGATGTTATTCATGACATGTCTTCTTATCTCCAGGAGAAAGGCTTTGATGAAAACCATGTCATTGATATATTGAACCATGGGATGTCATACAGTTCAAAGGTCAGAAAAGATCAACAGAATACCAGACGAGGACTAAGTCGGAGAACATTTGGGGAAGAAGATATTGATCATGATAAATTTATTGACGGAATGTCAAAAGCTGTTAACAATATCTTTGATGAAAGAGAAAAAGAAAGAAGAGAGCAGGCTGTGAGGGAAAAACTAGCTGAGAGAGCAAAAGAAAGGAGAGAAAAGGCTGAGGAGAAAAGGAAGGAACAGGAAAAAGAGAAAAGAGAAGAAATAGCTGAAAAAGAAAAAGAATTAAAGGAACAAGGAAAACGAGAGAAAGAAGAACGAGAAGAATTTGCTGAGAGATACTTGGATGACTTCTTGGAGCAGCCTGGAGATGCAACAGTCGAGGATATCGAAGAGGTTATCCGGGATCTAAGAAAAATTCTTCAAAACAGGAAATAAATACACCAATGAATACTTTAATACTCACTTCCAACAAAAATAAGGGTAAAGGGTTTTATTATCACATTAAATGATGATTAATGTGTCTTATATCTAAATGTAAGTAATATTGAAATTAAGTCACTCTTTCTTTACTGTTGTGACAATTTATATATTACTAATTCTCTCAGATTCTATACATAAAGACTCTAAATGCTGTGTCTTTGTTCAGTTTCAGATCTTTTAAAAGATTTTACTCATATTTTGTTCCTATTTCTAATCATTTTGACATTTGATCATTTTTAACTACAGCAAAACAGGGGAGATAATTCATGATTGTTTTTCATCAAACTAAAATTCAATATTGAGAAAAGAATAATATCATTCATTACCTGCTCCATTATAATTATCTTTTGAATATATAAGAAAGATCTCAGA
The DNA here is from genome assembly GCA_037788925.1 of Mytilus galloprovincialis. Taxonomy (NCBI): domain Eukaryota; kingdom Metazoa; phylum Mollusca; class Bivalvia; order Mytilida; family Mytilidae; genus Mytilus; species Mytilus galloprovincialis. The sequence goes on along the minus strand of CM075340.1, from coordinate 8,829,872 downwards.
ATTCCAAAATATTTAAGTGAAAATGATATGTATGTCATGTTGTGGCAATAAAACTTCTATGGTGTGAAAAAAGTCAGATTTTTTTTTCTTTAAATAAAGAACTGTTGCTCTCATCTATTTAAAGGATGTACAATTTTTGATATATCACAACTTGATGTCAAAGTATAAGTTCATTCAAACATTATTGAAATATTGAAGAAAAAAAACATTCCCATTGTATTGTATGTCTTAAACCTTCAGATAGAATTGTACAGGTTCTAATCACTCATAAGAACTTTTAAGTCTTGTTAAAAGGATGTACTATTTTTGAACTTTCACAAGCCTGCAATTGTTTTAATAATCAAGTCAAAACAGCCCCTTTATTGAGGAAATGTTGTATGATATTTAAACATTCACAAGTCTTAAGTTGTTATGCAAATTTACATCCATTATGAAGCCAAACTTCATTTTTACTGGTTGAAGACTCAAAAGTCTTAATCAAGACAAATTTTAATTATCATATCAGATATTATCTTCAACTTTCCTACATATTTATGATTTTTTGGAGATGCAATCATAAAATGTTTAAATGAAATTTCTGTGTCAATCCTGAAAAAGAAATTAGACATTTGCATGATTAGGAGAATTCTGTTATGGAAAAAATCAAAACTATCTTTGGTCTGTAAAATTCTAAAAATATATATAAAACCAGCAGGCAAATAGTATTGTTAAAGTTAGTTATGAAATGTAACATTTTGAACTTAAATTGAATTAAGTCTTGCTTGAATATATTTTCTATGTTTTTTTTATTTTGCTAGAAATATACAAAACCATTGTTGTGAAACATTATCTTTGCTATTTATTGTGCAATTTGTTATTTGGACCTAAAAAAATGATTGTCCATTCCACTGACAGTCACTACTGTGCCATTATGACTGTTCACAACTAAACTAATACCAAACATTTGTGACAAACGTTAGACTTTGGCTTTCCTCAACTATCTCAGTCTTTCTCAACATTTATCTGGTCTGTCACAGACCCTACTTAATGAACATTGATTCAAATACCAGAGTTTTTGACACCAAAACACCTTTGATAAATTAGTCATTGATAGTCTATGTAAAACTTTCTAAAGACCTTTGATGTCATTAACAGTTGTGAACAGTCGTTATGCGACTTGAAAGGACTGCCCCTTGAATGAACAGTCATTTTCTAGTTCAAAGTATCTTATATTATGAAATCCCTCTTTGAAGTTATTTGTTGTTAAAGTTTAAATCTGCAATATTTTATTACTGTTTTTGTAATATTTTATATTTTTGATTTATATATGAAATCCACCTGAGTTATAACTATAAAACTTTTTTTTATATATTTGATTAACAGATTTACATTTGAAATCCATCTGAGTTACCATAGAATTATTTTATATGTTTGTTACGATATTTAAGTAATTACTAGCCAATCAAATCATAGAACAGGAGTCTGAAAAGGATCTTTTGACAAGTTTATGTACAAATCTCTTTTTGTATGAAAATAAAAACTATTTCTTGAATTTAGATTTGTAATGTTTATTTAAAGATATAAAAAAGAAGATGTGGTATGATTGCCAATGCGACAACTATCCACAAAAGACCAAAATGACACAGACATTAACAACTATAGGTCACCGTACGGCCTTCAACAATGAGCAAAGCCCATACCGCATAGTCAGCTATAAAAGGCCCTGATAAGACAATGTAAAACAATTCAATCGAGAAAACTAACGGCCTTATTTATATAAAAAAAATGAACGAAAATCAAATATGTAACACATAAACAAATGACAACCACTGAATTACAGGCTCCTGACTTGGGACAGGCACATACATAAATAATGTGGCGGGGTTAAACATGTTAGCGGGATCCCAACCCTCCCCTAACCTGGGACAGTTTGTATAACAGTACAACATAAGAACGAACTATAAAAATCAGTTGAAAATGGCTTAACTCATCAGATGGACAAAGCTTGTTCCTTTGCTTAACCACAAGCAGAAGCTTCTATTATACATCCTGGATTGCCCATGCTACTCACTAAATCTGCAATTCAATGAAAAAATAGTTCCCAGAATACAACCAAACATGCATATTCTCCTACAGAACATTTAGTTGGGCATCTGCTATTTCAACTTTTGATCTGGGTGATTGTTGTTGTTCTCTGTACCTAAATTATAGTCTATGCCACTTTTTAAGGTAAGGAACACACACACATATCTTCCTTCGAAGACTTACACATGTTTAAAAGTACTAAATGATTACAAGATACCAATGCAAATCTGATGCACCATGTTTGCCCTTCAAAACAAATACTCAACTTACATACATGAAATTCATCAATGTCAAAAGTTTGATTAACAAAAACACAGTTATGGTATTAAAATGTCTTGTCCATCCTTCACAATTAATTTTAGGTCTGTGATACTCGAACCTTTGCTGAAAAGTTCAGTGATGATACAGCTTTTGATCACTAGAGAACCTGACCATAGTATTTCAGGAAAATCTTCTTTCAAAATCAAGTTCACATTCAAATATTTTCTATGGTTTCTTTTTTTTTTTTTTTATTTCTAAGAAAAAAATGACAATATAGTGAAAGTTCACAGCAAAATGGTGTTATTAAATATTGATAATAATTAGATTGCGGGAAATTTGGAAGTCAAATGGATGAAGAGGGTGTACGTGTTAGATAAGATGAACAGTTTGCCATGCAAACCTACGGACCTGTTACTATACAGATATATAGATATACATAAAAAACAAATACATAGGTCACCAACCTCGATCATGAAATTGTACCTAAACTGAAGTCATATTAGAAATAGTAGTCCAAAACTGAAAGTGCTGAAACAAAACACAAAAAACTGTGATAAGGCTTAAGAGATATATACCACCAGTAACATTCAGCTGAAGTAGCCATTAAATGAAGACACATTTGGCTTAATGGACTGTTAAATTTATTTGTAGAGAAGAAAGAAATCTTGCATAGTATTATATGATGTCTGTATCAAAAGGCACTATGTCTTCTATTCTATATATTATCCCTAATTTTATTAGAAAAAATTGTTGAGCCTGCAACTTTTGTTGCAAATTATAAAGCTCAACATAAGGAAGGTGATCCGACAGCAGTGTGTGACCTAACTTCTAAAGCTTTATATTTAGAAGGTAGAAGACCTGGATGCTTTATACTTTCTATATCTATATAGATGCCTTATGTTATGGATTTTCTGTGATATGTCCAATGTCCTTTACCTTGTTTTCATGTTTCAGTAATTACTTGAAAAAAATAAGTTTTATTGTTATGTTATTTTTTTTTCATATTATGAGTAATATGATAACTATATTTAGAATGTGCGTACCTTGCATGGTCCTCATGTCCGTCAGAAAGTTTTCATTTGACATTATTATTAAAGACCTCATTTCATGGATCAGTGAACAAGGTTATGTTTGCTTGATCTAGTCCATATTTCAGATACTATATTTGTTGTATGGATTTATTGTAAGGAGTAAATGTCCAACTGGCAGATGACATCTGACCTTAACCTCATTTTCATGGTTCATTGGTCAATGTTAAGTTTTTGTGTTTGGTCTTTTTTTCTTATACTATATGCAATAAGTCAATTATATTTGGTGTATGGGCAAATTTTATGATGTGCATGTCAGTTTTGAAGGTTTTATTACCATTTTAACGGTTCATTGCTCAGTGTTTTTGTGTTTTTGCCTGTTTTACTTAGAATATAAGCAATATGTCAACTATACTGGTTGTCAGTTTTACTTGGAATACAAGCAATATGTCAACTATATTGGTTGTCAGTTTTCTTAGAATATAAGCAATATGTCAACTATATTGGTTGTATGGAAGTATTGTAATGTGTATATAGATATAAGAAGCTTTGGTATGAGTGCCAAAGAGACAACTTAGTTGTTACTATTCATCCAAGTCACAATTTGTAAAGGAAAACCATTATAGAGCAAAGTACGTCTTCAACACAGAGCATTGGCTAACAACGAACAGCAAGCTATAAAGGGCCCCAAAAACTTTAAAGACTAGTGTAAAACCATTCAAACGGGAAAACCACCTGTCTAATCTATATAAATAATGTCTGTCTGGCAGGTATCATATGACCTTGACCTCATTTTCATGGTTCATTGGTCATGTTGAGTTTTCATGGTTACGTTTGTTTCTCGGATACTATAAGCAATATGTCAACTATTTAATTCATAAATTGATTGTAAGGTGTACATGTCTGTCTGGCATGGTTCATTTGACCATGGCCTCATTTTCATGGTATATTGGTCATTCAATGTTTAGTTTTTTGGTTAAGTCTGTTTCTTAGAAACTATATAAGCAAAAGGTCAACTACATTTTGTGTATTTAATGATTATAAGGTGTACATATATTTATCATTTAGTTTATCTGGCCTTGACCTCGTTTTCTTGGATCACGTTAAGTTTGTGTAATACTTGTAATAAAGCTTTTTTATTTAGGACTATCAACATAAAATTAATGGTTAGTGAAGACCGAGGAGAGACAATTGAGCGTTACAGTGTGCGCTCTTGTTTACAGTTTTTTTACTTTGTGCTATTACACAACTGTCCAAGATTGGATGCAGTTTATGCACCAAAGAACTCCGCGAATCCTTTATGTGCCTGTCTCTATTAAGTCAGAAGTTTGTAATTCAGTGTTTTTCGCTGGTTTATGTATGTATGGTTTACATAGTATTGCTATACTTTTGACGTTAGTATTTGAATTGTTTCACTCTAATTATTCATATCGGCGCATTTTATATAATAGCTATACATATGAATTTTTCTCATTGTTGAAGACTATACAGTGACCAATAATTGCTTCGGAACAATGAAAAAGATTGTGTGGAAGTGTAATTTGAAGTGTAGAAAAGACAAAACTGTCAACCGAAGTGAAAGAACCATCAAAAGCATAGAAATTGTCTAAATCATCCACTTTATAAATAATTTTAGGAGAAATCATTTATTACAGAGGTTAAAGATAAGTTCTTTGATAGTAGAAATGGAGGAAAATAAAAGCACCAAAAGATTAGTTGTAAAACCCTCTCAGTTAGGTGACAGGGCCGTAACTACCTATGAGGCAGGGGAGGCAGTTCAGGGGAGGCAACTGCCTCCCCTGAAATTTCTACACCAAATTTTTTTTTGAAGTAATAAAATGAAATATGTACACGAAGAACTTGAATTTATATTATAAACAACACAAGTTTCAGTTTTAACAGTGTTATCAAGATACGTGATATATCTGTCCTTTTCCGGAATTTTGATAGAAAGTTAACCGTTTCAGTATAGCTTTTTTTTTTTTTTTTCGTGTGGCCGTCTGTCTGTTATTCAGTATATATTCGTACGAGAACACATATGAAACTTTGCTTTCGACAATTTTGAATAAAACTTAACTATTCACATTCATTTAGGGTCTCAATTAATCAGAGGAAGTTCCCTTCGTATTGTGAATCTTTTATGATATCGGAAATTCGTTACCGGCTGAATCAGCTGTTGGATAGTTTTTTTTTAACGTCTCCCGATCGCACGAGAACATTATGGTCAATGCCTTAGTAGTTAAACACTCCCATTCGTTGTAGCAGGGACTTTCTATACTAAGTATATACTTAGAATAGAAAGTCCCTGGTTGTAGTTATATACATGTCTGTTCAGCTTACAACGATATTGAAATTCAAGGTCCTAAATAAAAAAAAAATATCTTGCGTTCTATGATCTTGCTTTATATGTTTTTATAAAACTTACCAGTTTAATTTCTAACAAAATTATCTTGAAATACAGATAATAATTGTTTGCATAAAAATTGCTTCCAGGATCCAGCAATACTAATGTGTTTCTTAAAGTAAGGAAATCGAAGGAAACGGGTTATTTTTAGACATTTTACTGAGAGAAAAATATCGGCAGTCACCATGTATTTACTGTTAATAGTTATAGGTCAAAGTACGGCCATCAAGACGGAGCCTTGGCTCACCCCGAACAGCAATCTCAGGCTCAGACAGCTTGTTTTTGCATAAGGTTCAAGCAATACTGATGTTTCTAAAAGTAAGGAAATCGAAGGAATACGGGTTATTTTTAGCCATTTTACCGAGAGAAAAAAAAAATCGCGGGAGCGTTGGGGGGCGCACCTCTCTTAAGGGCCTCAATCGGCGACCCCCAAACTCCTGCCTCCCCTGAATTCCAACCCTAGTTACGGCCCTGAGGTGTATGAGATGAAACAATATTTCACAGGTTTTCGCGTATATGCTGGTATAGGCAATATGTAAGTGATAAATTTGTCCTGGTAAAATATGTCTGGGCGGACAAACATTACTAGTATAAAAAGTCCATGTTTACAGAATTTACTAGTATATGTAGTCCGATGTTAGTAATATATGTCCCCAGACTAATTTTCCTAGGTAATCATGTCCTTTAAAATCATATAATAAATTCAATTACATTTAAACCATGGAAATTTAAATGTTATGTTTTAGTAATGTTTAAGAGTTGCTAAATATATATTTTTGATAAAATTCATGTCCCCAGACTAATTTTCCTAGGAAATCATGTCCATGTCATTAATAGTCCTAAGTTATTAAAATGTCCATGCCCTTAATTTTAAAAGGTGAATATGAATAAAATATGTTTTAATTGCTAAAGACAAAACGAAAAAGTTGTGTATCAATCTGTTAAATAAAATTTGTCTCCAGACTAATTTTCCTAGGAAATCATGTCCATGTCATTAATAGTTCTAGGTTAAAATGTTCATGCCCTTAATTTTAAAAGGTGAATATAAATGTAATATGTTTTAATATTATTAAAGAGTTATGTATCAATTTTTTAAATAAAATTTATGTCCCCAGACTAATTTTCCTAGGAAATCATGTCTGTTATTAGTATTCCTAGGTAAAAATGTCCATGTCTTTTATTCTAAAAGAAAATGTTGTAAGTAATGGGAACTCAATATTCATGTTTTAATTATGTTATAAAGGAAATGTCCTTCATTTTAATTGGAAAAAAAATAAGGAAATTTTCCAATTTGATCTAACATTCATGTGACATTTTTTTCATCTATTTTAAATATATTTTATAATATAATAAAACTGTAAGAAAAACAAGTCTTGGAACAATTTTCCCTAGGAAAACAAGTGCCAGACATAATTTACTAGCTATGGACTTATTTTCCTAGGAACATTTGTCCTAGGACTTATATTCCTAGTAAAATCATGGACATGGACTTGATTAACTAGGAAAAAAAGTCTGGAGGACAAATTTTACTACCGGACCAAATTTACTGTTACAAATACATACTACAGGGGCATTCAAAGAAGGCCTTGGACTGAGTTTCGATAATAGTTAAAGTGTTTACTATTTGACTGTCTAACAAGAGACTTGCACTTACTAGACTGTTCCTGATCAGACGTACGGAGTAGATAACCACAAAAAAACAAAGTGAAGACAGACAAACAACTACGGTAAGTTTATGTTCAACTAAGTATAACAGGCTTGAAAATTAAGAAAACAAATAATAAAGTTTAAAAAAGTACAAAATCAGTTATAACAACTTTTTACCCAATTTTCACACAAAAACGTCGTTTCTGATATTTAATTTTTGTGTGCAAAAGATCAGACTTTTATGCACTCGTATTAGTATTTTTTCTCCACAGAGGAATATTGGTTTTGTTATAGTTATGAACGCGGGAGATTTGGAGTCGGGTGACTCACAATCACAGGCCGACTTGTTTCTTTCCATAGGAAGGTCGACTATCCATATAAATAGAAGCTATTTATATGGATAGTCGACCTTCCTATGGATAGAAACAAGTGCCTGTGGCTGAAACCCTGCCCATATCCAATACTTCTTACATTCACAAAATCTGTAGTTCAGGAAAAAAAATGAATTGTTTTGCCTTGGTATGCTCTCCTAAGATTGTAAATTATTGCGAAAAATCCATAGAATTTATTAATCCTTTAATAAAAGATAGAAACAATGTGTTGAAATTGAGCGAAAGGGTGGTAAATGACAATAACACCATAACAAGCGTACCTAAATAAACAGTCTGTATATATTTGCCTGTCCCAAATCAGGAGTCTGTAATTAAGTGGTCGTTGTTTATTTCTGTTTCTAAATTTTTTTTAATAGTTTGTTCTCTTCATTCGTGTTGTGCCGTTGCGATATTGTCCCTGGTTATTAGAGGACTAGCTGGCGCCTTTAAATAGGGAGGGGATCAGATTTTTTATTGTTAATAAGGTGTTATTTTAGGCATTTTAACGCTCTTGTTAATTGTTATTTAGAAAAAATATGTGCTGCTTATAGTTATTGACTTATAAGCTGTTATCTCATTATCTCTTATTTTCATAAAATTGACATCGTTGTCGACTGTTTTTGTGAAGAAAATGACCCATGGTAAGTGTTTGTTGAATTTTGAATGCACTGTGCTCTTTTTTCTTTAGGGTAATTTATATCGCTGTTATCGCAATCAAAATTTTAATTTAAAGAATTGTTCACCTGTATAATGAACCCTTTAAGTCTCTTGGTCCCTCTTTAAACATTTTTTTTACCGCCATATCGACCTGGCCAATTTAAAGACGACTTTACGGTATGGTTTTTTCTCGTGGTTGGTACTCGTGCAGTTCCCTAACCTCCACTTCATTTTGGTGGATACTGAGTTGTCTTACTGGCAATCATACCACAATTCTTTATTTTACATATCTTAATACAGTTCGTTTGAAGTCACTATAGCCTTGGGTCCTGGCTCACTGATCGACAAAAAGTATTAGATTTGGGCCAGGATGCCAGGCTAGGAAGTCATAAACTTAATACCCCACTTGATGCTTTGTTTCCCGCTGACTACTGATCGATATATAAACTACATGTACTTTTTTTAATAATGACAATAGAAATAGAACTTCAGTGATAAAAAAATTGTATAAAATGGTGAATCGAAATTGGGAATATGTCAAAGAGACAACAACCTGACTAAAAAAGCAGACACCAGACGAATGCCACCAAGGCAGATATAGAGAATGTGTTGTCGGTGCCGGAAACATAGAAAAAGTTATTTTGTCGGCATTAGGTAAATGGAAGCCAGTTAAAATCTATTTTTTTTTACACATATGCAATTCAAATAACTTATTTCAAAACACAAGTTTAATTTAAAGATTTTTTTAAGCTATATGTGATCAGGAACACTGTTCCCAGATGTGATTGACTTTTTATAATACATGTACAGTTAGAAAATCTGAAGTATTATTCTTATGCATACATGTACATGTAAGGTAAGACTGGCACTGCCTGATCATAGAAATAATTTCAACTACATGTTCAGATATGACTTCATTGAAACAACGGATGATAAAAAAAAATCTTGTTATAAATTCTTCATAATTATGTCATGTCTCATGTCTGTATACTTTAACTGATAAATGTTTTAATTAAACGATTATATATATATATGTGTCTCAAATATTGTTAACTGTTTTCTTATTTAACTACCGTGGTATATCAGTTATTATTAGATTCGTGTATGTTGACAGTGCACATTTTCATAGTACTTTTTAAAAGTAAATATCAAATTTCAATCTTTACAACAACAAAATAGCTCAGTAAAAAAACGAATTCGCTATATTAATTTTGTTGCTGGTGCAGGTAAAATAGCCATTTCAAGAAGAGGAAAAAGTATGCCATTTTTTTTTATTAAAGTTTTTTCTTTGTTTAATTTTTTGTTCAACTATTGCACAAAAAGAAGAAATTAGCCTCTAGACGTTTCTATATTTCTTGCCGGTAGTTACATCAGTTTGAAATAGAAAAATCGCTGACGGCTGGGGTAATCCTGTGGTCTAAAAATAAAATCGCGGATGAATATAAGAGACGACCAAATTATTCTTTCAATTTATAACAGAAAATATAAATCATTTACTTAATAATATATTAAAATAAGGTATATTCACAACTTTAAAAGTATTTTTTTTAGAAAAATAGAGAGTTTTATACTTGACAAAATGATATTTAATTGACTTTATCTTGCGGAAAGGTTTACCGGAAATGTACTACGGTTATGTTTACATCGTTGTCAACTTGTTGTGCAATGCTGCTTAGTTAGAAGCTTGGCTTAGAATATAAATTCGGTTACAAAAATTTTAAGTTACAGGTAAGAAAGTGATTGAAAGCAAAGGACACCTAGCACACAACTAGGCCACTAAAACAGAAACAATGCCACGAGGAAGAGGCAGAGGTCGTGGAAGGGGGCGTGGTGGACGACCCAGTGGTCGAGGAAGAAGCGGCGGCAGGCGACCTCAGCAGCCAAAGGACGACAACGAAGTTAAAATAACAGAAGAGTTGGACATCAGTAAAGACGTTAAGAAGTATTTTATAGGAAACGGATCTGTTGAACAACATTATAATGCTCAAAATGAAAACAAACACAAATATGCAGCAGGGATGGTAGCTTTGATGAAAGATGGTGTGACCATTACTCAAAGTAAGTCATATAAAAAAGCAAAGAAAAAAAGAAATTAAAGAATGTTCTAAAAAAAAAGAATGTTAGATCGATTAAAGATAGAGAAAATTTGGATGGAAAGTTTAAAAAAAAAACCAGTACTGTATAAAACAAAATTTCTACATCACACAGTCAAAGTTACATTTACAACAAAATGTATGTCGAATTGTGTACCACATTGTCAGCTATTTTTATATAATGTATAATATGTGTGGATATGATAGAATAAATCTCATGTTTCTGGGGTACATGTACCATGATTTCCAGAGTACTAAAAAATAATATTGACAGAAGAAAAGTTACAAATGTACAAAATGTAGATCATACCAAAAAAACACTTTAATTTAAATGGTGTATTATCCCTATTAAAGAACCAAAAATATTTGAGGTCAACTGTTCCGTTGAAGCATACATGTAGTTTTGTTGGAAAATCATGTACATTTGTACATTGTTTTATGAACTGCGCATGAAAATTCATAAAAATATATATATTTGAATAATCCCAAAACTGAAGTAACTGACTAGAAGTACATTTGTACTAAGTGGCAAGTTGCCGCACATTACTACTCAGAGCAGAGGATATCACCAATAAATGACATTAACATGTTTCCTTTTTTTTTTGTAATAGATGCCAGAGTAAGAGGTTTAACTGCTGCATGGGCTAGACACGATTTTGATATGGCTAATGCCTTGTTATCAAATAGGGAAAATTTTGGACTGCCAGAAATTTTGAAGGCATTAGAGTTACTAGACGCTGGAAGACAAGTCAGAATTCTTGAGAAGAGAATGAAAATGCTTCAGGTCTCAAAGAACAAGGTGAAACCAAAGACCATTGGCAAGTTGAAATCTGACATTGACAACCTAAATGCCAAGAAGTCACCAGTAAGTGTTTTCATATTTTTACGCCCCATTTATGGGCATTTTGTTTTCTGGTCTGTGCATCTGTTCGCTCCTTTGTCCGTCTGCCTGTCCCACTTCTAATTAAAGTTTTTGGTTGAGGTAATTTTTGACAAAGTTGAATTCTAATCAACTTGAAACTTAGTACACATATATATGGGTAATATGATTTTTCTAATTTTAATGCCAAATTACAGTTTTTACCCCAATTTCACAGTCCACTGAAGATAGAAAAGGATAGTGCGGAGCCGCCCGTACGAAAAACATGACACGTACTCCAGCTGGACAGTAGCCGTACTGAGAACCGTACTTATAAAAATCATTTGGACTTTTCTTTGAATGTCTTATAATGGATAACCCGGCTGGACTTTCAGCGAAATTAGCCGTAAACCGGCTCGAAATATTTAAATTAGCAGGAGTCCGGTTCTGAAAGTCCAGCTGGACTTTCATAAAAGTACGCCTAAAAAAATCCAGCCGGCACTTCTGGCAAAAATATAGCCTCTATAAAGTTCAGCTGGACTTTACAAAGTCCGGCTGAACTTTAAGAAGTCCAGTTGAACTCATAAAAGTTCAGCTGGACTTCAAAAAGTTCTGTTTGACCTTAAAAAATGATCTCAGCAGGGGCTGATCCACAAAAAATGAGGGGGGAGGGGGTTCCACCCCCGCAGAACCCTCCCTCTTGATCCACTGCTGCTTAGTTTTTCTTCAGATGTTGGATTCTTCTGATTTGATATACATCCCTTGTTATAATCTGAAAAAAAACAACAGATGGCATTATGCATATACTGCTTATTTCTTTTTCTTTTTTCTACTGTCTTACTGGTAAAATCAAGAAACGGAGAATTGTGAAGCTAAATCCTTACTCCTAAAAATGTGTGGTTATAATTATCACGATTATACTAAATAAATTTAAAGTGCATAAAATAAGTAAAGCTTTGAAAATCACTCAAACTGAAATATTTTGCATAATTAGGTATTTAATGTAGTTTTTTTAATTCTTTTTACTCTTCAAAAATAAAAATTAAGCTATTTATAATGTTGTATTCATTTCATCAATATGTTGAAGAAAAAAAGAGCATATCAGATTGTACTTACCAGAATATATGCAATCCAAAATACATGCACACAGCATGTACACGGTGTAGTACGTTGACGGTTGCTATTCGAAAAAAAACGCGTCCGCTGTTGCTATCCGAAACTTTTACGGTTGCTATTCGAAATAAAATGGCAATTTAGGATGGAGCAGCCCAAAGAAACGTCAACAGGCGCAGGTAATTTGTGTATATATATAATAAAACTGGTCTTACGGAATACTATAGATATTATCAACGAATACTGTCTACCCCTAACAAGGAAAATAGGTCTCGTCTTTGAAAGCGAGATGAATAAATTAGATCACACATGCCAAATACCCGTTATCGTTCAAACTGAACTGAAATCGTTAGACAAATATGTCTTATATTCCGTGAAGACGATATCATACAAGATCAAAGTTTTTTTAATACATAATATTGATGAAATTCAAACACTTACCATGTTTACTCGTGGGTTTTTTCGGATAGCAACCGTAAAAGTTTCGGATAGCAACAGTGGACGCGTTTTTTTTCGAATAGCAACCGTCAACGTACTACACCGTGATGTAATCTTCCTAAATTGAAATTGATGCCAGTCAGAAGGATCCATCTTCTCTAATATAATGTGAAAAGAACTACTTCCAAACATTTGCTTTACATCCAATGTAAATTTCTCATTTTGTTCAAGAAAGAAGACACATCTTCCTGTTTAATCCAAATTCAAATTTTGTTGTATTGCAAATTACATGAGGTTGTTTGAGGAGCTGTGAAAATTTTTCTTCTTATGACTTCTTGCATATGTCTTAATTTTGAATATGTGATATATTAAAAAAAAAGAAAATCAATTATTAATTTGTTCAATTATGAAATGTTTAATAAAAGTGATAGTAATTGCAAAAATATGTATTTAGAAATGTGTTATCCTTCAAATGGCCCCATGATCAACCTCTGTGTAGATGCTACTTCCTGTGACCTGTCCAGACTGAGGTTAATTGAAAACAGATGGTACTCTCTACAAGACTACTGCTATTAAATCACTGTTATGGCTCAAGTTTCTAATTGATATTAAAGAATGATGATAATTATTTATTTTATGCATTCATCTTATTAAATATAAATATACTAGAAAATGTATAATATTAACCAATTAATAGATGTAATTTTGCTAGGGGTTTTATTTCATGAAAAAGTAAAAATGTTAAATAATTGTTGAAAAACATATTAATTCTGAGATATTATGAATTCAATCAAAATTATATCACCTATATTAAATTCTAACTTTCCATTTACAGTCTATTTTAAATATTTTATAATGGAATTGAAAATTTTACGGGTCCCAGAAAAGATCACATCTTATAGTTTGATCTTAAAAGTATATTGTGAAAAATATATCATTATTATATAACTTGCAAATTTTTATTTATAACTCTTTTCCATTTTGAAAGAAATTGTTCCTTTCAAAGAACAGAATCCTAGTGACAAACTTTTTATTTCTGTAAGGGCAGATTTGGCTGATGAAAATTTTCTAAGTCTTAATTCCTGCTCATACTTGACTGTAAAATTTTCTAAGACAAAAATCCTGCTGATCATTCTACAGAAAAAATAATTTTCCTCAAAAGTCCAGCCGTGTTTATTTTCTTGTCAGAATTACAAAAAGTGCGGTTGGACTTTTAAGAAAATACCGGCTGGCAAATAACCGAAGTATTAGAAAAAGTACGTGTACGGCTCATGTCAGACTGGACTTTTCAAAGTCAGACTGGAATACGTTTCAAGTCCAGTTGAAGTCCAGTTGAACTCCGGTTTAAATTTTCGTACGGGGGGGGCATCCATGTACTATTGACACATTCTTGTTTTTATTATGAAAATAAATATATGAGAGGGGGTAGGAGGGGTCCTGATCCCGAAATCCCGGGCTTAAAAACACAAGATCCTGAAATCCTGGACTTAAAAACACGAAATCCTGAAGTCCCGAAAGTCGAAAAAAAATTTCCCCGATCCCGAAAGGGTCAATCCCGAAATCCCGAGCTTAAAAACACACGATCCTGGAGTCCCAATAAAGTTTCTATTCCTCCCTCATATATTACGCTAAAGATAGATTTAATCATATGGTTTTGATTGTTTGAATTAAAGTTTTGAAGTAAATTTTACAGTTGCTAAGATTGTAAAGAACAAAAAGAAACTTAAATTAGTACATGTATATAAATACTAAATATTTACAGATGAAAATATTGGTATTTTAAAAACCCAGTTTTTCTCTAAAAGTTTACTTTACACTTGTGATTAAAAAATACAAATGGTTTAAGATAAAATAGTAGAATTGTACAAATGCCAATGAGACAACATTCCACCAAAGAAAAGTTCCAAGCTAAGGGAGCTACCATTTGATTTTTATGGGGGGGCTAGGATGAAATTTGAAAAAAATAGGCAGGACAGGAGTTTTGAGTAAAAAAAAAAGGCAGGATGAGACACTTGCAAAAAAAAAAGTCAGGACGACAATTTAGGTAAAAAAAAGTCAGGATAAACTAAAAAAAAAAAGGCAGGACCGAACAGAGTGAAAAATAAAAAGGCAGGACAGAGATTACAGCTAAAAAAAAAGGCAGGACAAAATTTTTCTTCCTAGCCCCCCCCCCCCCCCCCCCCCCCCCCCATAAAAATCAAATGGTAGCTCCCTAAGGATGTGAACCACCACAGGTCACTGAGTACAGCCTTTAACTATAAGTAAAACTAAACCATATAATTCACCATGAAATGGACTGGAAGAACAAAATATGATACAATACAAAAGTCTGATTTATACTAAAACAAGTATGGCAGACAGCAACCAGTATTGACAACTATGGGCACGTCAATTACACACTTCTGGCTTGAGAAATGCACATAGAAAATGTGAATGGGTTTATAATACATGTAGAGTACATTACAATGTATATTATTCAAATATAGACTTTGTATGAGGTCGATACAAGGATATATTGACCTGAAAGAAGTATATTGACTGAGGACGAAGTCCGAGGTCGATATACTTCTTTGGGTCGATATATCCTGTATTGACCTCATACAAAGGCTAAATTTGCTATATTATTAATTTCCGACCATGTTTGTATCAAAATCGTCATTTAGGTTTGTTGGAACTTTATAGATATTACATTGTCTCCTTGACAATAACAACATATTAGTTGTTATTTCATTTACTTTTTTTTGGACATGTTATGTATTTGAAGATTTTTTATCGTCAAATAATCGATCACAGATATCATTTGTTTCAAAACGTTAAACAATATCCTGAAATTCATTACATGACGTCACAAAGTATATCCGTTTTTAGATATTCTAAAAATAATCGTGCAATATGCTTTTTGCCGGTCAATATGCTTTTTGCTATCCGCCGTTTTCTCTCTACCTTCGAAAATATAGTTTAACATGTGACTATCCCTAAACGAATCAAATTTGTTAAAATATACGAATTAATAATATTATATTATAAATATTATTTTTATAGAAGATTGTACATATACATGTATATGTAGTATTTGATACTGTATCAATCCTTCTAGACTATATACTCTGAAATTTGATAATCTGGAGTAAATATTTTTTAGATGTGAATTTTATTATAAAAATATTCATAATATTAAATGTAAATAATTTCAGTATGGATCAGCTAGTGGGGCAGTATGTAAACACATTAGGCAGTGGACCAGAACATTTACAAAAGAGGAGCTAGAATTTTTCACTGTTTTCCTTCCCAAAGAACCATGGAAGAAATTAGCTGACATTTGTCATTTCCACCCCGAAAAGGTAAGATTATATAACTAAAGAAACTGTTCAGAATTAAAAGTGTTTAGAAATTAGATAGCTTATGATATTCACAGTCATTACAGAATTTACAACAAAAAATATTTTTTGAAAATGTGAGATAATTTTTGATTTATAGCAAGGGAAGTAACTTTTGCTTTATGACAACTTGAATAGTTAATGAATTCAAAAGTCATTCCAACCGTTTAAAACTATATTCCTATAAAAGTCATGAAAATTTGAAAATTAGTTATTATTAAATAATTTCTGGTTACATACAAAAATGTACACATGTCAAGGAATTGATTTTTAAAATTAAAGAAGGGGGATAACTCATGGATTTAAAAAAAAAGTTACATCTTGGAAAATTGGATTAGGCCAGTACTGAGTAATCAAATTGGGCATTCTATTTTGTTTATGGCATGAATATAAGTGAGGAGTTCAGTAATATACTTGGTCAGAATATTTTTTTGAGACAATACAAAATTAGAATTTATTTTATTGTTTATATTATGATAAGATCATATTTATTGTAAGCAAAAAGTGGCATATGGTAGGGATATATTAGTTATTATTAGATTCAACGCTTCCCTCTTTTAACATCAATCCCTGGAGTGAAAAAAAATATTTATAAAGAAAGTACAATATAAATTACTATGGCAAAATAAGTTCTCTTTAAGTTATAAGTTAAAAAGAAGCAACTACATGTATTCTTAAATTAAAAAAAACTGTTTTGCTTATTTCAGGATTTCCCTAACCTTCCTTGGTTCCTGAGATTCTGTTATGGCGATGAACCTCCATCAGACACCATGGCTTTCCAGTGTAAAGCTCTATCAGCAGATAATATCAATGAAATTGTAAAGGAATATCCTTTACCCTTTAGTCAAGTCAAACAATTTAAAGACAATCTGACCAGTGAAACCAAGGGTAGAATTGCAGAGTACGAAACTAAAATAGATACAGTTTTATGGTAAGTTATCACTGTGTACAATTTCAATCATTGAAGTTGTAGTCAGAGGGTTAGGTACATTTACATGTATTCTCAAAACAAGACATGTTGACATATGCTCCTTCAAAGTCAGTAAAGTTGATAATAGATTTTATTATTTGTTTGTATGGATTTTTTTTTGGTTCAATTAAGCATTTGATGTTGTTCAGTGTTGTCATTAAGTTTGCTCTGGAAGGGTTCATATTATAATAGAGAATAATGTGTAAAGAATTAGAATAATTGAGACAAAAACAACTAAAGAATAGGATACACTCATTAAGACATACATGTATGTATGCAAACATTTTCATGCCATGTCAAAAAGTGTTCAAAAGAGTAACAGTTTGGTGGCCAAAAAAAAATCTACATTTAAAAGTATATACATATATATGCTCTAGTCAATCCTGCTATCACATTATATTCTATTTATGTGCTTAAGATTTAGTGTTTTAAAAGTCATGTATTGTTTCTTATAACAGGTGGTATGAAGATTTACAGTGTGCAGAAGTAGATAAATTACTAGATGAAAGAATATCTAAAGGAGAAAAAATAAATCTGCCAGATGGAAAGTTTATAGAGAGAATGTTGACCATTCAGGGCATCAGAGAGAGGGACCAATCAAAAGCTTCCTTTTATAGATACCTGCTACCAATTGGTCAGGAGAGATTAGATGCTATGAGGTAAATACTGATAGTTATCATTTCAAAATTGCAGAAGGTTAACAAAGTACATATATACAATTACTAATAAGTGGAATTTACTTGAAGTAATGACAATTTGATATAAAGTTACTATAGGTTTGTAACCGTTTGTCTCATACAACTACAATTTATAGATGATAAAAGAAAATATAGTTAATACCAATCAAATACAGGGAACAAGAGCATCTACAACCACCATTGGTGGTCAGGATGAGACACAAAGTTTTGTGCTTGGGAGAGTGTGAAATTAAATATGAAAACAACAATTTATGAAATTATTTGACAACTCATAAGTAATAATGTATATAACAGCAATCAGTGGCTTTAAGCACACAGTAACATGAAATAAAAATAACAAACTGATTTCAGTGAAAAAAACGAGATCACAACATTTTTTCGTAGTGGTTTGTTCCAAAATGCAGCATTGCATTGATGATTCATTAGTGGTATATCATGTATATACATATTTTTATATCTTTACTTATATTTTATTTTTCAGTTTACCATTGGATTCACCCATCGCAGTAATAGGTGATGCCTCAGCCTCTATGCAGGTGGCAATTAAAACAAGTTCAATCATAGCTGGACTTCTGAGTGCAATAACACAAGCTAAATTGTCATTTTTCAACACAAAAGTCATCACACCAGATAAAAACCCAGAGAGTATAGAAGAAGTAAGTTTATTGGGTAATGTAGTTAGCTCCCTGGGTGAAGTATATGTGAAACTGTAGCTCTTCTGGTCCTTATAATATTTTTTGACAATTTTGGGACCTAGTGTACCCATGATGGCAAGTTCTGAATTTAGAAGCCATATAAGAATAAGAAGATGTGGTATGATGCCAATGAGACAACTCTCGACAAGAGACCAAATAACATAGAAATGAACAATTATAGATCACTGTCCTTCAACAATCAGCAAAGCCCATAACTCATAGTCAGCTTTAAAAGGCTGCAAAATGACAAATGTAAAACAGTTCAAACAAGAAAACTTGCGGCATAATTCATGTGCAATAATATATTCTGTAAATTTAGTAATTTTTACCAGCATTTATTAAAGTGACTTTAATAAAAAATAAACATTTGTGATCATCATTTGACTGTATACAATATACCAAATTTTGAAGAAACAATCAAAACATGGATTAATTTAAAGTATCCAGTGAATATTAATGAATCCTACATAATCAAACTTATATGTATTTGTCTCAGGTTCTGAAGTTAGCAGTTGACATACAAGCAGGATCAGCTACTAACCCAGGTGTATGTCTAGATCCTTATTACAAGGCCAAAGAAATTGTGAAGACTATTATAATGGTAACTGATGAAGAAGAAAATACTTACGTTGAAAATCAGAGGTAAGTACACTTGATTGATTTGTTTGTTATTTTACTGACATGTTAAAGACCAAACAGCCTATTCATTTCTACCAGTGATTTTCCCTTGCAATTTTGTGTGAATGTATTTCATGATTTGAGGAACAAAATATGATGAAAAAAATTGGGGGTCACCGACTTAGTTTTGTCACTATAGCAACCTCAGTTTCGTGTTTTCCCGAATATTAACATAATATTTCCTTGTTATCTAAACTCTTAAAAAAATCCTTTATATCAAACATACAAGCATAATTCTTGTTTCACGTTTAAATGTAGATTTGTATCTATCAAATACAGGTTCAAGAGTTTTAGACTCGTATTGTTTTGATCTTTAAAAACATGATTTATTTCATTCCCGCCAAAAATAAAACGTAAAAATGAAAAACGTTTACAGTATTAAAAAAAATCTACCAGTGATTTCTTCATAAAAATTTCAAGAAGGAAAGTGCCATGTGTACTCTTCAAAATAAAGCAAAAAAAAGTGTATGTCACCGACCTTTCAAAAAAGTTATGAACAATTTTCATGTTTTTTTTCTCGTTCGTTTCGAAGAAAAGAGTTGTCTTTCTTCAAAACATTGCATCTGACGTCATAGTACAAACTTTCCTTGCTGGCGCACTATTTGAAAAAAATCGCAAATTGGACGTTTGAAACCCACACGAATAACAACTTTATTCACCTACTTTATTATCCGGTAATACAATAGATTAAATGCATGTATAAGGACGTTGTTGCCGCACATTATATTAACCTTCAGAAATACCATCCGTCTGAATGGAAATTGTTTGAAATAACCTTTCACGCCGCTTTTGTTAGGAAAGCTGTTTTTGTCCTCTGTCCCTCATTAGCAAAATTATCGAAAAAAAAAAGAAATGAAAGATGGCACTGTCTAACTTACAGAGTATTTGACTATATTAGACTAGATGTGTCTTTTTTTTCCGCGTCAATTTCAGAAGTATGCCGTAAAAAACTCATTCGCGACTGTTGACAGACGGACATACAAAAGCATGGACTTCTTTAAACCATTAATGGCATTGTTTATCCCGACTTAGACGAACGCATAGAAGTTATTCCATCTAGTTTGTGAATTCATTATTTCTGACTATTTCAGATTTAACTTTAAGGAAATTAAATTTATAGGTTTAATATATGAATTTTTGATTCTATAACGTTATACATCTACCATAAAATACAATCCCTGTTATTACTACCTCACGTGTTCTGAATAAACCAGACAGTAAATATAAAATACAAAAAGTTTTTAATTCGAAAATGAATTTAGAAATAATTTTCTCTTCCAAAACTACATTTAGTAAGATTTCTCCAACAGGATAAAATATCATAAATCTAAATTGCTCATTTTGGAAATTAAAACATTTTAGACAAGGTTGTTGCCGGCATTGAAAATCGAAATTTGTTTTCAATCTTTCATAGTTAGTTGTACAGCTAAATGAAAGGGAGATATTTTATCCCGGAGATTTTGTGTTGGATATTATTCTTGGAGCACCTGTTTTTGTCATAAGTTAAATTTACAACAATTTAGTTTTAAACACCGAAAATTTTGATTTTAATTCACATTCGCTGAGTATTAATTTAATTAACATGTTTTGCCTTACAGCTAATTTCCTAATGCATGTAGGGTTAAACTTTGGTTGGCTTCCTTGCTTTGTTTGTATAAATTTTTATTCAACGGCTTTGTTATGAAGATTGACATCTTCATATATAGGTATGCAAACCTGTATATATGATATTTAAATTCAATTGGACGTTATCAAAATATAATTATGCAAAATATACAAAAAAGCAAGCAAGCTGACCAAAGTGTTGATATACATAGGAAATTAGCTGTTAGCTTCAGTGAGATCAGGCGAAATGTTTATCATTTCTCCTTTAGACAATTTGAAATGAAACAGTGACCCTTTGTCCTAATTTTATTTTAACTATAAGATTTTGTCAAATAAGCAGTATAAATAAATTTTAACTTCATTGCAAGATCGGATTTTATTTTACGAGAATCATCCAGCCATCAGTTACATGCATACGTTTCCAGTATGTCAAAACTTCTAGGAATAATTGTTTATCGGCCTGACCTTCTGAATACTTAACCTTTTTAAAAATTTACATTAAAATTAGAAGGATCATATCATAAGGAACATGTGTACTAAGTTTTAAGTTGATAGGACTTCAACTTCATCAAAAACTACCTTGACTATAAACTTTAACCAAAAACTTTTATCTGAAGCGGAACAAACGGACGCACGGACGCACATAAATTAGGCATGAAAATAACTTTCACCTTTATAATTAACCTATACACAATCGGCGCAAATGAAAGAAAAAATCTACGCAAGTGAAAGAATAAAAAAAAAAGAAATGCAGATCGGCGCAAATATAAGACAAAATCTACGCATTTGAAAGAATGAAAAAAAAATTGCAGATCGGCGCAAATGCAAAAAGTCGAGATCAAATTTATATTTTATTATTTTTATTAGAACGTAGGTTAAATATAGTGTAGTATCTTTTGTGTCCATTTGAGCTAAATTTCCGCAAGATATCAGCGCGACGGTGAAAACGCGAAATAGGACGTTATAATTTGACGTTTTTTTTATTGCTAGAAACAACGTCATAGAGCTTTTATGTCACTACCAAGTTGCGTTAGTTAATGCGCATAAACAATAGGCTGTTTGGTCTTTAAAGTGACAGCAACCTAACAACTGAAAGCATAAAATAAATTGTATATGACTTAAAAAAATATGAATGAAAATCTTTTTTTATTTAATAGTCCATTTGCCAATTACCGATTTGATTACACACTTTTTAATAGAATAACTTCCCTTTGTGAATCGTAGACTGGTTCCATACCGGACAAAATTGGCTTTTGCCAATGCAAAGCATAACAAATTGAAAGTCAGGTGTATCGGCGGTTCAACTAATTTTTCACGAAAAACAATTTCTGATGACAAAAGTATTTAGCTTAACAACAAATGAATGTAATTAAAAGATTTGAAAACCTTAAAGATTACTCATGTTACGCACAGGTAAATTTGTTCTTTCTGCTAGCTCCCCATTGTAAATAAAACTTAATGTCCTTCATAAGGGAGACAACTAAAAAGGGATCTCTAATAACGGGGTCAATTGACGAGAATTGGCAAATAGCCTATTTTTAGAGATACAAATTCCATGCGAATAGAAGTGTTTCCACTTGATTTCATTTGTAATCATGGAATTTTGTGCTATTCAAATATGAATTATCATGAATTTCTAAGATAATAACTTTACTATCATTTTAGTGGTAGGTCCAGATGTAGATGATGAGGGACTAGTTATGAAAATTTATGTTAGTCCATTTTAGAGGGGGGATAGGAGGGGTCCTGATCTCGAAATCCCGGACTTAAAAAAACGAAATCCAGAGGTCCCGAACTTAAATAAAGTAAATCCCGACGTCCCGAAATCAGAAAAAAAGGATTCCCGGATCCCGAAAGTGTCAATCCCGAAATCCCGAGCTTAAAAACACCCGATCCCGGAGTCTCGATAAAGGTCCTATCCCCCCTCATTTTAATGACTTTTTTTATCCCCTGCCTACAAAATAATTGGCCTTTTGTTTTCTGGTCCATGAGTTCGTCTGTTCTTTGACAATTAAGTCTATCTTGTATAAGGATTAAGTTTTGATTTTAAGTGGTTTACCATGAAGGTGAGGTTTTATTTACTTGAAACTTTATAGTTCTTATGAGTACTTTTACAGAAAAATCGTTTTAGACCTAGATGTTGAAATGACCTGAACATTGAAATTTGGAAATTAAAGCAGGGGTATTACTTATTGACATGCTAACATCTAAAGTTCCAACTATTATTTTTTTAATTTTCATTGTAGGTTTGCTGAACTATATGAGAAATACTACAAAGAAGTTTATCCAGCAAAGATTGTATTTGTTTCATTCTTACATCAACAACATTCAGATGGACAGATGGTCAGAGAATTGAAGAATAAAGGTTTCGAACCAATGCAGTTTAAATTCCACCGACAGCAGCCTGATTTGACAAAATTAGATAAATTATTTGGACTGATGTCCTCTGAAACGGCCACATTTGATGAGGAAGTTAATAAATTAGAAACCAAATTTAAACTTGAGGGTATTGGTAAATTATTTGAAGGTATTAAAGTGACAAGCACAGGACAATGATTTTTTTTATTGATTGCATAATCTTTTTCTTAAGACTTTCAACACTGTTTAAAAATATTTTTGAGTCAATACTTTATGACTATATTTTTTTTTTTAAATGACGATTTTTTTTATTGTAGTTTATGTAGTAATTCTTTTGTGAATTTAGAACTTAACTCAGGGAATTATTTAACGTAACGATTTATGTTAATATAAACCACCTGCAAACTGTAAAAACTTGGGACTTTTTTATTTTGACTTTTGCTTATTATTTATTTACTGTGATACATTATTAAAAGTTAATGACTTTTTTGTTTGTTTTTTTGCTAATTATTTATTTTTTATACATTTATTGATTGATTTTAATTATAATTTTATATAAGTTAATAATCTATTGTCATTTATTGTTATTTGTTATTATGGTTATGAATAAATAATTGAACCATGACATTTTGGTGTTTTCTTAATAGAACTTAACGATTCATTAATTTTCAGTGTGTGATAAACTATATAAAGACAATCAGCTCTACATTCCCGACACGCTAATGGAGGATTATAGAACAGAGCATACCGGCTCTTCATCAACAAACCATGACACGAGCCCAAATGGCTCTTATTCTAGTGATACACCACCTTGCAAAAGACAGCGACTGGGACCGTCTCCTGGTCCACCACACGCAAACCCTCCACCGAATTCTGGCAGATAGGGGAATGGTGCAAGAGGGCAACCTCAAAAAAGTCAAACTGTGATAATAAGAAATATACATTCAACAATGGTTGTTTAAATATTTGTTTCTTAAATGTTTGTGGACTTAAGAAAAGACTATTGTCTCCTGATTTCGTTGACATTTTGATAAAACATGATATCTGTATTTTTGTTGAAACGATGTTAACTGATTTAGATAATTTGAACTTACCAGACGATTATATTTATGTCGCAAAAAATAGAAAAAAGTTTAAAAAAGCATCAGGTGGAATAATTGTTATTTATAGAAAGAGTTTAGAAAAAAAGTTGAAATTCTATAATACTGAGAGTCAATTTGTTTTATGGTTTTAAATTTCGAAATCAATTCTGTCACTTAATTCAGATGTAATTTCTGGCTGTGTTTATGAACCACCTGAAAATTCTAAGTATTCTACTATAGAAGCTTTTGAAGAATTGGAAAATGAATTGAATATCCTATCAAACACTGAAAATTGTTCTATTGCTCTAGTTGGCGATTTTAACTCAAAAACTGGGTCTTTAGCCGATTATATTATACCTGATGAGTCAGTTGCTAGTATGTTTGATTTATATTGCGATGCTGATATATTAGATTATTTATATGATTTTGAAATTCTGATTCAAAACAAAATCTCTTTGCAAAGAATGTCTCAGTGCACATGTAGACCTCATACATATGGCCATAGACTGTTAGAATTGTGCAGAAAACATAATTTATATATTGCTAATTCAAGAGTTGGATCAGATAAAAATATTGGGGAGAAAACCTGTAACGATTCAAGAGTTGTTGATTATTTAATTATTTCATCAATGCCCTTCCCTGTGATTTTTTATTTTGAAAAAGATAATTTTATACCTTTATATTCTGATTGTCATTCATTTATGCATTTCAGACTTCAGGCCACATTTAGTAAATCAGATTCAATTGTTACCAATAATTCTAATGATAAAACTTTTGTCAGGTGTAAAAGTGAACAGAAATCTGAATACGTTGATCAAATTCACAACGATCCCTAAGGTATTTTGGCCACTGTTATGAATAAACTGGATGAATTGTCCATAAATAATGATGCAACTCAAAATAATATAAACAGTATAGTTTAAGATATCAGCAAAAATTTTAAAATGCGGCGGCAGAAACTTTTGGGAAAATTAAAAAACATAAACATTTTTACAAACATGAAAATTCTAAACCTTGGTTTAATAGAAAATGCTCAATGAGTAGGAAAAAAAATTAATAAAGCTCAAAAGAGATATAGTTTTTTTAAAAATGCTGAAAACAGACGTAAAATGAAACAAGCTAGTAAAGGACATAAAATAGCATTAAAAAAGCTTTTACAAACTATCAACAGAAGGCTGTTAATGAGCTGCGTAACATTTCTAAAAAGGATACAAAAGCTCTATGGAAAATCCTTAATAATCTAAATGATAGTAAAAAAAAGGTTGACCATTACGATATATCTCTAAACGCATTGTATGATCATTTTAAAATCCTAAATGAAAATGTCAAGCCAGAAAATGGCCTCGAACAATATTTTGACGTTGATACTTTATCAGACGATGTTGAGTTATTTTTAAATTGTCCAGTAACCGAAGATGAAATTAAAAAGGTTGTTTCGAATTTAAAAAATGTCAAAGCTTCAGGCAGTGATGAAATTTTAAATGAATATATAAAAAATACAATTGGCAATTTAATGCCAATTTACTTAAGCTATTCAATCTAATTTTAGATACTGGAATTGTCCCAGACAGTTGGTCTAATGGAATCATGATTACTATATTTAAAAATAAAGGATCAAGAAGTGATCCCGAAATGTATAGATAAATCACATTAAATTCATGCTTTAGTAAAACTTTTTCTGCTATGTTGAATTACAGGTTAAATAATTATGCAGATCACATAGACTTGATTTCAAAGTCACAAGCAGGTTTTCGTAGAGGGTTCTCTACTTTTGATAATATATTTGTATTGTACTCTTTAATAAATATATTTTTCATTTGGTAAAAAGCTATTTTGCACTTTTATAGACTTTAAAAGCGCTTTTGACACTGTATGGAGATCGGGATTGTGTCAAAAAATGCAAAAATCAAACATTAAAGGTAAGATATTTAATGTGATATATAATATGTATCAAAATATCAAAACATGTGCCAAGAAAGGAAAGAATTTTCCGAATTTTTTATATTTCACATAGGAGTAAAACAAGATGAAAATTATCACATTTTTATTTTCTTTGTTCCTAAATGATCTAGAAAGTTATTTTGTTGAAAACAATATAGAAAGTCTAGATAATATTTCAAATATATGCTTGGAATCATTACAAATGTATGTTAAATTGTTTCTTATATTGTACGCAGATGATACTGTGCTATTGTCTGAAAGTGCAGAAGGATTACAAAAAAAAGGTTTTGAAGAATATTGTAAAAAAATGGAAACTAAAAAAACACAAGCAAAACTAAAGCAGTGAAATTTAGTAAAAAGAAAGTAAAACGAAATCCGAATTTTATGATATATGGAGAAAAAATTGAAATAGAAAACATTGAAATAGTTGATTCCTACTGCTATCTTGGGGTACTTTTCAATTACAACGGTAGCTTTTGTACTGCACGAAAAAAAAAATCCATGATGATCAATTGGGTCTTACATGGCTATTTGTGACAATTGTTTAATGCCAAATGGTAGAAAACCCCCTTTTGAAGCCAGTTTATTATTTTCATTCAATCTGAAATAACATTGCTTTTCAAATCTGAATTGTTTCCAATTTTTGTCATCAAAAGACTTCTATTTTGGTTAATCTGATTTCAACACCCTTCCACCATCTCCAGCACACGTGCATGCACAACCTTTAGGAGAAGCTTATGTGTACCATGTGTACAATGGTGTCTATAAGAAGATAGAATAAAACAATATAAACATATATCAGAGCTGTTCCTTTTCATTTTGTACAAAGAATTACTGGTAATTCCCCACTTTTCATTCCTGATATAATGAAGTATAATGAATTGTAACACTTAAGTTTATAAAGCATTAAACTTTACATGAGTTTATATCGATCATTTTAAGATTGCCCCTAATACATCACCTATGCAATAAATTGTTATACAAATATTTATATTAGTTATTGACATATTAAATTAAATATTTATTATAAAAAAATGTGATAAAACTGACAATTGAAATAAAAAAATAATATTTGCTAATGTAACAAGTTTTGTGAATGTACAATTTGTTTTGCTCATGCAATAATTTTCCATCAATCATATACATTATACCATAGAGGTTAGTTGAAACCTATATTTTGTTAGTTATTTTAATTTTGTTTGATGTATTTGAAGTCACCTGTCAATTTGTATTGTCCTATTTTGATAATAAATATTTATCTATTTTTGAAGTTTTATTCAAAAGAAATTGATGTGTCATGGATTAATTTTTATACGACCGCAAAAATTTTAATTTTTCGTCGTATATTGCTATCACGTTGGCGTCGTCGTCTTGCGTCGTCCGAATACTTTTAGTTTTCGCACTCTAACTTTAGTAAAATGAATAGAAATTAATGAAATTTTGACACAAGGTTTATGACCACAAAAGGAAGGTTGGGATTGATTTTGGGAGTTTTGGTCCCAACATTTTAGGAATTAGGGGGCCAAAAAGGGCCCAAATAAGCATTTTCTTGGTTTTCGCACTATAACTTTAGTTTAAGTGAATAGAAATCTATGTAATTTTGACATAAGGTTTATGACCACAAAAAGAAGGTTGGGATTGATTTTGGGAGTTTTTGTTCCAATAGTTTAGGAATTAGGGGCCAAAAAAGGACCCAAATAAGCATTATTCTTGGTTTTCGCACAATAACTTTAGTATAAGTAAATAGATATCAGTGAAATTTAAACACAAGGTTTATGACCACAAAAGGAAGGTTGGGATTGATTTTGGGAGCGAGGTCCCAACAGTTTAAGAATTAGGGGCCAAAAAGGGGCCCAAATAAGCAAATAAGCATTATTCTTGGTTTTCGCACCATAACTTAAGTATTAGTAAATAGAAATCTATGAAATTTAAACACAAGGTTTATGACAATAAAAGGAAGGTTGGGTTTAATTTTGGGAGTTATGGTCCCAACAGTTTAGGAATAAGGGGCCCAAAGGGTCCAAAATTGAACTTTGTTTGATTTCATCAAAAATTGAATAATTGGGGTTCTTTGATATGCTAAATCTAACTGTGTATGTAGATTCTTAATTTTTGGTCCCGTTTAAAATTGTTTCATTTGGACCATCTTGAAAACTGGGCCAATAATCAAAAATCTAAGTACATTTTTAGATTCAGCATATCAAAGAACAAGAAGGATTCAATTTTTGTTAAAATCAAACTTAGTTTAATTTTGGACCCTTTAGACTTTAATGTAGACCAATTTGAAAACGGGACCAAAAATTAAGAATCTACATGCACAGTTAGATTCGGCATATCAAAGAACCCCAATTATTCAATTTTGGATGAAATCAAACAAAGTTTGTTTGATTTCATCTAAAAATGTACTAAGATTTTTGATTATTGGCCCAGTTTTCAAGTTGGTCCAACTCGGGGTCCAAAATTAAACTTTGTTTGATTTCATCAAAAATTGAATAATTGGGGTTCTTTGATATGCCAAATCTGTGTATGTAGATTCTTAATTTTTGGTCCCGTTTTCAAATTGGTTTACATTAAAGTCCAAAGGGTCCAAAATTAAACTAAGTTTGATTTTAACAAAAATTGAATTCTTGGGCTTCTTTGATATGCTGAATCTAAACATGTACTTAGATTTCTGATTATGGGCCAAGTTTTCAAGTTGGTCCAAATCAGGATCCAAAATTATTATATTAAGTATTGTGCAATAGCAAGAAATTTTCAATTGCACATTATTCAGCAATAGCAAGAAATCTTCAATTGCACAGTATTGTGCAATAGCAAGAAATTTTCAATTGCACAGTATTGCATAATAGCAAATATTTTCAATTGCACAGTATTGCATAATAGCAAATATTTTCAATTGCACAGTATTGCATAATAGCAAATATTTTCAATTGCACAGTATTGCGCAATAGCAAGAAATATCTAATTGCACAATATTGCGCAATAGCAAGAAATTTACAATTGGAGTTATCTTTCTCTGTCCAGAATAGTAGTTGAATCAACTTAAATCATTGTTTTACACAATATACAATGTATATTCACTTCTACTAACTGATAAATTAAAACAATCTTTACCATTCAGTGATAACAAGCACTTTTTTTACTATTTAATATTTTATGAAGTATTTAATTGAGTAGTTATTGTTGCAAACTCCATTAGAAATTTTAATTGAGATCAGTTTTGGAATAAGGGAAAGGGGGATGTGAAAATAAATTGGCGGGGGGGGGCAATTTTTCCCATTTCACATTTCATAAATAAAAAGAAAATTTCTTTAAACAATTTTTTGAGAGGATTAATATTCAACAGCATAGTGAATTGCTCAAAGGCAAAAAAAATAAGCTCATTAGACCACATTCATTCTGTGTCAACTATTTAATCACAATCCAAATTTAGAGCTGAATACAGCTTGAATGTTGTGAGAATACGTGCCCCAGGGTTCAGGGTTCAACCTCTGCGGTCGTATAAAGCTTTTCCCTGCGGATCATCTGGTTTTATTTATATTTATGGCTGTTCTGCAGGTGGAATTTTCTGTCCATATCCAAAATACCTTCATTTCAATTGCAAGCGTCTGTCCTTTATTCGGGTCAATCCTCTAAAAAACTAACCAATATTGATTTTAACCAATTTGTTCTTGTCTAAAAAATGAATGACATATTTGCCACTGAAAGCAATCAACAAACAATCAGTCAAAAATAGTTTTTTCTCTGATATATTCCTATGTTTTATTTTAATTTACTTTTTTTTACCCAGAATTTCTAAAATTTCTATTGTAAATTTTGTTCTATTGACAGAACAATGTGTCCTTCTGCCATTTTGACAAAATAATCACAAATTCACTACTGGTATCTGAAATACAGAGTGAGTATGCAATATATTGTGAGTTTGTCCATGTCCACTTTTGTTCAATGATAACCTTTTTCTACAAATTGCCTGAAACTGAACAGGCAATTTATAGTTTTTTTGCTTCAAAATTTCAGTCATTTTACAAAATGACTAGGTATTTTTAGTCATTTTGTATAATGCCTGTCAAGATTAGGCATTTTACAAATTGCATGAATATTCAGTCATTTTACAAAATGCCTAGATTTAGAAAATGCCTGTAACGTTTATAGTTTTGTTGACGGCTCAATTAACTCTGTACTGACCGATGTATAGTTTTCTTCAATAGTCTGTTTCCTATAAACACTCCTTACCTTTTTACAAAGATAAACATGTAAACTGGTTTTTTTTTTAAAACGGATATTAAAAATTGCAACAAAAAGAAATATCCCAAACCTTCGACTTTCCAGTAACTCAGAGTATGCATTTAAGTAAACGTTTCTCAACGTGTAAAATAACAGAACAGTATAACGTTTAAAATGAAACAAACACACACTTGGTGAAAATTAAATCAAGGTCTAGTGGTATATTTCATTCAGTCTAGGTGTTTGAAGGATTTTGATGCAATTCAGAAGTCACATTAAACCGCCGGTTAAAATTGATTTAATATATTTTGATCGTTTCAATTTTTATACTTTAACCACAAAAATGACGAAATAATTTTTTTGTCACGAGGAATATTATTTGATTGACAAATGATATAATTTTAAGAAGATACCAGTTAACGCGATCACCTTTGTCTTAAAGAAAAAAACCTGAAGATTTGTAAAAACGAGACAACCAATAAACCATCGAGAGATCTAATATCACAGATGTGTTTTATAAAACTTTTTATTTCATGCCTTAGTAACGCCTACTTTCGACACGGATGATCTGCGATGATTGGTACGTATCTTACCAATTTAAGAGAATTAATGGAAGCTATGAGCAAAAGGGCATGGAATAGATCATAATTGTTATAGGTTAATAAACTCATTAAAGATAGATACCAGGATTAAGATTAAGCAATTGAGCCAGACGCGCGTTTCGTCTACAAAAGATTGATCAGTGACTCTCGAATAAACAAATATTAAAAAAGCCAAATAAAGTACGAAGTGGAAGAGCATTAGGACCAAATATTTCTTAAAGGTAATCTATTCCTGAGGTAGTAAAGCCTTAGTATTTCAAAACTTCAAAGATTCGTAAAAAGTTAATTCATAATTATGACCATATCAATGATAAATCATGTCAACACAGAAGTGGTGACTACTGGGCTGGTGCCCTCGGGGAAATTTTAAATCGTATTATTTAAGCGTATTTGAACAGCATACAAACTTGTGACGAAGAAGAGTAATTCTAATGCTACAACGTTTTTAACGTTCATTTTGATTGGATAACGTCACTTATTTACATGGCATCAATTGACAATTGATGCTATGGGACTTACGCGCAAGCGCAGACGACATATGACATATATGACATACGACATATACGACATACGACATATGACATATATGTCTCCGCTAACGCGTCGCCAGTAAACTTAATTTGCGACCAACAAATCCCCAATTGATGCCATCGGAGTTTAAAATACAATACAGTTATCTCCTAAGTAGTAAGAGTCTCAGTGTATGGACCCTTTGATGGTCACAAAAATTCAAAAACTGATATTTCTTGATAAATTTATAATGATATCGATGTTTTATCATAATATTGTCTAAACCTGAACCTTCTCTATAATATGTGCCTTAGGAAGCTACCATTTTATTTTAGAAGGTGCTTGGCTGAATTCTGAAATTAAAGGCAAGACAGGAGTTTTGTGTCAAAAATAGAATAGAGTAAATAATAAAAAAGAGGGACAGAGATTACAACTAAAAAAATGCAGAACAAAATAAATCATCCTAGAACCCCCCCCATCAAATGGTATAGCTCCCTTATATAAGTATTTTTAATCATATCAATACAGTTAGTTCGGTTTATATAATCAGTGTCGATTGGTCATGAATAATAATCAAATTCGATTACTAAATTCAATAATCAAAATATTCCATAATATCCAAAACCGATAAATATCAGTCCATGCTTCGGAAAGTTTAGCGTATGTTTGTCTGTGTAGATTATAGAAATATCAGTCCATGCTTCGGAAAGTTTAGCGTATGTTTGTCTGTGTAGATTATAAAAATATCAGTCCATGCTTCGGAAAGTTTAGCGTATGTTTGTCTGTGTAGATTATAAAAATATCAGTCCATGCTTCGGAAAGTTTAGCGTATGTTTGTCTGTGTAAATTATAAAAATATCAGTCCATGCTTCGGAAAGTTTAGCTTATGTTTGTCTGTGTAGATTATAAAAGCGATCATTTCCTTCGAAAAAGTCTTTGCGTTTTCCAAATGTTTTTTTTATTCTCTAAAATTCTATTAAGAATTGATTGCTTCTTTTTGTAAATTCATTGGGGTGTAAAAGCGTTGACCGTAGTACATTTTGTATCAAGCGTGGAAGTAGCGCTTCATTGTAAAAATGTACACACGGTCAACGCTTTAACAATCCTATGAAATTACTAAAAGAAGCATTCAATACTTATAATGATCATGATCATGAAACACGATAACAGTTAAGTTTTTTTTTTTTATTTACCTGTGCACTTTATTGTGGAAACGTGTGTCATCATGTATGTTACAGCTCATGAAATTTATTATGAAATGAAAAATGAAGCGATATTGCTGTAAGCCAATAAAAATAACGTATAACAATGAAACATACATCTACTGTAATTATTTACCAGTATAAAAGAGGGACGAAAGATACCAGAGGGACAGTCAAACTCATAACCATCATCGGGATCAGTCGTAGCCAATCGATTAGGTAAAAAAGAAATGGACGCATATACGATTAAACACTAAATCTCAAGGAATCAAGTTAAAACACAAGAAATTCAGTTCGAACTACAATAGCCAGAAATGATTAACATATAAGTTAGGTTCAACAACTAGACAAAATTCATCATATTGATGACAAAAATAAATTCACAAAAAAATGCCGAACCCGAGGATCAAAATGGAAAGTCCCAATTCAAATGATCAAAATTAAAAGCTCAAATATGTAAGGAGTTTAGATATGTGTGACCAATATTTATCAAATCTACCAGGCTTATAATTTGATACGTCACACGCGCGTGTGGTCTATATAAGAATCATCAATAACGCTCAGATCAAACTAGTTATAAAGCCAAACAAGTATAAAGTCAAATGTGTTGAAATTTGATTCAGCCAAAATATGTATGTGAAAAGTAAGATAAAAAAGGTTACTGAACTCCGAGGAAAATTCAAAACCTAATCAAATGGCTAAATCAAAAGCTCAAACACATCAAAAGAACGGATAGCATCTGTCATATACCTGACTTGGTACAGACGTTTGCTTATGTAGAAAATGGTGGTTTGAACCTGGTTTTATAGCTAGCTAAACCTGTCACTTGTTTAGTCGCATCAAATTCCAGTATACTGACAACAATTGGTGAACCAACAAATTAACATATAAGGTAAAAATGTTAAAATATAGCAGTCAACATTGTTTGTTAATCTTTTATTTAATCACTAAAAAACAAACAAATATATAACAAAGAAGCACAAAATGACATAAAGACATATAAAGGCAATTTACTAGTAAGCTGTCGTAGAAATCAGAAGTGGAATTTTGTATTACTTCAAGGTTTTATGTTTTAATTCGTGAATTGAGACGAACGATTGTCACATGACAAGAGGAAGCAAACCCACTACCGTGATACAAAAAAGTATTAATAAATCATTGATTGTGGCTCTGACTGTGAACATATATTGAATTAATACAAGAGGAAGTTTATTGGGTATATGGAAAGCTTGTATATTTAAACTGAATACTTAGGTAAAAAGGACAAGGTTTGCCAATGAGAGTTGAAACCTTAGTTTGAAAAAAAGATTTACTTGTCTTCGTCCCTTCCAAACTTTTCTTTTTAATTATTTTTTATTATGCAGTTAAACACAGATGTCTAATGTACTAGTAGTTCAAACAAACTTTATTCAGATCTGATGCCAGTGTAAGGCGGTACTTCTGTCTGCAGACAAATCAAGTTATAATAAAAACAAATTGTTTTCCTCTTTAAGACTTTTATAATATTATTATATTAATATTTTTCTCCTAAAATTATAAACTGTTTTTTTTTATGTCACGAATATTCAATGTGATTGGCAGGTAATAACTTGTATTCAGGATGAAGTAAACATTTTTTTAGTGACTATAGTTCTTATGTTTTCCCACTAAATTAAAGTCCAATTATTTTGACCTGGATATAAACATTTTGCAATCTTAATTTTAAATGTAGGCATTTTGTTAAAATTTATTCGTCAAGATAATTCTAAATTGTATAAACAAATATCATTAATGTAAAAAGGTAGTGCGGTTAATTTTCTTCCGATGCATTTAACAAAAGAGACAACATGTTTTTTATTCAAATTCACCACAATATTAGTATTTTCAAACAAATTACTATGCAAATTATTTATCATGTTAATAATTGTTTTACCTTTTAAATAATTAGAGTTGAAAACAACAAGTGGCATGTTGCACACGTTAAAATGCAGTCGGGCAGATGGATTTGATAACGAATGCATGTTTTAAGCTGGCTTTCAGTGGAACATATACAGAAAAGGAAGATTGATTTAAGAGAAATAACTGTCAAATCCGGTAAGTATAGAGTGGAAGGTGACATTAAAACATACACCTCTCTGTCAATATCTAAATTAAAATTTATTGGTCTGAAATCATGACTTATTTGAATATTAATATTGGTTTTGTCATCTGACTTTTGTCTTACCAAGAGAGGACCACCTATACATGAGTTTATTTCTTCTTGTAGGATTATATCATGCAATTCAGATGGATTAACCTGGACTGTGCATTTATCTGCCTGATTATCATTGTTGGAAATTATTACTGTTTTGCGGGTGGTAAGATTATATAATTGTCATATTATTATCTTTAAATCTTTAACAAGCTTTTAATTAGTTAAGTTGGATCTCTTCATTAATCAGTGTTTTTAGAATGAACACTGTCGATTGTTTTGTAAATTGCACGGAGTTATCGGAATTGTGAAATATCATAAGTTTATGACATATACAATATAAATGAAGCTGTGTAAATAAAGGACACCGAATTTAAAGCTTATATAACTCAGAAACACAGGGAATATGTAAAACCGCAAATGAAAAAAGGACAATTAAATAAGAGACTATTTGCAAGTGAAACTGTGTCTGGCTAAGTTAATGCCTTTGTTGATGTAATTTTGAATAAAGACAACAATAGTATACCGCTGTTCAAAAGTCATAAATCGATTGAGAGAAAACAAATCCGGGTTGCAAACTAAAACCGAAGGAATCAGATAAAATAATTTTAAACAACAGTTCGTTATCTTTTCTTTCTTCGTTCATTTTTTTCGTTGTTGTTTTACCTGTATTTTTTTGGCGTAATTATTTCTTTCCTCAATTTATATTCATGAATTATTATTTTAAACGTATGGACAGCACGATAAGACAAGGATGTCCTGTTTATCCTACTTTTTTATTGTTATTTTAAAATGCACAATCAAAGATATTTGGCGTCAAAAAGCTAAACCTAACTTTATATTTCAGTGCTGTTTTTGTATCTTACAATGCATCTTGGTTGAATTTAAAACTCTTTTCAATGAATAGATCTACAAAAAGTTAGCATATGAGTTTTGACCACAAAAAACAAATCCGTATACATATTTCTAAACATGTATTTTCTACAATGAGTTTTAAATCAATGAATAGCAATATTTACTGCAATTAATTATTGCCAAAAGTCAAAAATGAAAATTTTTGAACGCATACATAATTTTTGTAACATTTTTTTGACTCCTAAATTGAAAACAGTATAGTGAAGAATAAATAATTTGTTCAATCTTTAATGAAAGTAAATAGTGAAATACAAATTATCTTTAGCAGCCAGTATGCTTCAATTTTGTCAAAACAAGCTAAGACACATAGATGATTAATTATTCACTTGCAAGTGAATAATTCGACGTCGTTGAATCCGTATTCATGTGACCTTCCATTTAATGCCGTGGCTAGAGATGGATAACGCATACATTATATGTGTTCGGTTATTAAAAAGGAAGAGAATGTCAACATTAAAAGTAAATCAAAGATAAATCATTTAAATGATTGATTCCATCCACAAAAACTCATTCTTATACAGATAAAAACGATGATTAACATATATATTTAACTTATAATATTAAATTAAACTGATGTGGAAAAAATCGCTATTATTTATATCTGTATTTATGTTTATATCTCTTATATGACTGTCGGTCTACTTCGGAGGGCCACTCGATAGTTGATTAGATGGCGTCTAGACTAAAAAACAACCAAAAATCATGTATTTTTTAGCCTTGCCTTGTAAATTGTTTGTTTCAGATTTTTTATAATATGGATTTACGTTTTAGTTTTTATGTATGTATGAGAATTTGAGTCAAATCGGCGAACATGTATTTGACAGCCAATGCCTATACCTAAGAGCAGAAATTTTAAACCTTAATTGTTTGGAACCATATTTTATCAAGTATATCCTCCTTATAACAGTGTAATTGTCCCAGCAGATACCATTATCTTCGACAAAGCTTAAAATTAAACAATAACAACACACAAATACAAGACAAACGAAAAAAGTCTACACAGTTGCATCCTGCAAGCATATTTCTTATGATGTTTTTTTTCTTCACTTGTCATAACTGTGGTTATTTTACGACGTTGGAGTGTTTGGGCACTTTGAAGTTATCATCTATATCTATTTACGCAAGATTATTGTGCGTCACGAAAAAGGATGAACATGCTTTACGACGTCACAAAAAGGGTTTGGCTGAATATCTTTTTAAAAAGCAATAGGGAAACACAATAACATCACCGAATCTGGTACCTTCCACCATTTTCTCTGGGTTTTTTTTCCATAAGTTTTCTTTATAGTTTAACTGTTGTCTCGTGTGGATTATTCTCAGACAAAGCGCGCAGCTATGTTATCATATTTATTTGTAACTCATCATTGTTCTTTTAATCAAAATTTAACTGAAACAGTTGACGCGATTTAATTGTCAAAAGTATTTTATGCTAATTTTGCGGTAATGTCATTTTTTTTAATCATACATATGGAGTTGCAAACAATGTAACGGTTATCATCTTTCTTTTTAGAATTACATTTCATGATAGTAAACGTGATTACTCAGACAACATCTCCATAATTTATTTCTGCTGGCTTTATATTTTGGAATAAGCTTAATGTTGCACAATTACATTAATGCTACCAACTTTACTGTACCAAATACGCATTTCGATATTTAATGTCTCCTCTAAAGTCAATTGTTACAATAAATACAAATGCATTTTCACATTCGCCACAAAATCAACACCTTTGCCATAGTGTCAGCATACTTCTACTTCGTGACATTCTTAAGGTGATATAAACATACATATTTGACAAGTGTAATTAGAAATATTTTTAAAATGTTAATTTGTATTCTCCTCTTGGGTGACACAAATATAAATAGTCATATAATGTTTTTTTTTTGTAATATGTCAAAAGTAATGATTGTTACACTAAACGAATGAACTTTTATTTTACTGTTTTATTAAAGAATAAACATTAGTCAATGGTTGTCCTTTTTTATTATAAATTATAAATAAAGAAGCATGTATATGTTTCGTCCCAAAATATTACGAATGAAATAAATCCATCCCATGTTAATTTGTATTAACAAGCAAATATGTATGAAGTCAAACCTTAAAACAAACCTGAATATTCAAAACGGATAGTCCCACATCAAAGCGCAAAATCAATAGATCAAACACATCAAAAGAATGAACAACAGTTGTTATATTCTTGAGTTGGTACATGCATTTTTTTATATTGAAAACGATGGATTAAACCTGGTTTTTATAGCAAGCTAAACCTCTCAATTGTGAAACAGTCGGTATAAAATTCCATTATATTGACAACGATGTGTGAACAAAGCAAACAGAGATAATAGGTAAAAATGTATAGAATAGCTAATCAAAGAATTTTAAATATAGACAAATATTCGACGATAGCCCGAACAGCACATACATTGTCAAATGCGCTTAGCGCATGACTTGATTATCACTGGTGTTTGGTCACGAATTCAATATGTCTTTCTTTGGAAATTTTTTTACTAGTTATTCTTTTTTGATGTAATGAAAAAAAGAATGTAAAAAGTATATCCCTTACTATTCACATTAGTTTTGATGTGACGAAATCGACATACCTTGATAGCAACTATTGTTGTATGACTTCAGAAGAGTTCAAAAACCGCATTAATTATTTCACATGTCAAATTATCGGTTTTTGTTTCACTAGGAAATAACAGTATTCATTGCAACCAATTTAAAATAATAATAATAATAATAATAATAATAATAATAATAATAATAATAATAATAATTATAGTAATAATAATAATAATAATAATAATAGTAATAATAATAATAGTAATAATAATAATAATAATAATAATAATGATAATAATAGTACTTATTAAGACAAGCTAAGATGTTATACATGAAAACATTGTTTTATATAAAACAAAATACCATGGAACATATTATGTTTATCATGTCAAGGTAAGGGAGTATGATTTAAACTATGCAAACTTTAAATAAATTACGGAATCTCACCATGAATTACAACAAGAGGCTCTATTAGGTGGCCGATATCCTTATTAATGTACTTTCAAATTTATTTTTTTTTAAACTGAAGTAATCAGTTTTTGATGGGACTGCTTTTGTGATCTTTTTAGTTTATATGTATTAAAGGATTTTAATTTGTATATGCGAGCCAACAATACAACAAGCGAAACAAAGTTTTCGGATATTACATATTTGGGATTTCATTTCAAGTCGTTGTTTTATGTTTGTTTTTAATCGATATTTTCAAGTAGAAAAAAATTTCGTAGCCAGTTCCGGACCCATTTATATCGATATCTTTTCTACAATTTGCTTTAATGCGACGTAATCGACATATCTACACCTATTGTTGTATGACTTCAGAAGAGTTAAAATACCGCACTTATTTCAAACTTGAACCTATCGGTTTTTGTTTCACTTGCAAAACACGGTGATTCATTTTACTTACTTAATAATAGATATCTTTATTTAATGTACTTGGATTTAAAACTAAATTTTCAAAAATTGAAGTAATCAGTTTTTCAATGCTCTTCAATTCATATTTGTTCGGCTTCCTAACTATTTTGATCTGAGCGTCATAAAAGGTTTTATCTAGACGAAACGAGCGTGTAGCTAATCAATTTATAAGCCTGGTACCTTTGATAACTATTTTATTTGATGAGATTGCGTTTGTGGTCTTTTTTGTATATAATTTATGTATTAAACGTCTATGAATTTAGGATTTTAATTTTATATGCGATCAACTTTTAAGTGAAACAAAATGTTTGGATATCACATATATTGGATCTCATTATCTTCTTTAACTTGTAATTGTGCTGACTTGAATTATCATTGATATGATCATATTTAAAAATTAGTTGTTTTTGGCAAAACTTTTAGGAATTTTGGTCCTCAATGCTCTTAATATTCGTACTTTCTAGTTTATTCGGCCTTTTTTTAACTGTTTGGATTCGAGCGTCACTGATGAGTCTTTTGAAAACAAAATTCGCGTCTGGCGTAAATACAAAATATAATCCTGGTATCTATGATGAGTTTATTTGTTTCATTCACAATACAGGTCGTGTTTTTTGTTTGTTTCAATTGACATTTTCATCTAGACAAAAACTCTTTCGTATCCGGTCACGAATTGCTTACTTTTTTCTCAAACCCGCTGAAATACGAGTGTTTTGAATTGAAAGTTTTAAACCAAAAAAACAATTTAAAGATTTTTAAAAGCTATTTAAATATATGTCCCTGTTTTCATTATACTATGTTACTGAAACTTACGAAAATATCATTTTGAATTCATATCGATTTCAAAACACGTGAAACTCAGTGAAAATAAACTTTATTAATTGATTTCGTGCATTTAGATTAACGTCCAACAAGAACTCTCGACATCCCCGCATAAAAACCTTAAAAAATGAAATCCATTAATGAACAAGATGTTGAACTTATGTAGAGCTTTAAAGGAATCATGCACTAAACAATATCCAAATCCATCTGATGCCTTATGGAGTTGTAACCTTAGTTCAGCAAATAAAAAAGATTTTACATTCAATATATGTAATAAAAAAGGTGAATGCTCATTCATATAGATTTTATTTAGGAATAACTAAATTTGACTGTAGTTTTTATGAATCGAATTGACATAATCAGTATTTATCAAATTATTCATACTTTTGTTAATCATATACTGTGGTTTAGAATTTCAAATTTATTCATTAGCATTACTTATTTTGATGCAAGACAATTTCTTATTAGCATGATTCGGTTAATAATTGAATTGAACGAGATACTATCTAGCTTGTACAAGGGAAGGAAGATAAGTTCAAGAAGTGCATTCTATACCTAAATGCTTATTTTCAGGAAATATTTCCTGTCGTTTTATATTTTATGTTGCAATTAATCATTATAGATTATTACATATCAATTAAATATACAATTAGTAGCTAACAAGATATGAATTAGACACATTGTCGGTCAATTGTAATTAATACTTATATGTATTACATAATATTGACAGTGTCTGACCAAATTTATTATGCTATGATTTGTATAAGACAGCGCTGTGTATAAAGCTCGAACTGTACTTGATTATAACAATAAGTATGAAAGGAAAGGTCATTATTAATTACTTTACCAAATCGTTACTTTGAAAGTTTTTTGTAAACCAATAAATACCTTGATTCAAGAAGTTTCATAAACGACTAGATAGTACGATATCTTTCTGTTGATGAAGCATCTAAAATTAACTCCAAACATTCACTAAAATCGTTGATGTCAATAAAGTCATTTCAATTTTGACAAATTACAGTATATCAATCATTATGTAAATAAATTTATCCTGATTACATTACAAAGAAAACGAAACTACGCTGTATTTTTCTGATGATAAACAGTTACATTTCTTTAGAGAAAGCAGGGATCTTAGACATTTAGAGTACACACAACAACTTCGTTAGTTTCAACTTATACCTTTAACTATTTTGAACGCATGACGGTTGGTGCATGTTAAGCAATATATACGTCAAATGACTATAGTTTTAGGAAGGTGTATATCTATTTCTACATTAACTTCTGATATACAGAGGTCGGTAAGAGAGAGAGGAAAGATACCAGAAGGACATTCAAAGTTTCAAACTGACGTCATGGCAAAAATAAAAAGACAAACAGACAAACAATAGTACACAATGCACAACATAGAAATCTGAAGACTAAGCACCAACAACGCCATCCAAACCTAGCGGTGATCGGTTAAAAGTAAAATCATAAAAATACTGAAGTCCGGGTAAAATTCAAAACGGAAAGTTCCTAATCAAAATGCAAAATCAAAGCTCAAACACTCTAACATTTGTCACTGGAATTGA
Organism: Mytilus galloprovincialis; assembly: GCA_037788925.1. Classification (NCBI taxonomy): domain Eukaryota; kingdom Metazoa; phylum Mollusca; class Bivalvia; order Mytilida; family Mytilidae; genus Mytilus; species Mytilus galloprovincialis. Next base: position 8,788,042 of record CM075340.1, on the reverse strand, counting down.
TCTTATAGTTTTCTTGTTACCTATCATTGTATAAGATATTTCATGATCGCTTCCAATACAACGAATGTCTTCTGGACTGTTGCCTTCATGTTTTGGATCTTTAAACGATCTTAACATTTGTATAAAAAGCATTTTAAATGTATGAAAAGCTAAAAATTTAAAGGGGAAAATCTTGTGATTCGAAATTGACTTTATTTGTGTCTATCAGGTGTTTACATAATGATGTTATATATTCTTAAAAAAGTAAAAAAGGATGAGAAGATGAAGAGCATAAAGTACCAGAAACTCCAAAGTTTTTTTTAAACACAACTGAGGTTATTCTATTCCTCGGGAAGTAAATCCTCAATATTGTGTTTAACTACTGTATTGGTGACACTCTCAAAATGAGTAAATAAATGACTGATTGGAATTCTAGAAAAAAAAATTAGCAGCCTGCCGTTGATAAAATCCCCCCTCCAGCTTTGTTATACCTCGATCCTTACTTATTAATAACAGTATTTGTTTTCCTCCGTTGACTTTTGACTTTAATTTTTCATCTCTCATTGTAATGTGGGTTTTTTTCTGCGTAATTTTAATGCGTGACATTTTTAAATGTATATACCTTTGAATAGATAATTAGAGGGAAGAGTTATCGGTTTCATAATTTCAAAACTGTTACGTATTATAATTAACAAGGTAACTGGTGACAGATTCGTTTTCCTCTGATTAAATCCGCATAAACACCAAACAATAAATGTTAAGGTCAATATCTTATGCAAGTTCAAGTAATAAGGAAGAATTACCAGAAATAAAAAAAATAAGTGGGATGAACGAATTGTCTTATTACCATGAACTTAATATTTATTATGGTTTTTTTTATATTTAAATACGCTTCGTTCGAACGAACATAAATTACTTTTGTATAATACTATATAACTTATGTATATCAAATAAACTCATCATAGATAACAGGAATATAATTTAATATTTACGCAAGACGCGCGTTTCGTAGTGACGATCGAATCAAAAATGTTAAAAAAAGCAAACTAAAATACAAAGTTGAAGAGCATTGAGGATCAAAAATTCCTAAAAATTTTGCCAAATACAGCTAAGGTAGTTTATTCCTGAGGTAGAAAAGCCTTAGTTTTTCAAAAACTCTAAATTTTGTTAAAGTTAATTTATAATTATGAACATATCAATGATAACTCAAGTCAACACAGACGTGTTGACTACTGGGCTGGTGATACCCTCCGGGAAATAAATCTCCACCAGCATTGGCATAGACCCAGTGGTTGCAAAAAGACTCATCAGCAACTGTCCCATCTGTTTCTTACCGTATTCATTTATATAAAAAAACTAAAACGCTAGTTTTATATCTATTCGACCACAATGACCATTGTCTTTAATTTAGCATTGCAATATCAAATGATAACATTCTTTATAATTGTAAATCAAAGTCTACAGATATATATAATATGTGAAATAAGTCATCTGTTGAAATACATGATAAAATTGAGAATGGAAATGGGGAATGTGCCAAAGAGACTACAACCCGACCATAGAGCAGACAACAGCAGAAGGTCACCAACAGGTCTTCAATGCAACTAGAAATTCCCGCACCCGGAGGCGTCCTTCAGCTGGCCCCTAAATATGAATAAATATTAATTATTATGATATCTTTCTTACAGATTCCGGAGAGACAAACAATCAAGTTCAACCTGACAATGTACAAGATGGACACGAACTAAATGCAGACTCAACTGTAGGTGATGTTCCGTCTATCAACCCAACAGTAGCTGCAGAACATGACAACGGATTCGAACTGAATCCATCTCCACAGGATGATTCAGTCGATGTTCCGTCTGTCTCAAATGGAGACAATTCAAATACTGACCAAGTTCAGGCGGACACTGATGCCTTGGATAATGGTAATACAGCCGATGAAAGGGAACATGGTTTCACAGGTGAGGGTTCAAATGACAATAATGCAAATGGAGATATTGAATCAGGTAATACAATAATCAGAAATTCTAACATTCAGGGTGGTAGAACTAATGACAATAACGACCAAACTGGTTCACAAACTGACATCGATAATGTTGATTTATTAACTGGTAGTTCAAATGATGGAAACAACTTCCGGTCAGCAGAACCGATAAAAGCAGAGAAATCAAATGACGAAGGTTATGGGCCCAACTCAGATAATGTTAAAGGAGATGTATCAAGAAAGGATGATTTGAAAGTAGCTGATGGTGTCAGTTCAAACAGTGATGTATCTGATAATACCGCGTCTGATTCCTCAGATGAGACAGTGGATGGTACCAATCATAGACAGGATAATTCAAATGGAAATTCAAACAGTAATGACATTGCTGATCATAATGAAAATGATTTCTTTAAAGAGAAGGAAAACCTAGTAAGTGATAGAACACACGAGATTGACTCAATGTCTAACACGTTTGAAAACGCTGTTAGTGATGAAGCGTCTGACAGAATGGGCGAAATGATGGAAACATTTCAGGAAGGTCAAGACAACTACAAAAATCAAGAACATTCAAACCATAAGACTTTCAATTTATATGATTATGACTCGGATCAAAATTTATTTGCTGTTTACGGAAAATTGCATGTTGATAAAAAGAAGAACAAAAATGACAAGCAACTTTCGGAAAATAGTGAAAGTACAGAAGAGCTACAGGATAGTAATACTAATATACATAATTTTGAAGGTGAACATGTTCTAGGAAAGAGCCAGGTCAAGATGTTTTTTAATTGGAATAAAAAAAATCTGAGCAAAGGTAAAAATGAAACTGATAACATGTACTGGACGTATGGGAATATTAACTCTAAAGATGTTGGTGACGATTCACAAACTATAAATCCGCTAAGGACTATTTTAAGACAAGATGACTCAGATTCATCTGATAGTAGTGAAAATAATCGGAGAAAGAAGAACAACTATAGTTCTAATATACGTTTAGACAAAAGTAGTGAGGATTCAAGTGACTCCAGTGAAAAATCGAGAAATAAAAAAATACGACGAAGGAAGAAAAGCTGTAAGTTTATTTTCTTCTATATATACAATAAATCTTCATTGTCGGTAATATAAAATTTATTTGTACGAACTCTAGAAACAGGACGTTCGAAAAGCGCGACTCTCTGATCTTTTCTTGTGTTACCGATACATTTTATATTTTCCGACTATGTAAATTTATTGTTTTAAGCCTGCAATGTACATCCGGCACTTTAAAGTCATATGGAACTCCAGTTTGAAAACAAAGTTGAATACATTTTATATACTCGAATGGCTAAGTTTAACTATAAAACAAGAGGTCGTTAAACTAAATATTTTCTATTATCAAAATCAAAAATTATAATTGTACTGCTATTAAGTTACTGTCTTACAGTACACTTATTCGCAGATATTTCCAGTATGCTGTAGTTTTACTACGACCTCTCGATATAAGTTCGGCCACCACAACACAGTTGTCACAAAAAAAATGACCGCGACGATTTGCTTATGTGAAAATTAAACGTAAATGAAAAATACCCGTTAAACGGTTTATACACACACTAACATATATTTGAAACATAATATTCAAGAGATCTAATTGCTGCATATATCATCTACTTATAACCAAGCTTCGCATTCTAACCATACCTTAACCAGATTGTCTAAGAGCAAAAAACATTAAGTTATAAAGATATTTTTTTCTGTTCTGTTGTCTAGTGGCAAGCTGGTCCATAGTAAGTCATTTTGATAATGTTATTGTACGCTAAATTAGAGACAATAAGGGTTACCAATGTTTGAATCGCATAAAAAAATAAGGAAACACACAAAAGCTGTGTATGTCGCACGAACTCAAAAAAGAGCGAGTAACATAAGTAGACAGGATACACATCTCCTGCTATGCAATCATCGTTGCCGCCATGCAAAGTCACACTTTGTCAAAATTTTAACAACGTTTTTCCACTCTCTGGAAACTGACAAACACAACACATATTCTTTATATAAAGTGTTAAACGAAACCCTTCATAAAGAAATCACATAAATGTATGATATCAATCGGCAAAATGCACATTCATAGCAGTTACATGTTAATGTCATGTTCCCATTTACAGAAAAATAACACGGTAAGTTAGAAATATTGCGACACATCATTCTTAGTTCTACCCACCAAATCGGAGCATTTATCCCTGAATGACACATGTCAAGTTAGATACACTCTACTTCATATTCTTAAGTATTTTGTTCAAACTCATTACTGATCGAAACCACGATTTCTTACATTCTAGATATCAGTTGTTAATTGCGTATCGAAATTATGGGTTGTTACATGTGATTATTTATCCGAAGCACGAAACAGGTGTACGTATAAGCGAGTTACGAGTAGCATGTTCTTAAAAATAAAGTATTTGGCAGTATGATCCTGATTTGTGGTAGAAGTGATATCAGGTGGTCTATAGTCAAAACAAATCACCGATTCGTTAACGTCAGTGCCTGTTCATATGATATGAATATCGAAACTGTTCGTATTGTTGTCTTTGTAATGCCAATAGAATACCTACTGAACAAAAAAACAGAAGAAAACATCGGATAACACCATTTTAAGTATCTGTAATTTTAATATTATACAGTGATGAAATTTCGAAACTTCAGTCCGTTTTCAGATTTGTTTTTCAATTACACATGATTTATTATGATTTCAGCTTGCAAAAATATTGATGTCATAGTTGTGGTTGACTCTTCAGATGATGTTTCAGAAACTGAGTTCAGATATATCAAACAAACTCTTATCAAAATATCAAAAATGCTTCAAAATTATAGACATTCAAGGATGGGGGTTGTTTCATACGGAACAAGAATTTCAGACGTGATACATTTATCAAATAATGCGTCTGTTATGTCAAGATCAATACAAATGTTAAAAGCCTCTGGAGGATCTAATAAACCATATTTAGGTATACTTGCTGGTCGAGCCTCGTTTTCAGATGAATTATCAGACAGCACAAAAAAAATTATAGTCTTTATTGCAAGTGGTTTGCAACAATACACAAAGCCAACATCACAACAGGCAAAAATGGCGAGGGAGGAGGGAATAAATGTAATGACAATAGGATTTGGCGAAGGAGCGGTCAGACATGATCTCGAAGAAGTAGCATCAAGACGTAGTATGGTTTATATATATGACAGAGCCGCTAAAATTTACGAAAATGCAGATAAACTACCTTTGTATATGTGTAAAGGTAATTATGATTATTGATTTTATTAATATATTTTCACTTATCTTTTTTTCGAATGCAATTTTAATAATGAATGTACCGATTCGATTTATTAACGGTGAAAAGCATCTCCAAATCAAACAGCTCGAATTTTATTAGCCAGATAAAGTTTTAAATATTTTTAGGTGATTATTAAAAAATTAACCCACAAAAACAGCAGGAGGTACGATTATTGATCTACTACTGAGGGACAGTAAAAGCAAAATGAGTAGCTAGTTTTAATAAAAGTATTTCTGACAGAAGGACAAATAGAATGAAGTTAAAAAACATATCGGGTATAACTACTACATTTTAAATTTTGAAAACAAATTTATTAGTTTGACTGCTATAACTCTTGTTTTTCACAAACTGAGAAAAAATTATGTTTACACCTGAGATTTGAAAACGTCTATAGAAACTCACCTTCCTGAATCTTTAATGCAATTTGTGTCAAAAAATATTCATAAAATATTAGCATTTTTTTTAAAATACAGAGTTATGCAGTTTTGTTTTATGGAGGAAAATATATATATATAAAAACATGAATACAGTCCTCTCATAATAAGCCACTAACCGTATTAAAACTTAAACGACTATGCATTTTGAAATCTAGCTATTAAAAAATAAAATATATTATAAATCTAAATAAAAAAAAAAGATATGGTATGATTGTCACGGAGACAATTATCCACAAAAGACCAACATGACACAAAAAGGAGTATGTCCAGTAAGGACCGATTTTGGCGGCCATACAGGGGTCTTACTGGACTTACTCCTTTAATTTACAACAATCGGTCACTGTACGGCCTTCGACAATACCGCATAGTCAGTTATAAATGTCCCCGTTATTACAAACGGAATAAAATTCAACCGGTAAAACTAACGGCCTAATTTTTGTACAAAATAATGAACGAAAAACAAATATAGTACACAGCAACACACGAAAACCACAAAATTACTCTATCTATATAAATTCCAGCAGCAAAACGAAGAACCAGAAATGATGAAAGTAACAGAATGGAGAGGAATAGCAGTTCAGAAGAAAGTGACGAATACAACGGCAGTGGAAGTGAAAGTGACGTAAACTCTAGACATGCTAGCTATCGTAGTATGGACACTAGCACAAGCGAAGAATTTTACGACAAAGATGAAGGAAGTGGCTCTGGAAGTGATAAAGGCTCTTATAACGAAAGTGACGAATGGTATGAGAGCAGTGGTGACGAAAGTGACATGTTGGAAAAATCAGACGAGAATGACAATTCTGGAAATAGCAGCGATGATGAAAATTCTAATTCTAGAGACAAGTCTGATAAGAAAAGTGGAAGTGCATCTAGTGACGAAAGCGATAAATCTGAAAACAACAAGGATGTCGATGCCTCATCCAGCGATGAAAGCGATAACTCTAATGAAAACAGCGATGATGGAATAAACTCAAGTAGCAGTGATGAAAGCAGTGATAGTGATAATAATAACAGCGATGAGAGTAACGCTGGTTCCTCTGACAGTTCTAATAATAGTAATGATGCAGACACTAGTTCGTCCGACAGTTCTAATAATAGCGATGATAGTGACACTAGTTCTGCAGACAACTCTTATATTAGCAATGATAGTGACACTAGTTCTGCAGACAACTCTAATAATAGCAATGACGGTGACGCTAGTTCTTCCGATAGCTCTAATAGTAGCAATGATGGTGACGCTAGTTCTTCCGAAAACTCTAATAGTAGCAATGAAGGTGACGATAGTTCTTCCGACAGCTCTGATTCGGCAGAAAGATGGAAAGCATCAGACTCAGATGAAGCTGAAGCTGATCGATCGCTTTTGCGGAATAAACCCGAAGGTAATAAAGTCATATTTTTTATGATGAACTTCATAATTGGTAACTTTTTGGTCCTTAATACTCTTTAACTTCGCTATTATTTGGCCATTTTAACTATTTTTAAGTCGCGTGTAACTTATGAGTCTTTTGTAGAAGAAATACGCGTCTGGCGTAAAAAACTTTATTTGGGTATATATGATGAGTTTATGTAAACAAAGGAAATACCGAACAATTTTAAACTGCATAGTCGATGAACAATAAACGGCAGTTCTGATTCCACTCAACTTCTGAAACTCATGAGTGTATTTAGAATTAAGAATTACTGCCACAATGAATAATGCAATCAAAATGTTAAATGAGATGTTTTATTATTTGCAAAACATCTACGGTCGCAATTTGTTGGAATTAATTAGTTCTGAATTTTGAGTAATATATTATGAAGTTTGCATGATTTAATTTTCAAACATGTATATATCGTGCAAATGTCAATCTTTTTTACCTCAGGCATAGATTACCTTAGCTGTATTTGGCAAAACTTTTAGAAATTTTGGTCCTCAATGCTCTTCAACTTTGTACTTTATTTGACCCTTTTAAACTTTTTTGGATTCGAGCGTCACTGATGAGTCTTTTGTAGACGAAACGCGCGTCTGGCGTATATACAAAATTTAGTCCTGGTATATATGATGAGTTTATTTAAAACAGAAGTCTCAACATATACGTTTTTATACACGAGTACAGTAAAACAAGCTTAAAGCTTATATTGTATCGAGTAATACGAACTAGAACTTGAAATTTGGTATATTTGTCTTTTGCTTTTTCTATCATAGAGTTGCTTTCTTTTCATTAATGTTAACCCGATATTCTATTCATATCTATATGCTGAAAAACTCACGATCTATTTGTCATACATGTACTCATTTGCATGTGTAACCCGAAAATAATTTTTTTTTCTAAATGTTTTAGAATTTTAATATGATTTATTGGGATCAAACTTACAATCGTCAGGATGTTTTGTTAACATGACAGAACCGACACATGTGATAGTTTTACTATATAAGCATATTGACATGGACATAATGACAGGTACTTGAGGTCCGGATATCCTTTGGGTACCCCTGAGTGGGAGTATTCCGAATAACATGAATAACACACATACATTACCTTAGCTGTATTTGGCAAAACTTTTAGGAATTTTGGTCCTCAATGCTCTTCAACTTTGTACTTCATTTGGCCCTTTTAAACTTTTTTGGATTCGAGCGTCACTGATGAGTCTTTTGTAGACGAAACGCGCGTCTGGCGTATATACAAAATTTAATTTTGAGTATATCTTTGTTCAAACTGATTATTTTTTTTGTCTTAGACTATAAGTTTGAGACACTACTTTGAGATATATGCCGGTCGTTTGATGTGTATATTTTAATTAAAACAATGTTAATTGCTGTCTGCCAGTAACTTCAACATATATTCCAAGTGAAAACAAATAAAAACTTATATATAAAAAAATAAATATGAATGATTAAGATGAGTGGTGTCATTCGCGGTTCTCTGACACAGGGGGCACCAAAAGGATGTCCTGTCATCAATTACCTTTGGACATAATTAATTAATTTTGATTCAATACCTCGTTCAAAGTGTTGTACAGCACATTTATATAACATGTTTCATATAGAACTACATATTGATCAGAGACTCTCCTTTTTGAATTTCCCTTGGAGTTAAGTATTTTTGTGATTTTACTTTTTATTTTTCTAGGGCCTGTTTATGAAATGTTAATCGTTTGGTTACTTAATTGTACTATATGGTATTTCTTTAACATGTTTTGTCCGACATTTAGTTCATCTTAGTTTCTTTTCTATACATATACAAATTGTCACATATATAATTTATGTCGATGAGTATGGGGGTTCTTTAATTATTTCTTCATTCCTAAATATTCAAACCATTTTCTTTAAAATGTTTTCATTTAACATTTGTTTGCTGCAGATTTATGTCGCAATTCTGTGATGATTCGAGGAGTTGGATACAAAGTACACCCAACACACTGCGATAAGTTTATCCAATGTTATTTTGATGGATTTGGTAATACAAGAGCATCACTAAAGACATGTCCATTCGGAGAGTATTGGGATCAACATAATGTTGCTTGTGTTAATGCGCAAATGGCTAATTGTCCAAATGGTAATACATACGAACAAAGTTTATCCATAGTTTTGAAGGTATCATGGGCGCATGGTTTATGTTTGTCATTTACAATTACCAATAGCCTTTAAACACTGATTTCGAATCCGGCTCGTGGCAAATGGGTTCGACTCCTATCTTGATGGGTTTTAAATAAAAGCTACCTTAGAACTAACTATTACAAATATAACATAAAAAGTTAATTTAATAAGACTTTCTTTTTTTTAAATTGAACGTTAAAAATAGTGAAAATATAGGACTGTATGAATGCAAAAGAAAAAGGTAAACATTACCGATTCAAAGATGTGTGTTGGGGGAGGATTTATGGACCTGGTGTAATTTCATAATTTCTATTGAGATCTAAATGGTCTCTCCCTTAATTAAAAAAATTTCCCTTGAAAAAAATAAATGTCTACAAAACTTTAAACTTGCAAAATTTGTCATTTACATTTTAAATCTCGAACAACCTTTCGTAAATGTATTTCTTAGAATGTTATATTCTTTTCCTGTTTTATGTAAATCATTTTGACCTTTTCTGTTTCATTTTTGGGAATCACGCCAAAAGATTATTATAACATCATGAAAACATGATCAAAATCCTATTATACTGTCAAAATATATGGGTTATGCCCAACCGGAAAGGGATCAATTTAACACTTCAATGTTATATTCACTAGCAATTAACACGATGCTGTTAATTGCTTATTATTGTTTACAATCTATTAACCTCATGTCGTTTTATTTTTGAAATTCCTTTGTGTTAAAGTAATAAATGTACGAATTTCGTAATTGCTATAAAAAATTATAACAACAATTATAATTCATTTACGTTTTAATAATGACGTAGTTCATGACCGCAATTAAATTGCCTAATAAAATATTAGTAATCAAAATTGTAAGAACCACTATATTTTAACATCTCTCTTCTAAAAATAGATTTTATTATCCCTTTACATCATTTAAATCAAACATACATACAAATTATGTTTTACAAATAATTTTATTGACTTTTTGACGATCTGTTATCCAACAAGACAGTATTACTATAAAACATCATAGTATTTGACCAACCATTTCGAAAAACCTTTCTTCATAACATTCCTGAAATTCTTGTGCATCTATTTGTTGGAATAGGAGGATATGTTTTACTCATAAGTGAAAAAGACAAAAAATAAACAACAGAATGAAAAACGTAACCTAAAAAACTGAACAATAACCAGACACAAAACCCCTCCCGCGAAAAAAGGAAATGATATCAGGTGTCCCGGAAGGGTCAGCAGATCCTGCTCCACATAAAACATCCGTCGTGTTGCTCATGAACAGAAAGGTTTATAAAGATTCAAAATAAAAATAATAAACCCTTGGATTTGTATAATATCTCTTCGTTATAGTATGAATTAATAAAATTAAAAATTGAAATCGGGGAGCGTGTCAAAGAAACAAAAATTAAAAATCAAACAAGACTAACAAAGGTCAGAGGCTCCTCACAGGCGCAAAAATGCAGCGGGTTAGACATGTTTTGTGAGATCTCATTCCTCCCCCTTTACCTCTAGCCAATGTAGAATAAAGAAACATATATCAATACGCACAATAAAACTCAGTTTCAAAGAAGACTGATGTCAAAATAGGTAACAAAAGAAACTAAACAAAATGACAATGATACATTAATTTACAAAGGACTACTATCAGTTACTGACATGCCAGCTCCAGATCCCAATTAACCCATTTATGTCAGCTTATAAAATAAATATCGTAAGGAAATAACTAATACTTCAAACTCCGTAAAAGCGGTGTCTGTTTTGCTAAACATGCACTGGTTCAACGCCGTGTAACAAAGAAGACGTCACCAAGAGTTTGATAAAACATGTTTTACGGAAGTGTTAGAAAAGGTTACTAGTGTCTTTGTTCTGCAATCAGGCTTTGTCAGTTTTGTATTATTTTAAATTTTACTTTCTTGTGTACAATTTGGTGTTTAGTATGGCGTTCATTATCACTGAACTAGTATATATATTTGTTTGCGGGCCAGCTGAAGGACGCCTCCGGGTGCGGGAATTTCTCGCTGCATTTGAGACCTGCTGGTGACCTTCTGCTGTTGTTTGTTCTATGGTCGGGTTGTTGTCTCTTTGACACATTCCCCATTTCCATTCTCAATTTTATTTGTACCAAAATATCATGATTGTCCCCCCACCAATTGTGTTCTATGGACTATATGGTTTATCGACAAGGATATGTTTTTCCCTTGTAAAAGAAAAGGCTGTGTGCACGATACTATGAAACATATCAAGCCACTAGCAGAGTAATTCTTTATGAAAAAGGAAACAAAAATATACACAAATATCTGGATCATTTCTTCAAGTAAAACAAAACATAATTATCCGAAAGACATTCAAAAAATATATATAAGCTACATCAATGGTTTCGATGAAAATTGTCACGTCCGCATTAACATGTGATTCTAAAACTGTAAATATAATTCTGATTTTTCTTTTTAGATCCATGTAAAGCTTCGGCGCTGTTAACAAGAGCAATTAAAAACAGCTGTCGTTCATACTGGGGCTGTCACAAAGGTCAATCAGTTGTCAAATGTTGTCCAGAGAAAATGTCTTATCAGCCTAGAAAGGGGTGTGTTCCCGATCCTGACTGCAAAAGTGAATGTCCACCAGAAGAGGGACCAGAATATGGTAATTTTGTACATGTGTAAATTGAACCTCATTTGGTTCACGTGAAACAAAACATTTCAGCTGTCAAATATTTAATTCCCTGTGAGCGAGCCTAAGCCCATAAATTTTCTTACAATAACAACTGTCGAAGATACAATCTAACAGGTGATGGAATGCTGAAGGTATTATAAGGCCTATATGGTACAAGAAAAAGAGAGCCGAAACATACCAAAGGAATATTCAAACTCATCAGTCAAAAACAAATAAACAATGCAATGGCAAATCATAACCGATAAACACCAAACAAATAAACAATGCCATGGCAAATCATAACCGATAAACACCAAACAAATAAACAATGCCATGGCAAATCATAACCGATAAACACCAAACAAATAAACAATGCCATGGCAAATCATAACCGATAAACACCAAATAAATAAACAATGCCATGGCAATTCATAACCGATAAACACCAAACAAATAAACAATGCCATGGCAAATCATAACCGATAAACACCAAATAAATAAACAAATAAACAACAAAGAAAATAAAAGAGCTGAACATTGTGTCAAGCGAAAGCATGGACAACCAGGAAAAGATAGTTGTTTATTTATCCATGAAATCAAAAACGAGAATTTGACAAATCAACACTTTAAGTTCAGCACAGCATAGTACATGAAAATCAGGTCCATTTCAGTTGTTCATTTACTTGTTTGACATTGCTAAAAGCAAAGCGATTGATTCTGTTTATAAGAACGTTCATTGTTCTTTCCGATGGAAAAAATCATTCTTGTTTGTTATACTACTGTTCGAGGAGACATTTGACTCTCCCGCTTTCATATAGTTTACGACCATTGATAAGTCAATGTTTACACAAATATAACATCACTGTTGGCTTATTCGGCACTAACGTTTCCAGATAATTTAAGTGTATTCATTTATTAATAAAATATCTCTATTGAAAGGATTGCATGGATCAATTAATTCCTTTTCTTTTCTAAATTCAAAGTTAATGTTAAACCAATGCTAAGTATAAGAAATGTTTAGTTTCATATGACGCGCACAAATACACAGTATAACATAAATAAATATCAGCGATTGCAATGGGTAAAAAATGATTGCCAAACGGACAACTATCCAACAGATTACAAATGAGGTGGATGAATATATTGAAACCAAAATGAATAATGTATCAATCGTGTTTCCTTTTTTGTAGGGACTTGTGATAAGAAACCGTTGTTTGGAAAGCCATTTCTGTATAAACAATGGATTGAAAGCGGACATTGGGTGGAGATGTTGTGTGCCCCTGGAACTCTTTTCGATGATAATGATTGTGGATGTACAATGCGATCAACGCATATGACGTCACTTGGAGTCAGAGCCATAGCAAAAGAAAGTATGTTAATCAACTGTTCACAGATATGAAATGTCTGGATGATAAATGAAGTCGTATTCAGTTTTGAGTGCATTTTTTTACGACCGCAAAAATTGAAAAAAAATTTGGTCGTATATTGGTATCACATTGGCGTCGTCGTCGTCGGTAGTCGTCGTCGTCGTCGTCCGAAGACATTTGGTTTTCGCACTCTAACTTTAGTAAAAGTAAATAGAAATCTATGAAATTTAAACACAAGCTTTATGACCATAAAAGGAAGGTTGGGATTGATTTTGGGTGTTTTGGTCCCATCTGTTTAGGAATTAGGGGCCAAAAAGGGCCCAAAATAAGCATTTTTCTTGGTTTTCGCACAATAACTTTAGAATAAGTAAACAGAAATCTATGAAATTTAACATAATGACTATGACCACAAAAGGAAGGTTGGGATTGATTTTAGGAGTTTAAGTCCAAACAGTTTAGGAATAAGGGCCAAAAACAGGTCCCAAAATAAGCATTTTTCTTTGTTTTTGCACAATAACTTTAGTATAAGTTAATAGAAATCTATGAAATTTAACACAAGGTTTATGACCACAAAAGGAAGGATTGGATTGATTTTGGGAGTTTTTGTCCCAACGAATTAGGGGCCAAAAGGGTCCAAAATTAACCATGTATTTAGATTTTGGATATTGGAATACCACAAAGGGATGGTAAGAATTGTCTTTGGGAGTTATGGCTCAAACCGTTAAGGAATAAGGTGCAAAAAAGAGGGGAAAGGGTTTCCAGGTTAATGGACAATTACTTAAGTACAAAACATAATTTAACAGCAGTGTAAGGTTGGTAATTGAAACTCATTTTAATAGCTCACCTAAACTGCTCTTAAATTTATGTATATTGGAAATTTGCCAAAAATTTGTTATTAATAAATTCTATTGGAAATTTGCCAAAAACTTTGGTTTAATGAACTTCATTGGAAATTTGCCAATATGAAATGTTGCATTGGAGCTCTCTTTCTTTGTCCAGAATAGTAGTCAAATCAACTTAAATCATGACTGTATGACATTTTATATTTTATGATGTATTTAAATGAGTAGTTATTGTTGAAAACTCCATTAGAAATTTGAATTGAGATAATTTTTGGAATAAGGGAAAGGGGGAGGTGAAAAACAAATTGGTGGGGTTCAATTTTTCTTATTTCAGATTTCAGAAATGAAAAAGAAATTTTCTTCAAATATCAAAGGATTAATATTCAACAGCATAGTGAATTGCTCAAAAGCAAAAAAATATTTTAAGTTCATTAGACCACATTCATTCTGTGTCAGAAACCTATGCTGTGTCAACTATTTAATCACAATCCAAATTCAGAGCTGTATCCAGTTTGAATGTTGTGTCCATACTAGCCCCAACAGTTCAGGGTTCGACCTCTGCGGTCGTATAAAGCTGCGCCCTGTGGAGCATCTAGTCTATAGACAAATTAGTATAAAACATAAAAATATGAATTTACTTTTTATTTTCAGACAAATTGATTTGGGTTCGGATTAAGTAACTCAGGATATTTTCGGTAGTGTCGGTACCAATTGACAAAATATTGCAGTTGTTTTTCACTTGTTTTGTTGATTGATGGCGTTTGATTTTGTTAGTTCTTCCCCAAGGCATAGATTAGCCATATTTGGCACAACGTTTTGGAATTTTGGGTCCTCAATGCTTTTCAACCTTTTTGTTTGTTTGGCCTACTAACTACTATTATTTTTATCTGAGCAACACTGATGAGACTTATATGTTCAAACGCGCGTTTGGCGTTTCAAATTATAAGCCTGGTACCTTTGAAAACTTTTTATGGTGTTCCCCTTTTGGAATTTGCTTTGGAGTTCGGAATTTTCGTTATACTTCTCTATTTATTTGCGTATGTTCCGGACCATATGAGTATTTGGACCATACGCGTATGGTCATGACCATATGGGTATATACTCATATGGTCGGGGTAATTAACACGTTTACTGTTAAGACTTTACTTTTAATAAGGTATGATCCTTCTAGTTGTCACGTCATTGAGAAGACGCTATCAAAGGTCGATTAATTAATTAATTAAACAATTATCTTAATAAAAATAAACAGTTTCATATAGTAAATTTTACTCACTGGTCAATACTATAGTAAACACATTTTATACCAGACTTTAAAGCTAGTTCACGAAGGAACTCGGTCTCATACAGGTTATCACAAACTATTCAAAGATGTTGAGGATACTTTTTACGGCGTCCCGAGAAGCCTTTGTAAGGAATTTATTAAAGGATGTGTAAAATGTGCGTGTAAGAAACCTCAAAATAACATAGCACCGTTAAAACCGATTTCATCCAAACATTTTATGCATAGGGGTCAGTTGGATTTAGTTGATAAGCGTGCAGATCCTGACGGTCCATTTTGCTGGATTGGACATTACATAGATCACTTTTCCAAATTTAACTTTTTCTGGCCACAAGAACGTAAATCCGCCATTGAAGTTGCACATAATCTAAAGGTACACGTATTTTCTGTCATTGGCCTTCCGTTCATTTTACAACATGACAATGGTCGTGAATTCTGCAATGATATTATAAGAGAAACAATAAAGATTTGGCCCGGAGGAAATGTCAAGATTATAACTGGTAGGCCTAGACATCCTCGTACTCAAGGTCTTGTAGAGCAAGTGCATAATTCATTACATAGATTACTCGCCGCAAAACGATCTGAAAACCCTGGTTCTGGCTGGCTTGAACATTTGTACGAAGTGCAGTACTCTTTGAACACGCAACATCATTCAAGTATAAAGGTAACCCCATATGAGGCGGTCTTTGGTCAAAAGGCAAACGATGGGGTATTTGTAGGAACTAACGCAACTGACGAATTTATCAACGAAGAAGCAATTGAAATGTTTATAAGCGAGGATATACCAACAGACATAGACTCACAGACGGACAACGGTTCACAGACCGACATTGACTCACAGACAGACAACGATTCACAGACCGACATAGACTCACAGACGGACAACGATTCACAGACCGACATTGACTCACAGACCGACATAGACTTACAGACGGACAATGACTCACAGACCGACATAGACCTACAGACGGACAATGATTCACAGCACGACATTGACGCACAGAAAGACATAGACTCACAGATAGACAATGATTCACAGACGGATAATGACGCACATACAGACATAGACTCACAGACGGACAATGACTCACAGACGGATCATGATTCTGTTGCAAAACGTAGGCGGCTTGATATAGAGGCAGATATTGATTGCATAATCCTGCATGATCTTTTGACAGAAGAAACTGATACAGTATCAGAAACATTGTCGTTGACAAGTGTCGACTCAACACATGACAAAATAAGGCAAATAGTGGAGAAAAATTATAAACACTCTGTTCAAAACACCATGCGTAAGTACAATAAGAAGATGACAAAATCGAATGCCCATATCGTAAAAGGCTGTTTTGTTACTGTGCGTATACCGGTAGTTGATAGGGCGTCTGGTGATTTTCCACGTTTATTATGCAAAGTAGATGACGTCACCGGCAAAGACCAAACTTTATTTAAGTTGTCCTGTCAATATGGTATATTGCAATCTTATTATGATATTGGTGATCTAGAACTTCTGCATAACACCGTAGACACATCAGAGTGGTCCACAACCTCAATATCTCTGCACGCAGCCGCTAAGAAGGCTAGCTTTTCCCTTGCTAGCAAACGGTGTAATTGCAAAGGTTCATGCACCACTAGAACGTGCAAATGCAGAAAAGCAATGGTACCGTGTGGTAGCAAATGCCATCCTAAAACTATTTGCAAGAACACAATAAGTGATGATAACTAACTCGTGTAACTGTGGCTTCAATATGTAGTGTTTATGTATAATCATGTAACCTTTGAATTATAAAATTAATCTATTTTCATGTTACCAAGGTTGTGTTTTTTTATGGTAAAGTTTATTTTATAATTTCAACGTTTCTTGTACAAATTTGTAAAATACCTATATGGTCCAAATACTCATATGGTCCGGCCCGTTTATAACCAAACGAGTATATACTCATATGGTCCGACCATACGCGTATGGTCGGACCATATGAGTATACCCATATGGTCATGACCATACGCGTATGGTCCAGATACTCATATGGTCCGGAACACGTACATGTATGTCGAGAGCCTTTTTCTCCTATTTTTCACGGTATGTCTGATTATGTTGGTTTTTTTTTTTATTTTACATTACTCTAGAAATATTTATAAACCATTATCAATAATACTTATTTCAAATTATAGGACGAAAAGATATTGTAATAATAGTTATACATATGTATGCTCGCAGCCAAGGTAGAGAAGAAAACACTAACATCTTTCAGCATTTAAACGAAAAAGCCCAAACAAAACATTCAAATCATTCCTTCTGATAACTGGAAATTGATGCGACTGTCGTAAAATTGAGAGGTTTAGAGCTATGAAACCAGGTTCAATCCACCATTTTCTACATTTTAATATGCCTGTATCAAGTCAGGAATATGACAGTTGTTGTCCATTTGTTTAATGTGTTTTATTATTTGATTTTACAATTTGATAAGGGACTTTCCGTTTTGAATTTTCCTCGGAGTTCAGTTTTTTTGTGATTTTAATTTTTCAGCATCTGATAATCATGTAGATGTATGTATCTTTTATGGCATATTAAACCATGGTGGAAAGTACAAGTATATAACTTTTTCAAGTGCACCGAATATGTCAGTTCAGATACATGCCTGATAAATTATGCAATTGCTTTACATTTAAAACAATCAGTAATTTTGAAGATATGTCATTACAAGTATTTATAAAGCTGACATAAATCATAATAATCAGAATAAAGGTACAAAATATTGCTACCCCGTTACTATAGATTTGAATCGTACAATTTCAGCCGGATTTAAAACTGACTTGAATATTATGTATTGAAGAGATCAAATCAATGTGTTTGCATTCCAACATTTATCTCTAGAATCTAAATTGAATTTACCAATCTGTATCAAAAAATGTTTTTCAGAGTTTTGAGAAAAAAATCATATAAAATCATAATTTTGAAATATCTTATTTCCATAGCATGTAAACCTGAGCTATACCTGCCCTTCTGTCAAGGAGTTAAGGACTGGTCTAATAAAAATACTTTAGTCCAGAATGAAGATGATAGGGTGGTCGTGGTTAATGGCAAAGCTTATTTTGATGGAAAGTCCAGTCTATTTATACCTAGATTTTCTGGTGCACATTATGGAGAAAGTATATATATAAAAATAAGGTAAGTATTTAAATTCATGGATATATTAAAAGAAGAAATGTTCAATCACAGGAACGTCACACGATAACATTATTTAACTATGTGATACTTCGGAAGTTCCTGAGTAAAAGCTGTGTACATGGATTAAGCTTTAATTTTTCTACCCTTTCGTCGTATAGCTCTGCAATTCGCCAAGTTTTCAGAATTTAAAAAAACTATGGGTAATCTCATTGTTCGCACACCAAAATAAAAATAACATTACGTCAATGGTTGAATTTCTATCGTGTATCACGTTTTAAACCAATCACAATGTTTTGGTGTACGCTTTTGGAAATATTTCCCAGAATGTATTAGATTCTGAAACGGCGAATTGTTTCGGTCCTTATATATCATCGGCTTTCTAGTATTCGTCATTGAGTGATTCTTATGACTGTATATCCAGAAAAGGGCTTCAAACGCATAAAAACTTTAAAATACTTTTCTCTTTATTTTTACCATGCTTCCACAGAAGACAGGCCACATCCGCTGTTAACATTCCTATGCATGGATAAACTTAATTTACTTTTATCAAATACATAAATGTGCCTAAAGATTATCAGCACCTAGTACTATGTGTGTAAAACAATAACCATAAATATGAAAAATGTTGTATTAATAAATGATTAAAAGGTTTGCAAAGTACTGACTATTATTTATTTTTTTAAGATATAAACCTGTTTTTTCTGACGATGCTCCTGATATACAGACGGTTGCTAAAAATGAGCCCGTCGATGAAACGAGAAGAAAACGATCGATTCTAAGCAGGCAACGGAGAGATTCAAATATAGAAAATGACGGTCAAAATGGCGACACAATAGGATCAACAAAAACTGAAACCAATCAAAATGTAGAATCTAACCTGGAACCCACCAATCAAGTTGGAGAATCCATGACAGATACAAAAATACCTAGTCAGAATGACGGTTCCTCGTTTTCGAATGTAGAAATTAATAGTCAGAATATGGAAGAGTCTATAGTGTCAAACAATCAACATTCCAATGATGATTCTCAACATTCTTCATCTTTTGGGGATATTTCTAATCAGGACGCCACTGACAATACTAAGCCTATTGTTTCTGACGGTGCGAGACTTGACAGCTCAAATAACGGTAACGACAATAAAGATGAGCAGGACATTTCTTTGTCAGGCACCAATGATATCAATGATGACACAAACAGTATAAATGAGAAAGGCCTAAGTGATGATTCCACCATCAATCAAACTGACGATAACAAGATATCAGCAAGCCAATCATCTGGAGAGGCGGGAAACGTCAATGATTTGAATTCTAAAAACACAGACGATGGTGGAGACGGAAACGATAATTCTATATCGATGTCAAAATCGTCTGGAGAGACGAGAAAATCTGTCGATAAAACCGGAAGTGGAAAGGGTTCGTCCGATTCCGACAGCGGTGAACAGTATTCGTCGTTTTTTGAAACATCACAGTTTGATGATCAACAAAACACTCAGTACGATTACAATTTCGATAACAGTGACAATAACATTCAGAGACCTGTCAATGAGGAGAATGATGGAAATAGCAATCAAGATGAATCATACTTTTCGAGCTGGTTTAGTAACGGGAACGGGAATAGTGTTAGGAACGATAACTCAGAGTATGTTCAAAATGATAAAGATAGTGGAAGTGGTGAATCCTATTTCAAAAACTGGTTTGCAAACTCTGACCAAAAAAGTGGGCGTGTCGATTTTCAACAAAATCAAAATAATGATCTAGCAAGTAGCCGGGAAAGAATCGATCAAGATAACAGTATATATAATCAAGGGGTTAAAAAAGGAAGTAATCTAAATGACGGATCGTCAAGTGAAGACAATGAAAATCAGAATGAAAATTTGAAAGTGTTGCAGTCATCTAGTTCTATTAGAGGGCGAAAATTTACATTTAGGCACGGGTCTGGAGAAAGAAGAGATTTTTACCGGGATTATAGTAGCGATATGAGTAACAACGAAGGAGATGCTATAGAATCCTGGGAAAATTCGAGCGAGGAAAATACAATACGCAGACGAAAGGTTAAAACAAAGAGTAGTAGTGATAGTAGCGATGACAGAAGTGATCAGAAAAGGCGTCGTCAAAATACTCGTTGGAGCAGCAAAAGCGATAAAGATATCGACAGTGACGTCAGCAGCGCAATTAGCGAAGGATACGTTGATAGTAATTACGAATTGAGTTCCGACTTTGGCAATTCTAATCTTCAAGCTGATATTACTGGTCTAGGCATTAACCATCAAATGGGAGAAATGTATTTTGCAAAGACAAATATTGATGAAAAGCGTCAAAAATTAATATCTATTAGAAGGATTCGAAGAGAAAGAAATGAAATGTTGCGAGAAATGGAAAATTCTAGATTAGAAATTAGAAATAACGTGAATCTTAAACGAGAAGGATTTCAACAGAGTTCAAGGTCAGATATGGCGCTGATATCAAACGGAGCATGCAGTAGAAAGTCCAAAAATTGTCTAGAAGATCCATCTCTTTCGATTGGTACAAGCAAAGATGCAACCAGTTGTTTTGTTTATGCTACAGAAAGCAAACAGACGAACATTAAATTAGATAAAAGTGATAAGGTTGGTACAAATAAACTCATCATAGATACCAAGATTGAAATTTTATATTTACGCCAGACGCGCGTTTCGTCTACAAAAGACTCATCAGTGACGCTCGAATAAAAAAATGTTAAAATGCCAAATAAAGTACGAAGGTAAAGAGCATTGAGGACCACAAATTCCTAAAAGTTTTGCCAAATACAGCTACGGTAATCTTTTCCTGAGGTAGAAAAG
This sequence comes from Mytilus galloprovincialis, assembly GCA_037788925.1. NCBI lineage: Eukaryota > Metazoa > Mollusca > Bivalvia > Mytilida > Mytilidae > Mytilus > Mytilus galloprovincialis. The sequence goes on along the minus strand of CM075340.1, from coordinate 8,766,642 downwards.
CCTTAGTTTTACAAAAATTCAAAATTGTTGACAGTAAATTTATAATTATGAACATATCAATGATAACTCAAGTCAACACAGAAGTGCTGACTACTGGGCTGGTGATACACTCGGGGAATAAAATCTCCACCAAATAGTGCAAAGATAAAAACTCACCAAAGATGCCATGCTTATAATTGGGGGTACAAGGCACGAGTTCCGTCTTCATAAGACTCATAAGTTGTAATAAATAAATAAAAACAGTTAAAAGGCAAAAACAGAGCATTAGAAATAAAAAAAAAATTTGTGCAAAATACAAATGACAAATAGTCAAAAGATACATAAATGATCAATAAATTAATGTAAACTATATAGTAGCTAGAGACTAAGGTTGACAAAATGAACGCTCAAATATAAATGAGCATACAAATAGACATTTTCTTTTCTCTGTTTAAAATCAATTTGACTAAAATTGCAGTCATCTTATGCAGGATAATTAAAAGAGAGCTCATGTTTCCCCAGTAAAAATTGTAAATGTTTAATAATTACTGTCACAAAATTAAAGGTCGTGATCAAGGTCGTTGACGTGAATACATTTATCTGACTGTTGGTAGTGCAAACATAAATGGAGAGTTGTCTTATTGACACTCATACCACATCTTCCTATTTCTATGTGTGATTGTAAGACAAATGTTACAGATTTTTTAAGGGACCAGCTGAAGGACATCTACGGGTGCGGGAGTTTCTCGCTACATTGAAGACCCATTGGTGACCTTCGGCTGTTGTTTGCTCTATGGTCGGGTTGTTGTCGCTTTGACACATTCCCCATTTCCTTTCTCAATTTTATAAAATCATGCATCTAGAATAATACTTCACTTTAAAAGAAGATCAGATTAATGAAAAACTCGCCTCATAGATTGAAAAACTATCTATTTGCATTAAAAATACTATCTTGGTGTTAATTAGATACACCAAATCAGATTGGATTTGTTCTTGTCCTAAACATGCATGGAATATTTTTCACTTGATGTCAAGGTCAAGTAAAAGAATATGGTATATGTCACCGATTTCAGTAAAAAATTTACATAGTTACAACAACTGAAAATCGAAAAAATAATGCGTTCATCTCATTTATAATTAGCAACATTACTGGTTGAATTCTTTCAAAATATGTGAAGATTTGTATAGAAAGCACATAAAATGAGCGTAAAATCTTCAAAAATGTGTCTTACAATCACACATATATATAGGAAGATGTGGTATGAGTGCCACTAAGACAACTCTCCATCCAAGTAACCTCATAAGTCATGGTATAGCCTTCAACACCTCTGATTTCAACAATCCATAGATTAAACAAGAACTATCTTTAAAAAAGATATCCGACGTATTTAAATTTGAGTATATGTTTAAAACTATCATTTCAATAACCTTCAGAAGCACAAAGATACCATTTAAATAACGTTTTCTCTGTTTGTGTTCAGTATTCTCGGTCCTCGTATCTTTGTGTTTACATTCACCAAAACCCCGCGGAAATCTCACATGCGTAGGTGCGTTCTAAAAGTCATCTACGTTCGTATAACAAAGTTTACATTAAAAATTATATAATTGTCCCGAATTAACAGCTGTCACGGATGCAAAGAGCTATTGGAGAAACAATTATTTTAATAAAAATATAAATCTTTGTAAGATCTAGTTCAAATATTTATAGTTTTTCATTTGCTTTCCATCACCATATAATTAACGAGACGTTTTTTCAATCACAACCAAATCACCCACCATGACAGCATTTTGTCCAATCACAGAAAGGATTTTCGAGCATGCGTATTGTGTTGTCATAGTTAAGCGTCCTTAAGTTCAAAGGGCACAAACCGAAACTATACCGACTACGTCGGAAAAAAAAACATATGTTGTATAACCACAAATCTATTTTATAATTTAGGATGATGATGATTGGAGGACAGTGATATTTACTATTAATGAGGGCGTGTTTAGAGCTTATGACGAGGATTCTACAGACTTTGAACCCGTGTCAGGTAACAAATAAATAAATAACTTGCATATCAATGAAATATATATGACACATTATCTTTTCCTTTTCAACTAAATTACTTTTCATCTGAAGAACTGTAACATTAAACTGAAGATAATTCAAAGTAACGTTATAAACACATGTTAACATATTTACAAAATAACCATGTTTTCGTACAATTTTTATACAATACATTGTCATTTATAGAAATTTGAATTGCCCATCCAAAAAATAACCGCATCGCCATCACGATACCCAAATCCTGCCTGTGTTAATTTGTTTTGTTTTTTTTTTGTTTTTTTTTTTGCCCTTTAGTACTAGTGTAATTTAAATTTCAAATAATTACCTTTTCTGCTTAAATAACTAGAAAGCTATTTGTATAAGACAATGTGGAGTGCATCAGCATTTTATCACAGAAATTCACATTTTCAGAAACTAGAGGACTATGGTTAATCTCAGTGTTCGTACACCAAAATGAAAATAACGTTACGTCATTGGTTTAATTTCAATTGTTTAGAACGTTTTTGACAAATCACAACGTTTTGGTGTACGCTTTTGAATATATTACCCAGAATGCATTAGATTCTGAAACGGCGAATTGTTATAAAAAAAGGACAATAAACCCTATGAAAGTTAGGTTTTTTTTGTATTTCTTTTCTTATTGGAATATTATTTTGCATTTCAAAGATATTAAAAAATTCAGAGTTATCTTTCTTTGACTTTCCAGGTCCAGTGAAAACAACATTTGCTGGTATATATATTGGGCAAGGTACTGGAATGAAGAACTTTAAAGGATATATGGATGAGGTGATTTTTATGTATTTTGCTCTACTCATATGTAGTTAAGCTAGCTATAAAAACAGGTTCTCTAGAAAAAGAAATGTCTGTGCCAATTCAATAAAATGACAGCTAGTTGTTGTCCATTTGTTCGGTGTGGTGAGGCTTTGGTTAAAACAAATTTCCATTTGTTTTAATTTTTAATTTTTTTTTTTTTTTTTTTTTCGTGTTTTTGTTTTTGTTTTTTTTTTTAGTTCATTATTTTTATAATTTTATTCGAAAGAATCAATATATTGATTAGAATTGTAGCATTACTATAAAAAAAATATTTGATATAGAGCTGTCCAGAGTGCAAATGTATCCCATACAGCCATTGACTTTCTTGATTTTATTGATAAATAAAGGCAAGAGTAGTATACCGCTGTTCAAAACTCATAAATCCATGGACAAAAAACAAAATCGGGGTAACAAACTAAAACCGAGGGAAACGCATTAAATATAAGAGGAGAACAACGACATAACACTAAAATGTAACACACATAGACAAAATCCCACGAGAATAACAAATATAACATATGTATATAACATCAAAACCAAATACATGAATTTGGGATAGACAAGTACCGTGACACGTCTTATCGCAATGTGAATTTACACTCAAAAATAAGAGAAAACAAACGACACAACGTTATAATGTAATACACACAGAAACGAACTATAATATAACAATGGCCATATTCCTGACTTGGTACAGGGCATTTTAAAGGAAAAAATGGTGGGTTGAACCTGGTTTTGTGGCATGCCAACCTTGATAAAACTTGTTTTGAAAAACTTCATTAAATTTTACCATTTTGTAAATATATATTGGGAACACGAAAAAATGCATCAAATTTAGCAGTATTACAAAGAAAAGAATTAAATCGCTATCCATTAGAATTAAAAATAAAGGTCTAAAGTTTTCAATATTTAATAGGACTTTTAAATAATTGTATAAATCCCTTCTTGTATGAGGCTTTCACTCTATCAAAGAATCTAGACTCAGAAGGATGTTACACACGGTTTACGTATATAAAAAAAACATTGCAAAGGAAGCAAATGTAGACTTTAATAATATTGAGGAATGTAAGAATCTAAATCTAAAACTCCTGAATCACTGTGAAAAATTATATAAACATAAATTTGAGAAAATAGATATTAACGGTAAACTTCTTTTATATAAAACATTAAAACAATACAATTAAGTAATACAATAGAAACATGTCTGAATTTTGATATATTTGAAAATCGACATAATATCAATAAATTAAGATTAAGTTATCATAGTTTATTAATAGAAAAAGGGAGACAGAGGCGGATTTAGGGGGGGGGCAGGGGGCCCGGGCCCCCCTTTTTGGGAAAAAAATTGGTTGATTATATAGAGAATCACTGAAGCGTGACTGGATCGGGCCCCCTCTTAGGTCAGTCAGTGGGCCCCCACTTATGAAAATTTCTGGATCCGCCACTGGGAGACACCTTAAAAACCCATAGGGAAAACCGGTTGTGTCAGTCCTGCAATACAATTGAGGATGAAAAACATTTTCGTTAGTATTGCAGGAAAAACGCTTTCATAAGACCAGTTTTAGTGAAAAATTAACAAAGACTAAAAGTATAGACAATTTTAATAGCCTCAATGAAAATGAAAAAAAATATATATATATTCTTTTCCCATCAACACAAAAACAGGTAGAAAGCATAGTATGAGGTTCTTTATATGGCATAAAAAGTTTGATTTAATGTCTTCTTTAAGGTCACTAATTTTTCAAACAATTTAGAAACATATATTTGTCTACACTACGTTTTCTACCTTAAGGATGTACTTAGGTGAAATTTTAAAAAATCAAGAAATTGAAATTGATAATACATGTTGAATGAGCATCAGCTATGGAACAAAATAGGCTAAAAATATTGATAGGTCATGGGGCTCCTTTTCGAGTTATTTGAGTTATAAAAATTGGCGGGAAAAGGCTGACTGGGACTATTACCTTACATTTGCATTGGTATTATTTGGGTGTTAAATTGAAAGAACAAAAATTAAGAATCTGCTTTTGGAAAATGGCCTTTTATGAGCTATTGAAGTCATTTATGAAAAGAAAAATGGGTGTTATGGGGCAAAATATCTAACCTGTATTGATGGAAAAAACCCAAGGAGTCCGAACATTTGAAAGCAATTTCCAAAACCTCACCCAAGTACATCCTTAAATTGATAGATAGCAGATAAATGAAGATACTAGTTTCACGTCTTAGATCGATATTAAGTGTAATAGAAACACACTTTCAATAAAGTGTATGTAATAGTTATGTTTAGTAGTCCAGTATTCTATGATTTTAAACAACATTGTCTTTGATACTACTACGGTGTATATAAACGACCTTGAATGGCTATGGACTATAAATAACATTTAGGAAAAATATTAAAATATTCTAAAACATGGTCACAAAAATGCAAAAATAGTTTAACTGCTTTTGAATCAGACACCAGGTCTGCATTAAAAGCATGTGGGGGAAACTCGTTCGACTGTCGAAAGGTTCGATTTTCAGTGGACAAAATAAGCGCGTCCTCATTGAGCTTAGGTGTGCCGGATTTTTGAAGTAGCATGTCCGTTAAATTCAAATGCAGGTAACCAAGATACTGTCCATGCATATCAGTGTCACGTTGTTAATAGATTATAAAGAAGGTAATGCCTTTAATCCTATTTAATACGTTTCAGATTAAAATGCGTATATATTATCGGTTAAAAAAGTGCGAAATTGGTTTTCAGTTTCAATGTTGTTCTAAACACTTAACAGAAGACGTATGTCTCAAATAGGATCATTTTTTATAATTATTTTATTCTATTCGTTAAGCCCACGTTTGCAATATAAAAAAGGTTTATATGTATTTGATCTAGCAAATTGGACACACACACAAAAACGAATTAACCGACATTCACAAAATTCAATTCCTATAGCAAACCATTAACCGCAGACATCGCTTCTATTGTAAATTGTGTGGTAGCCTTCAAAGGCAGGGGATGACAGGCTCTTTTTATATAGAGAGTTAAAAAGGTGGTTGTAGGATATGGCGAATGAAAAATATGGGATGGGGGTGAAGAGGACATTTTGAATGTGAGATATAGGGGTAAAATAAGTATATGGGCAAATGTGGGAGGAGGGGTAAAAAATGTAGGATCTTAGAAAAAAAATTGGTATTTGTGGAAGTGGGAAAAACTTGCAAAATAGGAGGATTTGAGAAATCTGCAACCCGTATCACCCTCAAAGATTCACTCCTTAATTTCTTTTTATTTCCATTGTAGGTCTATATCTATTTCTGCAAACCAGAAGAGTTAGACGATTTTAAATCTATGGAATTACCGAAAAAGAAAACTTCGTCTGATGATAGCTGTGATTATATGAATGAAAACATAGTTAAACAACATTCCGAAAGCAACGAAGAAATAGTTGTAGAATCAGTGGAACCTTGGTGGGGAGAATAGCAGAGATTTATTGAAGGAATCCGTACCATGATTGATCTAAATACCAATTAAGACACCATTGTTCAATGGGTACGTCGTTGTCGTGGACATATTTAATTTGACATTACCTCATTTGCTAAAATTAGAACGCCGGGAATGCGTAAACGTAGTTTTCAAAGACGACAAAACAATTTGTGATGTGTCTATTTTTCGCTAAACAGCATCAGTTCTGTTCATCTCTTCGGTAAACTTCGGCTTTGCTCGACAAACCTCGGAAAAAACACATAACCCGAATCAACTTCGTGTAATATAATCGCCCATTATATATAGACCAAAATTTTCGATATGGTACTGACGCCTGAACTAAACCTTCATATATACATATTCACATTTAGATTATACGTATACCTCAGAAATCCGATCATTCATTTATATCATGATGTACACTTATAAATAAAAGGTTTTTAAATATATCAAGGTTTCATAATTTCCCATACAAATAAAATCAAAACAGGTCCAAACAGTGGGAACTGTGTGTCCTTCTAAGTATCCAGGTTCGTCCATTTTTTTGTGGGGACTGTTGTTATCGATCGTTTCATTTGGTTTTTCTCTCTTAGTCATTTGTCGTCAGCCTTGCAATCATACCACATTTCCTCATTTCTAAATTGAAATGTATAAGAGAGATGTAAGATACCAAACGGATATTAAAAACTCATCAGCCGAAAAGAAAACTAACAATCCGATGACATTTGAAGACCATAAACAGTGGCGGATCCAGAGGGGGCCATAGAGGGCGTACGCCCCCCCCCCCCCCCCTTTTGCTTGGACTTTTTTTTTTGGTAAAAAGATTAATAAGACTATAGACTTCGTGAACTTTGCCATTTCCCGTGTATTTAATTTTTATGAGACAATTCTTTACATATAAAGATTTTTTTCGCCAGTATTTACTGATTATGTCAAAAGTAAAATTACAAAATACTGAACTCTGAGGACACTGATTCAAAACGGAAAGTCCCTAATCAAATGGCAAATTCAAATGATAAAACACATCAAACGAATGGACAACAACTGTCATATTCCTGACTTGGTACAGGCATTTTCAAATGTAGAAAATGATGGATTGAACCTGGTTTTATAGCGCTAAACCTCTCACTTATATGACAGTCGCATCACAGTAGCGTGATTCGGTATGGTTGAGTTGACCAGTTCGTCGAAAAAATGTCACTCAGTCATTTTGAAATTCAAATTACAGGAACACATTTGCAATTCTGAGCATGAAAAATCATGGCACCTTCAAAGCGACAAAGGAGTGAGCAAGAACGTATTGACCTCTATTTCACAATTCAACCAAACAGAAAGTTATACTCTATTATACTGTCATGAAAAAAAAAGTTCCACATCAATATTATTTACCTACGAAATTTTGTTTAACTCCAAACGCCTGCGCCTATCTTAAAATAACATAGCTGAATAATTATCCCCAGTCATAATTGGCTAATAGAAACGAAAATTTACAACAGAATAATATAGCATTAAATGAACATAATGAATAAAAAACGGGCGTATTTTTTTTTTGGGGGGGGAGGGGTTTGCATGAACTGATATATTGAATACTTTTATCAAGATAAGACTGCAACCTGCCTGCTGGGTGTGGCCTTTATGTCTCCATTTGTCGACCGTCATTCATAAATTCGTTGACATTTCAGACTCATTCGTAGCCTTTGGTTAATTTTCAATTTTGTTGGGTAAAACATATCAACCAAAAATTTGTATAAAAATTGCTTGTTAGTCTTTTTTAACTCGTGTCACTCGTATTGTAAAAGTCATCGAACAGCGCAGCGTGTATCTTGTTTACAACAAGAAATCTGTGAGTTTATGCTAACTTAACATACAACAAGCGAGAATTTTCCATGTCTATTTTTTACTGACAAGTCCCACATCAAATATATCAGTTCCAAAAAAACGCCCCCCAATCTCATAAGCATTTTTTTTTAAATAACATGAACTTACTAGTTAACATAATCTAAAATTTAAAATTCGCAAAGCGACAAAAACAGATCACTGCCGATAAAGAGACTCAACCTAAAAAAAAACCATACATAAAACAAAAAGCTTGTACAAGAAACTTGAATGCATTATTTAATTTGATAGATGTAATTCTTTTTTGTTTGTGCATTCTTTGTCGTTAAATACGATTTATTGCCATTTCGGTAAAGGTCAATTGTAAAATGTAATAATAATGATTTTTCAGATAGTTCCGCTGGAGAGGTTCGATAATTGCGCATTTTATTGAGTTGAATGTCCGTACAATTGAATTTCAGTAGGCAGAAAGTTGTGCTTCCGTTATATTGATCAGATCTATAAATATAACTGAGAATACAATAATGCTGCGTCATAATCATACAGAAATTAATTTGACTTCATAAGTTCAAACATAAAAAATCTCGGAAGGAGTGTCTATTTATCGAGAGTCATGCAAATAAATATACCAGGGAGTATCTTACAAAATCTAAAAGTACACAAACTGTGCGTGCAGGACCGCATCACTTGCTTCAGATATACCCAGAAATAATCTTTTCATTGCTTTCTGGTTTTTCTTCTTTCAAGTGTTACCTATAACTAACTTCTACAACAATACAGGTTCCCCTCAATGCATCTGGCATGACAGTTTGCTTTTCAGTGTAAGTCAATGCTCTGAGTTGAAGACCGTACTTTGACCTTTAATGGTTTACTTTTACAAATTTGGACTTGGATGGAGAGTTAATTGTCTTATTGGCACTCATACCACATCTTCTGTTGTACATGTGTTTGTATTTTAATTCGAGCGTCACTGACGAAACGCGCTTCTAGCATACAACATTTAAATCCTAGTACAATGTATCTATGATGAGTTTATTTGTCACCGTTTTAAAAATCCAGACCGTCTAGTCTTTCATCTGTAGTTTATATCAGAGGTACGTGCTCCTGTGTTTTAATTGACTCACCATGGCCTTTCATTTTTTACTCGAATTTTACAAGGTTTAATAAGCTTTATTGTGTTACACCACTGTCCCAGGTTAGGGAGGGTTGGGATCCCGCTAACACGTTTAACCCCGCCGTATTCTGTATATATGTGCCTGTCCCAATTCAGGAGCCTGTAATTCAGTGGTTGTCGTTTGTTTATTTGTTACATATTTGTTTTTCGCTCATTTTTAGAACATAAATAAGGCCGTTAGTTTTCTCGTTCGAATTCATTTACATTGTCATTTGGGGGCTTTTTTTATAGCTGACAGTGCGGTATGGGCTTGGCTCATTGTTGAAGGCCGTACGGTGACATATAGTTGTTAATTTCTGTGATATTTGGTCTCTTGTGGATAGTTGTCTCATTGGCAATCATACCACATCTTCTTTTTTATATTTATCAGATTTAACAGATCTCGCGTGTTTCGGTATGTCAAGCTGTTCCTGCTTCTGTATTGGCATCGGGGTTATATATAGCAAAGCAATTACAAAATAAATATATTTATGAAGCATTTAACATTATGAGGGTCTCGATGTCACGTTTTACTGAATGGAGAATAATGGGCAAATAGTGCCAAATAAAGGGCAAAACATACAGAATAGAGAAAAAGAGGCAAATAAATATATAGAGAATAGTTGAGTACTTAGATAAAGAGAAAAGTTGAGTACTTAAATATAAAGAATAGTTGAGTACTTAAATATAAAGAATAGTTGAGTACTTAAATATAGAGAATAGTTGAGTACTTAAATATAGAGAATAGTTGAGTACTTAAATATAGAGAATAGTTGAGTACTTAAATATAGAGAATAGTTGAATACTTAAATATAGAGAATAGTTGAGTACTCAAATATAGAGAATAGTTGAGTACTTAAATATAGAGAATAGTTGAGTACTTAAATATAGAGAATAGTTGAGTACTTAAATATAGAGAATAGTTGAGTACTTAAATATATAGAATGTAGTATAATCTTAAAAATAAATAAGAGCAGAAAATTTTTTAAAAATGAGAAATGTGAGGACCCCTCCCATTTCTGACCCTCCAATTACTTTCATTTTTTTTATTTATTTATTTTACAAAAACAAGATGTGGCGGAACAAGACAAGTACTCTCATTTGCAGCCAAATTCCAACAGTTGTAGTTCCATGAAATGAAGTTTTTTTTTTGTTCTAATCCGGTTACGAAATAATATCTGAATGATGTTTGTTTGTTTACCAAGTACAAGACCAATTGACATCAGAAAAAATATTGCGTGGGCATTCGTACCTAAAGAAATCATTTTTGAACAAGACTTAATGATAAAACAGCTTGCGTTATCCAAAACAAACTCTACAAAAACGTGATGAGGTCATGCAAAGTTTAAATTATTAATTAAAGAAATTCAATCTATAGGAGATTTAATCAGAATTGAAGACATCTATAATCCCAGCACGAATCTTTACACAGAGGGTTCTAGTCATGTTTAGAAATCCATTTCAAAATGTCAGAAATTTACCGGTTCTTAAGTTATGATTGCATATGCATTGACAAGATAGATTCAATAAAGATTGTTAGTAAATTGAATAAAACTGAATTTTGTTTTTATTGCATAAAAGAAATGTTTCTCGCGTTTCCTTATGTCTTTGTCGTGAAGGACAGATACTCGATAAACAGAGTAAAAAGATTTAAGATTGTTTTGGTTGGCATCAATTTTGAAATGAAGCAATTCTGACAAGTTTTGTTTCTGTGATGAACTAAGTCTAGTACTTGATGCAGGCCACTAAGTACATGCTTTTCAATGAGAAACCAAAAACTTCATTAAAAAAAACAAGTATTGCATAACTAAGGATGATAAAGTTCTACCAATTAAAGGAGGTTTACATACCTTCCTTGATTCTACTGAGTTTAGTTCCTTTTCATGAGAAACTTTAGGAGATTTTATGTAGACAAACTTCATCTATGTGCGAAGAAAAGCATTTTATGATGGTCTGTATGTGTCTTCAAAATAGAAAAATTATGAACAAACAACGTAAAGAATTGAGAAAAAGGTATGACAAAAAAAAAAGAGTAGAGAATTGAGATTAATATTAGAAAACTGAAATGTAAAGAATACAGAATAGAAGGCTAAAAATAAAGAATAGAGAAAAATGGCAAACATTCAGAAATGAAGGACCTGATTCATAAAACCATAAAAGAAAACCTATAAAAAGAGTTTGGACCATAGAAATTAAAGATGGCACACAACTTCCTAGTGTCATTGAAGAATTGATTATATTCGCTCTTTTAACATCAAAACTGCAGGTTTCCGTTATTTATGTTATGTATCCCCAAGCGTCAACTTGATACATACTGTAATACAGTATTCGTATTTTATGAAAATATAAAATTTATATTTACAAGTGCAAAGCTAGATTCTCCAGTTACTTAGCGAGTACAAAACACTTTTTAGATAGATATATGAAGATGTGGTATGAATGCCACTGAGAAATTCTCCATCCAAGTCACAATTTATAAAAGTAAACCATTATAGATCAAGGTACGGTCTTCAACATGGATCTTTGGCTCACACCGAACAGCAAGCTATAAAGGGCCTAAAAAAGTACAGTGAAAAACCATTTAAACTGGAAAACCAACGGTCTAATCTATATTAAAAAAAACAAGAAACACTTATGAACCATACCAACAAACGACAACTACTGAACATCAGATTTCTGACATAGGACAGGTGCAAACAATTGCACAAAACCTTCTGAAAATAATAGTGTAACATCACAATCCATATGGAAATTCATAATCTGTGTTATTATTTTTTAACGAATATGAAAACAGACGGATCGTCGAATCATAGTGAATTTATAAGAATTAAATCGTGCCCTCGACTTCGATGATGTTTTGCCTATATTATTGTTTGAAGTGCGTTTAGTTGAACTCATGTATAACAAATTACCGAATAAAAATGATATTCATTATTACATATACGTATATAGACTCTAGACTTTTAAAAAAAAACCAGACAGATGTGGTATCGTAAATCCCAGCATTATTGTCTAATCTTGGAAACACAACAATTTACATCAAATCAAAATGGTTTTTATGTTTGTAAATTAAATTATTCGTTAAGAAGCATGTTAACGATATACGAAGTGAGGCATTGACCATGTCAGAGAAATGGAGTCATATTCCATTTCTATTTCTATTCACTTATTTCTATTTAGTAATTTCCTGTTTAGAATAATAGTTCAATATCCCACGGAATACGTCTAGACTTCACTGTTAAACAAGGACTTCTAGATTTTTCTAAAGAGGCCTTAATGAAGTAAGGTACTATTATGTACAGCATTATATTACAAGCACAGAAAAAAAGATATTTGTTGAAGGTTGTAAGATGACCTATAAATACTTTTATTCAAGTCATTTGGTATCTAGTATATTTATTTTTTGCAACTACATGTATATCACATCATTGTATTTTCATATTATAAAATGGATCATCAATGTGACAAGTAAAGCGATCATTTATTTCTTTGTTCTACATTGGCTATAGGTATAAGGGGAGGGTTGAGATTTCACAAAACATGTTTAACCCCGCCGCATTTTGCGCATGTCTCAAGTCATGAACTTTTGGCCTTTGTTACGTAGTCTTGTATGTTTTTACAATTTAGTTCACTTATATGTTTTTATACGATCTCAAAAAAATTTTGTGGTGTATATTGGAATGACGTTGGCGTCGTCGTCGTCCGAAGACACATTGGTTTTCGCACTATAACTTTAGTTTTTTTTTTTAAGTAAATAGAAATCTAAGAAATTTAAACACAAGCTTAATTACTACAAGAGGAAGGTTGGGATGGATTTTGGGAGTTTTGGTCCCAACAGTTTAGGAATTAGGGGCCCAACAAAGGGCACAGATAAGCAATTTTCTTGGGTTTCGCACACTTACTTTAGTATAAGCAAATAGAAATTTATGAAATTTAATCACAAGGTTTATGACCACAAAAGGAAGGTTGGGGTTGATTTTGGTAGTTTTGGTCCCAACAGTTTAGGAATTAGAGGCCAAAAAGGGGCCCAAATAAGCATTTTTTCTTGGTTTTCGCACCATAACTGTAGTACAAGTAAATAGAAATCTATGAAATTTAATCACAAGGTTTATGACCATAAAAAGAAGGTTGGGATTGATTTTGGGAGTTTTGGTCCCAACAGTTTAGGAATTAGGGACCCAAAGGGTCCAAAATTAAACTTTGTTTGATTTCATCAAAAATTGAATAATTGGGGTTCTTTGATATGCCGAATCTAACTGTGTATGTAGATTCTTATTTTTGGTCCCGTTTTCAAATTGGTCTACATTAGGGTCCAAAGGGTCCAAAATTAAACTTAATTTGATTTTAACAAAAATTGAATTCTTGATGTTTTTTTGATATGCTGAATCTAAACATGTACTTAGATTTTTGATTATGGGCCCAGTTTTCAAGTTGGTCCAAATCGGGGTTCAAAATTTAACTTTGTTTGATTTCAACAAAAAATGAATTCTTCGGGTTCTTTGATATGCTGAATCAAAACATTTATTAAGATGTTTGCTTATGGGACCAGTTTTCAAGTTGGTCCAAATCGTGGTCCAAAATTAAACTGTGTTTGATATCAACAAAAATTGAATCGTTAGGGTTCTTTGATATGCTGAATCTAACCATGTATTTAGATTTTGGATATTTTTTACCATAATAGGTAAATGTCCAATTTAAAAGGAGTAGGTCCAGTAAGACCCCTTTTTGGCCCCAAAATATAGCAGTTTTACAAAATTGTTAAAATGTAAACTTTTAGTTATTTATTGGACATTAGAATGCTTCTGCTACATAAATATGGGCTGTTTTTGACAATACAATGCACATATATCGGGTACTAGCACCATTAAGTCATGCTAAATTACTGAAATCTTCACAATTCTAGCATTTTAGTTAACTTTTAGACGGTTTTCATGTGAAACGAAAGTGGCCGCATTCGTGTTCATCCTTAATATTGAAATGTAAGTTGTATTCTATGATAATACATAACATATATAAAGGTTAAGGATGAACACGGATTCGGCCACTTTCATTTTTGACAAAAACCATCTGAAAAGTGACATTTTTCAGCATATTTGGTAGATTTTTCATATTTGAGCTTGAATTGGGTCGTTTTTAATGACTAAATCAGTTAAAACCTTTCACATAAACTAATTGATTCAAATTTTGCTTAAAAAGTGGTCAAAATCTTTCGTAAGATGAACCAGAAATTTGAGGCCAAAATCGGTCCTTACCGGACCTACTCCTTTAAAGTTTTTAAGTTTAAGTTCTTAGACCACATTCATTCTGTGTCAGAAACCTATGTTGTGTCAACTATTTAATCACAATCCATATTCAGAGCTGTATCAAGCTTGAATGTTGTGTCCATACTTACCCCAACTGTTCAGGGTTCAAACTCTGCGGTCGTATAAAGCTGCGTCCTGCGGAGCATCTGGTTGATTTAAGTAGGACGTCCATTTTCACTGAACAAGTACACAATCTTATTTTGGGCCCAGCTTAGGACCACCTCCCGGTATGGTATTTTCTCGCTGCGTTAAAGACCCATTGGTGGCATTCGGCTGTTGTCAGCTCTTTGGTTGGGTTGTTGTCTCTTGTTGAATATTCCACATTTCCATTCTAAATTTGATTATCAAAGCAGATTTAAGACATTTTGCATTACTTTCTTTTTTTTTTCAATCGTGCAATTTTCAAAATCATGTTTGCAACAATCGTTTCGAACTGTGAACCTCCTTCTTTATTCTGAAAGAGACCCCTAAAATAGTTTAAAAAAAACCATACAGTAACCCAATGTCGTAGTGAATTTTTAAAAGATCTAAAAGGGAATTTCTGTCTTCTATATATAAAGCCAATGCCGTAGCTTGATTGATAAAATTTAATATTATTACTAACCATTATTATTCACTGTATTAAAAAAAAATCACGTTTATCGCAGGATGCTTCACGAATGCTTTCCTTTATTGTGTTAGTAAAAGCCAGGCATTAGCATATACTTCCGGCGACATATTTATCATTTTTAAGCTCAGTTGCTATTAATTGTGTATAAACAGGAATATTTTTTGTCATCTAAACTGTTTTACTTTTTACGTATGATGTATTCAATAAAAAATTGCAATACTGTTTAAAGTGGCGTAAATCACCAATCTGTCAATCAATCATAGAACTATAGGGAATAATTCAAACACACACTTATAAAACACGTGTATCTGTTTATACACAGGATAACGGAATGAAAACTGAATTCGCCAATCAGTTACTTCCCCTAATTGTTTAGGTATCAACATAGTTATTAGTTTGTCTTTGAAAAACATAACCTGTTTTCTTTTTAAGAATTGAACTGATAAAACCATAATATTATTTTAAATATATCAGTCATTTTGAAATTTTATTAACATTTGAAGATTTTTTTGCAATCAAATTACTAATTATAAACCGATCGTGTCAGGAAGATAAAATGGATATATAATCCATTAAATTCTTTTGATCTTTCTCATTGGCAATCATACCATAAGATATGTATAATAGCGCATTATATTTGAAATTCTTCTCAACACATACGTTGAGATCACCTTAAAAAAAAACTGAACACAAAACAGAAGTCTCCGAAAGGCCTTCAACAATCAGCAACGCCATACCGCATAGCAAGCGTATATTTGCCCGACAAGATAAATATAAAAAAACACGTTTTCCGCAGGATGCTTCACGATTGCTTTTCTTTATTGTGTTAGTGGAAGCCTTTGGCATATACTTCCGGCGACATAATTTTCATTTTTAAGCTCAGTTGATATTGATTTTGTATAAAAAGGAATATTTTGTTTTATCTTAACCGTATCTTAACCGTTTTACTTTTTACGTATGATGTATTCAATAAAAAAATGGCAAAAGTGGCGTAAATCACGCATCTATCAATCAATCATAGAATTATAGGGAATAATTCAAAACACAGACTTATAAAACACGTGTATCTGTTTATACACAGGATAACGGAATGAAAACTTAATTCGCCAATCAGTTACTTCCCCTAATCGTTTAGGTATCAACATAGTTTTTAGTTTGTCTTTGAAAAACATAACCTGTTTTCTTTTTTAGAATTGAACTGATAAAACCATTATATTATTTTAAATATATCAGTCATTTTGAAAATTTATAAACATTTGAAGATTTTTCTGCAATCAAGTTACTAATTATAAACCGATCGTGTTAAGAAGACAAAATGAATATATAATCCATTAAATTCTTCTGGTCGTTCTCATTGGCGATCATACCACAAGATATGTATAATATCGCTTTATATTTGATATTCATATCACCTCAAAAACTAACAAAACCTTTGAATAGACTTATTAAGAAGGGATATAGTTACCAATCTAATTTAAAACCGATCTCTCATCGCTCCTGTTTCTGATATGTCGCGTGGGAGATCTAACGAAACCCGCTTTGAGGTCACATGTGAGTGACCTCGTAGGTGTGTCTTTTTCGACCATTGAAATTGAGTCTCTCATCGCTCCTGTTTCTGATATGTCGCGTGGGAGATCTAACGAAACCCGCTTTGAGGTCACATATGAGTGACCTCGTAGGTGTGTCTTTTTCGACCAATCAAATTGAGTCTTCCATGATCTTGAAAGTTTAACATAAGGTAAAGGGATGTAACTCATTTTTATTTACGACGAAATCGTCAGTCAAAATAATTCATAAACTTTTTTGATTGGCTTATTAATAGGTCGTCAAGTCATTTGCATATCATTATAAATTCATAACTTTTAGTTCACTCACATGTGACCTCAAAGCCGGTTTCGTTATATCTCCCACGCGACACAGAAAACGGGAGCGATGAGAGATCGGTTTTTAATTAGATTGTATAGTTACGATACTGTTGTCAGGTCATTAAAGATTGCATATTTTGGCGTTAATATTGATTCAATTATAGGGTCTTTGCATCGGAACTAAACACATTTATTCAAAAACCAGTTGTTGGCATGACACGGGTTATGTTCTTCTCATATATGTTATGATGGTATGATACTAAACCCCTAACGGGAAGGATTGTGCCTGATGTTCATATGATGAAATCATAATCTTTCAGTCAGTTTAATTGAAGTCTGGAGCTGGCATTTCAGTTAACTGCTAGTAGTCTGTTGTTATTTATGTATTATTGTCGTTTTGTTTATTTTCTTTGGTTACATCTTCTGACATCAGACTCGGACATCTCTTGGACTGACTTTTAATGTGCGTATTATTATGCATTTACTTTTCTACATTGGCTAGAGGTATAGGGGGAGGTTGAGATCTCACAAACATGTTTAACCCCGCTGCATTTTTGCGCCTGTCCCAAGCCAGGAGCCTCTGGCCTTTGTTAGTCTTTTTTTATTTTAATTTTAGTTTCTTGTGTACAATTTGGAAATTAGTATGGCGTTCATTATCACTGAACTAGTATATATTTGTTGAGGGGCCAGCTGAAGTACGCCTCCGGGTGCGAGAATTTCTCGCTACATTGAAGACCTGTTGGTGACCTTCTGCTGTTGTTTTTTTCTATGGTCGGGTTGTTGTCTCTTTGGCACCTTCCCCATTTCCATTCTCAATTTTATCTCAACACATACGTTGAGATCACAATAAAAAAAACAGAACACAAAACAGAGGCCTCGAAAGGCTTTCAACAATGAGCAACGCCATACCCCATAGGAAGCTTAATATATTTGCCCGACAAGATAAATATAAAAAAACACGTTTTTCGCGGGATGCTTCACGATTGCTTTTCTTTATTGTGTTAGTTGAAGCAATTGGCATATACTTCCGGCGACATAATTTTCATTTTTAAGCTCAGTTGATATTGATTTTGTATAAAAAGGAATATTTTGTTTTATCTTAACCGTTTAACTTTTTACGTACGATGTATTCAATAAAAAATGGCAATAGTGTTTAAAGTAGCGTAAATCACGCATCTATCAATCAATCATAGAACTATAGGGAATCATTCAAACACAGCCCTATAAAACACGTTTATCTGTTTATACACAGGATAACGGAATTAAAACTCAATTGGCCAATGAGTTACTTCTCCTGATCGTTTGGGTGTCAACATAGTTATTAGTTTGTCTTTGAAAAACATAATCTGTTTTCTTTTTTAGATTTGAACTGATAAAACCATAATATTATTTTAAATATATCAGTCATTTTGCAAATTTCTTAACATTGGAAGATTTTTTTGCAATCAAATTACTAATTATAAACCGATCATGTAAGGAAGACAAAATGAATATATAATCCATTAAATTCTTCTGGTCTTTCTCATTGGCGATTATACCACAAGATATGTATAATATCGCTTTATATTTGATATTTACCTCAACACATACGTTGAGATCACAATAAAAAAACAGAACACAAAACAGAGGCCTCGAAAGCCTTTCAACAATGAGCAACTCCATACCGCATAGGAAGCTTAATATATTTGCCCGACAAGATAAATATAAAAAAATAAAACACGTTTTTCGCAGGATGCTTCACGATTGCTTTTCTTTATTGTGTTAGTTGAAGCAATCGGCATATACTTCCGGCGACATAATTTTCATTTTTAAGCTCAGTTGATATTGATTTTGTATAAAAAGGAATATTTTGTTTCATCTTAACCGTATCTTAACCGTTTTTACTTTTTACATATGATGTATTCAATAAAAAATGACAATAGTGTTTAAAGTGGTGTAAATCACCAATCTGTCAATCAATCATAGAACTATAGGGAATAATTCAAACACACACTTATAAAACACGTGTATCGGTTTATACCCAGGATAACGGAATGAAAACTGAATTCGCCAATCAGTTACTTCCCCTAATTGTTTAGGTATCAACATAGTTATTAGTTTGTCTTTGAAAAACATAACCTGTTTTCTTTTTTAGAATTGAACTGATAAAACCATAATATAATTTTAAATATATCAGTCATTTTGAAAATTTATTACCATTTGAAGATTTTTCTGCAATCAAGTTACTAATTATAAACCGATCGTGTTAAGAAGACAAAATGAATATATAATCCATTAAATTCTTATGATCTTTCTCATTGGTGATCATACCACAAGATATGTATAATATCGCTTTATACTTGATATTCATCTCAACACAAACGTTGAGATCACAATAAAAAAAACTGAACACAAAACAGAGGTCTCGAAAGGCTTTCAACAATGAGCAACGCCATACTGCATAGCAAGCTTATATTTGCCCGAAAAGATAAATATAAAAAAACACGTTTTTCGCAGGATGCTTCACGATTGCTTTTCTTTATTGTGTTAGTACAAGCTATTGGCATATACTTCCGGCGACATAATTTTCATTTTTAAGCTCAGTTGATATTGATTTTGTATAAAAAGGAATGTTTTGTTTCATCTTAACCGTATCTTAACCGTTTTTACTTTTTACGTATGATGTATTCAATAAAAAAAATGGCAATAGTGTTTAAAGTGGCGTAAATCACGCATCTATCAATCAATCATAGAACTATAGGGAATAATTCAAACACAGACATATAAAACACGTGTATCTGTTTATACACAGGGTAACGGAATGAAAACTTAATTCGCCAATCAGTTACTTCTCCTAATTGTTTAAGTATCAACATAGTTATTAGTTTGTCTTTGAAAAACATAACCTGTGTTTTTTTTTAGAATTGAACTGATAAAACCATAATATGATTTTAAATATATCAGTCATTTTGAAAATTTATTAACATTGGAAGATTTTTTTGCAATCAAATTACTAATTATAAACCGATCATGTAAGGAAGACAAAATCAATATATAATCTATTAAATTCTGATGATCTTTCTCATTGGCGATCATACCACAAGATATGTATAATATCGCTTTATATTTGATATTTATTTCAACACATACGTTGAGATGAATATAACAAAAAATTGAACACAAAACAGAGGTCTCAAAAGGTCTTCAACAATGAGCAAAGCCATACCGCATAGCAAGCTTATATTTGCCCGACAAGATAAATATAAAAAAACACGTTTTTCGCAAGATACTTCACGAATGCTTTTCTTTATTATGTTAGTGGAAGCCTTTGGCATATACTTCCGGCGACATAATTTTCATTTTTAAGCTCAGTTGATATTGATTTTGTATAAAAAGGATTTTTTTTTTCATCTAAACCGTTTTACTTTTTACGTACGATTTAATCAATAAAAAATGGCAATAGTGTTTAAAGTGGCGTAAATCACCAATCTGTCAATCAATCATAGAACTATAGGGAATCATTCAAACACACACTTATAAAACATGTGTATCTGTTTATACACAGGATAACGGAATGAAAACTGAATTCGCCAATCAGTTACTTCCCCTGATCGCTTAGGTATCAACATAATTATTAGTTTGTCTTTGAAAAACATAACCTGTTTTCTTTTTTAGAATTGAACTGATAAAACCATAATATTATTTTAAATATATCAGTCATTTTGAAATTTTATTAACATTTGAAGATGTTTTTGCAATTAAATTACTAATTATAAACCGATCGTGTTAAGAAGACAAAATGAATATATAATCCATTAAATTCTTTTGACCTTTCTCATTGGCGATCATACCACAAGATATGTATAATATCGCGTAATATTTGAAATTCATCTCGACACAAACGTTGAGATCACAATAAAAATAAATGAACACCAAACAGAAGTCTCGAAAGGCCTTCAACAATCAGCAACGCCATACCGCATAGCAAGCGCATATTTGCCCGATAAGATAAATATAAAAAACACGTTTTTCGCAGGATGCTTCACGATTGCTTTTCTTTATTGTGTTAGTGGAAGCCTTTGGCATATACTTCCGGCGACATTATTTTCATTTTTAAGCTCAGTTGATATTGATTTTGTATAAAAAGGAATATTTTTTTCATCTTAACCGTTTTACTTTTTACGTCTGATATATTCAATAAAAAAAATGGCAATAGTGTTTAAAGTGGCGTAAATCACCAATCTGTCAATCAATCATAGAACTATAGGGAATCATTCAAACACAGACTTATAAAACACGTCTATCTGTTTATACACAGGATAACGGAATGAAAACTTAATTCGCCAATCAGTTACTTCCCCTGATCGTTTGGTATCAACATAATTATTAGTTTGTCTTTGAAAAAAATAACCTCTTTTCTTTTTTAGAATTGAACTGATAAAACCATAATATAATTTTAAATATATCAGTCATTTTGAAAATTTATTACCATTTGAAGATTTTTCTGCAATCAAGTTACTAATTATAAACCGATCGTGTTAAGAAGACAAAATGAATATATAATCCATTAAATTCTTTTGACCTTTCTCATTGGCGATCATACCACAAGATATGTATAATATCGCTTTATATTTGAAATTCATCTCAACACATACGTTGAGATCACAATAAAAAAAACTGAACACAAAACAGAAGTCTCCGAAAGGCCTTCAACAATGAGCAACGCCATACCGCATAGCAAGCGTATATTTGCCCGACAAGATAAATATTAAAAAACACGTTTTTCGCAGGATGCTTCACGATTGCTTTTCTTTATTGTGTTAGTGGAAGCCTTTGGCATATACTTCCGGCGACATAATTTTCATTTTTAAGCTCAGTTGATATTGATTTTGTATAAAAAGGAATATTTTTTTTCATCTTAACCGTTTTACTTTTTACGTATGATGTATTCAATAAAAAATGACAATAGTGTTTAAAGTGGCGTAAATCACCAATCTGTCAATCAAGCATAGAACTATAGGGAATAATTCAAACACAGACTTATAAAACACGTGTATCTGTTTATACCCAGGATAACGGAATGAAAACTGAATTCGCCAATCAGTTACTTCCCCTGATCGTTTGGTATCAACATAATTATTAGTTTGTCTTTGAAAAACATAACATGTTTTCTTTTTTAGAATTGAACTGATAAAACCATAATATTATTTTAAATATATCAGTCATTTTGAAAATTTATGAACATTTGAAGATTTTTTTGCAATCAAATTACTTATTATAAACCGATCGTGTAAGGAAGACAAAATAGATATATAATCCATTAAATTCTTTTAAACTTTCTCATTGGCAATCATACCACAAGATATGTATAATATCGCTTAATATATGAAATTCATCTCAACTCATACGTTGAGATCATAATTAAAAAAACTGAACACAAAACAGAAGTCTCCGAAAGGCCTTCAACAATGAGCAAGGCCATACCGCATAGCAAGCGAATATTTGCCCGACAAGATCAATATAAAACAAACACGTTTTTCGCAGGATGCTTCACGATTGCTTTTCTTTATTGTGTTAGTGGAAGCTGTTGGCATATACTTCCGGCGACATAATTTTAATTTTTAAGCTCAGTTGATATTGATTTTGTATAAAAAGGAATATTTTTTTTCATCTTAACCGTTTTACTATTTACGTATGATGTATTCAATAAAAAAAATGGCAATAGTGTTTAAAGTGGCGTAAATCACCAATCTGTCAATCAATCATAGAACTATAGGGAATAATTCAAACACAGACTTATAAAACACGTGTATCTGTTGATACCCAGGGAAACGGAATGAAAACTGAATTCGCCAATCAACTTCCCCTAATCGTTTAGGTATCAACATAGTTATTAGTTTGTCTTTGAAAAACATAACCTGTTTTCTTTTTTAGAATTGAACTCATAAAACCATAATGTTATTTTAAATATATCAGTCGTTTTAAAAATTTATTTACATTTGAAGATTTTTCTGCAATCAAGTTGCTAATTTTAAACCGATCGTGTAAGGAAGACAAAATGAATATATAATCCATTAAATTCTTTTGATCTTTCTCATTGGTGATCATACCACAAGATATGTATAATATCGCTTAATATTTGAAATTCATCTCAACACAAACGTTGAGTTCACAATAAAAAAAAAAATGAACACAAAACAGAGGTCTCGAAAGTCCTTCAACAATCAGCAACGCCATACCGCATAGCAAGCTTATATTTGCCCAACAAGATAATTATAAAAAAAACACGTTTTTCGCAGGATGCTTCACGATTGCTTTTCTTTATTGTGTTAGTGGAAGCCATTGGCATATACTTTCGGCGACATAATGTTCATTTTTAGGCTCAGTTGATATTGATTTTGTATAAAACGGAATATTTTTTTTCACCTTAACCGTTTTACTTTTTAACGTCTGATGTATTCAATAAAAAATGGCAATAGTGTTTAAAGTTGCGTAAATCACCAATCTGTCAATCAATCATAGAACTATAGGGAATAATTCAAACACACACTTATAAAACACGTGTATCTGTTTATACACAGGAACTTAATTCGCCAATCAATTACTTCCCCTAATTGTTTAGGTATCAACATAGTTATTAGTTTGTCTTTGAAAAACATAACCTGTTTTCTTTTTTAGAATTGAACTGATAAAACCATAATATTATTTTAAATATATCAGTCATTTTGAAATTTTATCAACATTTCAAGATTTTTTTGCAATTAAATTACTAATTATAAACCGATCGTGTGAGGAAGACAAAATGGATATATAATCCATTAAAAATTTTGATCTTTCTCATTGGCGATCATACCACAAGATATGTATAATATCGCTTTATATTTGAAAATCATCTCAACACATACGTTGAGATCAATATAACAAAAAACGAACACAAAACAGAGGTCTCAAAAGGCCTTCAACAATGAGCAAAGCCATACCGCATAGCAAGCTTATATTTGCCCGACAAGATAAATATAAAAAACACGTTTTTCGCAGGATGCTTCACGATTTATTGTGTTAGTGGAAGCCATTGGCATATACTTCCGGCGACATAATTTTCATTTCTAAGCTCAGTTGATATTGATTTTGTATAAAAAGGAATATTTTTTTTCATCTTAACCGGTTTACTTTTTACGTTTGATGTATTCAATAAAAAAAATGGCAATAGTGTTTAAAGTGGCGTAAATCACCAATCTGTCAATCAATCATAGAACTATAGGTAATCATTCAAACACAGACTGGTAAAACTCGTGTATCTGTTTATACACAGGATAACGGAATGAAAACTTAATTCGCCAATCAGTTACTTCCCCTGATCGTTTGGTATCAACATAATTATTAGTTTGTCTTTGAAAAACATAACCTGTTTTCTTTTTTAGAATTGAACTGATAAAACCATAATAGTATTTTAAATATATCAGTCATTTTGAAAATTTATTACCATTTGAAGATTTTTCTGCAATCAAGTTACTAATTATAAACCGATCGTGTTAAGAAGACAAAATGAATATATAATCCATTAAATTCTTTTGACCTTTCTCATTGGCGATCATACCACAAGATATGTATAATATCGCTTTATATTTGAAATTCATCTCAACACATACGTTGAGATCACAATAAAAAAAACTGAACACAAAACAGAAGTCTCCGAAAGGCCTTCAACAATGAGCAACGCCATACCGCATAGCAAGCGTATATTTGCCCGACAAGATAAATATTAAAAAACACGTTTTTCGCAGGATGCTTCACGATTGCTTTTCTTTATTGTGTTAGTGGAAGCCTTTGGCATATACTTCCGGCGACATAATTTTCATTTTTAAGCTCAGTTGATATTGATTTTGTATAAAAAGGAATATTTTTTTTCATCTTAACCGTTTTACTTTTTACGTATGATGTATTCAATAAAAAATGACAATAGTGTTTAAAGTGGCGTAAATCACCAATCTGTCAATCAAGCATAGAACTATAGGGAATAATTCAAACACAGACTTATAAAACACGTGTATCTGTTTATACCCAGGATAACGGAATGAAAACTGAATTCGCCAATCAGTTACTTCCCCTGATCGTTTGGTATCAACATAATTATTAGTTTGTCTTTGAAAAACATAACCTGTTTTCTTTTTTAGAATTGAACTGATAAAACCATAATAGTATTTTAAATATATCAGTCATTTTGAAAATTTATGAACATTTGAAGATTTTTTTGCAATCAAATTACTTATTATAAACCGATCGTGTAAGGAAGACAAAATAGATATATAATCCATTAAATTCTTTTAAACTTTCTCATTGGCAATCATACCACAAGATATGTATAATATCGCTTAATATTTGAAATTCATCTCAACTCATACGTTGAGATCATAATTAAAAAAACTGAACACAAAACAGAAGTCTCCGAAAGGCCTTCAACAATGAGCAAGGCCATACCGCATAGCAAGCGAATATTTGCCCGACAAGATCAATATAAAACAAACACGTTTTTCGCAGGATGCTTCACGATTGCTTTTCTTTATTGTGTTAGTGGAAGCTGTTGGCATATACTTCCGGCGACATAATTTTAATTTTTAAGCTCAGTTGATATTGATTTTGTATAAAAAGGAATATTTTTTTTCATCTTAACCGTTTTACTATTTACGTATGATGTATTCAATAAAAAAAATGGCAATAGTGTTTAAAGTGGCGTAAATCACCAATCTGTCAATCAATCATAGAACTATAGGGAATAATTCAATCACAGACTTATAAAACACGTGTATCTGTTGATACCCAGGGAAACGGAATGAAAACTGAATTCGCCAATCAGTTACTTCCCCTAATCGTTTAGGTATCAACATAGTTATTAGTTTGTCTTTGAAAAACATAACCTGTTTTCTTTTTTAGAATTGAACTCATAAAACCATAATGTTATTTTAAATATATCAGTCGTTTTAAAAATTTATTTACATTTGAAGATTTTTCTGCAATCAAGTTGCTAATTTTAAACCGATCGTGTAAGGAAGACAAAATGAATATATAATCCATTAAATTCTTTTGATCTTTCTCATTGGTGATCATACCACAAGATATGTATAATATCGCTTAATATTTGAAATTCATCTCAACACAAACGTTGAGTTCACAATAAAAAAAAAATGAACACAAAACAGAGGTCTCGAAAGTCCTTCAACAATCAGCAACGCCATACCGCATAGCAAGCTTATATTTGCCCAACAAGATAATTATAAAAAAAACACGTTTTTCGCAGGATGCTTCACGATTGCTTTTCTTTATTGTGTTAGTGGAAGCCATTGACATATACTTTCGGCGACATAATGTTCATTTTTAGGCTCAGTTGATATTGATTTTGTATAAAACGGAATATTTTTTTTCACCTTAACCGTTTTACTTTTTAACGTCTGATGTATTCAATAAAAAATGGCAATAGTGTTTAAAGTTGCGTAAATCACCAATCTGTCAATCAATCATAGAACTATAGGGAATAATTCAAACACACACTTATAAAACACGTGTATCTGTTTATACACAGGAACTTAATTCGCCAATCAATTACTTCCCCTAATTGTTTAGGTATCAACATAGTTATTAGTTTGTCTTTGAAAAACATAACCTGTTTTCTTTTTTAGAATTGAACTGATAAAACCATAATATTATTTTAAATATATCAGTCATTTTGAAATTTTATCAACATTTCAAGATTTTTTTGCAATTAAATTACTAATTATAAACCGATCGTGTGAGGAAGACAAAATGGATATATAATCCATTAAAAATTTTGATCTTTCTCATTGGCGATCATACCACAAGATATGTATAATATCGCTTTATATTTGAAAATCATCTCAACACATACGTTGAGATCAATATAACAAAAAACGAACACAAAACAGAGGTCTCAAAAGGCCTTCAACAATGAGCAAAGCCATACCGCATAGCAAGCTTATATTTGCCCGACAAGATAAATATAAAAAACACGTTTTTCGCAGGATGCTTCACGATTTATTGTGTTAGTGGAAGCCATTGGCATATACTTCCGGCGACATAATTTTCATTTCTAAGCTCAGTTGATATTGATTTTGTATAAAAAGGAATATTTTTTTTCATCTTAACCGGTTTACTTTTTACGTTTGATGTATTCAATAAAAAAAATGGCAATAGTGTTTAAAGTGGCGTAAATCACCAATCTGTCAATCAATCATAGAACTATAGGTAATCATTCAAACACAGACTGGTAAAACTCGTGTATCTGTTTATACACAGGATAACGGAATGAAAACTTAATTCGCCAATCAGTTACTTCCCCTAATCGTTTAGGTATCAACATAGTTATTAGTTTGTCTTTGAAAAACATAACCTGTTTTCTTTTTTAAAATTGAACTCATAAAACCATTATATTATTTTAAATATATCAGTCATTTTGAAAATTTATAAACATTTGAAGATTTTTCTGCAATCAAGTTACTAATTATAAACCGATCGTGTTAAGAAGACAAAATGAATATATAATCCATTAAATTCTTTTGACCTTTCTCATTGGCGATCATACCACAAGATATGTATAATATCGCGTAATATTTGAAATTCATCTCGACACAAACGTTGAGATCACAATAAAAATAAATGAACACCAAACAGAAGTCTCGAAAGGCCTTCAACAATCAGCAACGCCATACCGCATAGCAAGCGTATATTTGCCCGATAAGATAAATATAAAAAACACGTTTTTCGCAGGATGCTTCACGATTGCTTTTCTTTATTGTGTTAGTGGAAGCCATTGGCATATACTTCCGGCGACATAATTTTCATTTTTAAGCTCAGTTGATATTGATTTTGTATAAAAAGGAATATTTTTTTTCATCTTAACCGTTTTACTTTTTACGTATGATGTATTCAATAAAAAATGGCAATAGTGTTTAAAGTGGCGTAAATCACCAATCTGTCAATCAATCATAGAACTATAGGGAATCATTGAAACACAGACTTATAAAACACGTGTATCTGTTTATACACAGGATAACGGAATGAAAACTTAATTCGCAAATCAGTTACTTCTCCTGATTGTTTAGGTATCAACATAGTTATTAGTTTGTCTTTGAAAAACATAACCTGGTTTCTTTATTAGAATTGAATTGATTAAACCAAGACTTTGGATTTCCACGGATTTCAAAATGATTGATATGTAGTACATATTTACTAGTAACATTCCTAAGTTATGCAATCACTCAAAACATAGAGATCATAACTGGGAACCAGTGCATAAACAAAAGTAATTATCTATGAATATTATAGATCTCCTTAAAAGAGGCGTAGTTTGAGAAACACTGTATTTACAAAATGCAACCTATACCACTGAAGTTGTAACATTATGGGTAGGTTAATGATTTGACAGAAATTTTTTGACAGATTTTCATCTTGCAAATACAGTTTCAAAGGATAAATGACATAATTTTGTTTGCTGTTATCTTCCAATTGTTACCAATCTGAAATGATGTATTTTTCTTAAACTTTAAAATAAAGCATTTTTTGAGAGAAAAAATCCTTTCTGTTACCAAGTCTGTCCTGTAACCGTTGTTAAATATATGATTCTTACTTAGCACAAGATTCTTTCATGTTACCGACATATCTAACTATATTTTAGTATATTTCTGGCCTTTTGTATTGCAAATGTTAAAATCAATAATGGGCATTTGATAAACTATTGCAGTTAAACCACAAATAGTGTTTCAAACTTATTCCTTATTCCCATTAGAAACTTTTTAAAATCAATTCTCTTTGGTAACAGGAAAAAACTGGATTTTTTTGTACCATTTTTTAATTACCATTGTTACCACATTTAATAATTGTTTGAATTACAGACAACAGATCTTAGATCCTCAATGTGTGTTCTTCGATTTGTGCTATAGAAATACTGGTTCTAAAGACATTTTTTTTTGTTTTTTTTTTCTTATTTCCAAAAATTAGACTTTTTCAGATATTGTCTCATAAATGATTTAAGAAAAAAATATATGAAAAAATATTACTGGTCTAGGCCATCAACTTTTAAATTAATCATGAGAATTATTGTCAGATGAAAACACAAAACAGCTTGGTACTTTAGGAAAGTATATACATTTCTCTTTTAAATTAAGAAACAGTTTAATAAAAGATATTTTGTATTGATTAAACTTCAAGATTCTTTATTTCTCAAACACCATAAAGTTACAATGGTACAAAGAAGTTCATCAAAATTTATATAACATAACACAAACACACATGACAAGATGAGATGAAAATATCAAATAAAATGAAATAAACAGTATAGTAGAGAAGAGTGGTGATTAACCAGGAAGACTCACTTGAAAAGTTATAACCCTGATAAATTTGCACAGCTTTTTCAACTGATTTTTTTATTTTTAACTGAAATAGTTTTTCAAATTTTAGTATGTTACATCTGTGCAAGAAAAAAGTTTCCAAATATTGTGCTCGAAAATTTGCCAAAGAACTACACTGCAAAGTGTAATGAAATTCATCACCAATCTCGTTACAATGACATAAGTTACAATATCTAAGGTTTCTCTACCAGTTTCGATGGGTAACTTATGGTTACCCGTTCGAAATCTACAATATGTTATTCTATTTTTATCACTTAAAATATTCAGATATTCCTCAAATTCAAAATTTTTTTTATACAATTTGTAAAACTTCTGACGTCACCTATTGTTTATTATGCATATTGTTTATATTGTGTGTACAGTCAGAGAATATGCCATATTTATACATTGTGCATGTACTGATGGGCCGTAAGGCTCATAATTAATAAAGAATTTGAATTTGAATTTGAATAGAAGTAGTGAAATATATTAGATACGTCAAACACATGAAAGAAAACTATAAAAAGCTGTTCTTTAAAAAAAATAAATTCTTTAACAGAAAATAATAAATTATTTATCTATAGTAAATTCAAAAAGAAATATGAAACTGAGCCTTATTTACTTAAAGAGAATAACTTTGAAATAAGGAAAAAAGGAGTGACCATATTTTGGAAATTAAAAGGGGTAGATACAAAAATATAAAAAGGGAAGAACGTTTATGTCAACATTGTTGTCTAAATAAAATAGATGATGAAGAGCATTTTTTATTTACATGTACAAAAAATAAAGATTTGAGATTTGAATTTTTGCAGAAAGTTAGAAATATCTATTCCAATATAGATAATATGGATAATTTGGATAAATTGGTTTTATGTCTTTCTTGTCCGTTAGTTATGCAGTATGCTGTTTCATTTGTTTAAAAGTCATGGTCACTGAGGAGGGTGGACTCAACAACTGCATGATAGATACATATATGTATATAATGTTTTGTTCTTTTGTTGTTTTTTTCTGTATGATGTATTGTAAAATTATTATGTTGATTTACATGTATGTATGCCTTTAACCCATATGGGTAAAAATGTGCATTTATATATTCAATAAACTAATTGGACAAAAATAATGAAACATAATTGGTAAGTCACTGATTGGACAAAAATGATAAGAATATAATGGGTACGTCACTGGTTGGACAAAAATGATAAAATATAATGGGTACGTCACTGATTGGACAAAAATGATAAAATATAATGGGAATGTCAGTAATTGGACAAAAAATTTTGTGCTTTATAAAGAATATTTCCATAAAAAATTGGATGTGAAATACCTGAACGTATAAGAAGTCTGCATGTAATTGTTGAGCTATATTTACAAATGATGTCCTTTTACCGATGATAAAATTTAGTAAATGTTTTGACTAGTTTGTGATATCGAAACCCCAGGTGTAATAATTTTTCAGTAATACATAAATTTCTCTCGTTAAAATCTAAAACATTGTTACATATACGAGAGAATCGTACAAGTTGAGATAATGCATGTTTTATATTGGAAAATGTTTCTTTGTGTTTTCCACTTGTCAGATCTCTTAGCTAGGTGAGCCATTAACAATTTTATTTACGTTAAGACTGTAATTTATCATACAATTGTTAGTACGTACTACAGGGTATACAGGTTCACAAAATAAAGCACGATAGACCCGATAAGAAGAAATATATGGTTCGATCATGTTAAGACAATAAATCTGAATAACCACCATTCGTGGATCTGTTATTGACTTTATGAATAAAAATATCACGTATTATATAGTATATACCTTGAACAATCCAGACGGTATAGCAACAGCTGTATTTAATAGTTCGATTGGCGATGACAAAAATATCTAGGACAAATTGAATGTCAATTCTAAATTGCAAAACTACTAACAAATGTGTAAAAAAAAATCGAGGTTCGGTGTTCGTTCATTTTTTTTAAAACGGATAATAAAAAAAAACAATCTGTAGTTTAACCTTAACAGATGGCAAAAGTACAAGTAAGACAAATTATTCATGTCATTATAAGCAGTATAAAATCACCTTTGAAAGTAAATATATACAATGATCGTATATATTATGGAAAAACGTAAAATTGCGAAGCTTTTAGCCTGTTTCGTAGCAGATACAATTTGATTTTAAGATTTTCCTACAATGAACAATCTATATTTTTTGTATTCTGCAAATGAACATATACTATTTATCCATGTATATATAAAAAAGAAGATGTGGTATGTTTGCCAATAAGACAACTCTCCACAAGAGGTAAAATGACACAATGACTAACAACCGCACGGCCTTCAACAATGAGCAAAGACCATACTGCATAGTCAGTAGTTTTTAAACCAACCATTGAATTTATTTTTGAATGATAACAAGACAACTGCGGTGAAGAACCCATAATAAACTGTAATGTACGGAAGCGTATTAGCGCCACACATTTTATTTTTTATTTTTCTTCCTATGTTTGCGTTGTAACGCAAACCTTTGCGTTAAACGCAAACCTTTGCGATATAACGCAAACCTTTGCGTTATAACGCAAACCTTTGCGATATAACGCAAACCTTTTGCGTTATAATGCAAACCTTTGCGTTATAACGCAAATATCTTGATTTCAATTATTTATTAAGTTTTGTATATATGTCCGTCTGTCATTCATTTCGGATGTGATTTACTAGTAGATAAAAAAAAGAAACATACATACAAGGCCAATCATTATAATAAATATGCATAGGAATAATGGAATAATTGAAGTGCAATTATACATAAATTAAGACTGATTTGTGCATCAGAAAAGTATATAATTTAACAAGAAAATAGATATAGTTTAGTATATAGTCATATTAAAATTGAAAGATCAAAAATAATGTCATACAATTGTGAAACCTCCAAGTCAAATAGACAAAATGATCTTTCTGCTTTAAAATGAATTATTAATAAGAAAACATTTTTTTTAAATCTCAGAATATGATCAAGATTCTTTGATAGAAAGTCATTGAATTTTCATTTCAATATAATGAAATATTTTTAAGATGCTTGGGTAGCAATTTGAATAGAGAGAACATAATTTTATTAATAAAACATCTTCATTCTATACATTTATTGCCAAAGGGTAGCTTGTTTGAATCTAACCTACTTTACACAGTTCTCAAACGAGAGCTTACTTTAGAAGTATATTTATATTCGGTTATAGCTATATTAGCAGGGTTGATTTTTTTCTTAGGTATAACCTCAATTTACTCAATTTTCTTTGTAATATATATACTAATAGTAACTTGGATATCGTTTTTGGGGACCTTTATAGTTTGTTGTTCAGTGTGAGCCAATGCTCCGTGTTGAAGACCGTAATTCGGCCTATGATGGTTTACTTTTACGAAAAGTGACTTAGATGGAGAGTTTTCTTATTGGCACTCATACCACATCTTCTTATATTATTCTGCTCATTATTAGTCATTGATATGATCTAATTATTCAAGCAGTTTACTTTGCAATTACTACAAAAGTGATAAATTTTATTATATACAGCCTCCTCAATTAATAACTACTGTTTCCTTTGAATCTTAAATAAGAAATAAGATAAAACAAATTTTTGCGTTACAACGCAAAGGTTTGAGTTATATCGCAAATGTTTGCGTTATAACGCAAAGGTTGCAAAGGTTTGCGTTATATCGCAAAGGTTTGTGTTTTAACGCAAAGGTTTGCGTTTAACGCAAAAGGTTTGCGTTATATCGCAAAGGTTTGCGTTATAACGGAAAGGTTTGCGTTTGCTAATACGCTTCCGTAGTAATGTGGACAATAATTTGAATGAAATCGTTCGATCCAAACAGAAGCAGGATGTCGGAGACTGTATAAATATACTGTACGTTTATCGCTTCGTGTAATCTGCATCCAGGTATATATTTTGGTATAGTAAAAAGGTCAGGTTAAAAATTGAGTTTAGTACCAATGATCACAGTGAATAACGCCTGACTAAGACAACTCGAAGCAAGATTATTTCATATCGGTTGAGAATAAGATTCTCTTATTGGATAAAAAGGGGTCACATGGCATTCATTATTCTTCAGTAATAAATTCCATCGGTCATTAACAGAAAAAACGGACCAGAAAACCGGTCGTTAACGAACTTTTACATGATAATGACCGGTGGGGCGTGGTTTCCGTCTGATAATGACCGTTAAGGCGTGGTTTCCGTCTGATAATGACCGCTGGGGCGTGGCTTCTCTGTTTATAGAGATTTACCTTTTATGAAACATGTTCCTGATTTTAATATTATATTTAAGTTGTTGAATTGTTTATTATATGTTTTCGTTAAATATAAAATTAAAGATAACGTGATTAAGTATTTATATACTGAAAAATTGCACTAAAATGAATGGCAGTATTACTACTACTGGTCTTCACTCTTTGTCATAGAAATCGTACAACTACCCGATTTCGCTTTAGGCATTTTGAATTTACGAGAATTTTCCAAAACATGGTTTCTCAATGAAATAAACATAATAGTTCTTGAAAAACTGGTCATTATCGTGATACATGGACTGCCCGTAGGACAGTGGTATTGACTGCGACAGCGATAATGACCTCGCCTTTGGCTCAATCATTATCACTATCTCAGTCAATACCACTGTCCTGTGGGCAGTCCATATATCACGATAATGACCAGTTTTTCAAGAACTATTATATAAATAACGCCTGACTAAGATAACTCGAAGCAAAAAGTGCAATACAGATTGTTTTCTTGCATCTTTCAACGGTATTTTAATATTTTGTGTATTTTTATAATACGAACAGTTTTGGGGTTTCCAAGCCTCTCTTTAAGTAACGAGTTGCCCTTTTCATCAGCCCATGGCCAAATCTAATCAGTAAATTAATGGGCTCAAGATTATGTAGAGCCCGTGGTCCATCTCATAAATGTTACCACGTGAGCGAAATCTGTTTTGCCAAATTTCATCAGTAAATTAATGGGCTCAAGATATGTGGAGCCCATGGTCCATCTCATAATCTTACTACCACGTGAGCGAAATCTGTTTTGCCAAATTTCATCAGTAAATTAATGGGCTCAAGATATGTAGAGCCCGTGGTCCATCTCATAATCTTACTACCACGTGAGCGAAATCTGTTTCGCCTTACATCTAACTGGTTATTTTTAAATCTGATTTCATACGAAAAAATCTATAACCATTTTAAAACATGTCTGTGTATGATTTATTAATTTAGCCTGTTAACAGTAGCCTAGAAGACACGACAATTTGAAATGCATTAACTAAAAACGGTTATCTAATAACGTGGGTTTTGACGGAAAGACATGAAATATAAATTTCAAAATAAAAAAGTGACGTCATAACCAATCCTTTCGTGACAAATTTTAATTTCAGAACGGAGATAATATCTGTCATTCTATAGAGTACTCCTAATAAGACAGCCCATTATAGCTTTTCTGATCGAGTATATGGCGAGGATCTTTTGAATTATTCTATTAATGCAGTGTCTACCAGTCTTCCTGTCCAACACCTGTTTTAATCTTTTCTGGATTACGCAATTTGCATGTCAAGTTTCCATAATGCGTGTATATTTCTATATTCATATATGGTACGAGGGTCACGTGAACAACAGATGAATTGTAAAAAGGGTCGATTGGTGCACGGACCCCATTGTTTCCTTTTTTTTAATTATAGAAAATAAGAACTGCTATTATAATAGTAGTGTCAAAATCTATAAAATCTATAAACTACTGTCAATGTAACATATCATATGGATAAAAGCAAGACTACTATAAATAAGTGAAAATAAGTTAAAACAAATTAAAGAATATTAGTGTAATATTTGATGTGAAAAAGATAAAACACCTACTTATTCTTTTGTTTTTTTGTTTTTATGGAATCACCAAGTCACGTGACTCATCGTTGTAAGCAATACGAAACAGGAAATGATTTAAAATAGTTTCCGGTGTTGTATTTTTTCAACATACTATGTTGTTTGTATCGTTTTCAGTACTCGCCTGTAAAATAACAAAATTCAAACTTAACACTCGGTCAAATGTTAGGGTAAGAGAAACTAAATGTATTGATTGAAGAATAACTATCAATTTGATAATCTATTAAAAAAAGAGGGACGAAAGATATCAAAGGGACAGTCAAACTCATAAATCGAAAATAAAATGACAACGCCTTGGCTAAAAATGAAAAAGACAAACAGACAAACAATAGTATACATGACACAACCTAGAAAACTAAAGAATAAACAACACGAACCCCACCAAAAAATTAGGAGTGATCTCAGGTGCTCCGGAAGGGTAAGCAGATCCTGCTCCACATGTGGCACCCGTCGTGTTGCTTGTGTGATAACAAATCCGGTAAATAGTCTAATTCGGTAGGTCACATTCATGAAAGGGAATGATATTGTAGTTACGACGTAAGGAACATATCCGATATCATTTGTGAAACGGTTATTCCATAACGGTCAACCAACTCGTGATGGCGTCCGTAAAATTTACGAAGGGATGATTTCAACTTCACCATTTGGAACTCTTGGTTTAATAGCTTCCTTGTGAGCAGCAACCCTCTATCAAAAAAATCATGATAGGAAATGCAAGCACGGGTATGTCGTATCAATTGGGAGATATATACCCCGTATGCAGGTGCTGCTGGAATGTTGCTACTTAGAAATAGAAAGTTCACGATTGGAAAGCTGAAATCATCTGTTTTTTTGTAAAGTTTTGTTTTCAACCGACCCTCATTGTCAATTTCTAGATGTAAGTCAAGATATGAGGCCGATTTAACTGTATATGTAGTATCCTTTATCTCTAGTTCGATGGGATAGATGCGTTCCACATAGTCACCAAATTTTGAATTATTTAGTGAAAGAACATCATCTATATAGCGGAAATTAGAGTTAAAGGATATCGCTTAACTTCTTATCTTTCTTCTTATGAAGTTCCTGCATGAAGTCAGCCTCATAATAATAAAGAAACAAATCGGCAAGTAGAGGGGCACAATTTGTTCCCATTGGAATGCCGAAAGTCTGTTGAAAAACAAGTCCTCCGAACGTAACAAATATGTTGTCAATCAAGAATCTTGATAATATCAGTTTCAGAGATTTGTTTTTTTGAATCAGAGTGATCCTTTACAAAGTAGGATTTATTCCTCCCTAAGACAAGATACTTGTATCTACGTTGGCCATTCTTTTTAATTAAGCAAAGCAATACCAACTCTTTCAATTTGTCCTTTAGTTTGGAATGTGGAAAACTTGTTTAAAGAGTAAAAATGTCAAATGTTTTAACACTGTTACAAGATGAAAGAGAGTTAGATTGTATGTACTCTAAAAGATCTTTGGCATTTTTAAGAATCCGTTTATTCCTCAACTTAAGTTTTGTGTTGTCCCCTTGTATCCTGGAAGAGCCTAATATCGTTTTGAGCTAAAACACCTGCAATGATTTTAAAGAAAACACCCATAAGCTAATAAATATAATATTAGACATCATTAAAAGGATTAGGGGCATACGAACATTGACGTAAATATTGATGCCATTTCATATTCTTAGACTGGTTTAATGATTTAACTATTGGGATTACGCATTAGTATACAATCTGATTAAAATTCAGAAATATCTGATCTCACGTGCTCGTCATATGACGTCACAAATGAAATGAGAATGGGGATAACGAAATCAGAGATCTATATTTTCTACTGATGCGCATTAATTAAGACAATTTTATTTTTAACCAAAATGATAATGATTATTTGTAGACATGACTAAAATAGCAAAAAGACGTGAAATATAATATCAAAGGGACATTCAAAACTGAGAGGACGAAGATTAAACTGAAAACGCCTACTAAAACACGATGTAAAGACGAACAAAACTCCGGCTACTATATCACTAAACTGTCAACACTGAGGTGAGTTCGAATTTCGCATTCGTCACAACTCGGTTGATTCCGTACCTCAAGGGAGAGTAGCGGAGTCACCCGAGGATTGCCGATTGCGAATTTTGCACGTTGCAGGTGCGTTCGACTCTAATCGTTGTAAAAGTTTCCTACCGAAGGTTTGTGGTTCTCTCTGGGCACTCTGGATTCTTCTTCCAACTAAAACTAACCGCTACAAAATAGCAAAAAAAATACTATCAATGGTGTTTAACACCAATCAATCAATAAATCAATCAACCAATCAACAAAACACTACATAGAAAACTCAAGATTGAGCGAACACAAAGCACATCAAAAACTAGGATGAAATTTGAAAAATTTTTTGAAAAAAAGTCAGGATAAACTAAGAAAAAAAAAAGACAGGACCGGAAAGAGTAAAAAATAAAAAGGCAGGACAGAGATTACAACTAAAAGAAAAATGCAGGACATAATTTTTATCCTAGCTCCCCATAAAAATCAAATGGTAGCTCCCTTATATGAGGATCTGGATGTATGTCTTTCAATACTGTGCTCGTTAAGTTTTAAGGCCATTTTTCTCTAATCTTAAATTATGAATTTTTACCGATTTCCATTCTTTATGTCTTATTATCACATTATTCATTAAACTTAATTAATCATTTGGCGTATTCTCATCTATTCTTTTTTTTTTCGGTATACAGCATTGCTCAATGTTTCTCTTATGTTAACCCTACTCAGACCCTCTAAAATTCATGCATTTTTTAAGGAAAAAATACATGCATCTATACTGAAGTCGAATAAAGTAAAAAAAATCGTCTACCACCTTCAAAGAATCGCTGTTCTCTTTAATTCAATAGCTCAATTTTCTATCTTGTTGTAACTTCTCTTTAAGTTAATGGCCACTTCTGTATTATTTACGGAATTCAAGCTTACAATGTTTACCACTTTCATGCGATGACGTAGAATTGAACTGACGTAGTCGCTATTTACATATTAACCTTAAGCTGCTCCCAACATCAATCAATTTATTGTGTATAAAATTCCTAACCACATCCATCAAATAGCTATAGGGAAAATTGATCAATTTATACATCTGAGATTTATAGAAATTGTATTCCATTCGAGATTTCAAGTGAAGGCTTGACAATTGATCAATAAATATATATACATATATATTGTGGTGGTTGTTTCCCCCTCAAATATCAGATATTGTACCATATTCCTTGTGAGACCATTTATGGGAAATAAACACCTTCTGCTTTGGGTTCTATATGACTTAAAGGGAGTAGATATATATTTTGTTCCTGTTATGCATGAGACAGGGATGTGAAATGTTGCGGGGTTACACTAGTTATTTAGATCTCAACGTACCCTCTTCCTTTTTAATTTCGATGTTCAAACAGGGTTCAAACAAGCGGATTTTACTTATTATGAGAGGAATATAATGGAAAAGGACTTTAATTGGAACGTCGGAATGGTGGTGGGAGCGTAAACATAGGCAGATCCAGGGGGCCTGGGGGTCCGCCCCCTCCCTTTTGTGGAAAAACTTTTGTTGATTATATAGGAAATCACTGAAGCATGACTGCCGCAAACACCCCCCCCCCCCTTTCTTAGGTCAGTCAGCGCGCTCCCCCTTTAGGAAAAGTTCTGGATCCGCCACTGGTAAAAGCATTACTGCATATTCCCCGAGGTCATATCAAGAAAATATTCAATTTGCATTTTCCCGCGGCTTTAACAAATTTATCTTTATATGTCTATGCCTAAGAACTCAGATATATAAATCGTGTGGTCTAGCGGGACGGCTGCAGTGCAGGCGATTTGGTGTCACGATATCACAGTAGCATGGGTTCGAATCCCGGCGAGGGAAGAACCAAAAATTTGCGAAAGCAAATTTACAGATCTAACATTGTTGGGTTGATGTTTAGACGAGTTGTATATACATTATGTACACAGCCATGTATCACCATCATTGATGGCGATCCGATGGATACATCTGTTGTAGGGTTGTCACTGACTCAGACGTATATATATATATATATATATATATATAATATGCCTATCTCATAAAACCTTTGATACAAAAAGGCGAAATTGATATCTTTCTTTAAAAATAGTTGTCAAAGGTACCAGGATTATAATTTTGTACGCCAGACGCGCGTTTCGTCTACATAAGACTCATCAGTGACGCTCATATCCAAATATTTATAAAGCCAAACAAGTACAAAGTTGCATATCAAGAGCATTGAGGATCCAAAATTCCAAAAAGTACCCGGTCGTGATTAAGAACTAAGTTATTGTATATATAGAAATGAAATTTAGGTGAAGTAGGATTAGTTGACAAATTAAACAACCACTGTCCATTTACCTAAGTACATGAGTGTGAACGATTACAAACGACGGGCCCGCCTTTAACAATGAGAAAAACCCACAACGTCTATAGTCAACTATAAAAGGGGCCAGTACAACAAAATGGAAAGTACCGTGACTTGAAAAGAATTGAAAAACAATATAAAAAAGTCTTCTTGCTGATTTTTGTATGGGTTTGCTGTTTAGTTGGTGTATACTTTTTAAAAATTACTAGATATGTATCACAAGCTGAACATGTCAAGTCATAGAAATGACACTAAAATTTTACCAAAAGTATATATATATATAAAAGATACGGGTAAAGCTTTTTTTGTGTTTAATTTTTGTATTTTTGTGTTGTTGTTTTTTTCACCAAGTTTCACAAACTGTTGATATACGGGCAATTATTCACATAACCGAAATCACCCTCCCCCTTTTTTCACGTTCATATCACTGAAAACTTATACATCCGTCACTGCTGGTATATCAATATTTCAGACCGGATAAAGCAGAACTAAACTGAAATAGCATAAACGAGTTAATTATATTTCTATGCGTAATGGGATAGCCATTTGAAAAGACTATGATTTATAGAAAAAGAAATGTTTATAAAAAGCCATTCGAACTAAAATTTTGCTATATTAATAGCAGTGTCTTCTATATGAAATGGCTTCATGACCATAAAAATAGACGCTAAATCAATATTAGCAGTAATAATAGCTTTAATATGGATAAGATAGACATGCCGTGGACGCTTACTTTTCAAATTAATATCGCCCACGACTTTTCCAATCCCTTACTCGTAAATTGGATAACAATATAAATACGCTGTTGTTTTCGTCGTTGGGTCTAATTAAGCTGATTACGTGTTTATCCCTTTTTGTTTGTCTGTTTATTCGATTGAAATTGTTATTGGTTTCTTTTTTTCTATTTAAAAAGTCAGTCTGTATAGATCTTTAATACATAATATAAAAAAGAAGATGTGGTATGATTGCCAATGAGACAACTATCCACAAAAGACCAAAATGATACAGACATTAACAACTACAGGTCACCGTACGGCCTTCGACAATGAGCAAAGTCCATACCGCATAGTCAGCTATAAAAGGCCCCGATAAGACAATGTACAACAATTCAAACGAGGAAACTATAACGGCCTTATTTATGTAAAAAAAATTAACGAAAAACAAATATGTAACACATAAGCAAACGACAACCACTGAATAACAGGCTCCTTGACTTGGGACAGACACATACATAAATAATAGGGCGGAGTTAGACATGTTAGCGATGATGTCTGCCTCTTCTTGTCTTGGCTCACAGCGAACAGCAAACTATAAAGGGGCCAAATATGACTAGTGTAGAACCATTCAAACAGGAAAACCAACGATCTAAAGACTTTGCAAAAAATGCAAAGTACTAGATGATGAGAAACATTTCTTAATAAATTGTTCTCATAATTCAAATATTAGATTAACATATTTTAATTGCATTAACAGAGAAAGTAATTCATTTGCTAATCTCACTGACAATGACAAAGTTATATATATACTTAACCCATCAACACCAACACAAGTGAATAAACTAGGATCCTTTATAAAAAAAAGTAAATGGAACTGAGGACAGGGGACCCTTTAATATTTACCTGAATTTGTGTATATATATATATTGAGTTACTTAGTTATTGTCTTTATTTGTTTTTGTTGTTGTTATATGTCACAAACTGTAAAGTTTATATGGCAATAAAACTTTGAATTGAATTGAATTGATCTAATCTATACAAAAAAAAAAAAAACACCGAGAAATAAGAAAACTTATGAACAAATCAACTAACGACAACCATGCACTGAACATCGGGTTCTTGTAACACAGGAAAGGTTTTGGAATTCAGTTCAGCTGTACTTCTCTTCTTCAACATATGGAATACTAAATTTTACAAAAAGGCATGTAGGCTTTGTATCTAGGGACAAAGATACAGCAAGTAGACATTGTTAGTGTTCAGACTTATAAATACACAGCGTTAAAAAATACCATTGAAAGTTTATTATCTAAAAAGACTGGATCATCACGCGGTTCCTAAATATAGCTCTGATATAAATTAATATGGTAACCAACTTCGTTTTTGGTGTAAGAAACATTTTATTACCTAGTTGGTAATGAAAAGCGTTATAAAATAGTCGCTTTCCGGCTAAGGACGAAGATTACGCTTCATCCGACGTTTTCGGATGTGACTGCGAGCAGACTGTCCTACAAAGGATATTTTTTTTCTTTTTAAGTATTTTTGCCTATCATCTTAAAATCTTTATATAAACATGTCCGGTTAAAAGAAAATACCATCTCCAATGTTTTGTATACGACCGCAAAGCAATAGTATTATGTCACTATAGTTTTTTCTTATGTTATACTGCTACACTACTGTCCCAGGTTAGAGGAGGGTTGATGCCTTCAATTTAATTTAACCCAGCCACACTCTTTATGTGTATGTCCCTATTCCGTGTGCTTGGAATTGAGCGTTCGTTTTTTGTTGTTTTTTTTTGCTATTTCTCATATTTGTTATTCGTTTAGGGTTTATATAGGGTGTTCTTATGTTGTGTCGTTACACTACTGTCCCAGGTTAGGGGGAGGGTTTGGCGTCCCAAGTCGGGCTGGAGCCTGTAACTTAATTATTGTCGTTTGTTACAAATTTGATCATATTTGTTATTCGTTCAGTATTTAGTACATAAATAAGGCCGTGAGTTTTCTCTTTTGAATTCTTTTTACATTTATCATTTCGGAACCTATTATAGGTTACTATGAGGCATGGGCTTTGTTCATTGTTGAAGGCCGTACGGAGACCTATATAGTTGTTATTGTTGTGTCATTTGGTTTCTTTGGGGAGTTATCTCCGTGATGGCAATAATATCATATCTTCTTTTTTAAATCTAGTATGAAATCTATAATAGAAATGACGATCAGACTGAAATGGGGGGGGGGGATACCTTTTTATGTTTACCTGTTTACCTGTTTTGGCCTTTTTCAAGGTGTTGCTAACTGTTCTGAGACAAATTAAAGCTATTAACTGTTTTCAACCCAATTTGTTAACTGTTATTAGCATTTTTGCATTTTTGTTAACTGTTCTTGCCAAAATCAAGGTGTTGTTAACATGTTAATGGACCCCCTATTGCCCCCTCTTAAATCATCAATTGACTCCTTTACTTTTCTTTCACTGCTTTTGTATGGCAATATTAATTTCAAAAACCTGACTTTTTTTTACTTATAAATGATAAGACTTCTATATGTATTTAAAATTAACTCATTTTACATACTATTTTTTTTTTTTTTAACTTTTTTTCTTTTGCATTACTTATATTTCGAATATGAAAAGTACTTATCATTGTACATGATTCTTCTATTGAAAATTACAATTTCTTATCGGATATGGTTAGTGTCGTTTAAGTCGAAAAATACGCTTGAATTATTCCCCTTAGACCAAATTATTTTAACCGGAGAAAACTTGTTGCGATGTAGTATATTTTAGGTTAAACAGAATGAATATTACATTACGTTCCAAAATAAGACAAATTTTAAAAAGTTCTAGTATCGTTATCGTGTGTAAATTTAGTTCGTGAAAAACCTAATACTAGTATAAAAAATCAATTCAAAATACTACACAGTGAAGTAATTAACTTGGGATTAATTAAATCCTATATTTAACTCAAAGCCACTTTGAAGTCCTGGGAAAATCACTATGGTAGTGTCTAATGATCTTAGAATATGACTACGATAATTGAATAGTTTCTCCAATAGGATTCTAGCCTGTTACTACAAAAATTATTTCCATTGATAGATTTTTCCAAATAAGGAAATTCAACATCAGCATCAGTTGTATGACGTAAAAGAGATTATTGATCGATTGAAAATTGAATATTTTGCGTAGGAGAAAATTCACTGATCAGTATTCATTGATACAATTTTCTATGAATGACAGAAGATCAACCTGTTTCTATCTGGAAGCACGCATTTTCAACAGCTGTTGTTTAAAATTTCTGAAGGTAAATTACTTGTGATTTTTTAGTTAGAGTATGCATTTTATACACCTTCATATATTGAATTGTACGCTAAAATAGTAATAACTATACACATTTGTTCATTGGTTTTTTTTCATCGCAGTATACATCAATTAGTGGTATGTTTTAAGAAATTGTCCTTTACCATATTTCGCGCTGAACTTAAACTTTTACGTCAGGAAAACTCATAACAAAACGCAAAGTTAATTATAGTTTCCAAAGAATACTTAAGTTTCATGGTTTAATTTTGTTCTTATTTATCAAATAATATTGTTTTGATCACTGTTCATTTCTTCACTTTTCCGTCGGAAGTCTTGCATTTCCTTAGTTAAGTTAAAAAAGGTTTACAATATGTATAATTATATACGAAAGTAATCAAATATTGGATAAAATTGCAACTTATCTGATGTATGGGAGAACATTTAAAGTATCATATAATGTATAAATCTATATATAAACAGAACTTAAGAAATAGTCTTCCGTTTTATTTATCATTTTGTTATCTTTTTAATAGGTATACAACATATTGAGGATTTCCTGGTCAAAATTCTGCGGTATGTGAATTTAACTATTTTTGTAATCTTATATTGAATAATATATCTTATGTGAAGTTAGAATGGTTTTGATATTGCATGTCAAAACACCCAGTAATATTTTCCGGAACTTTCCGTCTACGGAAATCTCCGTTCCCGGGGTTTTCAATTGTCAATACACATATTTATTGACCAATCAGTGTAATGCTCTATAAATACACAACCGATAAACTTATAGGATTTTCCGTAGACATGCGATAAATAAAAAAGTTCTCGAGTGACAGATTAATTCAGAATAGAATTTGAAGCGGTTTAAGTCAGTAATTTACGTAAACACTACAAAAGGTTTGAAATATAATTTTCAAAATAATCAAAATCTGATTTGAACTCTAATTTTGATAAGCAATCTGT
Source organism: Mytilus galloprovincialis (assembly GCA_037788925.1). NCBI lineage: Eukaryota > Metazoa > Mollusca > Bivalvia > Mytilida > Mytilidae > Mytilus > Mytilus galloprovincialis. Next base: position 8,721,953 of record CM075340.1, on the reverse strand, counting down.
TAACTTTTTCCACTGGCGTATGGATATCATAAAATCGTCTGACAATCGTGTGTATTCTGCTAAACTTGCAGTTTGACTTACACAATCAGTGGGAAAGAAGGGAATCTCGGTAAGAACATACATTTCACATTTTACCACGAATCCAAGTTACTTTAAACGTTTTTTGTTTTCAGTTGGAAATTAAAAAGTGACACTTGAAAATGGGTTGTGAAAACCGTTTTCAGGTTTTGTGTTATGAACAAGTTTTGCGGTTGCACGAAGTTATGGAGGATGTGATTCCAATCCACGGACGGGGGAATTTTCCAACTTTGGATATTAAGTTGAAGGATTTGGTTAAAGCAGTAAGAGAGAAACTGCTAAAAGAAGGTGTAACGATAAAAGACATTAGATTAAACGGAGGTGCAGCAAGTTACATTTTTGGTACCGAAACCGTGAAGTCCTACAATGACTTGGATTTGATTTTCGGTGTGGATCTAACAAATCATAACGAGCTTCAGAAGATAAAAAATTGCGTTCTTGGTTGTCTCTTGGATTATTTGCCAGATGGAGTTAACAAAGAAAAAATGAGCAGTTGCAGTTTGAAAGAAGCATATGTTCAGAAAATGGTAAAAGTTTGTAATGAACGCGGTGATAGATGGAGCTTAATTTCACTTTCCAACAACAAGGGTAAAAATGTGGAGTTAAAATTTGTTGATGCTATGAAAAGGCAGTTTGAATTCAGTGTAGACTCATTTCAGATCATTTTGGATAGTTTATTAACTTTCTATGAGATTTCGTCCGCGCCCATGAGCGAACACTTCTATCCCACTCTTGTTGCAGAAAGTGTATATGGTGACTTTTCAGAAGCTTGGGTTCATTTGAATAAGAAACAAATTGCAACCCGCAATCCTGAAGAAATAAGAGGAGGTGGTCTTTTGAAGTATTGCAATTTATTGGTGCGGAGCTACACGCCAGCTGAAAATGTAAACTGTCAAGCTATGGAAAAGTACATGTGTTCTCGGTTTTTCATCGATTTCAGTGATTTAAATCAGCAGAGACAGAAACTTGAGTCGTATCTAAATAATCATTTTAGTGGTGAAGAAAATTTGAAACATGAATATCTACTGACGCTTTATCGAGTCGTGGATGAAAGTACCATATGTTTGATGGGACATGAACGCAGACAGACTCTAAATCTTATCCACCAACTTGCCTGTGAAGTTCTTATGGAACAGGAGAGAAAAGCACATGCAAAATATCTTGAAATGCAACATTTCGACCAACTGAGCAATTTGACAATTGACCAAGTGTACTTTCATAGTCCTCTAAATTCTGATGGATGCCAGTATTACAGTTACTTTCCAAATGTGTATCAAGTGAATGGATCTTCAAACTGTCCTCTTTGCCCATCTTCGTTTCTACAGTGCTCATAGTGAATTTGGAATGTTTCGTGACGAATGGAGATTGTTTGTAGACATTTAATTCAAAGGGATGTATTTAACTACAAAAATATTTGCAAAGGATTTATACACCTTTAGAATTTCAATGTGGATTAATTGAATAGTTTGGTCTGAAAGATTTATTAAGTAAAAACAAATATGTAAAATTGTATGAAGAGACGAAAGGTGAATGAAAACAAACAAATAACTGCAAAAAACATTAATTGGATGTCATAATTTTTTTTGTGGGTGAATACAAGTTTGTGTCAGAGAACATGATAAAGATTATTTTGTGTATTTGATGTGAAAATGAGATTTATTGGTGAATGATTTGACAGATTTGGTGTAGCAAACATTAAATGTTACATCTATGTACATGTAGTCTTTCATTTATTTGTCCTATTGTGACATCTTGTTTATGTCTTTGTATTATTATGTTAAGAACATCTATATGTGTGTGTGTAATTTTTCGCTCAAATTTTGACTGAAATTGGTCAACTACAGCAAAAGGATTTTATTGACTTGTTTATCATGTTTATTAAGTAATTACATCATGTATATTTTTATTATTTACAGTTGTAACTGATGTGGTACATATATATATGTACAATGTTTACATTAAATTGCTTTTTTTAACTCTCAATGATGCTTCAGGTGTCCTCTCCATGTTTTACATGTACATGATTAGATCAATGAATAAATTTCAGTGTAAAAACATACCAAAAATTAAATGCTAAAAGTACATGTTTATACGGCATGTACGGTTTAAAAAAATAATAAAAAGTGTGAATGTTCAACATGTTTTATTTGGTATGTCTCATTTTTCATTAAAATAAAATTGTAAAAATGGAAAAAATTAACAAGAAAAAAGAGAGAGACCATATACATGGTCATAGTGTATATTTTGTAAATTAAGAGAACAGTGACAGATTTCAGATGATGTTGGTATAAATAAAAAGGGGGGATCTAAGATGTAATAGGTACTTCGTATAAGGTACAAAAACGTATTTCAGAATCTTTTTATGTGTGTTGGAGCATCCATCTTGTACATGTACAGTGTATGTTATAAATATGGTTCTGTACATTTGTACATGTAGTCCCCCCAAGAAGTTTTTCTTTGGTAAAAGATCTTGAATTTGTAAATAATATAAATATATATATATACCTTTAAGAATTTTCTGGTGCTGTCTTTAGCAATAAAATATGTTGCCTTCTTTAAACAAAATGGAATAGTTCTAGAACAAGAGCAAATTGTGATAGACACAAAATGATACCATTAAGAAGTATAAGCTTTGACAGTCCTTTAAAAATTGGAAAAATTGATTTTTATCCTTGTAGAAATGTACATTATGATCACAAGTGATAATTAACCTCCTATTATTGAAACATTTAGGAATAGTTGGAATAAAGTTAAATGAAAGTGATATTAATAATGACATATGTGCGAAAGTCTATGATGCTGCTACTTAACATAAATAGAAAAATAAAAAATGGTGTAGTTTCTCTTTCCAATAAGTAAAAAATGTATGACGTAAATTTGAAAATATAAAATGATTTGTTGAAATCAGTAATTAAATTTTGCTTCAAGAACATACAGTGCATGTCGATTGTAATACCTAGATTTAAAAACAACCTTGATTGCATTAAATTGTTGAGAAATCGTTTAGATGGATTCAATGTTATTTAACTAAATAAATTTTTAGTTACATGAATTAAATCTTTTACCTCAAAAGAATAACACCTTTAAAGTCATACAGCGTAAGATTGAAGTAAGAGATTAGACCAAAGTGTTACCAGGTGTAAAGATAGATAAACAAATAGTTGATCATTATGTATTTTCATTGAATTTATGCAAACTGTGATATATGTTATGAGTATCTTGTTGCAATATATTACAAGCAGTGTTTTTTGCTGTATTAAATGTATTATACTTGTTGATATCGTATAGATCATGATTGTTTTTTGTGTTGTTGAATTTTTGTCTGTTGCATATAGACATGATAGACTTCTACATTGTACTAATCGATGAAATGCATCATCAATTCTATTATCATACATGTACTTAATTTGTTTAAATAAAGTCTTCATTACCCTGTATGACAGAATCTCCTAATTTATCGGACTTTGACCCCAACAAAAGGTTATAGATTTAGCCTCTTGTTGCAACTTGCCATGTTTAATGATGTAGGTATTGGAATTTTGAAAGACTATATAAGATTTGGGATTTTTAGAAAATGCTACCCAGGTGTTTCATTATCTTTCATGTTGACTGGTACTTTTCAATTTATTCTATTAATATCTTATATAAAAATTCTTACATTTTATAGGCAGTACTTGTCAATAGCATAGGAGGGTAAAAGTACTGGGCACCGCCTCCTAATGAATGGCCTGGCTACTGTAAATGTTAAAGGTCAAATTAAATAAATAAGTAAAAAATAACAGATAAGTCATGATCAGTTGGTTTGAATGTCTTGACAAATAATTTGGAGGGTGGGGTGGGGGTTTAGAGCTAATGATATACCATACCACTTACAAGCGTAAAAATAAAAAATAAAAAATAAAATACATGCATGTACTGATGTTTCTAAGCTACTGAACAAAATTTTATTTAAAATTATCAAAATTATTGATTTGACATTGAACTTTTTAGTAAACTAAAAGAAATTTGTGTTATTTGTTTTTATTACAATCGGAGCTGCATAAACTTAAGGCTTCAAACTTTCACATTCATCAGGAAATAAAAAAAACATTGTTGATCCAAACCTCATTATTACAGTTTATTGATATGAATTACAATATTTGGTAAAAAAGCATGACAAAGGTATGGTCTATGAGAGTTCAAAGAATAAATAAAGAGTACTGATAGAATTGATGGTGTATTTGTAGCATCTTTTATGAGTCTTCCAGGACGTTTGTGTCATTTATAATGATGGATTATAGTAGATTAAACACCTTGTCAGTAAATGCCTTGGGAACAACATGTAAATGTTACCTGTACTATTTTTTATCTTCAAAAGTTTTTCTGGTCAGATATCTTTGTAAATTTTGTTTTGTGTCAACCATTGTCCCTTATTGAAAATATAATAGATGTACTGAACAAGTACATGTTCTACATTGTAAATCTTTATCAACATGTATCTACAAGATTTCAAATTGAATTTTGTATGTAGGGTTTAAAGATTTCAACCTTCAAAAGTTTTCTGGTCAGATATACATGCATCTTTGTAAATTTGTTTTGAGTCAACAATCCTTATTGAAAATATGAATGTACTGAATAAGTACATGTATCTACAAGTACATGAAGTACAAGCTTATAAATTGAATTTTGCATATAGCTTTTTAAATTTTTATTTTCAAATTTTTTTGGGTCAGATTCTGTGATACATGTATCTTTGTAAACATAAAATTGAGACAATGACTGTCCATTATTGAATAAAGATGTAAATGTACTGAACTTGTACATGTTAAAAATCAACATGATTAAAAGAGAAAGTCGGATCACAATGTTTGAGTAGTTATGATGTCAATGATGATCAATAAAATATATCTTATTTATTCTTACATGATATACATAAAAATATTTTCCTACATTCAGTTGACTAAAAACAAAATTTTGGTATAAAATAAAGCATGATAGCTTCCCATGTTTTGTAATCTCTCATACTTAACATTTTACAAATTATGTTCATGGCCCATTTAAATTTACCTGAAGAAAGGTTTTAATCAGTATTAAAATAACAGTGACATTGGTAAGCTAATGTGGCTCACATCCAATTTAAAGTTTTTAATAGACAACCTTGGAATTTAATGTAAATTGTCCTACAAGTAATACATTCAGATTTATGAGGCATAAATTAATATTTTTACAGGTGGAATTTCAATGCAAGCATTGTAGTTTGAAATCATAAATATCTGATGTAGATTATTATTACATGTTATGATGTAGGTCCAATATGCTTGTACCATAAACATTTTATTAAGACCTGGGGACAATGTAATTATGCATGTATACTGCACCTGGTATAAACAGCTGGCCGGTGGTCCTTGCTAGTTTATTTTATTGAACTATTGCAGATTTTGTGGCATGCTTATGTCCTGTTTTTCTGACCACAACCTTTGAAAAAATTATTTCAGATCTGTTATTTTTTCCCCACACATTTCCTTTTGCATTTTGTTTGATAAAGGGCCTTAAAAACTTTCCTACCTGTCAAGTACAAAGTTTTATTGTTAGAATATTATCTTTATACAGAACATGCCCCCTAAATATAGAAAAAAAGGTAAAGCCTTGATGAAATCGGTCTCCTGCAATTGCTGTGTTAATGAGGCCAGGGCAACAGATCTTTTTCTGCTTATATTTAGTTCGGCAATTTTTCATTGTTTATTTGCTTGGGTGGAACATGAATCATTCTTTCTGAATTTGATAGCAACATGTACAATATGTATGTGTATCCACACTTTTATGTAACAAGGCATACATAGAGTTAATTATGAATTCTGTCAATTACATGTACACACTTGTAACTATTCATCAGAGATATATGTAGATAATTGATTCCACATGATGTTATTATTTCATCAACACAGTGCAGTGAAATAGCTACACCAGAAAAAAAATATTTCACATTTTGCTTTGACTAGCGCTCCTTCCTCATACTGGGACTTTAAATATGATTGCACTTTAAATCAAAGTGGGCTGGGGGAGCCATTCAGGATATAAATCTTTAAGTGAAACTTGGTATAACCTTTTCCTATGTTCAGGGTGGCAATTATTTAATTGATTATAAAAGTAAATAAATAATAGTTAATCAATTTAAATTTTGCTTCATACTCTAGGCTGGATCTACATTGCCTTTTCCAAATGGTATTCATATCATACAAATTTGCTATACCTCAAGATTTCATCACCAACTATATGGGTCATAAATACTCTCAGACGTTTTGAATTTATTCATAAATTCTATTCATGAATAAATCGTCTGTGACCATGATATTTTTCTGCTCTTTGGGCCTATGATTATTTAAGGATTATACATTAACGACTTATTGATGAAGTTGTGACAGCTGGTTGCATGTAATTCAGATTCATTGTTTTCACTCCTTAGAATATATTACAAGTCTGAATACATGAAATAGTTTTGTTTTTCTTATAGTTAGGGACACCAAGGTTGCTGACCTTTAAAGGGCTTTTTTAGATGGGAAGACGCACACTGACCAAATAATAGATTAAAGTTTTTTTTTTAATTGGATTTTAGTCTCTATATTTTATTTTATACATTGGACACTTAGGAACCCTATGTTATTCATATAAGAAATTCTGTAGATGCTTAATTTATTTTTTATCATCACAGCTTCTCCTTGACCTTTAAGGATTACAGCAGTCCATTTTTCTAAAATTTAATTGGAAAATATAATTGCACGTTTAATAAGAGCAGATTCCAAGGTTGTCTGTTATAAGGTTTTAATTGTCAAGTACATATTTAGTTCATACAGTTACCCATGCACAAGTAAGCGTAAAAAGGCAGCAGGTTTCACCAAAGGGTTTGAATAGAATTTCGTTATCATGTACATGTATCACTGGCTTACGAAATGCATCAACAATTTCTAGTCTTCAATTATCTTGTACATGGTGATTTATGGTAAGAGAGAGCCTTTCTCATATAAAACTTGCATTACTGATCATTCATTTCAACTTTCATTAAAAAAAAATACATGTATTAAAATTTTAACTGTAAGTGGCGCAGAAGAAAAAAGCTTAAATAGAAATCATTTATCCTCGCTATATTTAATTTTATTATTTAAAACACACAAGAAAAAGTGTTGACCCGACTTGTTTTAGTGATAGGTGAAGCAAACTAGAAATATTGGAGGTTACACAATAGCCTATAATAAAATTCATAAACAGAAGTTAATTCTTTCATTAGGCATGGTTAGGCATAATTAATGATTTTGCAGAATTTGTCCCATTTGGTGGTAATACAAATGTCATTATTGATGCTGTCTCAGACTTTAGAAGTAAAAATAATTTTGAGCCTGCCATGATAAATCTATATGATTACGTCACATTATTGTCATTTTTCTTGGTATTTCATCAATCATTAAAGAGAAATCCAAGAAAAGTCCATCTCAATCTACATGATCTACATTTTTGTTCAAATTTTTCCGTCATTGAATCCAAATCATTTTCATTATTTAAGCCAGGGAGTTAATGTAGAAAGTGTATTAGGGAGAAGTGTTGGTCAATATTTTGTTGACAAATGAACCAACCTGTGAACATATTGTAATAAAATGATCTATAATAGATTGCAAAACTTCTCCCTTAGTATCACATTGGTCAAAATTAAAAATAGTGTCCAAATTTACTCTGTGTTTAAATATACCATTGAAAGTGCATTTTGCACAAGTTATACTCCAAGGTTCATTCTACAGCTAAATCTTATGTTACTTGATAAACAACTATTAAATTTCATTCAAAATTCTATTTAAACTTGCTGTTAAGATCTCAAAGTGACAATGAGTATCTTGATAGACTGATTAAAAGTCTGATTACTGCACTATCAATGGTATTTTTAGATTCAGTGTATAACATTTTGTCCTATTTATAAGAATTATTTTAATGTAACACTGCAGCCATGTTTAGGCAGTTAGAATGGTAATTATTGTAAGATAAGGATGCCAAAGTTTATTGTACAGCTTGTGTATATTTTTGTATTTACAAGATTTTTTTTCTCTATTTTTGTGATAAATGCACAAATGTTGTTATATAACTATTCTACCATGAATGTTGAGAGGCAAGCAGTGTCCCTATATAAAATATATATATTATTGTTAAGACTACAAGTTATATCAAAATTTTAATTTCATTGCTGGATGATTATCTGTATTAACACAGAATTCCAGAAATAAAATATTTTTGAAAACTATTTTATTTTCTCGAGTTTCCAATATTGCGTTCATTTTCCAGTTTTCATGTTCAGTATATCATAAGAATTAAGATGGTTGTACCTTCCAACTACCCTGTTTCCAGTTTACACTGCACATAAAAAATATAGATTCGACGATGATGCACTCGAGATAGTTAAATTTTCAGATTTAAGACAGACAGGTTTGTTGTAATATGAAAAAGAAGATGCGGTATGATTACCAATGAGACAACTCTCTACAAGAGAATAAATGACAAAGAAATTAATAACTATAGGTCATTGTATGGCTTTCAACACTGAGCAAAGCCCATACCACATAGTCAGCTTTAAAAGGCACCGAAATGATATATCACTCCTACAAATCTTTATTTTCTGCGGAAAGTATTAACAAATATTTATGAGGTGAAACGATGTATGATGTAATAATAGATTTATGCAGTACATATTCACTAGAGAGCATCTTATAAATATAGATGTTGTATGATTACCAATGAGGCAACTATCCACCAGAGTTGAAATGACATAGATATGTCCGATATGAGCAATTGTAGGTTATTTTATGGCCTTCAACAATGAGAAAAGATTATAATATTTGATACAAGTTACAATGAACAAACAAACAAAATATGAAGTACATGTACATGATGTAGCATTAAACTACAAAAAAACTTGTTTTATTTTTTACAGAGTACTATTGGGCAAACAATAATATCAAAGTGTGGATGTATATAGTACTACACAATCTTTTATTTTGGTCAATACTACAATTCAATGGTCTAAAAATCTATCTGACATGCCATGATGTCAAGTTGTATGAAGTTTTGGTCAGAAAAGTAAAGTGTCCATGAGGAATTAACAAATACCTAATAGAAATTTACCAAAAAATATCCAAAATTGAAGTACTCACTGTACTGTAGATTTAGAAGTTCTTGCATGCTTTTATTGTTGCAATTTTTATAAATTGACAAAAATGGGATATATAAATTATATGCGATTTCAGAAAAACTGAATAGAAAAATATATCAGATATCAGAATGCACAAAACTAGCTCAGTTGCAATAATTTTTGAATTTACAGTACTAGCCAGACATATACTCTTTCGGAAGCAATTATCATTATTTACTGCCTGATGGAATGTGTGACACTACATGTACTGGAATTTTTATCCGTCTACTACATCAAATAACAGCTGCGATACTCATCAGAGGAATCACATACATGTACACCCACACAAAAAAGAACCCCGTCTTGTAGCAGAACAAATATGTTGGGGGCACCTTGGCAGTCTCGTGAATTGCTTGCAATGAATGATTGAAAATGGATGACCGAATATGTTTGTCGGTCTTAAACAATTTTTTTCGCCTATTTTCAACATTTATCATGTTTATTGGAAGAAAATTTAGGTGGCATTAATTGGGGTAAGAATTGTTTTCTTAGTTCCATATTCCCAACCCCTTTTCTTCCCTCTACGTGTTCTAACTTGAGATCAAGTTGAGCACACAGTGAAAGCTGAATGAAATATCTTCGAGGTGATCACCATTTATACATGTAGGTATATTACCTTTTCTTGTATATAGGTGAATTCCTTCATGCTGAATTTCATACATTGTGTAGAATGTATGAGCCTCCTACAGATCAAGATTCTGTCCAAGAATAATACACTTCTGGTATAATTAGTACAATTAATGGTTGTTACATTGTCATGTCTACAACATACAAGGGACCATCTCAATGCATATTTTTTTTAAATGAAATCTGGTGAGATTGTTTTTGGTATAGATGGCTTTTTCAGTCAAGTATAGAAAAAATTAATGTTTTTCATTTAAGTTTTGTTTAAAGAGTTACTTAATCGTGCCCTAAAGGGACCATCTTAACTTGATACATGTATTTTTTCCCCAAATAAGGAAGTTAGTGGTATTGTTTTTAGTATTATTTTTATAGAAAAATTATTTTTATAGAAAAAAATTATATTTACATTGACATTTTGTCGTCGTTTGTGCTTTTCTGAATTTTCATTTTTGTTGTGAGAAACAAAACGGTCATGCACATTCTAATAAAGTGCAATCATATTAATAATAAGTAAGATTGGTAGGCATCTTTCTAATGTCATACAGGTCTCCAATAGCTATAAGCTTAAAGGATAAATTTTCTACTTCATATAGTCATTTGTATTCTAAAGATAGAACACATAAGAGGTGTGAGTCTACTGCTATAATTGTCTTGACAGTACAAAGATCAATACCGATAATTGATAAATCTTGGCAATGTCTGAGTCTGAAGGCAACTTGTTTGACATCACCTTTGAGGTTTAACTTTATTATCAGGATGTTTAGGGACTAGAATCACAAAATGTACTTTTGACGTAATTTTAAATTTAAGGTACAAAGTTATTAGCTGCATTTAAAAACACAAAAATTGAAAAAAAAGTCATCTGCGTGCAATATGCCTTTTACAGTTTTAATAAATTTATACTGCTAGACACCAAACTATTCTAGCTGTTAATGTATAAATGATACTGAATTAAAAAAAAACTTGAGAGAGAGAGTGACTCAGAGAGAACAGAAAATGTCATGAAATTTAATGCTTGTAATCTTCACAGTAAGCTATATGGCCAAAGCCAGGAAACTTATTTTGAAAAAAGGCCTCACTTTTATTGTAAGCCAAATTCTAAGAAATGTAATGTCGTCTGATTTTGAGGTTGTTTTATTGACAGTAACATAGTGAAAAAAAGGGAAAAAAATAAATTTTGTGAGGACTCGAAAGCATTTATTCAACTGTAAACTTGGTGCATATACAATCTTGGATCTTCATACAACAACAAAAAGACTTAAGAGTCATGCATTTTAATAACAACATGATCAAACAAACAATGATCTCCTCATAATCATTAAGTAGGACAATAATGGCAAAAGAAGACCAAAAAAATTGAAAATAGGTCACAGTTACAACAAAAAATTGAAAAGAGGTCACAGATGTACACAAAAAAAAATTGAAAATAGGTCACAGTTACACTATTAAACACTTTCAAAAGAACTAAATGACATACATGTCTGAGGGACACACAGTCTTTTTGTATGGAGCTTCATATGATAAACTTTGCATAGACTTTGTACAAGTATTTCCTTTTTTTTTTTAAAGTAAATGGCTTGTCAGGGGTCCCCACAGACGAGTGCCTGTGGGGTCCCCCTTTTGAAAATCCTGGTTGACAAAAAAAATATATCCGAACTAACTGACACATATCTGAGAAATGGTAAACATAATACAGGTATACAACTATACAATAAAGTTTAACTTCAAACTTCATATTAATCAATATTTCAACAGGTTGAAATTTTAAAAAGTTAGAATAAACAATCTTCATCACCTTGGACGACCACCTTTAACATATCAAATGTGTTGATATTAAATAAATTGTACTAATATTCTGGTACAAACTAGTTCCATAGTTTACAGTTGAAATTAAGGTTACTGACTCCAACCACCTAGTCACCTAGTCTTCAACTTAAAACATTGTATTTGGACCATGTCCTAATCTTTTAAATTTCTTACATGTCTTATATAGTGGCAAATATTTAAATTTAAAGTGGGTGGATTATCTTTTTGTTTATGATAAGGGTATCAATAATCTTACTAACTTCACTATTTACTTTATGAGAAGGTTCAAAAGATTTTAGGCTACTTTAACTTCTTGGATCTATAGTTTGACACCTTATAAAATTTGGCATGGTCATATATGTATATATATATATATATACAACTCGTCTAAACATCAACATCAACAATGTTAGATCTGTATGTATATATATTGTATTGACAGTCACAATTTTTTTTAATTTTTTTTTTTAAATATTTTAAAATTCATTTTTTGCTAGGGGACACTGTTTAAATATTGATTGATTTTGAAATAAAGATACAATCTTGAAAAGATATCCCAGCCTTTAGATTTAATCTTAATGGTCTGATTATAGGACATGAAAAAGCAACTTTATATAATAGTATTTTATATTATATATACTCTAATTGTATATTGGAAAGTTCTGGAAACAACCCAACTTAAACAGCACTTGACAAAAACTCTTAATGAAATTGTTTGGAATCGGTTAACTTAAGGCACTAAATATACAATGATATTTGTTGGCAATGGATTTTTCAGTAGGTTGACATGGATTACTACACATTTATTGCAATTTAATGGAAAACCCTATGTACTGTCAGTTTCAGGCAAATTTAGTGGGAGATAGACACCTTACAGACTTCATAGATTAAAGTTAATATTTGCTCATAAGACTGCTCTAATATGGGCCTCCTTTTTCAAAATCCTTGATCTTCATTCTGTCCATATCTAATAGATGTAGATATTTATTAAAGTATTAGTATGCAGAAAAATTAGGGGGAAATATACATTGATATAATACGAAGTCTTTTATTGTCAATTATGACACCCAAAATATGACTTTAAAACAGAAAAAGGAGGGAAGTAATAGTGTTAAATGGGAAAATAGAGTATTTACACTATAAATCCAAGTTTTTGTAAATAACTTCAGATTTCTTTTAGGTGTACAAGTGATTTATCAACTTAACAGCTTTTAATATAGACTCCTTCATAGTCTGACATTGATCATATCAATAATCATATCAATGTCAGATCTGTTATGTTGATATGTAATCATTACCAGCCTTCAGACTAAAAAAAAACATCTGTTCAGATGCAATAATGATATAACTTACAACAATAGGAAGGAATGGTTGACTGCAACTGAGGGTCCACATTGGGGAGGAGGGGCATCATAATAGGAAGGAATGGTTGACTGCAACTGAGGGTCCACATTGGGGAGGAGGGGCATAATAATAGGAAGGGAAGGTTGACTGCAACTGAGGGTCCACATTGGGGAGGAGGGGCATAATAATAGGAAGGAATGGTTGACTGCAACTGAGGGTCCACATTGGGGAGGAGGGGCATAATAATAGGAAGGGAAGGTTGACTGCAACTGAGGGTCCACATTGGAGAGGAGGGGCATAATAATAGGAAGGAATGGTTGACTGCAATTGAGGGTCCAAGCCAGGGAGGAAAAAGGGGGGGGGGAGGGTGTCACTGTCACAAAGTATTATAATATGTAGTCAGGATTATTTTGATACATGTACATGTATGAGGGTCTGGATGGGGTTTGCAGACCCAATTAACCAAAAAATTAAATAAATAGAAAATTAGGTGTAAAAAGAAAAGACTAGGAGGGCCAAAATATAAAAAATGGGCAAAAAATATAAAGAATAGTGAAAAAATACAATAAAATTTAAAAATACAAAAATGAAGCATTCCCCATCCAGAACTTCATGTATGATTATGATAAACCAAAAAAATATATCTGCAAGTTCAGCTAAGAAATGTAAGAATAGGAAAATGAAGATAAGAGTATTTAACCAAAACGTTAAGTCATGGGAAAATGAATGTTGATTTCCCCTAACATGTGAAAATTTTTGCATGACCCTGAAAATATGTATAGCTACTAAATGTTGTCTGCTCTATGGTCGGGTTGTTGTCGCTTTGACACATTCCCCATTTCCTTTCTCAATTTTATTGTGCTTAAAAAACACAAAAAGCCATGAATAAGAGAGGAAACGATTTCGGAGATGTTCCTCATTGCTAAGGATAGGATATGATTACCTCTTCCTCATTAGTATCCACTCAACAGTATAAAGACACAAAGACAAGTACTATACTAATACTTAAGGTACACCTACTAAACTGGTCTTTTCCTTCCTATTTGACAATTAACATCTGTCACCATTGAATGCTAAACATCCTGGTTTTGGGACAAGTTTAACAATCCAGTGACAATACTGATTCCCTGTTTAAGTGTTTTATTTTAACATTAATTCTTTCTATATATATATAGTTATGATAGTTTATTATTGTGCTGAGCCTGATCATTTGACTATTTTTTTTTCAAATCTGTAAAGTGTATTAGTGTCTCCATAACAAACTACAACAATCTACAATAGATAAGTTGTAAATGTTGACAAGTTTTATCTGATGCAGAAAATTAATTGTCAGATGTTGTTGCATTTTCTTGGGATTGCTTAAGAAGTCCATAAAGAAAAAGTAAGATAGCTTGTAATTTCCTTGGTCTGGATTAATATTACTGAGAAATGGGAGATTTGATTGATCAGTGGGTAAAAATAGTTATTTGTATCGCCTCTGAGGATTGAAACATTGTTAGAATCTAGTTAACAGGATGTGTGTCACATGAAATATATATTTGTTATACTAACCGCATAAACTTTGTGATATATTTTTTACATGTTCATGACTTTTTTATTTTAATACCTTTCTCAACACAAACCCCTTCAGTTCCACTTAAGGCACTTTGAAAAGGGTCTAAAAGGCTTTTTTTAATAGAAAACTCTACCAAGAAGAAAATCTTTGATGGAGGTAGATTGATTGATTGTTCATCATGTGTTAGTTATATATCTGATGGCATATTTTTATTTTAGAATTATACATGCAGGCATCTGAGAACTGCACAGATTTATAGCATCATTCAATATTTAAGGGTTGTTGTAAATACATGTCCTATACAAGCCCTTTTTTTAATAGAGAAACCATTGTTATATTAGAGAAGTGACAATACCATACAAGGTTCCATAAAACAATCTTGATTGGCTTAGATCTACTAATTATTGAGAGATAATGTATATTCCTACTGTTTAGTAAGTGTTATTAGGCATGAAAGGAAGCATTAAATCAATACCAAAGACAAATTAAACAAAACCATGTCCTTTGAAAATCCAATGATTTCAGATTTCACAAAAGGACTTCTTTGTCATTTCATTTCCTTAAAGGTAACACTTTGATCAATAAACTCCTGCTACTAAAGTAACAGAAATGAAAGAGATATAAGGAAATGGTTCTGAACAAAGTTGTCAATACAGATGTATAGTTGGAGGGATAGTAGATTAATTAGTCTCAAGATAGGATTTTTATTAAAATTTACAAGATATAGCACATGCACTCGTCTCAGAAAAAAATAAAGGTATATAGGAATTTTTTTTGGGGGATGAGTGCCTGTGAGTTATAGTCTTATTTCATATTTTTGAAATTTTTGAAATTTTAATTTTCATTTTTGAATGTGATGATTTCAATCATACCACATCTTATTTTGGTTATATTTGAAAAAAAAAAAAATTATGAACCATTATCATGATAGTACATGTATACTGTATGCTGCATTTATAACCCATATAATATTATCCTAAGTAAGCTAGTAATTTGTCTGGGTTTGTCCAGCAATGAATTGAAAAATTATTAAGTGTGTGAAGGTTTGGGACAGATTAAATTTCAGTCCTGCATATATAGTGTAGCTGTCAATAACTGTTGTTATAAGAGGTATAGAGATGAAGATCAGCAATGCCTTTGTAGTATGCTGAAGAGTGTCTTTGGTATAATGTTAAAGAGTATGTGTCAGAAGAAAGTTTAGAGTCAAGTCAAATGGATGTCATAGCTTTTTGTTGATGGTGATAGAAACATTAGGCCAGTTTAAACCTAGTCCGGTAAGTATGTTTTTGCATGATAAGATATATATAAGTTAATGTTATATTAGAATTTGTTCTCCAAATTAAACAATGACGCATTAAAGGCTTTAAATTGTAAAATGTTAGTTTTGTAGAAACACCTTTAACAAAAATGAAAGCATTTGTGACTTAATGTGTTCATTGTTTAGTCATACGTTTTTTGATTGAGTTAAGTCTGCCAATTGATATTTTATCGTATGTTTTTCTTTGTTGTGATGTTATGCTATTGTTTCAGAAAAAGGGAGAAGGTTTGGATCCATTAAAATGTTTAATCCCGCTGCAAATGTTTGCACCTGTCCTAAGTCAGGAATCTGATGTACAGTAGTTGTCGTATATATGTGTTTCTCGTTTCTCGTTTTGTTTATATAGATTAGACCGTTGGTTTTCCCGTTTGAATGGTTTTACACTAGTAATTTTGGGGCCCTTTATAGCTTGTTGTTCGGTGTGAGCCAAGGCTCCGTGTTGAAGGCCGTACTTTAACCTATAATGGTTTACTTTTTAAATTGTTATTTGTATGGAGAGTTGTCTCATTGGCACTCACACCACATCTTCCTATATCTATATATATAGAGAGATAAATTGAAGGAATTCAGTAATTTGCAACTATTTGAATTATGATAAGTTCTATAAGCATTGGTAAGGCAATTTTCAGTCTTCAACAATGGACAGGTGTCTATAATGATTGTAAAAAACTTGATAATTGGTCTGATATGGAATCAAAATCCATACTTTTCTACATATTATATATATTATATATAAAACATTATACATTGTGATTG
Organism: Mytilus galloprovincialis; assembly: GCA_037788925.1. Taxonomy (NCBI): domain Eukaryota; kingdom Metazoa; phylum Mollusca; class Bivalvia; order Mytilida; family Mytilidae; genus Mytilus; species Mytilus galloprovincialis. The sequence continues at coordinate 8,705,267 of CM075340.1, read as the reverse complement.
GTATTTATTATTTGATAAGAAAAAAAGGACATGTGTGATATACATCAATAATAATATAAATTACATCTCTGGACTTGTATGTGTCAATGAGACAGTAACCAAACAACACAAAAATAAACACCGAAAGACAATTTGATACTCGTTGGAAAATGTTTTAAAAAATGGCTCATCAAAGATTCTAACCTGGCTTATAATTTTGTACGCAAAAGACTCATCTGATTTAGTGATGCTCAAGTCAAAAAGTTAAACTGCCAATTATAAAAGTATGAAGTTGAAGAGCATTGAGGAACCAAAATTTTGAAAGATTTTGCGGAATACAGCTTTGGTAATATATTCCTGAGCTAGAAACCCTTTAATATCATAAACAATTCAAATTATTTTTATATTGACTATATTGGTTAATTTATTCATTTCAGGGGGAAATCCACTGGAAAGGCAGCTGTTAAACAGCACCCGGAAACCCAAACATATAAAAAAAAAGGGGAATTCCCAAATTGATTTCGGCACAAAAATAAATTGGAAAACACCTGCATTGGACCAAAATGTTATGACATTAATTACTGGTAGATAAATACGTCTTTTACTGTTTATTTATTTATTTACTTGTACAGCTGAAAGTTTGAAATTAATTTTTCAATCTTTATCATCTGCGAATGTTGATTTTGGAATTTCTTTATCAATATTTACACATTGGAAAATAATTTGTTACTTTATTTAAGAAAGTTAAATTAACCAATTTAAATTACAAAACAAACTTTAAACATGGATTATCTGGCAACTGAATATTCTAAAATTGACTTCATGCTGTTTTGATTTGAATTTTACTATTGAGATTTGATTTGTTTTTTTGTTTTACAGGTGTTTATGGAATGTTTTGTGGGAAATGTCAAGAGCAAATTCTAAAGTTATAAGCTAAAAAGACAGCTTAGACTTAAAGACAGAAATTTAAAGGTAATCCTTTTATCCTTATTTATTCTTATGAAGAATGGTTATTCTAATGCAACAACATTTGTAACATTCATTTTGATTGGATAACGTCATTTATTTACATGACATCAATTGTTAATTAATTGATGCCATGTAAATAAATTGATGCTATTGGACGTACGCACAAGCGCAGACGGCATATGGCAAATTTTAAATACATTTTTTAACGTTTTCTGTCAGTTTCATTAGAAGGAGATAACACTATTGTATTTTAAGCTCCGACGGCATCCATTGGGGATTTGATGGTCGCAAATACCCGTTTACTGTAATCTGATGTCATAACTTTTCCAAACCAATCTAATTTTTTTAGTTTTGCAGTGAATCTCTGTAACCACTACACTCATACTGACTTTTGATTGATCGATCAGTTGCAATCATGAATTTAAATTTCTTGCAGGTCAGATATAAATTTTACAAGCCTATAGCCTAGAGGACCTGTGGACTAAGCTTGAAGACATGCTTTATATGATATTTCCTATACTGATTTTATTTGTATGTTGATTTAAGTTTGTTTTTTAAGTCCATTGATCCAGACATAAGACTAATATAAAGCTTTACTTAAAGTCTGTAAATACAAGACAATTATACAAATATAAGGTCAGACATAGTCAGAGCCAGGGGTTGCAATCCCCCTATTCTTTGTTAATTTTATATATTTTTTTGTTCATTTCTAAATCATTTGAACGTTTCATGGTGCTCACCCCTTTCCAAATGGCTGGATCTATGTCTGACGTGGGTTGAATCTAAAGAAGCAATCTTTACTTGGCTTATGAACCTTGTTACTTGTAGTCTTTTGCCTAATGTGTGTCTTTGTCATGTAGAGAATATGATGTTGATGGCAGGTCTTTATTTGTCTCTTTTGTTGAATTTTTCACGCCTTTCAATTATTCTCATGGCAATTTTCTACATGGTATATATTGCATTGATATCTGTCATTTGTTTAAAACTTCTAGATGTCTTTATGGTTATTAAACAGTGTTGCTGAGTTCAGGGGCGGATCCAGCCATTTCAAAAAGGTGGGGTTCCTAACCCAGAGTAAAGGGGGGTTTCAACTAGATGCTCCCATTCGAATGCATTGATCGTCCCCAAAAAAAGGGGAGTTCCAACCCCCTCCCCCTCCTCATCCGCAAATGGCTGTGTTGATGTTTCATTGAGCTTTACCCCCACATCTTTTATTATCTTTACTATTTCTTAATTCTCTGATGGTAAGATGTTTTAAATAAAGATTAACCTGTTAACTGTAATAGGAACCTAAAAAAATATCCATTGTTGGCAGACCACTTAGATGAGTGTCCCTGACAGTAGATAATTGAAAATGGAAGTGTTGCAAACAAACTAAACTATAGTTGCCTATAATTGCTTACTTTCACTTCATTTAAACTTTGGTGATAGTTGTCTTATTGGCAATCATACCACATCTCCTTACTTTTAGTTTTATAAAGAATAAATAAAAACTTCATCATGTACATGATAACAAATTATAAGATATATTTTTGATTGAATTCAAACAATAACGGTATAAATTTTTTATAACAGATATGACGTCACAAAATGCATTTGAAAATAGTTTTTCACTCAAGAATCATTGTGAGAACTTCAATTTCTCTGTCATTTTGGTCTCTTGTGGAGAGTTGTCTCATTGGCAATCATACCACATCTTTTTTTTTTAAATTAGAAGGCTTAAAATCAGTCATATAAGAAGAAAACAGATTTTTTCATGTCGCTGATTTAATAAAATCCTTGCATTTGATCAGTTCAGTCAACTTAGTGTCATTTCACCGTATGTACGTAGTAAATGTCCATTATAAACACATTATCACATTCTATTATTATATATTGCCGATTATTGATTAATGATTTAATAGACTGGTAATATTCAGTGTAAACCCGTCATACTTGGGATTATTATTATTTTAATATCATTGTGGCTCATGATGTGATATATAATTTCTTTTGTTACTCAATAAAAATTGTGTTTAATCCTTGTACTTTAATATACCTACCTGTCAGAAAAGAATTTGAATTATCCTGACTTACTAATAAGTTGATTTTTTGTCATTTTAAAAATACAAATTTACAAATAGTGAAAGGAATTTGTTAGTTCGATATTAATAGTGCTTATACAGGGATTTGATTTTATGTAACAAACCTTTCTAATATTGTCGGTTTATCAATTTTTAGATTTAGAATTAGTTGACCTTAACTACCGATATGGCTATTATTTTTAAGGTCCTTTTTGGTCATGAATCTCTTTAAGGGACGACATCAAAAGATCGATGTAGGATAAAAAACTTAAATCAAATAGTTTGGGGGGGGGGGGGGGGGGGGTCATCATTGCTGCCTGTTTTGTTAATCTAAAATCGATTTTATATATCCCTATTGTTCAATCAATTTTTCCCAAATTAAGTTAAGAGGAGGGGTGTGGGGTCAGTGAAAAAACTATGTGAATTAAGTTTTTTATCCTTCATTGAACTTTTGATGTCGTCCCTAACTGTGTAACATTTTTATACATCTTCGGATTTCAAATATTCATTTTTGTTTACCCTATTTTTTTGCATATATATAGTAAAATGAAATCTATAGTAGAAAGGAACTCTAAGCAACAAAATGATCAGAAAAAAGATTCACATAGATATTGAGTTTTGAATCAATTCATTTAAAAATAAAAGTCACCCCTCATAAAAGATCTATTGTCAGTGCCATGCAAAAAGCAAATTTCAGGGGCAACAATCTACTGTGCCCCTGCTTGTTTTCATTGTAGAGTCTACACTGTTTCTTATATGCTGAATGTAAAATAGGGTACCAGTAAAGATCATAATTATGCTAGTTTAAGTTGACACACTATAGTCTCGATGCAAATTGCAGACTTCCCAATAAGTATTCCATGAAAATTGAAATTGTAACACTACTGATGTTTTTTGATCCATTGAATATTTTTCATTTTTAAAAGATGATTAAATTGAACATTCATGTCATACCAAAACATTAAGCCTTTCACAGATATGCTTTATTACTTCAAATTTTTCTTGTTAAAAAGTTTGGTATGGTCATCTTAACTTCTCATGTTAATGATAAATTTTACCATCTTTGACATCTGACCGAAAGCATAAATGATAAAACATCTTTATTCACACTTTAATTGCTCTCCTAAACTTTTATATCGTTGATAACATTCAAAGGTATGCACCTTTTACAAAACTACAGAGTGTAGAAATTTTAATCCATTTTTTTTGTAAATTTGATTTTTTTAACATTTTCAGATCATTTAATGAAATAGTCTCCTCAGATCTGGAGTATAAAGCAATATGCAGTGTTTGTGGTGTAAATGTATCTCCTAGGGAGAAAAGTTAAAAGGACAAGATAAGTGCAGGTATTTATAAAGTACATTTTTACCTACTCGGACACTCACAAATGTCAATATTCACATGACAGTCAGGTGAGAAAAAACAAAAAGGTGTGAGAATCATGTGAGAAAAAAAATACTGTTCTATAAATAAACATACACATATATCATGATGATAAAGGATTTATGGCTAACTTTCATCTTAAACTGACATATAAGTAGCACAATACTGTGTCTGATATGTTTTCTTTGATCAACAGTCTTTGTCTATAGGTTAAATTATTCAAAACAACATTTTAAATTTTTTTTTTTCATCTTTAAGTCATTTTAAAGCCAATACATATTAGTCTTTTTGGATGGTTTATCATAATTCATAGTTATCAATTGTCATGGACTTCATTGGAAGCAAAGAACTTTCGGAATATTTTTCTCAAATCAGTGTCTTTATAAGTTAATTTATCCATAACTTCACAATGTTATTTTTAAATCTTTGACTCCTTTAAAGCTGAAATATGAGACTTTCAAGATACTGTGTTTTCATTGGAAGCACAGCACTGTCTGAATATTTTTCTCAAATCAGTGTCTTTCAAGATACTGTGTTTTCATCATCATTTTCATTGCTTACCAATTTTCAAAGATTTCATTGTTATAGGTTTACTAGGAATTTAAATCTTCAGTAAAGTACAAACTTTCCATACATGAATAAGTTTAAAGGCAGACTTTGGAAAAACAACTAGTAAATTTATAAAAAAAAATCCATGAAAATACAGTTTTTCATCAATCCACAAAATAATGATTATAATCAACCGAAATAATGATCCCATATTAAACATAGATAACAGACATTTTTTTTCGAAATTGATCAAAGTCTTATACATGTACATGTATACGTGCTCTTGCATAATGTTGATTTCTATCGACGCAGCCCATATTAAGAATAAAGAATGATAGGCAAAAGGTTAAAAGATTAAAGGACACAGAAATGAAGGACCCCCCCCCTCCTTTTTCAACCAGGCCCCTGGATATTTATTGATATACAATCTGAAAAAAACAGATTGCTACTAAATAACACAAATAAACAATAAATGATACAAATATGTAACATAAATTTAGAAAAATTATGAAATTATCTAGAAAAAAATCTGTTCTTGTTTTTCATTTTCTTTTCTTAAATGCTTGACTAACATGCTTCCGTTCACTATGCAACAAATCATTAGTATGTACATGTACTGTATAACTAAATCTTATCAGTCAAACCAACTGTTTTATAAAAGGTGTACACTTTTAAACATTATTAATGAGATCAAAATTAAAGAGTTCAATTGAAGTGTGATAAAAGTTATATATTGTTATGTTATCTGTCAGATCTCTGTGACTGTTTAACAGATTTCTCACTGTAATCGTTGACCTTGAATTAAAGGTTATCAAACTACTTTGTATTTAATGATCCTTTCTCTTTGTTTGAGTTAGTCTTTTTCCACTTCTGTAAGCTTAGGTATTCAAGAGTTCAGGTATTTTGGGATTAGGTGACAGTTGAATAGGTTTTCTTTTATTTGATGTTTACTTAGTATACTGATGTATATATATATATATATAGGTATCATGTTCTGGTAACGGCATTAGAGCATGTTTAACACAGACGTAAATTTTCCGCAGATACTTTTTTTCACGTTTATTTAAAAACAGATGATTAGAATCAGAGACTGATTCAGGGCATGTTGTCCGATTATTTAAATTAATCAATTTGAATTTTACCAAAGATTCCCAACATTCATTGCATTAGTGGGATTACATTATTTTTTCTATTAAATAACAAGAATTCTAAGCCCTTACTTGTAAACTTTGTGAGTTGGTTTACAATATTAGCTAAGTATGGTTGAAGGTGCAAATAGCTTGACTAATCATACTATGGATTTATTTATGTTTGTGTGTTCAGATTAACAACTTTATATGGATAGAATACAAACAAGTACAAAAGTACTTTTGTGGATTCTTAATTTCAAGTTTTATACAATTTCTGCAAACAATTGAAAATTGTTTTAACTAAATGTTTTGATTCTATGTGGCATGGCAAATTTTTGTGCAAAATCTCATTTTCCTATTTTGGTAAATCTAAATGTACTAGAACACACCTGCGAAATCGCGGGCATTCAAAGCGTAGTTTAAAGTATGTAAAGTGTTGTTGGAAGAATTTTGTAAAATATTGAATGACTGGAGAATTTCAGCAAATGTATCATAAGTCATAGGTTATTGGGGACATGAACATATTTTTTTTTATCCCTCCTCTTTCATTTCAAACATTCCCAATTTTTGGTTTTCTATCAATTTCAATATGAACATACATTTAGTATGTTATGAACATTTAAGTAAGGAACCTGTAATTCAGTGGTTGTCGTTTTCTTATGTCGGTTACATATTTGTTTTTAGTTCATTTTTTGTACATAGATATGGCCACTAGTTGTCTCGTTTGAATTGTTTTACATCGTCATTTCGGAGCCTTTTAAAGCCGAGTATGCGGTATGGGCTTTGCTCATTGTTGAAGGCCGTACGGTGACCTATAGTTGTTAATTTCTGTGTCATTTTGGTCTCTTGTGGAGAGTTGTCTCAACATGGCAATCATACCACAACTTTTTTTGCTGTTGTAATAAATGACTTTTGTAAAAGATTTAATGACTGGAGAATTTCAGAAATCTGGTTGATCATATAGGGAATCACTAAAGCATGACTGGAGCGGGCCGGGCCCCCTCTTAGTCAGTCAGTGGGCCCCCTCTTATGAACATTTTTTGATTCGCCACTGGGGATTAACATTGGATGCAAAATGAAAGGCTAGAGGTCACTAATTTATAGTAGGGCAATACTCTTCTGATTTAATCAAACAATTTTTCATTAAGGAAAAGAAAATATCAGTTGTATATCTGTTGTAGAGGGACAAATTAGAGTCAATTCCCAACTTCCTATTTTTGCCCAAATTTTGCAATTTTTTTTTATAACAATTTCAGACCATTTATATTATACCAATTTACAATTGATAAAAAACATAAAGGTTTTAAACTTACATTCAGATAAATAGATTTGTTAATAATTTGCTACATTTAAATTTGAATGATACTTGTCAATACTGATCGACCCAATATTTTCAATACAAATACATGGACTCTTTTTTTTCGTTTTTCTGTAGGTTAATTTGTCTTTATGGTTACATAATAAGGATCAAATGTATTGTCTTTAAATTGATCGTTTTTTCATGTAACAATGAAGATTTGCATTACCTCTTGCCTTAGAAGGGCCAAGTTTTACAATCAAAGCTCAATGCAGACTGACTGTATATTTTATAAAAGGAGACACACTGAAGTGCAAGAAATTGTAAGAATATTGGTAATTCATATGATATAATACCATTATGATATTATCAGATTATTACATGGCATTTTTCATATTGCATATATTATCAGCCCTAGGTTCAATATCAGCCCAAGAGCCGCATGGCTCGAGGGCTGATAATACATGCGATATGAAAAATGACATGTTATGATCTTTTTATCATGTGCTTCACCAGTAGAGAAAAATAACAGATTCATATATTGATCCTTCTACGTGGTTCCCGAAAAGAAGTTGAAAGAGTAAAAAGTTCACGGACGTCGGACCCAAAATTTGATACATTCAATATGAAATCTTTCCATCATATGCCTCAACAGAGAAAAAAAAAACAGATTTTAATATAAACGAATCGACAAAAAAATAATTCAACAATATACATAATGAACATTGTTTGGAAAAGTCAACTTTTTTAATGTAACTTTCTAAATTATGTTTCAGAAAAACTTAAAAAATGCATTTATTTAATATTTTTTTTTTTAAATTAAATTTAATTATTTTACACAATATACTTTCCAGTATTCAAATAATTGTTTTGTACACTACTTTGTAATGTTTTTCACTGAAAACGTAGCATTGAGGTGTATTTTCCGGAATTTGCCGAGTATCACCGGAATGCCATGTGATAACGTTACCGAAAGGCATGTGATAACAATCGAAGCATGTGATAAACTTTTCATATCAGCCCGCTAAGCACAAATTCGAAAAATCTGGAAAATATTTTAATTTAATGCTATTATCATACGGTAAAAATCATATGTTATTTAGTCTAAGTATATGATAAAAAGCTGTATGAGTTCAGGATGTGTGTAGGATCTTTTCATATTAGAAAATATTTATTTTTTGCTTGAAGAAGGAAGTAAAATATAATTTATCTACAAATTATATAAATAATTTATCACAATAGGATGCTGTGTGGCTTATGCCTAAAAAGGCAGCTGGTAGTTATTAATATGAATGATAATTATATAAGTGCAAATAATATACATAATTATAGCTCATAATTTTGTCTAGATTAAAAAAAAGTGACGTAAAATATGACACACATTTTCCTGTATCAATATGAAGATAAGGAGTTATCCCATTTAACTTCAAAGAAGGGTTATGTTGGTTTTTTTTTATAAAAATATATTCTCATCCCTAATTTATGAAAAACAAATGTTGTGGTCAGGTCAAGCAGATGCCCCAAAAAAGATTCTGAATCCAGATTTTCTGTTAAATTTTGAAAAAAATAATTTGATTGTTAGAGTCTAAAAGTTGAAAAGAAAGTTTGTGAAAAAATCCTGACTCAGACAAAAACCATACCCCCCCCCCCCCCAATTAAAGTTGAATTATAGTTGCCTAATGAGATGTGGACTTAACAAGGACATTTAGAAATTATAGGTCACCATTTGGCTTTCAACAACATGCAAAACCAATTTAGTATTCACAGCAGATTGTGCTGTTTAAAAAAAATATTCAATATGATGTTTTTTTCCACTTGTTAATGATGACATTTAAGTGTTGGTAAAAAAAATGTAAGGCTTGATAAGATAAAAATCAGACATATGGAAACTGTGTTAATGGGGTTCTAGAGGGATCCACTTTAAAAATGGGGAGGAAGTGGTTAAGAATAATTGTTGTTAATTTTTAACTCAAATTTAAAAAGGAATGCTGATAAAAGGGTAACCCGAATAATTCAGTCATTATATTCCCCTTACTACATTAACACCTGAATGCATAGACAATGAAAAATCTTCAATCAACCATTCGGAATTATCTTGGGATTTACCTATCTGGCCCAAGAACACAATTAATGACCCCGCTTTTCGTTGTCCACGAATATAGTTCCTTTTAATTAGAGTGTATTTTTCCTTAATTTGGTGAAATAAATTTTTGGATGTTGTATTTTAACTGATTTTGATTTGGAATGAGTGATTAGGCCAAGTGCAAAAAGGTAATATTTACAGTTTTCGGAACATCTCTTGACTTGTCAATAGGGGTATGAATGTGTATTGGCTAAATTTGTAAAATGTGTGACTGCAATCTTTTCTGAATTTTGGATATATTTTTGGACTAGTACTATACATTACACACACAAAAAATTTGACAAAAAGATTCGGTGCAATTTTTTTAATGAGACAAAAAGTTATAAAGAACTGATAGAGGAATTAATTGTGGTCTGTGACCATCTCAATAAAATTGAGCTTATTGCTGATTGGTCAAACTCTTCTACAGGGCACCAATCAAAATCCAGGATTCGTGAAGAGTTTTTATCGTGTAAGGAATTCAGGCCCTAACAAGTAGGAGAGATCGATTACGGGTAGGGACTGAAATATTCGGGTTAATAAAAGGGGAGATTTTATCCCCTTTACAGACCCACCAATGATAATGGTAGTAAAAAACATAAGAACAGTTTAAGTTATTAAATACAGTGATAAGAATAAGAATAGAAACTTTCAGTTGTGTCATTGACATTGGCAATCATACCACATCTTCCTTATTTTTTTTTAGCATGACATGTATACTCATAAAACAATACACTTTGATTTTTAACAGAACTTTTTTTATAATATTTTTTTTTACATTGAAATGAAATATTTAAAGTTCATATAAATGTAGCATGTATGATATGTGTCTACTAATCCTCATGTAGACCCCGAAACAAAATTTATGATATTGATAATTATAACATACATGAGAACCAGCAAGTAAGCATAATAAAACAAACTGACATCAATTAGTTAGTCACAGTGTTGTAGTATTTTCATCACTGATGTAACAGTGTTTTTCATTTCTTCTCATAACCCTTAAATCTTGTGCAATGTTCTTGGTATAAAAGGCATTTAAACATGTTTTTGTGTTTGTTATATAAATAGTTCTGGTTAGGAAAACCATTTTACTTACAATAAGTCTTAAGGTGTTATTCTGTAAAATTGCAAAATCTTTAAAAATTAAAAAAATTGATTTAATTTTCTGTTTTTGATAGTTTTTTCACCAGATCTGCAGATCCCTAAATATAAATGTATTAAAACAAAATTCTTGATAAATTGATATATATTTTATTAACTTACACATTTAAAATTGAATTTATTAGCATTAAAAGAAAAACATCCTGAATGTATTCCCTGTTTTATTTCTATTCTCATGTCTTACAAGGATTTACAGGTCTCAGAATGCATTCAAACAATATGTTCAATATTGTGGTTTATTTCTGTTAACTTACAAATTTTAAATTCAAAATGTATTTATTTTTAGAAAAATAACCGAGGCTACAGCAATATTCAGGCCTCAGAATGCATAAATGCTTAGCATAATTCAGGCCTCGGAGTGCATATATGTTTAAAAGAATTGCTAAAAACATTTGTATTTTTATTTACTACCACATTTCATACATTTCATTTTTAATCTAGTTATTAGATAAAAATAGTTCCCCTTTTTTTAACACCAGATTTCCAAGTATCAGAAATCATATTCAAACAATATAAGTAGTAAACTTGTTGCATATTTTTATTTAACTAACACATTTCATTTTTCTATTTTTAATCCAGTTAAAACATTATTTGATTAAAATAGTTTCCCTTTTTTACACTAAATTTCCAGGTATAAGATAGTGTACTCAAACAATATGCATGTAAAAATTGTGATATATTTTTATTTAACTAACACATTTCATACTTCTATTTTTAATCTAGTTAAACATTATTGGATGAAGATAGTTATCCTTGACTTAACTTGTTTTTGAAGTGGCCTCTTGACCTTGGACAACACAGCTCCTTGTTTATAAATCATATTCTCAGGTAATTGTTTATTCAGTTATGCTGATCTAATACAAGATGTATAGGGGAAATATTACATTTCGACAAACATAAATTTAGTTATATAACATGATCATTCATAATTAAAAAAACAAACAAAAGCCATTACAACCAGTATTTAAAATTTGTTCTGTCATTTGAGAGTATGTATCATCAATGTTTGAAATAAAAACAACTGTTCAGTCATAACATTACTTAATAACAAGTTTTTTTTTTGTTTCTGTGTATTTTTGTCCCTTTTTATGAATCAAAAAATTATAGTGATTTTTTATAAATTTGAAACATCAGTATAAGAATAAGAAGAAGTGGTATGAAACCAATTAACTTAAAAGGTAACAACTGTAGGTCCTTCAACAATGTTTAAAAACAATATGTTATGGCAAGCCATTTAAGACCTGAAATGTCAAATGTTAATAAAACTATTCAAATAAGAAAACTACCTGCTTGATTTAAGTCAATGTTTAGAGTGATACATGTAAAAAGTCTATGCATATATCATATACATGTACATGTATGAAGCTACATTATTGTTGGAAGAAGAGGGGGAGGGGGCTGGATTGGTCATGTTTTTCTGATTTATTGAAGAAAATATTTTTTTCTCTAGGAGAATGAGCTAAGAGCTTTTTTTCTATTGAAAATTATAAGTATGACAATACATTGTTTTTAAAAATTAGAAGATGCATGTACCTATATAATTTTTTGTCTAGATAAAAAAAAAAACATGCGCCGCCAAAAAATTACAAAGTTGGTGACATAGCTTGGACACACAATAAGACAATTTTACTTTTTTTGTAGGTAATTAAGAATTGTTTGATGGTGAAGCTAGAATATGAAGGCATACATGGGATAGGTTTTTCTGGTTGGTAAGTTTTCCTGTAATAGAAAGACAAATAAGAAGTCTTCACACAGTTAGATGTGAACTGTACAATGAAAGTCTATTGACTTTGTTAGTGGCAAAGACTTTTGTCTCCAATTATTTTCAAACCACAATTTAAAATTGTAATCATTTTTTTTTAATGATATTTTTTGCTTTTAAATCATTTTGTTTTGGAAGTAAAGTGAAAAATAGCTGTTTCCATTGAAAACTAGAAATAATGAAGTTAAAAAAAAAATATTGCTATTTAAATAAAAGTTTGTATTCCTATAAAATAGTTTTTTACCTGAAAATAAAAAATGCTCTCCTACAAAAGATGAAAAGTTGATATATCAGGTGTCTTAAGAACACAATAAGTTAAATGTTATATTTCTGTTTTAAAGCTGATTCAATACTGCTAGCATGTATATAAATTTCCAATTTGTTTTAATGAAACAAAGTTGAGTAGTTGACAACTTATTTTCTATGTCATTTGGTATCATAGTGGATAGTTGTCTCATTGGCAATCATACCACATCTCCTGGTTTTAAATTGGACTAATCATTTGAATCTGTCCTTCAATTTAAATTGTAAAATATAAGACTTTTTTTCCCCAGAGGGTATCATCAGATCAGTAGTCGTGTAGTGTTTTGGTGCTAAACGTGATTTACAACATATTTATCTAAAATTGCTGGTTGATAAATTTTTACATTTTCAAGAAAATTAAAGTTCCAACTTCTTGAAGCAAAGTTGACCTTGGATGAATTTTGATATGCTTTTAGGTCCCACATGGTCGTATAGCTCTTAATGTTTTCTACATCTCTGGCTTTCAGATATTCAGCATTGAGTATTCCTTATGAAGATAAATCAAGAAAAGCATTTCAACTGACAAAATTTAAAAAGTGTTTTTCTCATTTGTAGATATTTTAGAATTGCTTAATGGTGGATAAAGTGAAGATCTCTAGGGGGTAAGTGAACCTACAATAGAAAGATGTATAAAACAAGTCTTCACACAGCAAGATGTGAACTCTGTAGCGATGAAAGTTCTCTCGACTCTGGTGAAGGATAAATTTCTATGATTGGAATATCCCAAGGACAAACGATACCTAAATAACAATGCTTTCTCATTATAATTGAAACTGTGATGATATTATTGAAAAGACATAACGTTATTGTGATGGATTTATCACAAATTGTCCACAAGGTCATAAGGTTTGTTGATGTTATCGTCAATATCAGGCTGAAATTGATGACAAAAACAAAGAGGCAATACCAATAATCTAACCGTCCATAAAATACTCAAAGCAGCTTCTATTATTTCTATCCTTTAACGAAAAACCATGAAAAACTGACAGAATTAATGGACAACTCTGTCTGATGCAGATCCCATGGGACGACATCAGCGAGTATTAAACATGATATCCCGTCTATTTATGGTCCTGTATTAGTTTTTTCCATTTTTACGACCTACTTAAAGCGGAAATTGAGTAGCGTTGTAATGACTGATATCAATCTAAAAAAGGAAATAAAAAATGTACTTTGAAAAAAGAATTACCCTGCATAATACTAATTTATATTTTTCATGTAAATGTTAAATGCATCTGTCAAATTCAAAAGTATGAGGGATGTAAACTGAGGGCTTATTAAGTGTCTGCTCTGAATATAAAATGCATTAAATATAAAAGTAAAAGTCTGCATCAGGAAAAAATCATAGCTTTATATGCCTATTTGAATCAATTTTGTTCTATTAACCCCTCACTCAACATTTTGTCAGAGTTCGCGAAAAGTGGTGGTCCTCAGGATTTGACAACCAAAATTTTGCATAGGATTGACACAATTTTAGTATTTTTCAATAGAATTAATAGTGAGGACCAGCAGATTTTCTCCAAGGACCACCAGGGGAAAAAAGATTTTGTGAACTCTGTTTTGTGTCTATTCCAAGTTTGACTACCTTGACTATGTGTTCTTCATGTTGTTAATGTCTGTTTCCTCAGAGGAATTCAGTGTTTGATAGTTGGTTTGGTATCTCCAGTATGTTTTTGTAACTCCTGTTATCTTTTTGTATCATTCTGATATTATTCTAGTTTATGCTGTGAGGTCTGACCTGTTTAGAAGACATTGCAGTAAAGTTTATTGATGTTTCCAGGAAATACAAATTTTCAGTGGATACTTTTCAGAAGCATCAACCCTACAAGAAAAGGATTGATAACAAGTATGGTTCGAATTCATTGCTAACTTTATTCCTGTGGTTTTTCTGTAGCTTTTCAATGTTTGTATATAAGAATTTGGGTTTTACAAATATTTTGAAGTCAATGATATTACTAAAAGAGATTTCTGTAGTCCAGATCATTCGAGATGTAGTAAAATATGTACTGATTAATGCAGTTGAAAAATTTCCTCTGTTCTCAGAATGAGACTTAAATGATATTTAATGGTTTTGCCAGATGGGCTTTTTAAAAACTGTTTTTCGTAATAGCCCAGTATATATTTTTCTAAGAAAAGGCCTTCATGGGGAAGTTGAAGAAATACTCATTGCTAGTAACCTGTAACCTTAAACCACTGAAATTGTGAGTTTGGACCCAGCTTGTGGCAAGGTGTGTTAGACTCTAATTTTAGTCAACTAAGATTGCCAGTTAAAGTGGATAGTAGTCTCTGGCAGTCTGGGTACACTGGCTTCCTCCATTAATCATAGCTGGCCACTATCATTGGCGGATCAAGAATTTTTCATAAGGGGGGCACACTGACTGACCTAAGGGATGGCCAGCTCCAGTCATGCTTCAGTGATTTCCTATATAATTAACCAAATTTTTCCATTAAAAGGGGAAGGGGGACCTGGATCAGCCTATGACTGATATTTCCCCAAGTGTGCCTACATTGGTGTGAAACATTAACAAATAATAAATCTATACAAATAAAATGGTAACAGGGGAGCTAATCTAGATGAAGAATTAAATAAAACTACTCCATTTAGGGTTACTGGCAATTACAACTACAAGTCTAGACAATTGTCCTTGCTCAGCCGTCAGGTCCTTTTTTGGTGCATCATCGTATATTAATATATATATGTGATATATAAAGTACTTATAAATAGTATAATATAACACAGTTTTTGATGTATAAATAGAGTTACAAGGTTGTGGTTTTCTCAGGATATCCCAGATATTATTTTTACCCAAGAATAAAACAGGCTGCCAGGAAGACTGGGGTTAAACTTGACATATTTTATAATTATAACACGGGATGAAGGATACACATGGATGAGATAGCAAGACAACAAATAATAAGCCAGATAATGATTTTGTTTTTTTACTAAAATACTGAACTTTTCAATAAATTCTGAAAGGTACAGTCCATAAAAACATTCAAAACTAAATTTTTAACTACATGTATATCTCAAAATAGACTGCATTTCCCTAAGAAAACAATAAGTTTAACCTAGCTATAGAGTCAGGTTATTAAACATTGCCCAGCACTCATGATACAAAATTATTGCTCAAAACACAGTATTTTGATTGGTTTATTCTGAGTACAAAAATTCAAAAAATTTCCTGGTTTTATATATTGCTTACCGTGACCTGTTCCTTGTTTGACAGTTGTAGAAAGTGTTGTTATCTTGAAAAATAATTGAGAAATGTGACTTTAATTGGGATCCAGCGACAAAATTGAGTAAACATTCATCATAGATATAACACAATACTAAATTAAATTGTCCAAAAATATATAAAGGTCAGCAAAGGTTCAATAACAATAGACCAATTTGGTATTAGTTCTTTGTGGTGTTATTGTGTTACTGTCTTGTTTATAGGTATTATAACAAGTGGGAAAATGATATCCCATGATATCAATTCAAGTTATTCAATTTCTATATACTGGTAATAATAAACAAGCCTTTTGAAAGATTTTTTTTTTATAATAGAACAAGATAGCAGCCATTCATCAGGAGGCAGAAGTCATTCCCAACATTACTGGACATTGGGCAAAGTCAAGTGAAAATTCATTTGGTCAGTTAAGTGATATATGCATTACTGGACAAAATGGCTTTAAATGACCAGTATTTTAATTTTTTTTTATCTATTCATGGAAAACAATTTTCATGGATTTCGTGGGTTCAAGGTAAACAACAAATTTTAAGGTTAAATGTTCCATATGCTTCTATGCAGACAACAAAAAATACAATTCACAAAAATGGTATCAATGAAAATAAATGAGCCTTCATTATGTGTGAACATCGTTTTAGATACTGTTTGTAAACTGTGTTTTGGTAAGACTGATTTGATCAACAAAAAGATTATTTGAATGATTGGTATAAAATTACATTTGGCCACCTATGGCTTGCAGGCTGTGTTTTCCCTATCAAGCAAAATGGGCATACTGTAAAACATGGTATGGTACGATGGTATGGTATGTGTTATGGTATGATGGTATGGTACGAATACCATCATACCATGGTATGCATGA
Source organism: Mytilus galloprovincialis (assembly GCA_037788925.1). Classification (NCBI taxonomy): domain Eukaryota; kingdom Metazoa; phylum Mollusca; class Bivalvia; order Mytilida; family Mytilidae; genus Mytilus; species Mytilus galloprovincialis. Next base: position 8,688,454 of record CM075340.1, on the reverse strand, counting down.
ATGGTACCATGGTATGGTATGATGGTATGGTACAAATTACTATACCATGGTACAAATTATTATACCATTGTATGAAGCATGGTATGGTTTTTCAAAAGAGGAAATTTGGAAGTTAATAAACCTATTCTTAAACAGAATTTTATTAAATATCTGTTTTCTTTTCTTTCTTTTTTGACCTATTCCAAAACAAACTTTTTTTTAATGAGAAACAGGAACAAGAATTTTTGTTGAAAAACAATGTAAACAAAATATTCATTGGTTCAATTTTGAAATCTATGATCATTTCAAAAAACATTATCAATGCTAATGAGCATATATGTTACAGTGAATTTGTATAATCAGGGATTATGTAGAATCCCTGATTTTTTAGGGATTATGTAGAATCACTAAAAACATTAGTGATTATATAGATTCCCTGAAAATGACAGTGATTTTATATAATCACTGATAATTTTAATTATTATTCTACACATTCCCTAATATGATTTCAGGGATTATCAATAATTAAAAGCTTCAAAGATGATATTTCAAACCAATTACACTAGTGGTTCCAGCAAGGATTTGTATAGTCGTACTATACAAATCCTTGGTTCCAGGAAAGAGAGATCCCAAAAAACTATTAATAGTCAATATTCACGAAAAGGCTGAAGAAGGATATCGCCTTGCTATATAGCATGGAATCCTGCTCGGATCTTTATACAAGAAATCAGTTTGAGGTTGCTGATTTCCCTTCATTGGTACAATTTGTACCTTCAGATGTTTGTGCTGAAAACTCTATTTCTCTGAGACGTGTCGTAAAATTTGATTTGATGTTGAGGACAAGGTTTATTTTTTTAAATTTGATATCGTGGTAAAAACAGATGTGAATTTGATAGATATGCCTGTAGAAAATCAGGGCAAATGTGTAATAGTCGATGCCATTCAAATTTAGTTTGTAAATAAAATGTTTAATATTAAAATATTATACATAACATTAACATTTATCAAAACGACTGTACGCATAAAAATAGTTTTAATGACAATTTTATTTTATTTCATATCCTCCACCTAAAAACAATTGCTAAAACAATACGATAAAAAGAATAATCATTATGCAATTTAATATTTTCATACTGACTTCATCAACCCGCCCGTGTGGACTCGCTTGATATTATTAATACTAATACAGTCAATATCAAAAAGGGCTTGCTTGATATTATTACTGATAAAGTCAGCATTAAAAACAAAACATCAATTATTCTATATATATTGTGCTTATCATTTAATTATATTGTGCTTATCATTTAATTATTTTGTGTATAACATTTCAATATTTTTGTGTCTTTCATATTAATAAATTATGACTAACGTTTTACAATATTAAGGTTATTATTATGATATATTAAGATTAACTTTTAAGATATTTCAATATGTTATATATTTTAGTATCATTTCAGTTATTCTGTATAATCCCTGACGTTTTTTCTAGTGATTATACATAATCCCTGAAAGTTTTAGTGATTATATATAATCCCTAAACTAACCAGTGATTATACATAATCCCTGAAAACTTTAGTGATTATGTATAATACCTAAACTAACCAGTGATTATACATAATCCCTGAAAATGATAGTAGGAGTGGGGCATCCGTGTATTATGGACACATTCTTGTTACATATAAATGAGGAAAACAATATACACTCTACAACATGTGGTATCTATCAACTAACATAGTATTTGTTAGTGACAGTTTAATTTGAAAGTATGGTGTTTTCTAATCCACACAGGAGATGCATTCACCTTTTATTCACATTTTTAGTGGAATTTCTTGGCCATAGATGTAGACAGAATATGCAACTGTTTAAAGTGTCATATTTCAAAACAATATAAAAGTTGACCATTGACAGAAGGTTATGCAATAAAACTTTAACTACATTATCTAGATTACAACCAAAAGATATGCAGTACTTCCCAAAATTTCAAAGAATAATTGACAGCTATTTACAATGTGTCAGAACAGGACATTATATCTATCTTATCTTAACTTAATAGTTATCTGAGATGTTTAAATTGAGTTTTCTCTTGTTTTCTGTTCACAGCTTTATACATGTAAGTGATATTCTATCTTGTTTGTCAACATCTATTTCGTAAAATATTATTCTAATAAATAAAACAGATACATAATGTCAACAAATAAAAAAAAAATCATAGTTCATATTACCTAAATTCATTTTTCAAAATTTCCCACTTCAAAAAAAACCATACCATGCTTCATACTATAAAGTTATACCATGGTATAATAATTTGTACCATGGTATAGGAATTCGTACCATGGTATAGGAATTTGTACCATACCATCGTACCATACCATGGTACCATTCATACATACCATGGTATGATGGTATTCATACCATACCATCATAACATAACACATACCATACCATCATACCATACCATGTTTTACAGTATGCCAGCAAAATGTATCTAATTGTTTTGTTTATCCAATAAAGTTTGTGTTTTTGATTGCATACTAACAAGAGGTTTTATATTTCTTGGACTAAATGAGTCCTAAATGTTATTGACTGCATTTTCTTATTTCTGAAGATGGACGTTAAACAGCAATCCATCCATCTTGTAGATGAATCGTGCATCTGGCGTACTAAATTATAATCCTGGTACCTTTGATAACTAATTATTACGACACATGTTTTGTTAAGGCAGTGGAAAAGAGGGCTCAAGATATATATACTATGTATTTGTGTTTCGTTTGTCCTGTCTCGCTATGTATTATCTTAATATGTTTTATATAGATTAGACCGTTGGTTTTCCCGTTTGAATGGTTTTATACTAGTAATTTTGGGGCCCTTTATAGCTTGTTGTTCGGTGTGAGCCAAGGCTCCGTGTTGAAGGCCGTACTTTAACCTATAATGGTTTACTTTTTTAAATTGTTATTTGGATGGAGAGTTGTCTCATTGGCACTCACACCACATCTGCCTTTATCTATTGTATATATTGTCCTCTTGTACAAAAGTATGTGTCTGAGGTTATGAATAAAATCTTGAATCTTGTAATCTTGAAAGAGGGGGGATAGGAGGGGTCCTGATCCCGAAATCCCGGACTTAAAAAAACGAATTCCCAGGGTCCTGAATTTAAATGAAGTAAGTCCCGATGTCCCGAAATACGAAAAAAAATGATTCCCCGATCCCGAAAGGGTCAATCCCGAAATCCCGAGCTTAAAAACACCCGATCCCGGAGTCCCTATAAAGGTTCTATCCCCCCTCTTGAAAGACTTCGTAATAGAGAGATTTTTGTCTTGAAGTTTTAACGCAGAGAGATGAAAAATGTGGCATTAATTTATCAATGATTTTTGTTGTTGTTCAATGTTGATTGTTAGATAATATATCTGAAAGGATAGGCCCATGTGATCATAGCCTAATATTTAATCCTTAATATAGGACTTCAACAATTTTATTGCAGTATTGACAACTTTTTTGTTTCTACTTATTTAAATTTATAATATTGATTGATTGATAGCAATTTATAGCTTCTTAAGCACATGTGGATCTTTTACACAGAGAAAGTATTTTGTCAAAATAATGATAATTTGAAGACAGATCACATACTTAAATCACAATATGAATACACAGAAATATTAGTGTAAACAAATAGTTTATCTGTCATAGATAAAATCTTTGTTTACACCAATATCTCTATTCACATCCAATAGTTAACCATAACAACAACAAACTTTTAGAGCATAGATTTTTAATTGTATGAAATTCGAAAAAAAAAATGCAAAATACTAATTTCTTAAAAAATTCTAGCAAATGTTTCATTTTAAGTTTATAGATTTTTTTTTTTTATTACTGTATATTTGTATAATACTGCTTTCAAATGATTAAAACTGGTTCTGAAGTTTGTGGATAAATTAAAGCTTAACGCATTCATAACATTACTTTTCTAACACCAAGTGTTTCTATATACTTATAATATATCATTTAAAGACAGGATTATTGTGCCATGCCTCCACAATCATGGTCCATCAACTTCAATAGTTTTGCTTACGATAGTTGAAATATTGCCTTTTTGCATTATTATCCAAATTATATACAGGCAAGACATTTCTCTGTGTCAACATTTTATTTTTGGTCATTCAGGACATGTGTTGTTGGTGGTATATCTTTATACTACAATATCTGTAACATTTATTTTAGACTCCGGACACATTTTGCGCAGTCTTTTGGAGTTTATTATGATGTTCATTATCACTGAAATATTACATATTTGTTTCGGGATCAGCTGAAGGACGCCTCTGGGTGCTGGAGTTTCTCGTTGCATTGAAGACCTATTGGTGACCTTCTACTGTTATCTGTTCTATGGTCGGGTTGATGTCTCTTTGACACATTCCCCATTTCCATTCTCAACCCAATTTTATTTAGTTTTCTATGGAGTGTTTTGTAGATTATACTTCTATAGCTTCTTGTAATATTTCATTATTAGCCTTGTCGTCGTCAGTCTTTCCTCGACTTGTGAGATCTAAAAGTACCCTTGGTATCTTACGCCTCTTTATTTCTTCCATGTTTCCGTGTAGTGTATTGCGTCTCAATTCAATTTTCTTCAATCAGGAAACCATAAGATATAAAATCCAATTAAATTAAATGGTCTATTAATGTCTCAAATTACACCACTTCAATGAACAAATTAAGTGATTAAATTTCTAATTGATTTGTCTAATAAATTATAATTACTATCAAATAACTGTACAATACAAATCACTTAATGATCGTGGTAATGTAATTTTTTGTACTAAAAAACTAGCTGTTTTTAAATGACACAACATATTGTTTGACATTATTAAACAGTTTATTTTGCATACAATATTGATCCAGTACAATGTGTTCTATAATAGAATACTATAGTTTAATAGATTTTTTCACTAGGCTTCTATAAAAAGAAAATTTCAATGACATGGTTGGAGTAGCGTAAACTAAATACTTTGCCCCAGACATATTTGAGATTTCAGATATATGATACATTAAATTTGCCAACTAGAAAAGTTATTTAAATCTTGAAAGAAGACCCCCCCTTTTTTCACCCACTTTTTTCTGTTAACATAGATAATGAATAAACAACACCTGTCTTGTTGTCACTGTAGGTTGGTCTTTTGCTGACTTGCTGATTTGTGTTGTGAAATTAGAAAATTTGTCCCCCCCCCCCCCCCCCTTTTCCCATTCCAATTTTCTCTTCTCTTGTATGGCTTATTACTCTGTATTTGTTGTGTATTCCATCATGGAAGTAATATTTAAATATTACTTCCATGATTCTATATTCTATGAACCTGTGACACAGTGTAACACCTATTTCTTGTTGAAACTGTAGGTTGGCCTATTTTGCTGACTTGGTTATTTATGTTGTTGGACTGCTGTTTCATCACATTCTACTTAAATATACCAGTAACATATTGTAAGAGCCTTGAAGTATATATCTAACAGAGTTTAAAATAGAATATAAGTTATATATGATATACGTATAAAATGATAAAGCTAGTACATTATGATTTTTTTAAGGTACTATATTTATAAAAGTTTTATTATAAGTAATCTGCTGTCAGTCTGTAACAAACATTTTCTTTGATAATGTGCAATATGGTTTATATGTTATGTTAAGTAGTGTAACAATTGTTGATATACATATTGTTTTAATGAAATTTTAATACTTAAACAAAATATTGCTATTATTAAATGGGTCTATGAATTTTAATATTTAAGGTGGTACCTAATACTACAGGGAGATAACTCTGTAAAATCAGCCAAATGTTTTAATAACATTGTGTTGTAAAGGGTATATTAAGCTTCTCAATGATCAAAATTGATGTTTGTCAATCTGCTATATATTAACCAGTGTAATTTTTCTGATAAAATGGTCGGTTCAAAATTTTTGAAATTTATACATTTTGGTTAAAGGGTCAAAGTAAATACTTTGTCAAAATTTAATGAAAATTAAACGAGCCAAATTAATTTTAGTGAAAGTGTTGGGTACCACCTTAAGAATTAATTCTTCATGCAATCCTCATCATGCTCATTTTATAGATATAAGAAGATGTGGTATGAGTGCTAATGAGACAACTCTCCATCCAAGTCATAATATGTAAAAGCATAGATGTAATGGGTATTACATCTATGGTAAAAGTAAACCATTAATATGAGGCAGGCATTACCTGTGAATGGGGTGGAAGTCTGTATGATTTTTTTTTTAAAATCACACATGTTAAAAAGAGAAACGGAAATACCGTAACGTTTTCCATTTTGATTCTGTTGTTAGGGATTTTAGTTGTGACGTTATTTAAGTTATGACGTCATATTCAATGTAAACAAAGAAAGGCTGTCATCAGGTAACGTTTTTTTTTTTTTATAACAAACAATTTAAAATTTTTAAAAATGAATTAGTATTAAGTTCCTTCTTAGACTGATCAATAAACATTTTATTCAAAGTCTCATGCAAACAAGACCGGAAACGGAAGTAGATTTCTGCGCAGATCCGGAAATTCAAAAACGCGACAAAAAAAAAATTGTACGATTTTGAGTTCATTAGTACAATGAAAAATTCGGGAAATTTTCTCGATTTTTAATTTTTTAATTTTTTTTATTGAATTTTCTACTGTAATAGGGGACTTCGTCCTCATATAATTTATAGGTTAAAGTCTTCAACATTTTAGTATGGTTGGCATTTTTTTTGTTGAAATCTTTACACAAAGCATATCGATAAGCAAGGTGGAAACATCTAACACATATGCAGGGTAATAGAGTTAGTCATGAAAAAATAATCAATGTTCTAATTGAAACATTAAAAAAAGATCTTTCCAAGATTACACATCTTGTTTGAATTGAATCAAAAGTGAAAACTGTTACAGGTTGCAAAAGCTGACTTTAACAAATTGTGTCTCAATTTATTTAGTTCTTTGATATTGGAAATTGTTCATATGAAAGGACCATCTTAAATGCTACAAAAATCTATTGACAAAATCCAGCTTACTTGCAGTTGAGGGAACTGGTAAATTTAGCAAAATTAAACAAATTCAATACAATACATGCATTTTGTATCAACTGCATTTTCTTGAAAATTTCAACTGATATAAACACTTATTTTATGAATGTATTAATGGCAGCTGTTCCTCAGTATTGCTAATTTGTCAAAGCTGTGAAGTTTAACCAAGAAACCTTTAAAGATGATAAAGTTGAATTATGATAAATTATTTTAACAATATACTTTTTGCCCTCCATAAAGTTTATGGCATAATTGTTCAGTTTTTGACATGTTTTTATTTTCATATTTTCATAGTAATTTGACATAATCAATGTTTTATATTCAGGGGTCAGGTTCCTGCTTTTATGGGTCAATTTATGTGCCTATTAATAAAACATGGTCATAATAAATAACAGATGACTGACCAGAAAAACTTATGTCTTATGATTGTGTTCCCCTTAGTTTTTCTTATGTGCTGCTATGAGTCTAAGATGGTGTCTGGCTGGGTTCTAAATTCCCCTCATTATTATGGGTCATTGATTTGTTGAGTTCCTGTAGTAAAACAGACCTTGCTGTTGAAGACTTCCAACATAAATCAATCATAACTATCAACCATTCATTAAAAGTTGAAAATTTGAAAAAAAGCTACAATTTAATATTTGCTTATTGCTTTAGAAAGTTATATTATCCTTTGAAAAATATTACCCCTACCCCATTTTTTTTTTAACAATTTATCCCTCCCCCTTTATTCAGTAATAAAACACTGGTGTTAAGATGTACACTTTTTATGCTAATTCTTAATGTCTTGACCTTGTTAAGTATGCAATATATACACATTCATCACCGTAACAACAAGAAAAAACTGTGAATTCAAACATTATGACTAGGTTTGTTGGTTTTTTTTAGATCATTTATCATTCAAAACCTATATAACTTTGGCACCAGAAAATAGATGAGTTTGTATATAGAGGGGTTTTTGGTGTTTATGTGTCACCATAAACAAGATCGATCAATTGACTATTTTTTTTCCCAGTTATAATAGTTCTCAAGTCTGAAATGTTACGCCTGCTTACCGGTATGTAAAAGTTTTGTATTTAATTTGTAAATTATACTTAGCAACACAAATAACACACCACATTTTATGAAGACAGTAATTTCATAATTTCTTAGTTTTGCTACAAGTTTTTTTATGAGTATAGAACAATTGGACTAAAAGAAATAGTTATCACACCATCTGACAGGCAGGTTTGGTGATTACTGATAACATGGAAAGGCCTCCTGAAAACAAAAATAGTATGAGACTGAAGTATGACTTCTGTATTTAAGGTCAGAGCATCATGGAGCTAAAGGTGGAAATTAACATCCACAAATAAAGAAACAAATAATGTATAAATTTATACTACAATGTATAAAAATAAGGAGATGTGGTATGATTGACCATAAGACGCGTACAACTTTCCGCTAGAGTTCAAATGACTAAGAAGCTAGGAAAAATACAGGTCACTGAAAAGTGACCTTGTTCATTTATTTCTACAAACGAAACAGAGTCAATAATACGATTGTGCTCCAAATATTTTGTGGAAAATATTTACATAAGATTAGGGTCAGTCACTGTTCTAATAACAGCGAGTCAATATTTACCCCATATGAAACAAAAATTGATTTAAGTGGTACATACATGTATGTAAATAGTGAATAATTCAATGATTATAGTTTTGTAATAGCTGTCTTTGTTATATTATGTAATTTGATAATTCAATAGAAGAATAATCTTTAAGAAGCTGTTCAAAATATTTCTGTCACAACTTCTGAATAGCATCAGGCGAATTGTCTGTAAGAAAATGCAATTTTGGTAAAATTAAACTTTGTTATTAAAAGAAGCAAAAACTAGTTGTGAAATTGTCATAAAATAAATTAGAAAATGTCTTTTGGTAAAATATAATTCATGTACCATTTAGAGTCTGTTATGAAGCAGTTTAAAATAATACCGGTTTGTAATTTTACTAATTTCTAATTATATAAAATTTCTTTAAGCTAACACATATTTTTTAAACATACTGTTTGTGAAAACAGCTGTTGTCAAGTGCAAATAACAAAAAGTTCTTTTATGTAAACATTCTTTGATGATCCTCTTTCATTATGGAATTAGTTTAGTTCTATAACTTGAATGCAGGATTATTTAAAAATTAAGAAAATAAAAGTCTTTGAAATCATACAAATTTAAGGAGGCTTCAGTTGATACATAGACAGATTTGTAATACTGATTAAACAATATGACTTTCATAGATTGATTAGTAATTATTACTAAAGAATTTTTTAATTCAAAATTTGATGGTTTACAAAGACATCAAAAAACACTTTTAGTTTTATAGATTGATTACAAAATATTAGAGTCAAAAAGTCAATATTTGTGCTCCATGATGATGAAACTTTGGTGTCCTTCACTTGAGTCATTCATAAGTATAATGATATAATGATATAATGATATAATGATATAATGATAATGATATAATGATATAATGATATAATGATAATGATAATGATAATGATAATGATAATGACAATAATAACAAATTCGTTATTTACAGAGGGAGCTGGCTACAATAATTTGTCTTCCCTCATGGTGACCCTCATATACATTTACATTGTATACTTCAATTTATCACTAGTAAAGATAAAAACTGTGAGTTTTGTAAAAGAGAATTATCAAAAATATAATTATCAAAATTTATAAAAACATTTGTACCAACATATATGGACTTATATCCTATATCTGGGCTTTTAAAGCTTAAATACTGTGTGGTATGGATTTTGCTCATGGTTAAAGGTTGTATAGTGACATATAATTGCTAATATCTACATCATTTAGTCTGGGGAATATAAGTTGTCTCATTGGAACCATCTTATTATTTTATATTATGTCAGTACAAGGTCAAGTATTTTTTCATACTTTGTGTGGAAGTAAAAGTGTTTTGTACTCTTAATACATACATTTTGATTAAAATCCATTCTATTAGAAATGTTCCAGAATATACAAACGATCATAGAAATTTTAATTGCATTTGCCAACATTTTTATTCTAAGTTAATGTAACTTTAAAGATCAATTGACTTCTAGCAAGAAAATTGGTCAACACACCAGGGAAGGCTTCTACTGTAAATTTTTATTTTGAAATTACAGTAAAGAATTGGGCTAAGTTTGATTACTCAAGTTTTTACCATACAAGAAGGAAAACATTTGCAATCTATCTATGGACGCTATAAATAATTAAAAGGTATCCAGGCACAATAAAGTTGTTATATTTGTATCCTTTCTATATAAAACTCATGTGTTTCCATGATGAGATCAAAACATTGAACTATTCTGTTTCAAGGTCAGAATCTCTGTTATTCATTTAGTGATGTAAAAGCCGATGGCTATATTGTACTTGTTTCCTAATTGGCTCCCAATTATAAAGTAATGCACCTGGGTAAGAGGTCAATTTTCCAAGTCTTTGATTTTCTGTGAAGCTCTTTGTATATTAAATTGTCTTTTTCCTTTAAGTTATACCTTGTCTACATTTCTTTGTTTTTTGTTTGCCCTTTTGGTATCTTCTTTTTATTCTAACAGAAAGTCTGTAAATTGGTTTAATGTTAAATTGCTTATAATATATAATAGGTTCACTTAATTCTGTGTTCAAGCCATTCTTTATAAATTTTTTCCATTATTCCCTCATTCTTTATATTTAAGCACCGGACATTAGTCCCTTTTTTTCATCTTTTTTATCCATTTTACTCTTTTCCTTATTTTTTGGAAATTTTTCTGTAGTATTGAATAAAAATAGATCAGGTTTGTGGTTCAGCCATGTTTAGATAACTTTTAATAAAGTTATTTCCCTTTGATTTAATTTCATGAAAACTCAAATTATCTTCTTTGATGTACAGATGTTGGGAAAAAAGGGGGGAGGCAAAACTGACACCATGTGACTCTTTTGAAACATAATAATTGTTTTAAGAGTCAATAGGAAGATTGTACACTTTCAATATTGTGATATTGTTATAAAATTGCATTGAAAACAAAAAAACTTATAAATTTATTTTATATCTGATTTATTTGAGTAACGGACTGTATTTCATATGAAGAATATTCTCTAATTTAGATACAAACTAATTTAGTAAGTTTCCTTTATAGATAATTATATTATAAGTCAAATTGTTGGTTTGAATTAAAAATATAAAGAATTAAGCGTATTATGAAAGCCCAACTTTCAACATTTGTTAATTTCATTATAATAACAAGAAGACAAGAGTAGAAGTATATAATATTATTGTATAGAATAAAACTGATGTGTATTTCATTATTATATAGATAAGAACAGATTTATAATCCAGTTTACTTTTTCAAAAGCACCTGTACATTGCTCTATCATGAGACTAATTTTTCAATCATATCTATAAAATATTCAATGATAAATTTACAAATAGGTAATGTAAAATTTAAGGTTATTCAATTGGGAAAAAAGTAGATCAAAATTGACAATACATTTTATTCTGTACTTGTGAATTTAAATGGCCTTAAAATTGAAATACTAGTTGTAGGTCATGACTTTTTAACTTTTATTGATCAACGACATGAAAATCAATGAATTAATGATAAAGAGAAAATATTTAAGTTGAATTTGTATATATATGTAAGTTTTCTTTATCATTATAATGAAAATGTTTGTATTACATTTTTATACGCCAGTCGTCTTTTAGACGGGACGTATTATGGTATACCGTTGTCCGTCCGTCCGTTGTCCACACTTCGGACAATAACTTTAAGTTTTGGATTTATGGGGCTTTATTCATAAAAAAAAGGGGGATTTTCAACACTTCGGACAATAACTCAAAAAGGCTTTCACCAATGTCCATGAAACTTTGGTGAATTGTTTATATCTATTGATGTAAGCTCCCTTTCAATTTTTATAAATTTCAGATTTTACCTTTTCTTAAGTAATGAATTTTTATACTTAAAAAAGGGGGATTTTATGAAACTTTGGTGAATATTATATTAATGTAACATCCCTTTTGATTTGTATATATATTTCTAGTTGATCATATAAATTCATTTAAAGCATAAAAGACAAGTTAAAAGAGCAACGGGTGTATCATGCGCTAAAGCGCAGCCCTTTATTTAGCATAATATACAAATATATTGGCCACATTTGACATAAGAGATTATAAAAAAAATATGTAGAGGTTTTATAATATGGAGTTGACTACAATTAGTCAAAGATTCCATTTTACCATACAAGTTCTTAAAAGCCTCTACCTTTTAAAATATAATTAGCCTAAAGATCAAAGTTGATATGAACAAATAGATTACAAATATTTACCTGATCTTTTAAAAATTAAGGAAGTAAAATATCTGGCAGACATATTGGACGTTTTACAAATAAGTTATGGCCCATGGAGGTGGACAGGTTCCAGTTTCCTGTAGCCTTTGTGAGGAGAACACTAGAATAGAATGGAAGTGTCTCAACTGTGATATGCTGATGTGTGACAAATGTAAACAGAAAATTCATGTGAAATTCAAATTTGCCAAGGATCACAAAGTTGTTTCTATCCAGGAAGTGGGGCTCCATGCAGAAGAAGTAGATTTGTCCAGTATAAGCTGTCAAAATCATTTAAAACAGAATTGCTTTATGTTTTGCAAATCCTGTGACTGTTTAGTAAGTCCTCTTTGTATCTCTGAAACCCATAATGGCCATGGTTTGGTGGCCATTAAAGAGGGATATGAAATCCATACCAATAAATTGAAGGCAGGACAAAAGAATATTAGAACTAAAATAGATGAGCTGAAGAAAAGAAAAGCAGAAGTCAAAGATATTGAAAGCAGTGAACATTCAAGATTGGAAAATACCTTGCAGCAAATGGAAACTCAGAAAAATGAACTAAAGAATGAAGTGGATAACCACGTAGAGAAATTAAAATCAGATATAATGAAAAGATGGGAAGCTCTTCATCAATCTACAAAAAAAGAAGAAAATGAAGTGACACTTCTCATTGGAAGTTTGGAATCCAAAAACCTACAGGTTGATGATATCATTCAATCAAATGATGGCAAGAGAGTCTTTGTGGATGGTTTGGGGTTAGTTCAAACAATAGAGGAAAAGATCACACCACCTGGCACAAAGTTTGATTCTATTCCAATATTTCTTCCTGGACAGATAACTTCTTATAACATTGGTTCATTAGAAAATGTTTCAATAAAGGGTGAAGTCAAGATTATAAAACAATTTACCTCTGAAATCTCCAGCATAGATTATATAGCAGCATGTCCTGAAGATACATTGTGGATTTGTGACATGAAGATACTACAGAAAGTTAAAATAGAAGGGAGTAGATTGAAGGTAATTGATCAAAAAGATGTTAGCGTCTATAGTATGGCATGTACTCCATCTAAAGATCTCCTTTTTGTGTCATTAGGCTCTAGGCTTAAGCAGATCAGTGGCCAAACAGGTGAAATGACTGATTCCATTTATGATGTAAAACAAGGACTAGAAATATCAGCTGTCCATGTAAACCCAGATGGAAAAGTCACTGTTGGTGCTTATGGTGGGGAAATAAGCTATCCAGCTGTAGGAAGATGGGTTGTGATTGTCATGAATAAAACATGAAACTACTTATGAATATGACAGACAAGGGAATTCTATATTTACAAATATTAGAAATATAACCAGAACACTAAATGGTAACATCTGTGTAGTTGACAAATTATTCAAAGATGGCAGAGGTAGAGTGGTAATACTGAGTGAGGATGGAGATATTCTAAATACATTCAGTGGCAATCCAGAAGTGAGCACATACAAAAAACCTTTTAAACCAATCCGTGCATTCACTACACGTTCTGACAATATTGTAGTTTTAAATTTAAGTTCTGCCATTTTATATTATTTTAACAGTTCTGGAAATTTTATTCAATGTTGTGATATCAACAAATTTGGAATACCTACTCCACTTTCTTTTTGTGTTACTGACTGTGGATATATTTTCATAGGATGTGTAACAGCTACAGGCTGTAATGATAAAGCCAAAATATATGAAGTGAATATTTCATAATGCTAGAAAGATTTCTATTCTTTTGATCACAATTACATACTTGTACAAAGACAGTGTCCATCTGAGTAGTTCTTTCTGTTTCTTAAATAAATTATGCTTTTATGATAATTGCTTTTAGTACTTTTAAGAGTTGATCAGTAAGGTAAATGTTGAAGAGTTATAAACACAATAACACAAGCTCACCTCACCAAAAAAGTTATCCTTAATGCTTGATGCTTCATTTGATTTCAATGCTCATGATTATAAAAGTCATCCTTAGCTGAATGAATCATACCATTGCTAGTGATAGACAAGCTTCTAAATCATTTGAAAAATTATATAATCTAGTAAGTCTTGTCATGATGCGATTGAAATGAGCAGGAGTGATGAGGAGTTAGAGAAGCTAAGAGGAAATTAGAAAACAGACATATATAAAATTTGATGTCTATTGGAATCCTCATATAACAGTTTATCATTAGAACACAGGAACTTTACTCATATGATACTTTAAAGGATCTTATTGATATATAAGAAAGTTTATTGGATTACCCTGACCTATAGTAGCTCTTCTACATCATATGGTCTCTTCTGGTTGAAAGTTGTCTCATTGGCAATCATACCACAATTTTTATTTTTATGCTGGACTCACTGGAGTTATGTGTTAAATTTAACATGCAATGTAAAAAGAATGTGCAAGATGGCATGAGATTTGTATATATAAGTCATTTTTAGCTCACCTGGGCTGAAGGGCCAAGTGAGCTTTTCCCATCATTTTGCGTCCCGCGTCCTTTGTCGTCGTCCGTCGTCGTTAACTTTTACAAAAATCTTCTCCTCTGAAACTACTGGGCCAAATTAAACCAAACTTGGCCACAATCATCATTGGGGTATTTAGTTTAAAAAATGTGTCCGGTGACCAGGCCAACCAACCAAGATGGCCGCCATGGCTAAAAATAGAACATAGGGGTAAAATGTAGATTTTGGCTTATAACTCTAAAACCAAAGCCGTTAGAAGAAATCTGACTGGTGTTAAATAATCTATTAGGTCAAGATCTATCTGCCCTGAAATTTTCAGATGATTTGGACAACCCATTGTTGGGTTGCTGCCCCTAAATTGGTAATTTTAAGGAAATTTTACTGTTTTTGGTTATTATCTTGAACCATTTTTCTAAAATTTTAGTATTCTTTTAAAATATTTTCTCCTCTGAAACTACTGGGCCAAATTAAACCACACTTAGACAAAATCATCATTTGGGTTTCTAGTTTTAAAAATGTGTGGCGTGACCCTGCCAACCAGCCAAGATGGCCGCCATGGCTAAAAATAGTACATAGGGGCGAAACATAGACTTTGGCTTATATCTCTGAAACCAAAGCATTTAGAGCAAATCTGACCGGGGATAAATTATTAATCAGGTCAAGATCTATCTGCCCTGAAATTTTCAGACAAAACAGACAACCTGCTGTTGGGTTGCTGCCCTAGAATTAGTAATTTTAGGGAAATTTTGAAGTTTTTGCTTATTATCTTGAATATTATAATAGATAGAGATAAACTGTAAAGAGCAATAATGTTCAGCAAAGTAAGATCTACAAATAAGTCAACATGTCTAAAATTGTCAGTTTATCCCTTAAGGAGTTATTGCCCTTTATAGTCACTTTTTAACAATTTTCATAAATTTTTGTAAATTTTTGAATATATTTTCCACTGTAATTACTGGGCCAAGTTCATTATAGATAGAGATAATTGTAGCAAGAAGAATGTCCAGTAAAGTAAGATCTACAAACACATCATGATCACCAAAACACAATTTTGTCATGAATTTATCTGTGTCCATTGTTTAATATGCACAAAGATCAAGGTGAGCGACACAGGCTCTTGAGAGCCTCTAGTTTTTTAAATCAACAGATGTTAGAATTAGCATGTCGCTTTATGACTGTTATTAATTGACAAATAACATTTGGTATATGGGATCCCTGCAAGGTCTTAATCATATTTAATGTCTGTCAGATCTGACCTTGAACTTATTTCATTATGATCATAAAGATTGAAGTTTAAATGAATGAAAGCTTTACATGTCTGTCTAACCGTTTTATTGTTCATTTGTTAAGTTGATGCCTCAATGACCAAGTGGTCTAAGAGTAAAAGTACTGTATCAATAGCCTGTCAACACTTGAGATTGTGAGTAGGAACCCTGCACATAGCAGTGCTCAACTTCAATCGTAATTAACTAGAATTGTCAGTTTTTGTAAGCCTATGACTTCTGTTACAAAAAGCTGGACATTGGGAGAGTGATCTGGCAGCAGGGGCGGTGTAAACTAACTTCTTAAAAGCTTTTATTTTAGAAGGTAGAAAACCTGTTCCGTTCATACTTTTGTATTTGCCTTATGATATGAAGTTTCCATCTGTCTTATGTCCATTGTCCTTGACCTCTTTTTCATGGTTCAGTGACTACTAGAAAAAAAAAGTTAATATTTTTGTAATGTTAATTTCTCTCTCATTATGATTGATTGTTGGTGTTGTTGGTGTTTTAACACAACTTTAAACCCCACTATTGGGCTTTAGGTGTACATGTCAGTCATGCAGATTTTATTTGACCCTGACCTCATTTTCCTAGTTCATTGCTCAATGTTAAAAAAAGAGGGACGAAAGATACCAAAGGGACAGTCAAACTCATAAATCTAAATCAAACTGACAACGCCATGGTTAAAAATGAAAAAGACAAACAGAAAAACAATAGTACACATAACACAACATAGAAAACTAAAGAATAAACAACACGAACCCCACCAAAAACTAGGTGTGCTCCGGAAGGGTAAGTAGATCCTGCTCCACATGTGGCACCTGTCGTGTTGCTTATGTGTTAAGTTTTATGTTTTGGTCTGTTTTTTTTATAATCAATAGGGCAAATATATATGGTGTATGGAATTTTTGTAGATGTATATCTCTGTCTGGCAGCTATCATCTAACTTTGACCTCATTTTCATGGTTGATTGGTCAATGTTATTTTTCCTGGTTAAGTTCGTTTCTATGAAACTATAAGCAATAGGTCAACTATATAGAATTTTTTTGTTTATTTAATGTTTCTGTAACCTTAAAAGGATTGACTTCTTGCAAAAAAATTGGTCAACACACCCGGAATGGCTTCTACTGTAATTTTATTTTGAAATTACAAACAAATATTAATTGTCTTTAGTAAGTAAGTTTGATTATTCATGGTTTTTCCATACAAGAAGAAAAACATTAGCTTTGAAAACTATATATAGATGCTATAAATAATTAAAAAGAATCTAGGCACAATAAAGTAGTTATATTTATATCCTTTCTATATAAAACTTTTGTTTTTCCATGTTTAGATCAAAATATTAAACTTTATTCTGTTTCAAGGTCGGAATCTCGGTTTGACCTTGTTTTTTGTTTAATGATGTAAAAGCAGATGGCTATATAGTACTTGATTCCTTATTGGCTCCAAATTATAAGGTAATGAACCTGTGTTAGGGTTCAATTTTCTAAGTTTTGATTTTCTTTGAGCTCGTAGTATTTCAATTCATATTTTTCCTTTAAGCCAAGATTATAGTCAGCCTTTCTTTGGCTTTTATTTGCCCTTTAATTTTGGTTATCTTCTTTTTTCTAACATTATGATAATGGTTTCAGTTTGTAAATTTGTTTTTATGTTTAATTGCTTTTGGTGTACAATAAGTTTCACTCAATTCTGTATTCTTTAATGTTTCAAGCAATGATTCTCTATTCTGTATAAATTTTGCTATTTATTCTCTCATTCTTTATATTTTAGCACCCTGTAAATCCCTTCTTCATCTTTTTTTTATCCCTTTTACTCTATTACTAATTTTTTGGCAAAATTTTCTGTTGCATTGAATAAAAATAGATCAGGTTTGCTGTTCTGAGTCAAGTTTAAATAACTTTTGATAGAGTTATTTCCCTTTGATTTAATTTTATGAAAGCTACATCTTCTTGAATGTAGAATAACTAGATGTTAAAAAAAGGAGAGGGGTCTGTATTACTCACACATTTTCAAATTCTTATACGACCGCTAAAATTGAAATTTTTTGGTCGTATATTGGTATCACGTTGGCGTCGTCGTCTGCGTCGTCGGAATACTTTTAGTTTTTTGCACTCTAACTTTAGTAAAAGTGAATAGAAATTTATGAAATTTTAGCACAAGGTTTATGACCACAAAAGGAAGGTTGGGATTGATTTTGGGAGTTTTTGTCCCAACATTTTAGGAATTGGGGGCCAAAAAGGGCCCAAATAAGCATTTTCTTGGTTTTCGCACTATAACTTTAGTTTAAGTAAATAGAAATCTATGAAATTTTGACACAAGGTTTATGACCACAAAAGAAAGGTTGGGATTGATTTTGGTAGTTTTGGTTTCAACAGTTTAGGAATTAAGGGCCAAAAAAGGGCCCAAATAAGCATTATTCTTGGTTTTCGCACAATAACTTTAGTATAAGTAAATAGAAATCAATGAAATTTAAACACAAGGTTTATGACCACAAAAAGGAAGGTTGGGATAGATTTTGGGAGTTGAGGTCCGAACAGTTTAGGAATTAGGGGCCAAAAGGGGGCCCAAATAAGCATTTTTCTTAGTTTTCGCACCATAACTTTAGTATAAGTAAATAGAAATATATGAAATTTAAACACAAGGTTTATGACCATAAAAGGAAGGTTGGGATTGATTTTGGGAGTTTTGTTTCCAACAGTTTAGGAATAAGGGGCCCAAAGGGTCCAAAATTATACTTTGTTTGATTTCATCAAAAATTGAATAGTTGGGGTTCTTTGATATGCTGAATCTAACTGTGTATGTAGATTCTTAATTTTTGGTCCCGTTTTCAAATTGGTCTACATTAAGGTCCAAAGGGTCCAAAATTAAAATTAGTTTGATTTTAACAAAAATTTAATCCTTGGGGTTCTTTGATATGCTGAATCTAAAAATGTACTTAGATTTTTGATTATTGGCCCAGTTTTCAAGTTGGTCCAAATCGGGGTCCAAAATTAAACTTACATGTATTTGATTTCATCAAAAATTGAATAATTTGGTTCTTTGATATTCCAAATCTAACTGTGTATGTAGATTCTTAATTTTTGGTCCCGTTTTCAATTGGTCTACATTAAAGTCCAAAGGGTCCAAAATTAAACTAAGTTTGATTTTAACAAAAATTGAATTCTTGGGCTCCTTTGATATGCTGAATCTAAACATGTACTTAGATTTTTGATTATGGGCCTAGTTTTCAAGTTGGTCCAAATCAGGATCCAAAATTATTATATTAAGTATTGTGCAATAGCAAGAAATTTTCAATTGCACAGTATTCAGCAATAGCAAGAAATCTTCAATTGCATAGTATTGTGCAATAGCAAGAAATTTTCAATTGCACAGTATTGTGCAATAGCAAGAAATCTTCAATTGCAAAGTATTGTGCAATAGCAAATATTTTCAATTGCACAGTATTGCGCAATAGCAAGAAATCTTCAATTGCAAAGTATTGTGCAATAGCAAATATTTTCAATTGCACAGTATTGCGCAATAGCAAGAAATATCTAATTGCACAATATTGTGCAATAGCAAGACATTTTCAATTGGAGTTATCTTTCTTTGTCCAGAATAGTAGTCATTGTTTTATACAATATACAATGTATATTCACTTTTACTACCAACTGATAAATTAAAACAATCTTTACCATTCAGTGATAACAAGCACTTTTTAGCTCACCTTTCCTAAAAGGAAATGTGAGCTTTTGCCATCACTTGTCATCCGTCGTCGTCTGTCCGTCGTCGTCGTCGTCCGTCATCGTCATCGTCGTAAACATTTCAAAGATCTTCTCCTCTGAAACTACTAAACCAATTACAACCACACTTAAGCTAAATGATCCTTAGGGTATCCAGAATAAAGATTGTGTTTTATTTTCCATTTTGTGAAAAAAAACATGGCCACCATGGCTAAAAATAGAACATTGGGGTAAAATGCAGTTTTTGGCTTATATCTCAAAAACAAAAGCATTCAGAGCAAATCTGACATGGGAAAAATGTTCATTAGGTCAAGATCTATCAGCCCTGAAATTTTCAGATGAATCAAACAATCCATTGTTGGGTTGCTGCCACTTAATTGGTAATTTTAAGGAAATTTTGCAGTTTTTGGTCATTATCTTGAATATTATTATAGATAAAGATAAACTGTAAACAGCAAAAATGATCAGCAAAGTAAGATCTACAAATAAGTCAATATGACCAAAATTGTCAATTGACCCCTTAAGGGGTTATTGTCCTTTAATGACAATTTTTCACAATTTGTTAATCATATTTGCTAACTTTAAAAAATCTTCTCCTCTAAAACTACTCAACCAAATTCAACCAAACTTCAACTGAATGATCAGAAGGGTGTATAAAATAAAGTTTGTGTTTTATTTTCTATTTTCGTCAAAAAACATGGCCGTCATGGCTAAAAATAGAACACAGGGTAAAATGCAGTTTTTGGCTTATATCTCAAAAACTCCAGCATTTAGAGCAAATAAGACAAGAAGTTAAAGTATTTATTAGGTCAAGGTCTACCTGTCCTGAAATTTTCAGCCAAATTGGGTAACTGGTTTTTCAGGTATAATGCCCCTGAATTGATGATTTTGAAGAAATTTTGCAGTTTTTGGTTATTATCTTGAATATTATTATAGATACAGATAAACTGTTTATAGCAAAATTTTTAGGCAAAGTAAGATCTACAAATAAGTCAATTTGACCAAAATTGTCAATTGACCCCTTAAGGAGTTATTGCCCTTTAAAGACTTTTATCACAATTTGTTCATCATGTTGACTTACTTTAAAAAATCTTCTCCTTTGAAACTGCATCAATTTCAGCCAAACTTAGGCTAAATGAGTTTCAGGGTATCTAGTATAAATTTTATATTTTATTTCCTTGTATGTCAAGAAACATAGCTCCTATGGCTAAAATAGAACATAGGAGAAAATGATTTTTTTTTTGCTTTTGTAGAAAATAGGACGATTCAAAGAACATTTAAATAAATTGAAAAGCCAAAATAATCATTGATGAGAGATTTAACCAAAACAATTAAGGTGAGCCATTCAGGCTCTTGAGAGCCTCTTGTTTACATTTTAATATGTATTTAACTGAGTAGTTATTGTTGCAAACTCCACTAGAATTTGAATTGAGATCAGTTTTGGAATAAGGGAAAGGGGGATGTGAAAAAAAAATTGGGGGGGGGGGGGGGGGGTTAATTTTTTTCATTTCAGATTTCATAAATAAAAAGAAAATTTCTTCAAACATTTTTTTGAGAGGATTAATATTCAACAGCATAGTGAATTGCTCAAAGGCAAAAAAATATTTTTAAGTTCATTAGACCATATTCATTCTGTGTCAGAAACCTATGCTGTGTCAAATATTTAATCACAATCCAAATTTAGAGCTGAATCCAGCTTGAATGTTGTACGTGTCCATACTTGCCCCAACCGTTCAGGGTTCAACATCTGAGTCGTATAAAGCTGCGCACTGCGGAGCATCTGGTTGAAACATAAAAACAACCAATAGGAAGATTGATTCAGAGTTTTTAAGATAACACTTCCAATATTGTGATCTTGTAATAAAATTGCATAAGGAAACAAACAAGAATAGTATTCAAATCTGAAATTTCTGAATTAATCTATTAGTAGAACTGATTTATTTCAGTAAGCAATTGTATTTCATACGAAATATAAGATTTAGATGCAAACAAATTTACTAAGTTACTTTAATAAATGTAAGTCAAATATTTGGTTTAAATAAAAAATATTTTTTTATGAAGAATTAACTTTCTTTATTTGTTAATTTCATTATTAAAAACAAGAAGACCAGAGTAGATGTATAATGCATTATTAAATTATTATAATAGATAAGAACAGAACAGGGATTCTATAATCCTGTTACATGCAGTATTGACTTTTTCAAAAGCACCTGTGCATTGCTCTATTATGTGACTTATTTTTCAATCATGTCTATAAAATATTCAATGATAAATTTACAAATACATAATGTAAAATGTAAGGTTATTCAGTTGGAAAAAAGTAGATCAAAATTGACAATTCTTGTGAATTTAAATGGCCTTAAAATTGAAATACTAGTTGTAGGTCATGACTTTTTAACCTTTAACATAAAAATCAATGAATTTGATAAAGAGATAATATTTAAGTTGAATTTGTATATGTAAGTTTTCTTTATCATTAGAATGAAAATGTTTGTATTTCATTTGTTATAGCATTATATACAAATATATTGGCCACATTTGACATAAGAGATTATAAAAAAAATATGTAGAGGTTTTATAATATGGAGTTGACTCCAATAAGTCAACGATTCCATTTTACAATAGAACAGGTTCTTCAAATTGATAGTCAGGGGCTTGTAAATTAGTGATTGTTTCAAATTTTAGCATATATATGTCTGAGCCTAATTATTGCTTGCTATATCCAGTTAGTGTTTTGTTTATTAATGAAAGCTGTACAATGAACTTAAGTTGCTTACACCACATCTTTGGTCATGGTGTAATGGCATATACTTGAGATTGCTCTGATCATCTGATGTCAGACTTTTTTTTCAAATCTAACTTATATAGTCCATAATCATAAGGATACATATCTAAGTTTAAACATTTTAATAAAACAAATCATTGTGCTTTATAAAAATTTAAATCAATCTTTATACAATAAGTGGTATCTTGTCTAAGATCAAAAATTGTTTAAGAAATTTAATTACCTATAATTTATTACATTGTTTAAGCATTTAAATGTGTATGTCACATGATATACAATGGTTTAGACTTTCGTTCAGCTATCAGTCGATATTTTACGAAATAAGGAAGTTAAATCTGGCAGACATATTGGAAGTTTTACAAATCCATAATGGCTCATGGAGGTGGACAGGTTCCAGTTTCTTGTAGTCTTTGTGAGGAGAACACTAAAATAGAATGGAAGTGTCTCAACTGTGACATGCTGATGTGTAACAAATGTAAAGAGAAAATTCATGTGAAATTCAAATTTGCCAAGGATCATCAAGTTGTTTCTATCCAGGAAGTGGGGCTCCATGCAGAAGAAGTAGATTTTTCCAGTATAAGCTGTCAAAAACATTTGAAACAGAATTGCTTTATGTTTTGCAAATCCTGTGACTGTTTAGTATGTCCTCTTTGTATTTCTGAAACCCATAATGGCCATGGTTTGGTGGCCATCAGAGAGGGATATGAAATCCATACCAATAAATTGAAGACAGGACAAAAGAATATAAAAACTAAAATAGATGAGCTGAAGAAAAGAAAAGCAGAAGTCAAAGATATTGAAAGCAGTGAACATTCAAGATTGGAAAATACCCTGAAGAAAATGGAAACTCAGAAAAATGAACTAAAGAAAGAAGTTGATAAACACATAGAGAACTTAAAATCAGAAATAATGAAAAGATGGGAAGCTCTTCATTTAACTACGAAAAAAGAAGAAAATGAAGTGACACTTCTTATTGCAAGTTTGGAATCCCAAAACTCAGAGGTTGATGATATTATCCAATCAAATGACGGCAAGAGAGTCTTTGTGGCTGGTTTGGGGTTAGTCCAATCAATGGAGGAAACAGTCACACCACCTGGCACCAAGTTTGATTCTATTCCAATATTTCTTCCTGGACAAATAACTTCTTATAACATTGGTTCATTAGAAAATGTTTCAATAAAGGGGGACATCAAAATCATAAAACGATTTGACTCTGAAATTTCGAGCATAGCTCATATAGCAGCATGTTCTGAAGATACATTGTGGATTAATGACCAGAAAACCCTACAGAAAGTTCAAATAGAAGGGTGTAGATTGAAGGTAATTGTTCAAAAAGAAGTTCTCGTTCTTGGTATGGCTTGTACTCGGTCTAAAGATCTGCTTTTCATTTCAGGAGGATCTGTACTGAAGCAGATCAGTGGCCAAACGAGTGAAGTAACTAATTCTGTTTATGATGTAAAACCATTACTATCAATATCAGCTGTTTATGTAAACCCAGATGGAAAAGTCACTGTTGGTGCTTATAATAAGAAATTAGTTTATCCACCTGTAGGAAGACGAGTTGTGATTGTCATGGATAAAAGTGGGAAACATGAAACTACTTATGAATATGACAGACAAGGAAATCCCATATTTACACATATTCGCTATATAACCAGAACAAAAAATGGTAATATTTGTGTAGTGGACCAATTATCTGAAGATAACAGAGGTAGACTGGTTATACTGAGTGAGGATGGAGATGTTCTAAATACTTTCAGTGGCCATCATGAAGTTAACACAGACAAAATACCTTTTGAACCATTCCGTGCATTCACTACACATTCTGACAATATTGTAGTTTTAAACTTAGCTTCTTCCATTTTATATTTTTTTAACAGTTCTGGAAATTTTATTCTATGCAGTGATTTAAACAAATTTGGAATAGATTATATCCCATATTCTTTTTCTGTTTCTGACTCTGGACTTATTTTCATTGGATGTGCAGTAGCTTCAGGCAGCAATGATAAAGCCAAAATATATGAAGTGAATATTTCATGATACATGTATGGGAAACATTTCAGTTCATTTGAAGAAAAAGAGACTCTTTTGATGTTAGTACAAAAACAGTGTCCATCAAAATAGTTGTTTCTGACTTTTTGAAAAATTATACTTTTTATTATTAACTTTTAGTATTTTTATTTAAGATGTCATCAGTGAGGTAAATGTTGAAGTTATCCTTATTCCTAAGCTTGATGAACCATATTGTTGCTAGTGTTTAAGACAAGTATCTTAACCATTTACAAATTAGCATATTCTCATGAGTCTTCAACTCTAGTTATGTTGCAAATGAAATGAGCTCGAGTAAAAGAAAACAGGAGCAAAACAGAAAAAAGACATAGATATGGAATTAGATGTCTTTGGAAACCATATATATAACAGCTTAAAAATTATTAGTCCAGTCAAACTAAGATTTAAAACCTCAAACTAATTCCAACAGAAAATGTTTTAGTTCTAATCTATAGCATAATGCCCTTAATATACACAGAAAAAAGTCCCATAAAATGTAACTTGAGGAAAACTCAAAATCAGCATTTTTATTTTCCTATGGAAATTAACACTGGAAGGGGAGATAACTCTGCAAAAATGGGTCTTTTTATGCCCCACCTACGATAGTAGAGGGGCATTATGTTTTCTGGTCTGTGCCTCCGTTCGTCCGTTCGTCTGTTCGTTCGTTCGTTAGTTCGTTCGTTCGTCCGACTTCAGGTTAAAGTTTTTGGTCAAGGTAGTTTTTGATGAAGTTGAAGTCCAATCCACTTGAAACTTAGTACACATGTTCCCCATGATATGATCTTTCTAATGTTAATGCCAAATTATAGTTTTGACCCCAATTTCATGGTCAACTGAACATAGAAAATGAAAGTGCGAAGTTCAGGTTAAAGTTTTTGGTAAAGGTAGTTTTTGATGAAGTTAAAGTCACAACTACTTGAAACTTAGTACACATGTTCCCTATGATCTGATCTTTCTAATTTTAATTCCAAATTAAAGTTTTGACCCCAATTTCACGGTCCACTAAACATGGAAAATTATAGTACGAGTGTGGCATCCGTGTACTATGGACACATTCTTGTTTTGGTCAGTTTTTGGTTGATTTTCTTGGAATTTAGGTTAAGTATGATACTTTGATGGGGTTATAAGTTTGCATTTGACTAAATTATATAATCTTCTGCTCTTGAAAGTACAAAATCGAAGTGTTATTGGTAGTTTTATTTTTTTTTGTGCATTTTTCATTTCAGAAATTGCAAATTTGAAGCTTTGTGACCATTTTGAAAAAATAATGTGAAAATTTGGTATTGTTTATATCTGTATATTATATTTTTTCAGCATCTTTCTTATCTTAAGAAACTTTAAACCACAAAAAGAAGAGTAAATGCTTAATTATTTTTATTAAATTTGAGATTCTTTACCTTGACATGTTGAAAAATTCAATAAATGGTCAACTTATGAATTACGAAATCTAGATTATAGCTAATGTTAAAGATATGAAAACACCTTTAGAGTTGTTTGTTATACTCTAAAGACTGCTAAAAAATAAAGAATCAATACATTCTGATGTCTATACAAGCTGTAAAGTTATAATTTTGTATCAATTTTTATTGATATTTCTGCCTTTTTTGCAAGAGTTGTCTCCCTTTTCAATGCAAATCTCCATAGGAATTTTAAATGGTTATTTTTATGCCCCACCTACGATAGTAGAGGGGCATTATGTTTTCTGGTCTGTGCGTCCGTCCGTCCGTCCGTTCGTCCGTCTGTCCCGCTTCAGGTTAAAGTTTTTGGTCAAGGTAGTTTTTGATGAAGTTGAAGTCCAATCGACTTCAAACTTAGTACACATGTTCCCTATGATATGATCTTTCTAATTTTGATGCCAAATTAGAGTTTTTACCCCAATTTCACGGTCCGGTGAACATGGAAAATGATAGTGCGAGTGGGGCATTCGTGTACTGAGGACACATTCTTGTTTTAGTCTTCCTCAAGTAAGATTTTATGGGACTTTTTTCTCGGTATATTTGGGGTATAATGCTAAAGATTAAATCTTAAAAATCTTCTGTTGCAATTACTTTCAGGTTAGGGTCAAATTTATGCTAGATTGACTGGACTTTATCATTAGAATATAGGAACTGATCCATATCATCTGATGTTATAAAGAATTTTATTGATATAAGGAATTAAGTTGAAGACGGTACCGTGAACTATAGATGCATACTTGTACTTTTTTGGTTTCTTTTGGTGAAAAGATGTTTCATTGGCAATCATACCACATTTTCTTATTTTTTTTGCTGTACTGACAGAGTCTGTAGGAATTTTGTATAAAATTTAACTTGCTATGTAAAGAAAAATGACATGATGTGGTATTTAAAGTTTTTGTGTCTTGGTTTATTTATCATATACTAAATGCAATATGTTAATTGTGTTTAAATTTTTGTAAATGCTTGTTTTAATATAAAAAGATGTGGTATGAATGCCAATGAGACAACCTTCAAAAGAGACCAAAAAGACACAGAAATTAACAACTATAGGCCATCTTATGATCTTTAACAATGAGTAAAACCCAAACCTCATAGTCAGATATTAAAGGCCTCAAAATGACAAATGTAAAACAATCCAAATGAGATAATTAAAGGTTTATAACTGTAAAAATTAATGAATGTAAAACAAATATGATAAACAGCAACAAATTACTATAGAATTACAGACTCCTTACTTGGGACAGGCACAGATGGAATGTGTTTTGAAGTTGAAGGCGTGCAGACCCTCCTTTCACATGGGACAGTAGTGTAACAGTACAACATAAGAACAAACTATAAAGATCAATTGAAAGGTTTTCTAGTAGGTATCATCTGACCTTGTTATGGTTCATTGGTTAAATAAGTTTCCAGTGTATAGTTTCTTTTCACAGACACTTAAAGCCCTTTTATACACAAGATGTAAAAATGGATCTTTATATTAATTTTTCCATAAACAAAACGAACCCCACCAAAAACTAGGGGTCAGATCTCAGGTGCTCCGGAAGGGTAAGCAGATCCTGCTCCACTGTGATGTGGCACCTGTCATGTTGCTTATGTGATAACAAATCGTGTAAATAGTCTAATTCAGTAGGTCACATTTATGAAAGGGAAGGGGATTGTAGTTACAACGTAAGGAACATATCTGATATCATTTGTGAAACAGTTAATCCAAAACGGTCAACCAACTCGTGATGGTGTCCATAAAATTTACGAACGGATAATTTTAAACTTCACCATTTGGAACTCTTGGTTTAATATCTTCCTTGTGAACAGCAACCCTCTATCAAGAAAATAATGATAGGAAATGCAAGCACAGGAATATCGTATCAATTGGGAGATATATACCCCATATGCAGGTGCTGCTGGAAGTTTCTATACTTAGAAATGGAAAGTTCACAATTGGAAAGCTGAAATCATCTCTTTTGTCGTAAAGTTTTGTTTTCAACAGACCCTCATTGTCAATTTCTAGATGTAAGTCAAGATATGAGGCCGACTTAACTGTATCTGTAGTATCCTTTATCATTAGTTCTATGGGATAGAGGACACCTCCAAAAGGAACAATTATAGTGCTGGAAGTGGTTATTATATCATACCCGTTAATCAATTAATGTCAAGTCCTGCTGGTTTAGTTTCTTTCTTAGATACAATATAAAGCAATATGTTTGTTGCATGGAATGATTGTAAGGTGTACAAACCTGTCTATAAAGTATCATCTGACCTTTACCTTATTTTCTAGTTTTCTTTTTCATTGTTTCAGTTTTCCTGGTTTAAGTCTGTTTCACTCTATAATGAATAGGTCAATTATATTTGATGTATGGAATGATTTTAAGTGTACAGTACATGACTGTCTAGCCACATAACATCGCATTGCATATATAAGAAAATTAGCTATCACTTGGAGTTACCCTGAATCAAATTGTCACCCCTTTTTCCTGGTTACAAGCTTTAGTAACTATGTATTGATGTAACAAATATTCTATAGAAACACCAAATAAACAAATAATAGTGCTTTGAAACAGCCTTGTATGTTTATGACTCTGAGAATTTTTTTTCTGCAATGCATATTTTCCTTCAACTGTCAAATTCAAGGAAATGAATTGGGAAATATTTTTTTTTAACCCTAATTTCCATATGTAACTGGATGTGAAGTACAATGATTTAGTGGTAATACATCTGAATAATTTAAAATCTTAATTTTTAGAATCCATTTCTGTGAATATCTATTAGATCTGAAATTTTGAGGTTTTCATTGAAATCCAGTTATTTATGATAAGCCGCTTTTATATTAATCAATATATTTGAAAATTTGAAAATTTGAAAATTCAAAGAATTTAAAAAATTTAATTAATTTTTTGACAGTAGGAAAAAGTGACAAATTCTAAGTGGAATAAACAAGAACATATATAATAGGATTTATAAAGATGTCTTTCAAAGTATGGTGTTAAGTTATAAATCAGAGGCGGATTTAGGGGGAGGCCAAGGCTGCCCCCCCCCTTTTCTGGGAAAAATTTGGTTGAATATATAGGGAATCACTGAAGCATCTGGATCTGCAACTGTAAATTTTCCAGTTTTCAAATCATTAGAACCTTGAAGAATAATTCACAAATGTCATATGGTATGCCATTACATCCATAAATGCATCAATTGGAGTACTTGCTGCTGTGAAATTCCTTATATATATATATATATATATATGTATATACATATTGTATATGCTATTATGTAATTTTAGGTCTTATGAGGTATTGAAGTGAATTATTATCAAAGCAGTCTGGCAATGGAGTTGTCTGCCCTTGAGAGATATTAGAACCTGTTTAATTATATATATAGTCATTACACATTATGAGGTAATATGTTAATTAAGCAGAAAACAAATTATTTTCAGCCAGACATTGTTTTTGATGATATGGAAGTAGGAAAAGTCTAAAATTGTCAGAATAAGAACAAACAATTATTTATAAAAAAAAAAGGAATTTTTTTTTTATGATTCGTTTACATCATGTATTATTTTTCTTTGATTTTCAACCCCATTTGACAACTAATATGTTTGTTTCGTTCCATTTACCAAAACACATCCAATTTTGTCAAGTTGACATGTAAAAATTGTATTGAAAATATTACCACTATAAACAGTCATCTTTTATAGCTTAATTATGAACCAGTACTTTACAAGTTGCCAGATAACAACAGACAAATTTGACTTAGATTTAGTCCTCATGTATCAATACGAGGCTAGTTACACAGCATTGTTAAATTGGTAGTTGTATCCAATTGTAGCATGTTTACTTCCCCCAGTTCAAAGACAAAATTTTTAACATGAAGACAAGGTCGTTTGATGATATCCCAACTTACGTAATAGCATATCATGTTTGCTCACCAGTGACAAGTTCAGAATTTTGTAAATGAGACCTTGATGACAAAATATATATATTTGTAACAAAAATAACTTCCAGTACCAAGTAACTCCATTTGTATGGGCAGTTTCAAAAAGTATTTTGAAAAATGGGGAGAAGATAACTAAACTAACCTGTATTTTATAAATTGTTTTGTTATAATCTAGGCCATTAGTTTTCTTGTTTCAAAATTTTTCATGTTGCTATTGGGGCTTTTTATAGCTAGCTATATTGGTATGTGTTTTTCTCATTGTTGAAGGCTCTGACATTATTATGATACTGACCCAGAAAAAACATTCTAAGTCTGAAAAATACTACACAGAACATTAAAGGTAAAACAACATGAACCCATTCACCCTCCCCCCCCCCCAAAAAAAAAGGAGTTAAAAAAATAACTATGGCCATTTTAGTTAACACAAATGAAAAAAAGTAAATCATTGCCTGACAATAATATATAAATTCCTATTCAAACTGCATTATAGTTCCAATTTTTTTCAAATTGGTGTTTAAAAAAAGTCTAGTGATTTTAAATAAAATCGAAAACATAAAAATATCCCCGACAAATTCTAGAACTATAAAACTTGTACTTATTAACCATCTGTTGATTTTATAGTTGGACATGATAAAATGCTTGTTAGCCATTCTTAATGACATAATCAATACTTCTGTCTGAAAACTACTCTGTGTTTGTCTCAGATAACAGGATATATTCTAGGACAAAAGTGTACTATACAAGTATTTTATTATATCAGTGATGAAACAATCTCAACCCTGTTAGTATTGTGGTCTAGCAATTATACTTACAAGATCCATCCTATCAATTGCATTATGCAAGGCACTGACTGAGATGGCTTTTTTCTATGTGAGACACATTTTTTTCTTCAAGTTTAATCATAAAATTTAAAAGGAAAAAAGAATGTTTTTTGATATACATTTAGAAAATATATTTTGATTTTTTTTTTTAAATAGATTAGATTTATTTTCAAATTTCTATTTAGAATTTACCCCACTCCATTATTATACGACCGCAAAAATTTTAATTTTTTGGTCGTATATTGCTATCACGTTGGCGTCGTCGTCGTCGTCATCGTCGTCGTCCGAATACTTTTAGTTTTCGCACTCTAACTTTATTAAAAGTGAATAGAAATCAATGAAATTTTAACACAAGGTTTATGACCACAAAAGGAAGGTTGGTATTGATTTTGGGAATTTTGGTCCCAACATTTTAGGAATAAGGGGCCAAAAAGGGCCCAAATAAGCATTTTCTTGGTTTTCACACTATAACTTTAGTTTAAGCGAATAGAAATCTATGAAATTTTGACACAAGGTTTATGACCACAAAAGGAAGGTTGGGATTGATGTTGGGAGTTTTTGGTTCCAACAGTTTAGGAATTACGGGCCAAAAAAGGGCCCAAATAAGCATTATTCTTGGTTTTCGCACAATAACTTTAGTATAAGTAAATAGAAATCAATGAAATTTTAACACAAGGTTTATGACCACAAAAGGAAGGTTGGGGTTGAGGTCACAACAGTTTATGAATTAAGGGCCAAAAAGGGGCCCAAAAAAGCATTATTTTTGGTCCTAACAGTTTAGGAATAAGGGGCCCAAAGGGTCCAAAATTGAACTTTGTGTGATTTCATCAAAAATTGAATAATTGGGGTTTTTTTATATGCCGAATCTAACTATGAATGTAGATTCTTAATTTTTGGTCCCGTTTTCAAATTGGTCTACATTAAGGTCCAAAGGGTCCAAAATTAAACTTAGTTTGATTTTAACAAAAATTGAATCCTTGGGGTTCTTTGATATGCTGAATTTAAAAATGTACTTAGATTTTTAATTATTGGCCTAGTTTTCAAGTTGGTCCAAATGGGGGTCCAAAATTAAACTTTGTTTGAAGTTCATCAAAAATTGAATATATGGGTTCTTTGATATGCCAAATCTAACTGTGTATGTAGATTCTTAATTTTTGGTCCAGTTTTCAAATTGGTCTACATTGAGGTCCAAAGGGTCCAAAATTAAACTAAGTTTGATTTAAAAAAAAATTAAATTCTTTGGCTTATTTGATATGCTTTATCTAAATATGTACTTTGATTTTTGATTATGGGCCCAGTTTTCAAGTTGGTCCAAATCAGGATTCCATATCAAGTATTGTGCAATAGCAAGAAATTTTCAATTGCACAGTATTGCACAATAGCAAGAAATATCTAATTGCACAATATTGTGCAATAGCAATTAATTTTCAATTGGAGTTATCTTTCTTTGTATAGAATAGTAGTTGATAATATATGTTGGAAATTTGCCAGACATGACTATGATGTCATTTTTTATTTTTATTTGCCAATAACTTTATGTAAATAACTTCATTGGAAATTTGCCAATATAAAATGTTGCTGATGAAGTTTTTTTTATTGTTTTATACAATAAACAATGTATATTCACTTTTACTACCAACCAATCTTTACCATTCAGTGATAACAAGCACTTTATTTTACATTTTAATATTTTATGATGTATTTAAAAGAGTAGTTATTGTTGCAAACTCCATTAGAAATTTGAATTGATATCAGTTTTGGAAAAAGGGAAACAGGGATGTGAAAAAAAAGGGGGGGGGGGTTAAATTTTTCTCATTTCATATTTCATAAATAAAAAGAAAATTTCTTCAAACATTTTTTTTGAGAGGATTAATATTCAACAGCATAGTGAATTGCTCAAAGGCAAAAAAAAACTTTTAAGTTCATTAGACCACATTCATTCTGTGTCAGAAACCTATGCTGTGTCAACTATTTAATTTTAGATTTAAAAAGTTTGAAGAAGAAATCTTTAATTGATTTGTAAAATCTTGACATTTGTTTTGTGTAAAAAAAAACCATGTAATGTCAAAAATTTGATCCCAATCCAAATTCAGAGCTGTATCACGCTTGAATGTTTTGTCCATACTTGCCCCAACTGTTCAGGGTTCGACCTCTGCGGTCGTATAAAGCTGCGCCCTGCAGAGCACCTGGTTTTTCAATTGGCAACAATCTGCTATTTTCACTTATACCTTCTAACAGAATCAATTATTGTTTCTTCATTAAATTTAGAATGGAAACAAGGTATTTAATAATATCTCCCCCCCCCCCCCCCAAAAAAAAAGAAAGATGAATATTAGGTGTTTAATATCTGAGCTATTATGTACTTATTTAAAAAAAAACAAAAAACGAAAAAAAACAAAAAAACAGCAAAGTATGTACATGTATAATGTGGGCCTCTTTTGAATTGTTTCACATTTTGTTGTTCTTGAACTTTTTTTAGCCAACTCCATAGTATAGGTTTTGATAATGGTTGAAGGCTGAACAGTGACCTGTGGCTGTTCATGTCTTTGTCCTTTAGTCAATGGTCTCCTTATTTTTATAAAACTGCAGAATTTCCATGGGCAAAAAACCATTATATAAAAAATTGCATAACAAAAGAAGATAAGCGGTAATACAGTATTTCACATTTATTCTGATAATGTGTCACTTATCTTATAGGTGTCAACAATGACATCACAAACTGTTTTTATATTGACCTTGGTTAGATAACTCTGGTAACATCTAATACATGTATGCACTGAAGGAGCACTGATCATTCAAATTGAAAGTTATATTATTATCCTATGGAGTGTTTCTGAAAATTTTCAAGAGTCCATAACTTATATTTATCTGTGATGAAATTTACTTGTATGTCAATGAACTAGATTACTTACAAGGTTAACTGTTCAGAAGTTTAGTATTTATCTTTGATTTCATTATCATCTAAAATATTTAGACATATATAGATTGTATTTTATTAGAGGTTCATCTAGTTACCATAAATAGGAACATATATGAATAATAGATCTTAACATGTTTAACTCCTGCTCATTTTTGTGTCCGAAGTCATTTACCCAGGATATATGCTTTGAAGTTTATTGTGATGACCATTTTCACTGAACTAATTTTAAAATTGTTGTTTAGGGGCCAGCTGATGCACTTTTCAGGTGTGGGAATTTCTCATTGTGTTTAAGACCCATTGGTGGTCTAGCTAGGGCTGTTTTCTGCTCTTTGGTCAGGTTGTTGTCTCTTTGACACATTCCCTACTCCTATTCTCACTATTACCTATATCATATAAATTTGTATTTTAACCCAAGAGAAAATAAATTAAGGGTACACTAATGTACTACTAAATAAAATCTTCAATACACTGTACATTATGACCATGAGTAACACTATGGTTGCCACAGGTAATTTAATACATATCAGTATTTAAAAAAAAAAATCAAAATATACCAAGCAACCAACTCCTAAAGGTTAATACAGAAATATACAAAGTGTTATAAGTATAGCATAGATTTTATTTAGTACATGGGGCGTATTGCATTTCCGCTAATTATTCAAAGTCCCAATACTACGTTTCCGCAATTTGCATTCATTACTTTTCCGCAAATTTACCTGGTAAATTATAAAGATTTGAATGTACATATGTGATAAATTATTTATTTTTTTTATTTTTAATAAAACAAATGTTCTGATCTCAGTATAGCTACAATTTACTAGATATAACTAGTTGACTCGGGTAAGGATGAGTTAAACTTCATTGAGAAATCTTTGGTTTGGCTTACTTGCCAACTGACATGATTAAAGAATGCTTTGTTGAATTAATTGCCGATGCTTAATATGACGATAAATGCATGAGGTCTACCGATTATATATTGGAATTTCATATGGGTGGCAATTGAGATTTCCACCAATATTGGGCATCACCCCTGAACCCGAGGAAAAGAGAACAACGAATGGTGTCGAGTCTTTTAGTGCCTGCCTGTGCGAGCAGTTTTAAGCTAGCCATCCTACCATATTTGTCTTTGTCGATGTGTTATTGAAACTGAAGACAACACTTTACATAAAGATGAGAACTCTAACTGTAAAAGCACCCGTTCGGAAGTATGAAAAGGAGAAGATGGACTTCCTTCCTAAACAAAATACAGAACTTGTAAACGGTGAATGTGCTCCTATGGTCTGTGCACGACGTGTTGGCTACAAATATTCTGCAAGAACTGACTTATGAACTCATATCAAGATATGTTTGAACATATGTTTTCATACATTTTAATGATGTTTTTTACTTACATGTTATGATGACCTTTAACTTAATGCATATTTATTTTTTATTATAGCTTTGCTTTCGATCAAGAGGTATTCCTTAATTATTTGCGGAAAAGTAATAATGTATTTTTTCCGGAATAGTTACTTTTTTTCCGGAAAAGTAAGATATTTATTTGCGGAAACGTAAACTTTTTTTTCCGGAAACGTCATCTTTTTTTCGCGGAAAAGTAATGCCAATTTGCGGAAACGTAAAACGCCGAGTACATGTATACCCTTGGACTGGTTTGAAATAAGATATAAAAAATCAATATTCATATTTTATTTATAATTCATCAGATTAACATCCAATATTGTTTTTTCCTCGACAAATATGTATATAATTATCTTTATTGAATTATTTTATTTGATACACTGACATATATATTGTAGATATTTGTAAAAAACATATGTTACTTGTCTACAAAAAAATGTTTCATTGATCTGGTGAAGATATTATTTATTAGTATTATATTTGATGAGGTTGTTTAAATAAAATAAAAACAATAAATTGAAGTGGAAAACAAAAAAATCGACTTCAAAAAATTCTCATAAGACCTAGCTGAAATACCCCCCTTCCCCAAAAAAATCAAAAAGAATTTTTTTTTTTAAACTTTTTTTGTTACAAACTGTTGCTGACCTAATGGATCTGCAAGAAAATGCTAAGTGGTATTCTTTGAAAGCCATTAAAAATGGTTGCAAATTAAATTTATGTGGTGTTTTTTTAAGATATATTATGTTCAAATTCTCAATAAATTTTCATAAGTTTTCAAAACATTATAACAATGGAAGTAATATTATAACAAACCAGAATTTGACCTTTTTTGTAAAATCCAACATGGGTTTTTTATTTCTACTTCATTGTTTTAACTGACTGAAATTGAATAGACCTTCAAAATTTATGAAAGGTAATCATTTTTTTCTTGAAAATATTTAATTATTAATTGTGAAATTAAATTTTATATTTTATGGTTTGAAAGTTGTATTGCACAATCATATGATATCCAGGAAATACATGTACTAGTTAGAAAACAAAAGTGAAAGTACAAGAGAATTTTAGATTAATTCATGTATTGAATTTCTGTAAATGTCTTTTGTGATTGGAAAAGTCCTATATATATATATACATGTGTGTTTCAATTTGGTAATTTGACATTTCTTTTCAATTAGGTAGAAAATCAGTACGTAACATTGTACAATAAAAAGAGATTTGAAGGCAATAATTTGTAAATAGATGTAACAAAACCCAAAATAAGAAAAGGACTGAACTTGTAGAAAGTTGCCATTGCCAAATTAGAGAATGTGTTCATTATCATTAAGAGAGTCAATTTCACAACTCTATTTATAGACTCCCAAGCTAATTTTCAATTTCATAATGAATTCCAGAAAATGTAGTGACATTTTTTTTTTAGAATTTTAACAGAAACATATATAAATACGTGAAATTATAATAATTTTAATTTTAAGTGTGACACAATCATTATTTTTTTATATCTCATCCAATGAAACTCACAACTCTTCATTATCAATTCAGGAAAATTTTAAAGTGTGAAACAATTTTATTTTTTTATCTTGTCCAATCTATTACAAATATTTTCCTGATGATAAGATTTAAATATACATGTATCATGATTTGTATACATGTACTTATAGTTGTCTTATCAGATAGGTTATACAGTCAGCTGTCCTGGGTATGTCCTTAAACCTATCACAAAAACAAACACATATAACCCATAATCAATTTGTTTCTTTTATTGGAAAGCTATAAGGGATCTCAGATTAGACGGCCTGGGTCTATATTTGGCTTCACCTATTCAATATTTCATTTCTTTTTCTCAATATGGGAATAAGGTTAATGTGTATTAGGTTTGTTTACATCATGAATGAGGTTGTGGATGGGGGTCCTTCATTAAGGTGGTACCCAACACTTTCACTAAAATTAATTTGGCTCGTTTACATAAAATTTTGACAAAGTATTTACTTTGATCCTTTTACAAAAATATAAAAATTTCAAAAATTTTGAACCAACCATTTTGTCAGAAAAATTACACTGGTTATATAGCAGTTTGACAAACACCAATTTTGATCATTGAGAAGCTTATAATGTTTCCTTTACAACACAACGTAATTAAAACGTTAAGCTGACTTTACAGAGTTATCTCCCTATAGTGTTAGGTACCACCTTAATCTCTGTTCTTTATATTTTTGGACCATTATTCTCTATTCTTTATATTTTTGGACCATTATATTCTCTGTTCTTTATTTTCTAGCACCATTTGTTTCCTTTTCTTTATTTTTGTGGTCTAATTTTTACTCTTCTTTAAATTTTGAGTCTTTATTTCTGCACTCTATTTCTCCATTTATTTTCAAATCTCTAAGCCCAATCCTGACCCTCATGTATCAATGTTTAATGCCCCTGTTTCCGTGATATCTAGTCAACAAGAAATATCCTGTGTATACCAAGTGAAAAATAAAATTTGATCTTGAATTTAATCCTTAAGAAATTTGTTATGTATAAAGACTTCGGTGAGGCAGTTCGGTAGAACACCAGTTTATATTTTCATGATTTGAGAGGAATTGAATTAGGCTTATTCATTGTAATTATTATATACCCTCCATTCTTCTATATTTCAATATATGTTGCTTTTCGGGCAATGAGTTTGATATCTGACTAGTATATTAGTGCCTTTTTTTTTATCCCGAAATAGGGAATGCTGGTCAATTTTGGTAAAATGCTAGGTGAAAGTTTGTTTAAGGTTAAATTAAGTTTAGGCTGGGTTACGGCTTAGTGTTCAGGGCTTACAGTGGAGGATTGAGAAATTTTTACCAAGGAGGTTTGGGGTGCCCAATGAGTGACTCACTGCTCAAGTCATGCTTCAGTGATTTCCCATATAATCAACCAAATTTTTCCAACAAAAAGGTGGCCTGGGCACCCTGGTACCCTCTCTTTAATCCGACTCTGGCTTAGGTTAGGTTTTTGGTTAATTTAGAATAGCTCTAAATGGGCAATGATTCAATTTGCTTGATTGAAGTAAATATAGGCCATAAATATGCTAAATATGACATCAGAGATTTTGAGGAAAAATGAGAGAAAAAAGACCCCAAAAAACACATTTTATTTAAAAACTATATATATATATATTTTGCTCTGACTTTTGTGATAATTTTATATAAATTTCTTTTTTATTTGTAGTTATTAGTTAAAAGAAAAAGATGCCTGCCAATACACAAAACTTAAGCGAACATTGAAAAACAGATTTTGATCTCTAGCAATGGTAATATTGATGTTTATATAACAGTTTCTTGTGGTGTCATGGTCATGTTGTTGTTTTTATAACTGCTTTTCTATTCTTGCCAAGTCATGGTCATTAGTTATGTACATTTTATCACCTAAATAACAAGTGATGGAGTATTCAACCTTTAATAGGGAAATTTAGTATACTTTGTTATACTTATATCCTAGCAACACAATTATTAGTATGACATACCTAAATAGATGGAGAGTTACTCCAATGAAAATGCGGAAAACTTCACCTCAAGTCACGAGTTGTATAATAAAGAATGGAAACGGGAAATGTTTCAAAGAAACAAATAATTTTATTAGAATATGATGAAAGATCAGAAAACACCCCAGTTCTACCAATGGGCCTTCAACGCAGACAAAAAATTGAGAAAATTGCTGTATGTTTGTTAAAATTCAGATCAGTAAAAAAATGGAATACTTGATACTAACCATCACAGTGGCGGATCCAGCCATTTTAAAAAGGGGGTGGAGGGGGTCCCAACCCAGAGTAAAGGGGGGGTTCCAACTATAATGCTCCCATTCAAATGCATTGATCGGCCAAAAAAAAAGGGGGGTTCCAACCCCCGGAACCCCCCCCCCCCCCCCCCTGGATCCGCCACTGCATCATGTTATGAAAAGATATTTTTTCCTGAAATTTTTTTTTACACAGCACTTAATATTTCTAGAAAAAATTCTGAAAATACTCTTAAAAAATGTTAAATATATTCTGTGAAAATGTTTCAATTTGCTTGTGATCATCATCACAATGTTTTTTCTTTTAAACCAGTATTACTTTGAATCACCTGTGAACATGAATGATGTTACGTTTATATCAATCTTTATATCTACTCCAGTATTAGATCAATATCTCTTCAATGAGATCGTAAATATATATACATTGTATTGTACAAAAGAGATTTTATCTTTGTAATGAGATGATTAACATTACAGCTATAAAAGTTATAATCAATCAATTATCCTATAAAACATATTAAAATCATTATTTATATATGTAATATTATTACATAAATCGAAATTAAATATATTGACCTCACAATTAAAAAATAAGGATTGCCTGCTTTAGACAACTATCCAAAACAGTTAAAATGAAGTAGATGTAAGCAATTATAGGCAATCGTACAGCCTTCAACAATGAGAAAATCCTCACGTTAGTTTTTGCTTTATTTATTCAAAATTTTGAGTAGTGAACCACAATAAAAAAGGAAGGGCATTTTTTTATCAAGAACAATGAATTGTCAAAGTTTCTATAGAAATTGAGTGGGTGAATGTAGGAGAAGTGGGTCTTATGTAGGTCAAGTAAAGTACCTAAATAGGTCACCACTTTCAGTTTCTTTTGTTGTAATTCTGTCAACTTAATTCTTATGATTTTTACATATTTCATGTCACTTCTTACTAAAAAAAGAACCTGGCCCCCTCCTCTTTTATACTAGTTTCCTGTATTTAGTAAAAAAATTGTAAATTGTTATCTATTCATTTGTCTTCTTTTTTAGCAACTATTTGATTTTAAAGGGAAACCCCCTTCCCTAAAGCAACATTTTTGTATGTCAATTAATGCTAACAGTTAATAAATGTGATTTCTGAAGGAAAATTGAGAAAAAAATCTGTTTCAGTGCAACGCAGTAAAAATTTAATGATATAACAAAGTTTTGTCTGGTGTTATGTAAACTCCTCTAAGATTATGTAACAAAAATCTTTATTGTCGTAAAACATCAGTACAGCTTTTGACAAACAAAATTAACATTACATATAACATTTGCTGTAAATTCAAAAATTATTACAAGATGTTCATAAGTGCAATAACATAAGGCTATGTGATTAAGTGAGTTATTGCAATTATTCTGAAATAGAATACATGTATCTTAAGGCAAATAATCCTTAAATAGTTATAATAAATCAAAAAATTTCTTCCTTTTTAAACAAATCAGAATTAGAAAATCCACCTTTTACAGTGAGATGCTTGTAGGTGTTACTGTAAAATTTTACCTATAGCTCAACCTGTTTTTAAAATTGTCAACACAATAGGGACATTTAAATTGACCAGTTGGTATTGTTAGATTTAAATCTACCTTGATGCTACCTGTAAAAAAATTTATTCACCTATAGTGCCTAACAAGATTTTGTGAGGTAGACGAAATTGACTTTAAAACGATCGTATTGACTTTTGATGTGCAGAAATAGGCAGATCGGACATATTTTGACTTTAGTTACTTACTTCTTAAGTTTGGGATTAATTGTAATCAACATATTCCAATGAGACTGAAAAATGCTTTTTTTTATTATGATAAATAATAATTTTACCTGCCGTAGTCGTGCGTAAAATATATTTCGGTATTTCTCTTACGAAAATGACTTGTTTAATGGAACAAAACGTATTATTTGTAAACTTTCTCTTTACTCTTCACAATAGGCTTTTAAAAAATAACCTTTCAACTGTATATTCCGAAAATTTTGTGAAAATCGAATAAGTGGCAATTCTTACCTTTCATACCTTAACTTTCATTGATAAAACATAATATTGACTCGTCCAGTGTCCAGTTTGAAGGTCATTTTAGTTACCGTACACATTCATGCACGTTCTAATTAATCAATAGTCATGTATGAAAAGCATAAACAAGTTTGAAGGTAAACTAATAACAACTTAATCCAATCAAATTGCCTACGATTCAATAACAATGACCAGTCCACATCATAAAATGTATAGGGGTAAACTGGGTAGGGAGAAAATGTCAGATATATTAAGTTCATTATTTTGCAATAACGAGTAAAAATTTGTTAATCAATAGATTTGTTATAATTTCATAAACATGTCGTTATGTATTGGTATAGTTTTTGGATCTTTCATTAGCGTATTTAAGGCTGTAGAAAGTTTGGCCTTCAAAAGTCAACATAATCATTGACTTTATAAAGAAAATTCGCCTTTTTAAAACATTGAATGTTTCACAAATAATACGCGACAACAAAGCAAAATCATTTCTTAAAGCACTGCAAAAAAAATAATTCTGATTGATGCAGTGGTATTGTCATAAATTGCACTGGAGTGAACAGTGGTACATCAAACGTCGAATTC
This sequence comes from Mytilus galloprovincialis, assembly GCA_037788925.1. Taxonomy (NCBI): domain Eukaryota; kingdom Metazoa; phylum Mollusca; class Bivalvia; order Mytilida; family Mytilidae; genus Mytilus; species Mytilus galloprovincialis. Next base: position 8,646,923 of record CM075340.1, on the reverse strand, counting down.
CCTCACACAATGTTATCACACACTATAACCAAAAGTTTCAGCATGCTTTTTTCCTGAACTTTTTGTTACCTAGGATTATTCTATTGAGAGATTTTTATTTTACTGTCATTCAAAATCTTATGAGTGATCAAGCCAAACAAGAATGACTATATCATATATTTTCTTTTCTTGCAGTTACATGTAATTTAAAATGACATGACCTAAAATGCACTACATTTCATCTAAATGTTTGCATAGCCACTACTAGCAGTGTTTAATACCCTAAATAATCCAGTCGTAATATTTCACTCACTTTAATGAAACCTCAAAATCATATTTGAATAAACAATTTCATTAATTTATTTACACTAATATTTGACATCTCATCCAGAATTCCAATGATTTTAAATAATTCCCAATTTTATTCATTTTTCACTACTTCACTAGATTTTTTTCTAAATCCATAGTATAAATTCTGATTAACTTCCAATTATATACATCCTAATTTAACAGGTGCAGAATCTATACATAATTCAGAATCATTTCCATTACTATATTCCAAATAGTTATCCTCACTTATATTTTGTAATATTTTATTTATATTTTTACTATATATCACCTGATTTTAATATATCCACAGTAAACATTTTATTTCATTTCCTATAATAAATTTCCAAATCAAACAATATTTGATTCAGAATTTTATAATGACTATTTCCAATTTCACATTCACTTAAAACATTTCCTCATGTTAGGAATATTTTAGAATATTTTACTTTCATTTTTCACTTTATCACTAGATTAGACTATATCCACTGCATTACTTCAACATTTTATTTCATTTCCTATAATAATTTCCAAATCAAACAATATTTGATTCAGAATTTTATAATGACTATTTCCAATTTCACATTCACTTTTAAAAAACATTTCCTCACGTTAGGAATATTTTAGAATATTTTACTTTTATTTTTCACTTTATCACTAGATTAGACTATATCCACTGCATTACTTCAACATTTTATTTCATTTCCAAGATCCCATTTAAATAGGGAATCATCTTAAATTTGTAATAGATCCCAAAATTAATAATGAATATTTCAAAAATCACATTTAAAGCCACAGAAACATGTTGGATGAACTCACACTATATCTCCTACTTGAATTCCAGTTTTGAAATTTTTAAATCTTTGACATAACTAAATCCCATCGTATGAAAAATTGAATTCCTTTAGTGAACACAGCATTTTATGCACAAAACTCCCACTAATATTATAATAGATTTCAAAGAAAAAACACAGCAAGGTATACTCCAAAATTATTTCGAATTTTATATGTACAACATCATATGTAAGCCCCACAAAACGGTTTGAATGAATTATTTCCTCCTTGATGTCCTTCATGACAATAAAATCTTGAAAGAAACACATCACATTTTAAGAAGCAAAATTGCTATAAAAAGTCTGAGTAGTGAATTCAAATAAAATAAATCCAATATTATATGCACAATGACACCAAAAGATTTAAAACATTGCAAATAATAATCCAAAATGAGAATCTTGAAGGGTCATGTGAAGAAAAAAACAACATATCCCTCTGAAAATTTAAACTGTAAACACCCTGAACAGCTATTTCTTGTTTCACTGGCAGCTGGACAATACTATGTATAAGGGTTCGAATTTTAAAGAAGCATTTTGGTGTAAAAACAGTTTAAATTTTCAAACATAGTAATACATATTTATTTTAATCATTTACTGATTTAGAATTTTAGGTAAAAAATAGATAAATCAAATATATCAGGGATTTAAAACAATGAAAACCAAATTATTTTCTTCCCTATCAATTTTTAATAGAATAATCCTAGGTAAGAAAATCTTCAGGAAAAAAGCATGCTGAAACTTTGGGTTAGGTGAATAAAAATCTGTACAGGTAGAATCAAGGTATATTTAAATCTAACAATACCAACTGGTCAATTTAAATGTCCCTATTGTGTTGACAATTTTAAAAACAGGTTGAGCTATAGGTAAAATTTTATAGTAACACCTACAAGCATCTCACTGTAATTTCAGAATTTACAGTATACAACAGTTCCATTGACTGTGTTAAAAAGGAACCCATTGCTGACGTTTATACCTGTTCAAAATTTGTTTTTTGAGTATACATTTTTGAGAGAAACTTATGTAGTAAGTATATAATGAAAAGACCAATTAGAAGATATAATGTCACAGTAGTCAAATTGCACTCTTTTAGCAAAAATAACAGTGGAAATCTTACAACTTAAGAGACAAAACTATTTGTATTTTTTCAATTTGATATTGTGTAAGTATTTCAGCATTTCTAAAAATATTTAAATATACAAAAGATGTTCACAATATGTATCAACAGATGAAGTATTCACTGTAAGAAGTAAAATCTACAGAAACGTCCATAAAAAGTCAACTTTTATAATAAGCTATTAAAATATGTTACTGTCATCCATTTCAAAAAAAATGAATAGTACGCAAAGACTATTTTAAAATAGTTCTAATTATTTGTAGAAATAATAGAAAACATTTGTTATTTGATTTTTTACCGATGTGAATAGGATGCAATTTGGTTACTCGCAATACAGAATCATGGATTGTTTTAAGTCAGTTCAATATGAAGTCAAATTTTAATTGCTGGAACTATATAGTAAATAAGGATATGTACATCTACAAAATAAACAGAATGGAAACTTTTGTACGAACCATTAATAAACATATTTGAAAAAACTGCTAAAATAGGTGCAATTAGGGTACCGGTACCCTCATGTTAGTAATGACCATTATGTCCTCTGTAAGTCAACAACTGTGAAAGTATAGTGGGTGACATGATGTCATAAATAATTGTAATTGTTGATGTAATTATGAAGTTATTCCTTATCTCATTATGATATCCTAATTATGATATATAATTGGTCTAATTGATTTATATTGAATGATGGGATTGCCATAGGAAGTTTGATTGTATCAGTTTATTAGAATTTGATTGGTCCGTAGGTGGCCAGTTATCAATAGGTATAAGAAGATGTGGTATGAGTGCAAATGAGACAACTCTCCAATATTATACTCCTATTTACTCAATCTAAACCAAAATAATTTCTGACTGCATAAAATAATGACTAGGTAGTATTACCAATGTCATTTCAACTGATCGGGTGGAGCTTACGTTTTAATTTGCATAAGGACAGTATATTTGAAGATGTGTGTGATAAGGATGGTTGCCGTTATAATTATTACTGATTTCTAATCACATATCAGTGCCATCAAAGGAATATACAAAAGAAAAACTGGACACTTCATTGAGGAGTTTATCCTAAAACACCTATCTATAGAAGGAATGGTTTATTATGAGCGAAACGGTTAAACTCCTCCCAGTCAAGTGAAATAAATTGAGTAATAGGTAATCCGAAGACCAATATTTCCATACTTTCCTTATGTGTCGAAAATAAAGTTTTACAAAAACTTACTATAGTCAGAGTAGAATTTTATTAGTTTGGGGCAGCTGACTAGTGGATGACGGTGCAGACTGTTAATTTCTAGTGGCATTTCAGATTTTCTGCCCTTCATCCTTTTTGACTTGGTATTGAAGTTGACCTACCTTTTGTATTCAGTGATAATTTGTTTTTCTTCCTGAACTTGCATGAAATATTTACCACTGGACATACAGCCAACTAGAATCATTCTGATGTCTTTGTGGTTTTTCAATGGTACAATGTAGAAGTCTTATGTGAGGTGGATTAGTCAGAATCTAAAGGTTAAAGGGTCTGGATGGGGTTAGAAAATACATAAGAAGCCAAATCCACAGAAACATGGAAGAAATAAAAATAAAGAGAAAAAATAGGGCAAACAAATAAAGAATACAGAATAATAGGGTGCAAAATTAAAAGAATAGACAATAATAATAGCAAAATATAATATGTAATGGAGACAAATGACTTAAAGAATTTTAAAAATACATGTGATACATAATTGAAAGTCCCCCTCCCCCCCTCTCCACCAAATCGAAGAGTATGGTACAACATTACTGACCAAATGATATTCAAAATGGACTGGATTCATTAACAAAATCTATAATTTAATTTGGCATGACTTTTAACTTCAGAAAAGGCATTGATTAGAGGATTTCCTGAAAATGTCTATATAATTTATATGTGATGCACGCCAAGAGTTGCACTGTTCTTGAACCTACATACTAAGGATTCATTATTAATTGTAAGATGCTAAATTCTGTGTATTTTGTGTTATTCTGTATGACAGCACCCAGTGACATGATATTTTATAATAGGCTTGTACTCAACTTAATGTTGTACAAACAGTTCACTTTATTTATGGAACTATATTACTTTTGAAAAAGAGCTCAAATTTGACAAGTATTAAAAAAAATTCAAAATAATTTGAGTAATTTCAATGTGATATAAAAATTTAAAAGATGAAAAGTGTATATTTAAATAGTCTTCGGTTAGTGGAAAGTTACGTAATTTCTTTCTATTTGTTATCAAATATATAACATCATGGACCTAATGGTTTCTAAATGTTTGTGTTAATTGGTTCTAAGTTTTACTTTAAGAGTTTTGGGCCTCTTTCTATATATGTATATGATGTCTTAATTAAAAAAAAAAAGTAAAAACTTCATTAGATTCTTTCAAAACCCCTGAATTAGAGGCCCCATTACGCCAGGAATGATCAAGAGAGGGGGGATGGGGTAGATGGACTCACAACATCAACAAAATAACTTTTGATAGTCTGAATTTGAACAGAATCTTGACTTTTATAGTGCCATTTTTTTTTTAAAAAGGGTTCAAATGAACCCCTTGACCCCACCCCCAGGCTACATAGTATGAAACAGAGAAGAACTATTTTGTATTTCTTAGTACTTGAGTATCAATTTAATAAGCCAGTTTTGTAACAAACTACTTTTACATAAGATTACATAATATACCCTGTAACATGATTTTAAATCACTGATCTGTATTAAAGGGGATATACAGAGTATTATCTTTCAGGACATTAGCTTCACATATTACTTATTGAATATCAGTATATTACAAAAATCTACATTTTAGTTGTGTTAACCAGCTTAAAGTAAATGCTTAACAAAAAACATAAAAAAAACTTGTAGAGACACAAAATTCATCTTGAATCAAATATGATAATGAAAGGAATGATTGATTGATTGAATTAATTGTGTTAAACACCAATTTCAGCACTATTTTATTATTTCTTGGAGGTCATTTTTTCTTGATGGAGGCGAGTGTCTGGAGAGAACCAGGTCCTTAGGTAGGGAAACTGACTCACTGACATGCTGTTTTCCTCAGAAGCTCAGTTTCGGATCCAGGGTTGGGGTCTGGGGTTTTATTTTGGACCAATGCATTTGAATGTGAGCATATAGTTGGAACACCCCCTTTACTCTGGGTTGGGACCCCCCCCTTTTTTTAAATGACTGGATCTGCCCCTGAGGCTGAATTCCGTTTGGCATAGCTAGCATATTTTGACAGAAGTTAGCATAACATATATATATATATTTGTTACTTGTAGAAAAGACACTGTCAAATGCACCTTTATTCACCCTAGTTTTTGATTGGGTTCGTGTTGCTCATTTTTTATATAAGTTAGTTGTCTTTTAGTATTAGTTTTTTTTATATTTTGCCTTGGTGGTACTGCCTCTTCCTTAATTTAGAGAGCAACCATTTAACTTCAAGGAGTCTTTTTTATCTTTTTAGAGTAACTATGCCCATTTCCAAATGGAATTTTTATGAATTTTTTAGTTATTTATGAAAAAGACTGCATGAATGAGACCACTATGAAATGGGCAAATAAAAATTTGGATGGAGAGTTGTCTCATTGGCACTCACACCACATCTTCCTATATCTATTATCTACCCTTCAATCATGCCTGGAAATTTAAGTATTGTAAAATGATATATAAGTATCTATTTACAGTACATTAAGGCCAATTGCATTAATTCATTTCATGTTGATTACATACCTTCAACCCTTTAGGAAATATTAAAGTGAATCATTGAATAAATAAACAATAATACTAAAACTGTTGTCAATTATTTTGTATTAAGGGGTTTTTATGATGAATTATCAATTAAAAATATTTTTTTTATATTTTCTTTTGTTAGTAAACAAGTAAACAAAAACTGTATCAATTTACATTGATAGATTATCGTTGATCATCTCAACGAGATTGATTTTCTCGCTTGAGCTGGGACGGCGAAAGTGAGAAAGGCAATCGAGTTGAGATGACCAATGATAATCTGTTTATCGCTATTTTACCTATGAAGACGTTGTCAATCTCATGTCAATTTCGTTAGCAACGCCACATGCCTGCTTAGTTTCTAGCGATAACTTACCATCTCAAGCGAGTAGCATGATATGAAAAATTATCACAAAAAAAGATCAAAGGAAAATTGCACAAAATAGCGATAAAATTATTTATTTGTTATTAACCATAATATCATACCTCTATGAATTTGAAACACTTATTAATGTTATACTTGGGAAGACACCCACATGAATATATTTGGTATTTCTTTGATAGTAAAATCTTAAAAATCATATTAAATCTAATTCCATCTATTGTTTTAATTGTCCTAGACTTAATACCAGGCCTTGAAGGCATAAAACTTTGCTCAGTGCTCGGAGCACAAAAATCATGCTCGAAACATGAAATCCAGCAATTTTCTTTACATATGCATATGCTCATTCCCTTAAAGAATATTTTGATCATGAAGAAGGTAAAAACAATTCTGATTTAGAGCTTTTTGACATTTAATTTAATCCAAAACCCCTCCCACTGGAGTATTAAAAACAGTCGCACATATTGTACGTGCATAAGATGAAGATAATCAAAAAATAGTTAAAAGTTTTTCAATGGTCTATATGTTTGCACAGTCAGACTCATCCTGCATGACATTTTGTTCACGTAAAAATGCTTGTCATGTACGTGTGGTAAATTATCTTTTTATAAAAGACTTTACTTTCCCACTCGTTGACATTTTCTTTTATTGTACGTTTCTTCTTTTTGAAAGGCAAAGTGGTATGGAAAAGACACTAGCTAAATTACTGTGGATGAAATAGACATATCCTATGTGATTGACAAGCCAAACAGAAAGATTGATGTCTATTAATGCATGGTCAGGAAAAGTAATGAAAATTAACGTTAGGTAATAGATCTGTTTTTCTCAAGATGAAATGTAATTTCGCAGGGCTCAGCTTCCTTTGTTAATACCTGGTGTATGCAAGGTTAATATTTTGATGGGTCATTAAGGCGTTTATCACTCAGTTTTGTTCGGGACATGAAAACGGAAGCGAACAACACCTATTTTTGGTCCATTAACAAATTTTCTATGAAGTAAAATGTTGCTGGGTGTTTTAACTTGATCCTCTGTATCCTAATTTAAGGTTTATATGTAAATTACATACCTTTGAAAATAGGAAGGACATGTGTACTTATCTCAAAGTATATTTCAAAATCAAAGTCCAGATTTAGTGGTAAATTTAATATAGACATCAAATCAAATGGAATTACGCCAGATTTTTCAATAGATCTTACTAGTAATTATATTGCAGATTCAGAAATTATTTTGATGTTTTCATTTATATTGTGCAACAAGATAGGTGTTGCAAAAATTTAAAAAAACTTGCGCTTTAAATTTTAATAGCATAATTTGTATGCAGCATCTACTGAAATTAACATTATATTATGTAGACCATCGAACTTTAGCATATGGAGGTCTCAGATGAGGGTTTGGATGGGTTAAATGATTAAAGAATAATGCCCTTAAAAAATGAAGATTAGAGAATAACGGGCAAAAAAAAATGAAGATTAGAGAAAAAAGGTGTTAATTTTTTGAAGATTAGAGAAAAAAGCGGTTAATTTTTTGAAGATTTGAGAAAAAAGGGGTGAAAATTAAATGTTTACAGAATAACACCCCCCCCCCCCCCCCCCCCATCCAGACCCTCTCAGATGGAGGTATCACACTTTAGAACAGACTATGGCATGGAGAATTATGCCGTTGTCTCATTGGCAGTCATATCACTTTTACTTATTTTTGATAACATAAACATATTCTTGTCTTGAATATGCATTACATATTAACATGGGACATAAAGAAACTAAGATTAGAAGTTTTAATAATGTAGACATTTTTTCCGATGATTGTTTAAATTTATATGCACTGAAAAATAGTGCAAGTTTAGTATATTTCCCTTTTTAAAATAAACACCATTATGTAATAGTGTTCATATAATTGCCATTTAATTGATCATAAACTTAAGTACTAAAATCCTTGACTTATATTTTCATGCATAAAATTGTTTTTAAGTTTTCATTTTAAGATTTAAATTTACTTGTGAAGTTGATTTTAAAGGAGATGAAACCATATAAAAAAGTAAATGTCTTTTCATTAGCTTTGAAGTCACTTATCTAAAATAGCACTTGAATCTATGTGGATCATTTGTCATTTAAAAATAGAATAATAGAAAGATTATATTTTACAGTAGAGAAATTCTCAGTGCAAAACTGTTGTTGAAACAAATGTAGAAAAAATATCATGTTCATAGAAAATAAGTAAAATTTATACTTTTGTCAATGGAAGCAGTGTATAGAGTCCTTCACTTTTGTGTATATTTTTTTCCCCCATATTTCTTCATATTCTTGTATTTTTTACCACAATTCTCTCTTCTTTATAATTAGCACCCCATTATACTCTGTCTTTTTTCATTATTCACCTTTTATTCTGATCTTTTCCCCAGTTATTCTCTATTCTGTATACCCTATCCAGACCCCCATGGCTTGAAATGCTCATTTTTGTGATCTATAAAGCAAAATATTATTATTTTATAAAAATTGTTTATATTTTTTGGACTCCCATTTTGTTTCTGATGAACACTGCAAACTTTATGTTACTCATTTGACAATGACTTACAATGAAAAATTGACAATTTTGTTTTCCACATTGAAAAAAAATAAAACTAAAAATACTTTAACTAGCTTTTAAACAAAAACTTGACTACCTATGAAGCTAGTTCTCCCACGGTTGGTGATATGCAAAAATGAAAATTATGTCAGAGAATTTAAGTGCTTTTTTTTTGTTTGCTCTTTGGCTTTAGTATGGTTGTTGCTGTTTTAAGTTGTATTCATAGCTCTACACATTATGTAATGCAGTCAACATTTTGATACTAGATCTTTTGATTTAGGGGGAAACATGAAAAATTAATGAAGCATGGACATTAAAGTTTCAATTCAATTTTTTGTTTCATGAAAAGAACTCCTCTTGGGTGTAAATAACAGTACATGTATCATGAAAACAGATGCTTGAATTATAATATTCTTTATAAAGACATTTGCAATACAGTAATAAGAAAAAGTCAATTTTCACTTTAATGTAATTGGAAACAATAAATGTTTCATTTCTTGTTGATCATTAACTTTATATGATAAATATTTGAAATATAACAATTATTTTAAACACAGATGTGATGTTAGTTTTGCATAGCCATTGATGGACATTACAAGAGACACGATAAGTGGATTTATTTTTAATTATTTTTTGGGTGGTTGGGGGGGGGGGAGGGGATCATATAATCTTAAAGAAATATTCAACATTATGCTTGTAGCTATTTTTACAATTATGCCATCCTTCCTTGAACCTTATATTTGCTGAAGGTTGGCTGGCTAGCAACATTGTTCAGCTTTTACAAAGAAACATGTTTAAGAAATCTGATCATACAGAATGTATAATATTTTAAGCATCATTAACATGTAATGAAAATGGTAATTTTTGAAATCTCAAGAAGAGATTTTATATGAATTTATAGGGTTAAATATACTTACCATGAAATTACATTTATATTATATAGAATATGTTTGCTTTCACAACATGTTCTCATCGCAATTAACTAGGTGATTAAAAATTACATCCATGAGATGTACTCACCTACGTCATAGTTCACCTGTGTAACATACACTAGCTTTAGTTTTAATTTGTCGTTTAATTGAATAATTTCAATTAAGTGAACAAAAAACTGAATTTATTCCAGGGGTGGTGGTGGATTGTGGTAAGTATATTTAACCCTATAAATTCATATAAAATCTCTTCTTGAGATTTCAAAAATTACCATTTTATATGAATTTGGTTAAATATACTTACCATGAAATTACATTTATATTATATAGAATATTTACTGATTAACAAGCAGTATTTCATTTGGTGGAGGATAAATTCTCTCACACACATACAATTTCAACATATAAAAAATTATGTGAAATTTTTTAAAAAGTAACTCCATTAAATTTTGTAAATACGGATATTAGTAAAAACCGAAATTACTGAATTTATTATACAATGAAGCTATGCTGCATAACTATATGTATCAATGGCAAACTTTGCAGATTGTATAAATACAAGTATGCAAAATTAATAGACTTGATGTAGAGTTGTCTCAATGGCACTCACATGTATATATATACCCCATCTTTCTATATCTGATGAATAAATAATCTGCAGGTCAGTATAGAAATAATTATATTAAAGCTCCTTCATTATGAGCTAAATGTGTTGTAATATTTATGCAACAGTAAATAAGCATTTATTTCTGAATAGGTTGTTCTTGTTGCTTGTACAAATCGACAAGAATTAATCCAACCTTAATTTCATTACTTTCCACTTTGAAACTTAAGTTTATTTGGAAACATTATTACCTTTCTTTAACTTTCCATTGTTTTCTCTATATTAATATAATAACAGATAATATATGATTGCTGTCGTCTTTTGATAACCTGATCAATATCACATCTTTCGAAATAAATTCTTTTCTACTTAATTAAAGAATTATAATCAATTAAAATATACTTTGTAAATAGGTGTCCTTAATACAATCAAAGTTTATTAAAGACTCAAACCAAAGTTGTTTCATGATTATGCTAAATCTGGATTAATCTTTAAACTTTTTTAAAGTTATAGTCCCTGAGAATTTGCTTCTCTGCTAGATATACTACTTTTAATATTTTATAGATTTAGAATAAAATATTTTCATCAACAGAAGTCTTGTACTATTGTATAATGACAATTCTCTAAACTGACTAAATTTTAAAAATCTGATAAAATTTCTATGAGTGGTAGAACCTTTGAATACAATGTCTACCATTTCAACCATGAACAATATTTTTGTTTTGTATTGGACTACTCAAGTGTAAAAATACAGAAATGGACAAATCAGTGGAAAAGTTTCAGTATACATTGTTTCCATTGATATACTGCTTCCACAGAACATTTGGATGTTGAGCTGAATTAAAGCCATGATTGTTGTCCTTATAAGTCCAAAAAGAATGCTAACAGATGATTTTCTCCAGCTATGAAAAATCTGTCTAAAATAAAATGTTTTGATATTTCTAATTAACATTCACAACGGTTAACTTTCTAGAATATCTTGCCATGTACAGTTCCAAATTTAAAGAAACAAAAATTTGACATAATGAACAACTCTTGTATGTTGCTCTTGACAATTGTTTATATTAATTTCAGAAATTATTTCGCTATCAGAAATACTAAAATGCAACTTGTCAAATATAGTTCTATAGTTGTATTTAAAGAAAAACACTTGTTTGGCAATATGGAAAACACTTGTACCAACTTGCAGTATCCTTAAGTGTTCTTAGTTATTTCAGAAATGGTTTCACTATCAAAAATGCTCATTTTATTTCTGTCTTGGTTCACCTCATCTGAATCCTATACATTCTGATATGATTCAATATATATCAACCAAACAGCTTTTGGTAGTATTTTGTGACTTCAACCCAGTCATTTGGTTAACTTAGTCACTCAGAAGAATTTTGCATTTGTCCCCAGATTTGGCAAAAACAAAATTAATGTGATTTAAATAATCACATCTTTCAAAACAATATTGAATCAAAATTCAAAGTAATTGTTTAAAATAAACACATTTCAATTTTGTGTAGCATATTCTTGCATAAGATACTAACTGTATGCTATATATTTATATTATTCTGGCTGGTAATATGGAAATTGAAAAGTGAATAATTACCATCAATTCCGAGGTTAAAATCACATGCATTCGGAAAACCTTCCTGCATATAGATAATATATAACTTGACTTTGACCAGACTAGATTTTTGTAACTTTATGCTTATAATGAGCAAAAAATAAAAATAAACAGTGACATTTTAATATTTAGGTATAATATTAAGAAAATGTCTCGCATTTGATTTGATATAATCATGGAATTATCATACTATATTTTACTTCCATGTACTATTCTTAGACTATTGAAAGCTATTTGCTAACTATTAATCAGTCTTTTAAATAAATTGCTTTTCCTACATTTTGCTGTAAGATTAACTGCTTCTACACTGGTGCTAAAATTTGAGAACCAATTGAAATGTATACATTATATGTTTATATTGGTACATCATGTGTTACTCCAAAAAAAAAACCTCTTCTTTTTTTCTGCATCTCGTAAAGACTGACTAAATAAAAGGTTTATATAAAGAGCTGTATAATAGATAGTTTCAAATCTTGAGAACTACTTCAATTTCCTAGACCATGTCTAGCATTTTAAATAAATCCTGCATCCACAATGCTTTAAATCTTATTTATTTATTTACCAATATTTTACTAATTTTTTTTTTTTTTTTTTTTTTTTTTTTTTTTTTTTTTTTTTTTTTTTTTTTTACAAGATCTAAATTAATGATAATCTTGTTTCTATAAATCAGCATATTTGAGTCCTCTATACTTCAGAATTCTGAATCAATATTTAACTCTAGGAAAAACAATGTGTAGCCATTGCATAAACTGTTGGGTTCTACCAATCTCACATTAAGAATAAAACGGACCCAATGAATGAATCCTTATAGCAGAAACTTGCCCATCTGTTGGCATTGCTTAGAAAACTTAAGATGTAAATTAAGGCATAATTTTCTATCTTTAAAAGAGTATCCAAACTCCTTTTGCTTTCATAATTGGAAGATATATGTATAATTTGACAGTGATTCCCATATAGTGAGGGTAAGATAGTCTCTTAAGTCTTACGTTATCACCTTTTTTTTTTTTTTGTACTCAAAACAATATTATATTTAATAAATGCATTGGCAATGTACACTCTGAATTATGTAATCAATATATAAGCCATTACCTTGAATGAGTCTTTGTGAAATGCATCATGGCATCCCCTAAATTCTTTATTCAATAGACAATCTAATGTTTACATAAAAACATATAAAAGCCTTTGTTTCCTTACTGCCGACAAAAACAAACAATTGGTTATAGCAGTTCATACTTATAATATTCATGTTCTTCTTGTCATAAGTAAACTGACCATGAAATTTAATATAAGTAAAAAGAGTTGTCACAAGCTATCAACTGTATTTAGAACAGTGCTCCATTCTTACTGTCTCCATGTCTGTTAGAGCATTGGAGAATTATTTATCAGTAAAAAAATAATTAAATATTTACAGCAATTTGCTGTTCTGGAAAAATATTTCAAGCTTCTAAGAATTACTGTCCTGATTTAAACTGGACATATTTAAAAGAAGTATGTATTGGTATGCTTAAACTACAATCACATTTGTATTGTACTAGATAACAATGTATCATTTTCAGTGTCTTTAATATCTGTCTTGACTATTTCCAGACACTTGTTCAATATATTATCAATATGAGCAAATATGTTAATTGACTAAACTGTTGGTTCATCACAAAAAACAATGTGCAACCAAATATTAGCTATGCTTGTGTTGTTTTAAAATATAATAAAAGTAGACATAATGTTCCCTGGGTGGAAGGATGTCTAGAAAAGTCAGATAGACCTGGACTTAAATTCACTAGTCTGATTCTAATTTATTTTATTTGCAACAATCATCCATGTGCAATTCTATGCTCCATAAATATCAATGTGCAATAAATAAATAGTTATATGATTTAATTTATGTAAGATATCAAATCTGTATTTTATTAGAATGAATGCAACTTACAGATTCTAAATCATGCATGTTGTTCTAGTTCCTATGTTTCCTGTATGAAACATGTCAACATTAATCAAATAGACTTGGGCAAAATCCCTATTCTATTTTAAGTCTATAGTGATCCATTGAGCACGTTTTATTTTCAATAAATATGGTTTATGTTCCCTGAATGGAAGGTTAACCAAATAAACATCATCAGTTGTGGGCAAAATCCCTATTCTGATTGTGATGTATTTATCAACTGTTAAAACAGTATCACTGTTGGTCTACGCTCCCTGTATGGAACGTTTTCCAAATAAAACAATCAGAAATGGGCAGATTCCCTTTTCTGATTGAAATTTTTTGAACCAATTGAGGTTCTAGTCACAATAGTGGTATACGCTCCCATACGGACGTTATCCACATTAAAATAATCAGATCTGGTCAAAATACCTATTCTGATTTAATAGTTATGTGTTTACACAGTCTCGTGTACCAGGTGTACACGTAACAGACTGCAAATTGTAAACAATCGAACCAATTGAGGTTCTAGTGACAATAGTGGTATACGCTCCCATACGGACGTTTTCCACATGAAAAACAATCAGATCTGGTCATAATACCTATTCTGATTTTAATATAGTGATATGTTTACACAGTCTCGTGTACAGACTGCAAATTGTAAACAATCGACTTTATCCAAACTTTACACTCGACCCGTTTCGTAGCATTGTCTCTAATGCAGTGAAAAATCCGGTCAGCTGAGCGTGAAAAAAGAAATAAACATCCGTTTAAATATATATCTTTTTAAAAACGTAGCACTCACGTAACATGTCCGATTTTGACAGCTAAATTCTGCCTTTCCTCGGACCCGATTAAATGTTTGAAAATGGCGGCTAAACAAAGGTCATTTTCTATGTCGTCGTATTTCCAGACTCGTAAGCTGTAAAAATGACGAAAACGTGCATATCAGAAACTTGGCAGAAGCGCTGTATTCTGATTCACATTAAATTAATCGTATATCGATATTCCGAAAACAAATAATGTCTTTTATAAAACATAAGGATTTTCAACAGTAAACTGTTAAAAATCCTTGCCGACGAGAAACATGCGTTCTCTTGAACGCAAAAATTAAAACTAAAGCTAGTGTATGTTACACAGGTGAACTATGACGTAGGTGAGTACATCTCATGGATGTAATTTTTAATCACCTAGTTAATTGCGATGAGAACATGTTGTGAAAGCAAACATATTCTATATAATATAAATGTAATTTCATGGTAAGTATATTTAACCAAATTCATATAAAATGACAAATCCCTTGACTAAAAGCAGATTTATCGCTTTAACGCTTTCTATATATAAAAGTACATCCGATTTGAGACAGAGGTATTCCTATCTATCTAATTAATTCTGTCTTTGATGAAATGTAAGGGAACACTAGATGTAATCTCAGCTTAACCGCATTTTGAACTTTAAAGAGAGCTCTATCAATATAGAAATAGGGATCCAGTTTCTAATCTTCTAAATACATGTAGGTCTAGACTGTTACCATGCTTTGGTATTCAGCAAGCTAGTATTTCTTTGTTGTGTTCTTCTGGTTTTCTTATGTTGGTAAATTGAATATATGGTTTTTAAAGTTCTGAGAGTTTCAATAATAGACCAACCTTTATATTGAAATCGAATTTATAGAATTTTTTCACTTGTATTTTAAACCAATATTATATATGACCTTTAATTACAAATTAAAAAAACATCCTCATTTCTGGTAGAGATTGGCCATGGACTAGGCAATCCTGTAATATTGTCTAATTCTGTAATCCATGATTTGCTGAGAATGATACTTATAAATGTTTTCAAATAATTAGACATACATTCTGTGTAAATATTACTTTGATAAAAAAAAAAACTGTAAATGTGGAAGTATGTTCACTAAAAAAATATTTTTCTCTGAATTTCTGTTTTGCAACTAGATGAATAACCTTAGGGAGACATCAAAAGATCAATGTAAGATAAAAAACTTAATTCAAATAGTTTGGGGTTGGGGGGGGGGGGGGGTTGAACTACTGCAAGATTTGGTTATCCGACATTGATTTTTACATATATCCATATGGGTAAATCAATTTTTCCCAAATTAAGTTAAGAAGGGGATGGGGGGGGGGGGGGGGGGGGGTTAGTGAAAAAACTATGTGAATAAAGTTTTTTATCCTTCATTGAACTTTTGATGTCGTCCCTTATAGATAGAAAATAAACTTTAAGAAAGAGGAAGACTGGAAATTTCACAGTAAAAAATTTAGTTCTCAAAAATTTAATGTATTCAAATTTTAGGGAGATAGAATCATATTGCACCTTGATCTCAAATATATATGCATATGTATAATTTCTTTTATTCAAACATGAATATTGAAAACTTTAAGACTCACTCAATGATTTGTTTAAGCACTGGACTGGTAACGAAAAACTTATTTTCTTTGTGTACTAAATAAATAAAAAAATGAAATATGAGGATAAATCTGTTTTCATTTATGAAGTCAAGTGGGTAAATTATTATGCACTATGGAATTTATCCAGCTCAGTAAGAAACCCATTATAATCAGAAAAGAGGAAAAAAACACCATGCAGCTCTGATAATAAGAGGGAAAAAACACCATGCAGCTCTGATAATAAGAGGGAAAAAACACCATACAGCTCTGATAATAAGAGGGAAAAAACACCATACAGCTCTGATAATAAGAGGGAAAAAACACCATACAGCTCTGATAATAAGAGGGAAAAAACACCATGCAGCTCTGATAATAAGAGGGAAAAAACACCATACAGCTCTGACAATAAGAGGGAAAAAACACCATACAGCTCTGATAATTATTTTCATCTTTGTTCATGTTTGATTAAGGGAATAGAATATGACAGTTAATTCTTTGACCTTTTTCTGGTGATGAAGAGTTTTTTTGTTAACAGTAAATTTAAGGTGGTACCTAACACTACAGGGAGATAACTCTGTAAAATCAGCTAAACATTTTAATTACATTGTGTTGTTAAGATAATATTAAGCTTCTCAATGATCAAAATAAGTGTTTGTCAAACTGCTATATAACCAGTGTAATTTTTCTGATAAAACGGTTGGTTCAAATTTTTTAGAATTTTTATATTTTTGTCAAAGGGTCAAAGTAAATACCTTGTCAAAATTTCAAGAAAATTAAATGAGCCAAATTATTTTTAGTTAAAGTGTTGGGTACGACCTTAAGCATTGAACTTTCTATTTTTTGATTGATACCTCTAGATCTGTATTAAGGATGTACTTAGGTAAGGTTAGGTGAAAATTAATAAATCAAGAATTTGAAATTGAAGCTGGTAGAGTATTCCTTACCGATAGAAATAAGCTAAAAATATTGATAGATCATGGAATTCCTTTTCGAGATATTTGAGATTTAAAATATGGCGGGAAAAGGCTGACTCGGACTTTTACCTTATATTTGCATTGGTATTATTTGGGTCTCAAAATAAAAGAAAGAAAATCAAGAATCTTTTAAAATTTTGGTAAATGACCTTTCATGAGCTATTTAGTCTTATATGAAAAAATAAATGGGTGTTATGGGGCGAAATATTTTACCTTGTATTGTATGGAAAAACACCAAGGAGTCAGAACATTTGACATGAACTTCAAAACCTCACCTAAGGCTAAGTACATCCTTAAGAATTAGTATCTTATCATTATCTATGTAAATGTCGTTAGTTCTGTTCAAGCACTTATAAAGTAGGTTATCATTTTTATGGAAATGATGAATATTTTTAGTTTTTGTTCAAAATGCTCCATCACCTAAGTATGAAATAGTAGGAAAATAAAATGCATAATGTTTTTGCTGATAAAGTGATCTTCTAACTTATACCTTCTCAGTAAGGGAAATAAATATTACGAGGGTCTGGAAAGGGTCTCTGACAATAGCTTACGTTTTTTTTTTTATACTTTTTAAAGTGTGATGCCCTAGTTGATAGTGTATAGTTTATTTCAGATTTACATACTAAATCATCAAGGAATAGAAAATAATGTAAATCAACCATCAATTTTTCATGCAAAAGTTTCAGTTTGTATCAATACTGAAAATGACCTTAAAAACAAAATGCTTAAGCCTTGTGATGGGACATTGTGTGTTTAAACCATTTTAAAATTAATACTGCGTAAATTTTATTTTTTAGCATAATTTTACTTTATTTGAATAAACTGAAAACATCAGATAATAATGCATGAAATAGACTAGTAGATAATAAGCATAATAAACATAAACAAATGCTAATTTGTAAAGATTAAAATCTAATTGTAAAAGACACATAAATATACAATAATTTAGCTATAATTTGTTTCTGTACCACTGCTTCTAACATTTAGATTCAACAGATATTTATATTCTGGTTTAAACTGGCTACAAGTCTGAACAAAACCTAATGGCAATAAAAATTATTTTTTAATGCATGCCACAGTCATATCCAGGATTTTTTGAAAGGAGGGGATGTAATTCCAGAAAACAAAAGATAGTTTTAAATTTAGTGAGTTCCAAAATATTGGAAGATTTTATTCTTAAAAATCCTGAAAATCATAAGAACCATGAGTTTTCTTTTATCATTTTTGAAAACAAAGGGGCATAACCCCTCTTAGATCAAATCTTCTAGTTGTTTAAGGGGCCTCGGTGGCTGAGTGGTCTAATTTAAAGTAGTTCTTTTTATTGTATAGCTCTTAAAGCCTGACAAAATTGAGTTTGTGAGTTCAAACTCTGCACATATCAGGTGTGTTTCAAATCCAATCTTAATTTCAATTAATTGACTCAGAATTTTCAATTTTCCAGCTGATGGTCATGGTTTTCTATGGTTCATGTTACTTCCTATAGAAAACCATGACCATCAGCTGAACCAACCGTTTAATCAGAAAAATTACACTGGTTATATAGCAGTTTGACAAACACTTATTTTGATCATTGAGAAGCTTTATATTCCCTTTAGAATACAATGTCATTAAAATGTTCTGCTGATTTTACAGAATTATCTCCCTGTAGTGTAAGGTACCACCTTAAATAGTGGGGTTAAACACCAACAATCAATCAATCAATCAATCAATCAATCATTCTAGTGGTTTCATGCTATTTTATTTTATAGGGTTGTTAACTCACTAGG
Organism: Mytilus galloprovincialis; assembly: GCA_037788925.1. Lineage (NCBI taxonomy): Eukaryota > Metazoa > Mollusca > Bivalvia > Mytilida > Mytilidae > Mytilus > Mytilus galloprovincialis. The sequence goes on along the minus strand of CM075340.1, from coordinate 8,627,789 downwards.
CTTTAAGTAAGAATAAATACCAAAATTATACAAAATCACACAAAATCTTTCCCCATTTGATTAGTTTAAGGTGGTACCTAACACTACAGGGAGATAACTCTGTAAACTCAGCTCGACGTTTTAATTACGTTGTGTTGTTAAGGGAATATCAAGCTTCTCAATGATCAAAATAAGTGTTTGGCAAACTGCTATATAACCAGTATAATTTTTCTGATAAAACAGTTGGTTCAAATTTTTTGAAATTTTTATATTTTTGTAAAAGGGTCAAAGTAAATACTTTGTCAAAATTTTAAGAAAATTAAAGGAGCCAAATTAATTTTAGTTAAAGTGTTGGGTACCACCTTAAACATATTTATTTATAGTGGATTGGGAAACAACTTTTTGAAACTTATATCAATCCCTTTCCACTTTGCGGGTGTGAGTGCTGCCTTGTATGGTATTAGCCTGCTCTTTTTCAAATTTACAAAGGTGTCTGTTACGTGCAAGAGATATGGCTCTCTCTTAACACGGGTCAGCCATTTATTGTCCCCTTCTGACGGCCTATCATCGTTTCCTCAAGACCATACTCGCAAATGGTGTCAAGGGAGAGCCGAAAATTCAGTCTCTGAAATTTTCATCCCAGACGGGAATAGAACCAGGGACCTTTGTGTTAGTAGTCTAATGCACTAACCACTACACCACGGCTCTCCCCATTTGATTGGCATATTCTAGAGCACAGACATTTCAGAGAAATATTTCTCATAGATGGCATTTTTTGTGCGTCTTAACAAAAAGCATTTAAAGAAAAAAATCTGAATATGAAGCCACTGTTATGTTATCTTCTTTCTGCAAATATCATCATACTCCAAATTATTAATTTTATTAGAAAGATCAGTATTTTTTTCGTTTCTATTACCGGTTCATGTAATTGAATTTACTGTTTTCCATAAACCCATAAAAGTGATGTCTGCTTAGAAACATCGTGGAATGAAAATTGGTACTTTCAGTGCTTAAGGTATTGTTCTTTAAACGGATTTTGTAAGTTTTTTTTCCAGATATTCCATTCTATTGAGTCAATTCTAGAGATATTTCAAAATCCATATACAATTTCTTTTGATTTCCTTTTCTTTAATATAGTTATATTAAGAATCATGCATTTTAAGTTTATTTTAGTTTGTTTGTTTCATTTACTTTTTATGTTCACATTTAGAGAAAATTGAGTCCTATTATAGATTATTTGACGTCAATGCATGTTAAATCATATTTCCTAAGGATAGGCGAAATGTATTTTTGTTTGTTTAAAATTCTCTAGACAAAACAGGATGGAAGTGTACAGAAAAAAACTTAAGAGTAGCATCTGGTTAAAATTGCATTCTATGCCTTGGGTCCATGATTTTATTGATAAATTTTGAGAGTGTTTTTTCATTTAAAACTGACTTAATTACTGTAGATTCATTATTATTCGTTGGATACTAACCCCGGGAAACACAAATTCAAATTTCCAACAAATTACAAATTTTTTTATGAAGATTTTTGAAAAACCATGATTTCCAATATCCAAGAAAATGCAAATTTATCTCAATCCACGAAAATTGGTGAATCCACAGTTTGTGAAGTATGATATAGCAGTTTTTGACCTAAATTATCAAACATATATTAGGCCTTTTAGTTTTCTCATTCGAAATTTTTACATTTGTCATTTCGAGGCGTTTTATAGATGACTATGCTGTTTGGGCTTTGCTCATTGTTGAAGGCCATACAATGACCTATAACTGTTAATCTCTGTGTCATTTGGTCTCTTGTTGAGAGTTTTCTCAATGACAATCGTACCACATCTTCTTTTATATATGCCAGTACATTGTGGATTCATTTTTGTCAAGCCTGCAACTTTTGTCGCTGATAGCTCGACATAGGGATAGTGATCAGGCTGCGGCGACGGTGGTGTTAGCTAACTTCTTTTAATCTTTATATTTTAGAAGGTGGAAGACCGGGATGCTTCAAACTTTTTATATGGATGCCTCATGTTACGAAGTTTCTGTCAGTCACATGTCCCTTGACCTCATGTTCATGGTTCAGTGACTACTTGAAAAAAAAGTTAAGATTTTTTTGTAATGTTAAATTCTCTCTTATTATTAGTAATAGGATTACTATATTTGGTATGTGCGTACCGTACCTTGCAAGGTCCTCATGTCCGTCAGACAGTTTTCATTTTGACCTTGACCTCATTTTATGGATCAGTGAACAAGGTTAAGTTTTGGTGGTCAAGTCCATATCTCAGATACTATAAGCAATAGGTGTAGTATATTCGGTGTATGGAAGGACTGTAAGGTGTACATGTCCAACTAGCAAGTGTCATCTGACCTTGATCTCATTTTCATGGTTCAGTGGTTCTAGTTAAGTTTTTGTGTTTTGGTCTATTTTTCTTATACTTTATGCGATAGGTCTACTATATTTGGTGTATGGAATGATTTTAAGGTGTACATGGCTAGCTGGCAGGTGTCATCTGACCTTTCCCTCATTTTCATGGCTCAGTGGTCAAAGTTAAGTTTTTGAGTTTTAGGTTTTTTTTCTAATATTATATGCAAACGGTCATCTATATTTGGTGTATGGAAATATTTTATGATCTATATGTCAGTCGCATAGGTTTTATTTGACCTTGACCTCATTTTCATGGTTCATTGCTCAGTGGTAAGTTTTTGTGTTTTGGTCTGTTTTACTTAAACTATATGCAATAGTTCAACTATATTTGTTGTATGGAAGAATTCTTAGCTGTACATGCCTGCCTGGCATGGTTCATCTGACCTTGATCTCATTTTCATGGTTCATTGGTCAATGTTTAGTTTTCTTGGTTAATGTTAAGTTTATGTGACAGTTGTAATAAAGCTTTATATTTAGGACTATCAATATAATATCAATGATAAGTAAAGAAGGCAAGACATTTCAGCATGTGCACTCTTGTTTTTTGTTGTCACCAGTTTTCATGGAGATAAATGTTTTTAATGTTGGGGACTGTTTTTTTTTTTAAATTCTGCATACATTTTTAGCCTATAGTAAATTTGTATTTCCTTAAAGTCTTGATACCATAATTGCTGAGATTGAACTGAAATGTAAAACTTATTATCTCATAATAATTGTAATATAATTTCTTATAAATTGCACTTTAAGAGATATTTATGGAATAACACAAAAGACTTTTATTTCAAAGTATTATACTTTTTTTCTAAATTATAATATATTGAATTTATTCCCATATGTGACATCTCTATATCCAATCTTCCTATAAAAACATTATCAAATCTTCAACGTGATGCAAGTAATTGTGTTTCATTGATACAGCAGTAAATTTCCAGAAAATGCAAATTCATGAAATTATTTTGCAAATGTCAGCTATTGATATATAGAATAGTAAAATAAACATAAAACAATGTAATACAGTATTTATGAGTATTTTATTGATAATTACACCGGTTTCTTCTCTATTATACTTCATAAGAAATATTTATTGTGAGAAAAACAATATTTTTATGTGTTATGATAAGGGGATGTCTAATATGCCATTCATGGGTTTCGAAATATATATAATTTATTATAATGAATGAGTTTTATACAATGTTTTTTTGGCAGCGTAATGTTAGGTCATTAGTTGCTGTCTGTCATATCTGTTTTTCATTAGGGAGCTACCATTTGATTTTTATGGGGGGGCTAGGATGAAAATTTTCGTCCTGCATTTTTTTTTTAGTTGTAATCTCTGTCCTGCCTTTTTATTTTCCACTCTATTCGGTCCTGCCTTTTTTTTTATTAGTTTGTCCTGACTTTTTTTCATAAATTGTCATCCTGCTTTTTTTTTTTGCAAAGTGTCTCATCCTGCCTTTTTTTTTACTCAGAACTCCTGTCCTGCCTATTTTTTTCAAATTTCATCCTAGCCCCCCCCCCCCATAAAAATCAAATGGAAGCTCACTTAATATTTTTACCCAATAAGGCCATGTTTTTTTATTCCTTTGCATTGTTTTACAGTTTTGGACCAATTGCATCTAAACTAGGCTGAAATCGTCAGTTGGTTTGCTGACATCATCAGTTGGTTTTGTAAAATGTTTTTTAATGCACTGTTAAAGACACAGGGATTAAGGACAAATAGAAAAGAGGTATAATACATGTACTTAAGTTTTACAATAGTAATGTTTTGGGACCCTTTAAGCTTGCTGTTTGGTGTGAGCAAAGGCTTCCTACATGTACTTAAGGTAGATTCACTGTAAACCCCCATTTTGGATAGTACTATTACTTAGGCAAAGGGGAAAAGGGGAGGGTAACAACCTTGACCCTTGGCTGATTTAATATTAAGGGTTCACCACTATTTTATGACAATACACATGTATCATTTTAAAAATCCATCTCTGTGTGTTAGTTAAGGTAGTACCTAACACTACAGGGAGATAACTCTGTAAAGTCAGCTAAACGTTTTAATTACGTTGTGTTGTTAAAGGAATATTAAAAGCTTCTCAATGATCAAAATGGGTGTTAGTCAAACTGCTATATAACCAGTGTAATTTTTCTGACAAAACGGTTGGTTCAAAATTTTTGAAATTTTTATATTTTTGTTTAAAGGTCAAAATAAATACTTTGACAAAATTTTATGAAAATTAAACGAGCCAAATTAATTTTAGTGAAAGTGTTGGGTACCACCTTAGGTACAAAGCAATGTTTTTATTCAATTCATAGACATGTTTTGTCATTAATTAATTATGCTTAAAATAGTTGTCTCATTGGCACTCATACCACATCTTCTTATATCTACGTGTATTATTATTAGTCTGTGCTGCTACTTTTTAAACTTTTTAACAACTTAGGACTTGTAAATGAAAGCCAATTACAAAATATCATCAAAACCATGTGATTTCTTATGATGTATCAGGTCATAATCAGGATATACTTTTAGGAAGGGTGAATAACAAAAATTATGGTTGAATTTAAAAGTGCAAAAACCAAGTATACTTCAATTTATCGATCTGCATTTTGACTTTTTCACTGAATCTTTTACAGCAATTGAGAATGTGTTATTAGCACAAGCATCAGTGTGAGGCAGTTTAATGTTTTATTTACATAATGTCAATGTTAGAGAAATCTGATAGACCTTCATTTCCCATAAATAGGCCATTTACAATGGAAAAAGAACTTGTTTTATTCATTAATTGTGAATTTGCGGGACCAGGTTTTGATAAGGGCACCCTCAATAAATCCTTGTCTGATGTTGCCTACCCATACCTTGTACCTAGGTAGGAATTTTATAATGTGGTAAGAAGGCAACATGAAACAATCTAATTTTGATTTTTGGCCATTAATAGCTTGACAAATTGTCTGTGATGTTGAAGAATTTATGTTGCCCTCTAGATGTCTTTTGGTTTTTTGCTGGGTTGCTGCCCAAAAATTAGTAATTTTAAGGAAATTTTGCAGTTTTTGGTTATTATCTTGTATATTATTATAGATAGAGATAAACTGTAAACAGCAATAATGTTAAGCAAAGTAGGATCTACAAATAAGTCAACAAAATTGTCAGTTGACCCATTAAGGAGTTATTGCCCTTTATAGTCAATTTTTAACAATTTTCATAAATGTTTCATAAAATTTTTAGAAAATATTTTCGACTGTAATTATTGGGCCAAGTTCATTATAGATAGAGATAATTGAAGTAACAAGAATGTTCAGTAAAGTAAGATCTACAAACACATCACAATCACCAAAACACAATTTTGTCATGAATTTATCTGTGTCCATTGTTTAATATGGACATAGACCAAGGTGAGCGACACAGGCTCTTCAGAGCCTCTAGTTTATATTTTGGCAGATCATTGACAATTTCTATTGTCTATTGTTGAAGACTCTGCAAGTCAGACCTCTATTTCTCCTTTGGTTATTTATGTCCTTGGGTTGCTGTCTCCTTGACATACACCCACATCTCAAACTACAAGTACTCTTAATTCAGTAATATTATTATTAATGGGAAAATTGTAAATAGGATGATCATAGCAATCATTTAGACATTGACATTTAACTATATCATATGAATACAAATTACACTAATTAATCTTTCATTTATCATACCTTTGTTTGTTAAAAGATTGGCAATACTGAATGAATGCGGTCATTGGATTCTAAATTAACAGTATGTCTTTGTTTTTTGTGATGCTTTGCTTATGTGTAGAACTTTTTGTGCTAACTTGCAATACCATATTTCAATACAATAGTACATTAACATTACAATATAACTAGAAGACAATACCAATACAATACAAAATAAAATAAAATGATACACATACAATACAATACAATACCAATTACAATTACAATTACAATACAACACAATACAATACAATACAATGATACATTACTTACATTACAATTACATTACATTACATTACATTACATTACATATTACATTACATTACATATTACATTACATTACATTACATTACATTACATACATTACATTACATTACATAAGTACCTTTACTGTCATTTTAAACAGCCTTAATTGCAATAATTTTTTTCTCCAGATTTCATTTTAAACTTGGGCTGTAGTATATGTAAACAAAAATTCTTCTTACTTGAATTCATTAAGTGGCTACATGCATGCTACTCACTGAATTTTTTCACTTGCAAAATTTCCTCTGCAGGATTTTAACATAAGTTGAATAATTAGCAACATTATAGAGGCAACAAAATTAATGACCTGAGCACAAGTTAGACCACTCTGCCAACTAGGAAATAATGCTTTTAACATACATATTGTTTTTTTAAGTTCTTTAATTATCTTTTAATACCCAGTGTAATTTCTTGAAATATGACTGCATTTGTATATACTCGATTTCAATCCAAAATTTCATAATGTTTTGGAAAATCAGATGCTTTTTACTAGTAACTGAAGCTAGTTTATGAACTTGATTATAAAAAAAACAACAGCTCATGGTTAGAAAGATAACACTTGAGAACGTGACTTCAAGCTTGTTTTTGAACTTTTTGCAAAAAAAAAATTGTATGTAATGTTTAGAAAAGGGGTGGAGAACTGAAGCTTGTATTTGAACTTGTTTAGTACTTTTAGAACTGTGTTATAAATATAAGAAGAAACCAAAGATAAATTTTTTTGTCTGCCAAATTTTTTCAATATGACCCTAAGGACAGAAAAAGTAAATAAATTAATGCTTCTAAAATTCAAGTTCCTTTGCAGAATAGTTAACTGAAGATTTGTGATGAAGGCCATTTATCAAAAATACCATAAATCATATTCATTTGATATAAAGAACAATAATGTAAAAAACCCAAACTGAATAAATGAGGATATTTAATTTGCAAAGGTGAGTTATAAATACCCCTGCAATCCCTGTGTCTCTGAGTACGGAACACCAGCAAATCTATTTGTAAACTATTTTTGCACTTCTCACCGAATTACTGTAAAAAAAACACTTTTATTTGAAGGCCTTGTTTTCTTTTTCTTTTAAAAATAAACTTATAATTTTCAGGTTGAGTAACTGTGTATATTACAGAATGTACGATTAAATATTGCTGTTAAGATGAAAAGAAAGATTTTAGAATAAAGGTATTGTGGTTTTTCTTTTTTTACCTTGAGTGCTGAGATGAAATTTGAGAAAATGTCAAAATTTAACTTGTACAAACGTGGATGTCAAATAATGGCTTATACAATAGTAAACATATCTTCCTTTTCTTTCTAAATCTGGCAGACAGGCAGAATGGTGTTATTATTTATTGTCATGAAAGGGTCAATAACAAGGTCATCTTACTTAACTATACTTATGTGACGAGATCTTTTATTTTCTTACACAAAGATTTTTTTTCTTTAGAATAGGAAAATTATTTCTTGTCTGTCATGAAAGGTCCTATAACAAGTAAATCTTACTTAATTAACTATACTTGTGACAAAATTTTTCTTTTCTTATGTAAAGTGAAACTTTTGGTAAAAGGGAAAATTATTTCTTGCCATGATCAAAGGTCCAGTAGCAATTAGTTCATCTTACTTTCATCTGGGACTCTTATACTAACAATATTTTATGTTCCTGGCCAGTGAGCTTCCATGTATAATATATACTTGTAATGAAATCTTTTCTTTTCTATTAGAAATCTTACACAATGTATTTCTTTTGGTAGAATATGGCAAAGTTATTGGTCCAATAAAAAGTAGATGTTACTAAACTATACTTGTGAGGAGATTTTTTTCTTTTTTTACACAATGCATTACTTTTCAGTAGAATAGAAAAAAAATATTATTGTCATGAGTTGTCCAATAAGAAGTTCATGTTAATAAACTATACTTGTGATGAAAGCTTTTTTTTTATCAGAAATCTAACACAATTTATTTCATTTGGTCCAATGCAAAAATTATTTGCCGTCATGAGAGGTCCAATAACAAGTCCATGTCACTAAACTATACTTGTGACAAAATATTTTTTTTTCATTAGAAATCTAACACAATGTATTTCTTTTCGTCAAATGTGAAAATAATTTGCCGTCATGAGAGGTCCTAAAACAAGTTCATCTTATTGAATATTTGTGACGAAATCTTTACCTTTCTAGCACAATGCGTGTATTTTTGGTAGACGTATGAAAAAACGTTATTGTTATGAATGCTCCAATAACAAGTTCATGTTACTGCAAACTATTCTTGTGATGAAATTTATTAGAAATCTAACACAAAGTATTTCTTTTCGTCAAATGTGAAAATCATTTGCTGTCATGCGAGGTCCAATAACAAGTTCAACTATACTTGTGACGAAATCTTTTCTTTTCTAACACAATGCATGTCTTTTCAGTAGAATGAGAAAGTTATTTATAGTCGGGAGAGGTTCATTAACCAGTCGTATTTTTCTTGATTGAGCCAGAATTACGTATATCTTTGCTCCTGACGTAAAGAAAATATCCTATCATACCCTTCATTACACTTGTAATAACATTCAGAAATTTGATCTCCGTTAACATGAATAGGACACAAAAGCCTTTTATTTGAATACAAAATAAACTAGTATTGAATTTAATAGATGAAATGTCAAAGGTCATGTTTTTTTTTAAACAGCCTTGAGTAAGGTAAAGTATAGTGGGTGGTCACGCTTGAATGAATGTCACAGGGTGATCTATAAAAAATTTATGTCGCAGTCATAATGAATTGTAATGTTGCCAGCTCGCTTTTGGGACAATTTGGAAAAGTGTCATTAAAGCCATAACATATTTGCTTTCCTTCTAAATGGAAAATTAAAATCAAATGAGTAAATAGTTTGAGTGAATATAAAGTTTTGGGTTTTTAAATCAAAATTCAAAAGTGCAAATATGAACAAAACACAGTTGTCATTCTAGATATTAAATCGTTGTTTATTAAAAAAAAAAGAAAAGAAGCTTTGAAAAAGTGTTCATTATTCTATTAAACTAATACATTTGTATTATTATATTTATTAAAGAGAATTTGCCATAACTGCTTTAAGAGCACTTCTTTCATAAAACTTACATTTAGACTAAATGCTTTGGATTGATGAGCCTGTTACAGTTTTGAAGAAACAAATGTGAAAAACAAGTTTGTGACAACAGGTTTTGGAAGCAAAAATAAACGGTTGGTAAATTGTATAGCTATTAGAAACTAAAACCAGCTTAGAGGCAACAATTATATGTCCTAGGAATCAAGTTTTACAATTAGACCCCAACATGTGTAAAGCTATTTTTATGGAAATGGTCAGTCAATATAAAATTTATCTGGAGCTATAATACTTGATATAGGAGGATGTGGTATGAGTGCCAATGAGACAAATCTCCATCCAAGTCACAATTTGTAAAAAAGTAAACCATTAAAGGTCAAAGTACAGCCTTCAACAAGGAGCCTATATTTGTTTCTTTTTTAAAACAAAAAAAACAAGGATATAGGGTATGACAACAAGTGAATTACAAATAAATGGCTTAAAAGACAAAAAAATGTGAAAAATAAATTTCTCTTTTCTTTTTTTTGATCACTACATGATCACTAAACATATGTCAAATTTGCAAAGTAAATAAGTTCAGTGGCCAACTATTAGCTTTGCTAATATTGTGTACATTGATAGCAAGGTTAAATATATATATATACACTCAGATAATGTAATTCATTGCTTATAATAGGAACTTGAGTGAATTAAATTGTAAAAATAAACTATTCTCATTTCTATAATCTGATTATTTTAAAGGTTTCTCATGTTTCGATGCTGAATTGACTAATTTAGTTTAATAATATTTTCATTTTGTCTAAGGTAGTTTAGTTGTAAATGAATTTGTGATTTGACGTCACTGTAACATATTTTTCATACATAATTGAATAAGGTAATTGTTTTGTTCAAGGTTGTTATTTCCCCTAGGAGCAAAAGTTGAATGGATCGTGTAAATACTTAAATTTTAAATTATAGTCATGTCTGGCTCTTTTAGAAATATACATTGTATTTGTACGCTTTTGGCAATTTTTACAGTAGTTTTGCAAGAGGATGAAAGAGTTATTGTTCCCCCCTTTTCATGTTTTATTAATTTTTTGGTTTTTTTGTTCTATTGGGGACGTACATTTTGAATTATTGAATTTCAGTTTTACTTAAAGTCCTTCAGTAGATTAAAGTCCTTCAGTAGATTAATGATTCCTATAAGAAAATAATTCTGTATATAGAACTTTGGGATGAAGAACCACAATGATAGTTTGTAAAAATTTTGTTTCGTGAATTATGATATCCCTTCTATATAAAAATGAGGAGATAATTTATAATTGCCAATGAGACAACTGTCCACCAGGGACCAAATGTAGTGCTAACTGTAGGCCTTCAACAAAACCTGTACCTATACCTTAGAAAGATATAAAAGGCCATGACATGACAATGTCATTCAAGTTTGCAGGAAGTGCAGGGTTAAGCTATAGGCATGTTTGAACTATAGATATTGAATGTGTATTGCATTTATATAGATTCCAAATTTTATTTGACAGACATAAATAGCTAATAAATGTGAAGAAAATGTGCATGTTGTGCAGATATAGTAATTTTGATGTATTGTGAATCACTGAATGTTTTTTGCACTCAAAAATAGTAACACAATGATTTCTTGTTAAACTGACATCAATAATCAGGATTTTATAAACGACATAACATTTGAACATTTATACTTGGGCAAATTTAGAGGGTGGATAGGGGGCAGTCCCTACCCCCTTATCTGAGATTTTTTTTAACTTCAGGGTCAGGGCCTCATCAAACTGCTAAAAAACAAAAAAATATAGGGGCATACCACTTTTATAAATTATTGGGTCAGCCACTGACATATGATATGCAAATGAAAGTGAAAAAATTTGTATCTGATAATTTAAGGGACAAACAAGTTTTCAGAGAACATTACTGCTATCACATACATACTATGGATTCATTATTATTGTAATTTATTTGTGGGATACAACTTTTTTATGGAATTTGAGGGTATAGGTTAACCACAAATTTGAATGATCAAGGAAGTACAAGTTTTCAATATGCTTGTTTATATCATATCTATCTATAAAATTCTATATATGTCGACTTTGAAAACCACAAAATCACAATTTTTTCCTCAAGCCTGGAAAAATTTATAAAATTCACAAAAAATAAATGAATTCACAGTACAGTTCTCAATTGGACAACAGGGCTCTCTGTCATAAAACTTTTTTCAGTACTCCCCATTACAAAATTAGTGCTCGAAACACAAAATCCTGTATTTTGATTGGTTGATTCTCGAGTCTGAGTACAACAATCATGCTCGAAAGTTTTATGACCGCAAGGCCTGGAGTCTAAGTTGTACCATGTACCGAGAGAATCAAATTGAAAATACTTTTTTTTATAATATATTTCTTTTGATGTTTCTTGTTAAATACCAAGTATAATTGATCTAAAAAGAAACAATGAAAGTTCAGCAAAATGTTTGCTCATAAATCACAATCAAAATTGTTCCTTTCTGAATCATAGCTGCATGGTGTCAAACTTAAATATATAAAGTTTAAAATAGCAGTCTTCTGTGTATGAATGATCACAGGCAGTAGACATTCTGTCAATAGTTATTATTAGATTTTTGCAATGGGAAGAAAATAGTGTATTTATAGTTAAGAAAGAGTTCTTTTTATATATATGGACATTATTTTTCCCAATTGCCCATATTTTATTACTATTGACAGAAAGTCTAGTGTTTGTGGAACAATTGTCAGGAATTTCAATACCAATTAGTATATAACAATCATACTATGTACATGTAGGTCAATTGATTGCAAAAAAAATTGACTTAAAAAAAGTTTTGTAGATCAATTATGAGATTCATTTTTTGTATGATTTCCACTTATTTTTTCTTTGACCTACATGTACCTCAAGATTGAAAAAGAGCCATTAACTGATAATTGAATGAAAGAAGTACATGTATCTTTGTCATTTCGAATTGATTGTCTGATAGATTGATCCTTATCCCATATAAAACAAGGTGATGGAGTATGATTGTCAACAATGAGACAGACAACTATACACTTAACTTTCTAAAGTTCAAATAATAAATTTTGGGAAAGATATATATATATATATATATATATATATATAAGCAATTGTAGGTCACTGAAACACTACCTTCAACAATGAGAATTACCCATACTGTATATACCCATTGTCAGAAGAAACCAATATTATTTGAACTGAGAAGGACCAGTTTCTAGGTGGAGCACAGTGTTTCTCATTGGGAACTCCAGCCTCCTCCACCAGAGACCAAATGGTGTAGAAGTTGACTACTATATGTTACTGTTCAGCCTTCAACAATGAGAAATACCTATACTGTATATATAGTGAACTCTTAAGCATTTTAAGGAGAAACCAATCTTAATTAACCTGGATGACCAGTTTTCCTGCTGATGGTCAATGGTCCTCTCTGGGTTTTCTAGCTTCATTGACCAAAAAAACTGGCTACAATGATATAGCTAATATATAGATAGAAGATGTGGTATACTGGATGAAGTAACAACTTTCCTTCAGAGACCAAATATCATATAAGTTAACAAATATGGATCACTCTAGTGTACAGCCTTCAACAATAAGCACATAAGGCAGTCCACACAGCAAGTATGCTGAAAGTGGCATTGAACACGAGCAATCAATCTATTTGGACAGATTAAAGGACCAGTATATATGTTAGGACTTACAGTGATTGTTGTTTGCTACTGCATATCATATTTGTTTTTCGTTCTTTATTTTGTACACAAATGATGATATTAGTTCTCTTGTTTAAATTGTTTTATAGTTGTCATTTCAGGCCCTTTTATAGATTTTTTAGCTAACTATGAGGTATGGGCTTTACTCGTTATTGAAGGTGTACTACAGTGACCTATAGTTTCAAACTTCTATATCATTTTGGTATCTGAGGTGGTCTCTGGTTGAGAGTTGTCTCATTGGCATACCAAATTCTCTTGTTTTTAAATTTACAACTAAAGGCAACGGTAGTAGAAAAAGTAGTACATTAGTTCCTTGTTAACACAAGTGACCCAATTTATATACATGCAATTCTTCAATCTTGTCATAATTATGTTAATTCTAGTGATAAATAAATAAGATGATATAATTTTTGTGATTTTTTGGTGACAGTTTTTCATATTAGAAAAACAGCTTTTATGAAAGTAATACATTTTAAACTCAGATTACATCTGAGCTAGGGTTGTTAAGTTTGAAAATGAATACCTTAGTGTAGGTAGAAAGCTGTAAAATAGATGATTTTCACTAGGTATTGTGTGGAATCATTATTATTCGTTGTTTGTTTACCAATTTTCGTAGATTTTTTTGGGGTACAGGTGAAACAAGAATTTAAATGTTCAACAAATTGCAAAGTTTCTATAAGGTATAATGTATGCAGACTATTGCAAAACTATGAGCCGTTGTGTAGTGCATTGGACTACTACCCCAAAGGTTCCTGGTTTGATTCCCGTTCCGGGATGAAAATTTCAGGGACTGAATTTTCGGCTCTCCCTTGACACTATTTGCGAGTATGGTTTTGAGAAAACGATGATAGTCCGTTGGAAGGGGACGATAAATGGCTGACCCAAGTTAAGAGAGAGACATATCTCTTGCACCTAAAAGACACCCTTGTAGATTTCTAAAAAAAGTAGGCTTATGTCTCTACAAGGCAGCACTCGCACCCGCAAAGTGGAAAAGGATTAATATAAGTTACAAACTTGTTTCCCAATCCACTATAAATAAATATGTTGAAACTAAGGATGAAATCAAATATCCACAAAAACTTTAACGCAAGGAACTCCATCTTGTGAGCCGGATAATTCTTCTCAGCTTTGGTAAGTCCTCTACAAGCATAGCAGTTGACTGTCATTGAGATTTGATTCATATTTAGACATCTACATTTGTACTTTGTACTTTGTTTGGTCAGTAAAAAGAGAATTAAGTCAATTAGAACTATTATAATTATTAGATATTAAAATATTAATTAAGAGAGGGTCTGGAAGATGGTTACCCATTTGTAAAATTAATAATTTTTAGTCCAATTTTTATTTTTTTATTCTTTTACATGTAATTATTTTAAAATATTTATTTATTTATTTTTTTTTTTTTTGGGGGGGGGGGGGGGGGGGCTTTTTTTATTTCTTTTATGAAATATTCATCCTCTCTATTCTTTATTTTCTAATTTTTCTATTACAATAACCCCCCTGTCATGATAGTGGAAATAGAAATAATTTTTCAAATTATGAAAAAAATGACAGTAGAAATAGATTATTATATGCTGCTAGGGATTTTAAAAATCAGTTTGAAATAATTGTATATGTTGTAACACATATAACAAACGAGTGGGTTATGATTGTAAAAATGCTGGAAGGAAATTTTACTCCGTAATTGCTTCAGATGTACTTTACAATCTTTGACTGATTATCTGACAAATTAGGAAGGATTGTGGAATCTAAAATTATTGGAAAATTCAATGTCAGTTCAAAAATTTCTAGGAAAGTTGATGTTATCAATATTTTGTTCAAGGTCTTGTTTTTTCTTTTTACAGAAGAAAATCATAACCAGTTTCCTGATTAATTGAGGGAAGAGTTCGGTGAAATATAGGGGCAAGAATTCTGACACTAGTTAACAGGAGAAAGAACACGAATAGCAGTATCATGGTAATTTTTAAACAAGTGCGATTATATATTATGCTCTTTATAAACAAAATAACACCAATATTTCAGTGGTTTTTTTTTTTATTTAATGTTTTGTCAAAAAATTGGAGCATAAATTTATCACCTTGTCCTTGTCTGCTTTAGGTCTTAGATAAATGCTCTCTGGATGAAATCTTGAGTCCCCTGGTTTAATTATAATGCAACTTAAATCAATGAAAGATACAGGGAGAAGTCTGTGGATTTTGGTGTAAATATGTCAGTTTCCAGATTGCTGAAAATGGAGGATCACTATTTAGATTGCAAAAATAGATATATTTGTAGAGAGCAATTAAGGAAGGGAATAACTGTTTAGATTGCAAAAGAATAAGGATTAATAATTAAGTCAAAGTGATATGGTTATTTTTTAAACATAATGGTACTAAACTTGAAAAGATTACCAGTACTGTAAATTATGGATTCATATGCGGATCCTGGGGGCCTTGCCCCCTTTTGTGACAACAAATGGAAGTTTTTAACAACCTTGACTGGCTAAACAGCCCTCAAATGCACGGTTGGCAAATTTTGTGGGAAACGTTTGGTTGATTTGGGAATCACTGAAGCAGGCCACCCCCCTCCCCCCCACCCCACCCCCCTTTTACGAAAAGTTCTGGATTTGCCACTGGGATTCATATATTTAACATGTGTCGATGATGTCGATTGAATGTCATTTAACAGCCTCTTTTTCACAGTTTTTTCAGCAATCTACAGAACATTAAATATTAACTTGTCACAATTGATTTTATCTACCTATCCTCAAGAAAGTGGGATAATTTTTATCTTATTTACTAACATGTTTTAACCTACAGCAAAAGTTTTTTTTCCTTAAAATGATTTTACGTGTGGCTGAACATTTTAATTTTGTAAATATTTACTTTTCCCACCAGTTAAAGGTCAGAATCGTGATCGATGTGGGTGACGCTTTTTCATCATTTTGTTTACTGTTCAAATGAAATTATACATTATTATTTTCATTAAAAAGACTACCCCTTTAAAAAGTTCATATAAACCCGCCAGTGATTTAAAGTTGATGTTAGCCTTGGATTATTAATTATCTATTTTAAATGTCAAAGTTAAACTAACGGTCATATTTAAAAATCATACACGTTCTTGGTTTCTGACTCTAGGCAAGCTGCCTTTAACATTTGTATCAAATTTAAAGTTATTGCTTTTTATCAAATTTTAATGCCTACAAACTCATTAATTGTTTAGTTGAAAAAGTTACACAGTCTTAAATTGATGACCGATATAAAAACGTTCCTGATCCTATGCTAATCACAAAGTTATACTGTAAACCAATTAAAAGGAGTAGGTTCAATAAGACCCCGCCCCAAAATATAGCAGTTTTACAAAAGTATGCAAATGTAATCTTTTAGCTATTTAATGGAAAGTAGAATGCTTCTGCTACGTATTTGACAATACAATGCACATATATCGGGTACTACTAGCATCATTAAGTCATGCAAAATTACTGAAATGTTCACAATTTAAGCATTTTAGTTAAATTTTAGACGGTTTCCGTCTAAAATGAAAGTGGCCGCATTCGTGTTCATTCAAAGTATTGAAATGTAAGTTGTATTTGATGATAATACATAACATATATAATGGTTGAGGATGAACACGGATGTGACCACTTTCATTTTAGACAAAAACCATCTGAAAAGTGACGTTTTTTGGCATATTTGATAGATTTTTCATATTCAAGCTTGAATCAGAGTTTTTCTAATGACTAAATTAGTTAAAATCTTTTACATAAACTAATTGAATCAATTTAAATAGACACTCAAGTGTTTAAACAGTGTCCAAAAAACCTGAAATTTGAGGCCAAAATTGGGCCTTACTGACCTACTCCTTTAATAGGAATCAGCTTGCATATGATAATTGAATAATCTAAAAAATCAGGCAGCATCCTGCTCTTTATTAAGCACCATAGCAATTTATCAAGAATTTAGCAGTACACTTTTCCTTATGTATAACTTGTGCATGTCATATATAGTATTGCAGTTTAGAGAAAAGCACAAATAGTTTCAGAAAAGCACAAAAAATATTAGAGAAAAGCACAAAAAAGTTAATGGAAAGGCACAAAAAGCTTATAAGAGAAAAGCAAACAAAGAGCATAGATAATAAACAAAGATAAGTGAATAGATTTATTATTAAAATTGAGCTGCAGGCTTTGGATTCAAAAGTTTATCATGAGGACTGCAACATTGTAGGTTCTTTTTGTTCATATTATAAGCTCCTTATTAGACATGACTTTCATATCCATATATTTTTCATTTGGGCTTTAAGCATTCGTTCCTGATGAAGGTTAATCTAGAAAAACACTTTACATTTTCATTGATGTAATGTCCTGTAAATAGATTATTTTCATTAAAAAATCAAATCAACAAGTCGATTTATAAACGTTGGCCTAAAGTGTTATTTTATCAGATGAATGATATTACGCTAAAAGTTTAAAGAAAAACAAATTATATTTTGATGTTACATATGGGTAGACAAATTATTTTTAAATGTCAGAACTACCTGGAAAACGTCACTACCCGCCATAAAAAAAGATTTAATCTATTGTGAAGTAATCACGATACTGAAATTTCCACGTCACGTCATTTTGTGTCTTCTTTAATTGTACGTCAGTCAGGTATATCTAGTGCTTATTTATTCACCTAGACATATAATACAATCATTTACAATACTATTTGTCGAAATTTGAAAAGAACACTGCACGTCAATTCATAATTAAGCATAGAAATAGTCCTGGGAAATGATTTTTTCACAGATTCATTCTATAATTAGAATAATTAGGTTGGCTTATAGTATGGAAAGCTTGCCAAACCAAGATTAATTTCTTTTCTTAAAAAAAGTTGATTTGATTGAGTTTCTTTCTTGTAATAGAAAATTAAATGCTAAATTTGGAACTTGTGAACAATTATCCTAAGGTTTATTTATTGTTAAATCATTGCAATTAATTGGCCACCTTAAGGAATCCAGAGTTATCAAATGAAGTAACTGTATTAATTATTTTCCGACCGAGAAGATAAATAGGTGTCAATAATAACATACACATTAAGTTTAAACCTGCCAATTTATTAAAGGACAACCTGTTATATTATAAAAAGATTTTTTTTCACATGTAAATTCGTACATGACGTATTTGAACAACAATCTGCACAAAAACATTAGTCCTTTTTATTTAAACCTGCTGTAGCTGCTGTCCTAAGTCAGGAACCTGCTGTTCAGTGGTTGTTGTTTGTTGGTGTGGTTCATAGGTGTTTCTTGTTTCTGTTTTTGTGTAGATTTGACTGTTGGTTTTCCTGTTTTAATATTTTTACCCTAGTCATTTATTTTTGGGCACAGACTGTTCTCCCCAGATATTTCATATAGCATCCTGGTAAAAAGGAAATTAGAAATACCATCATGTTTCTAAAAATTATAGCATCACATCCATAACACAACCTATGAGAAAACCAATGCATATAGCATCACATTCAGAAATATAGCATCACATTACCATGATGCTAAACGGCTTTTGGGAGAACACTGACTGTGCTGTATTGCTGTTGGCTGTGAACATTAAGGCCCTGTGTTGAAGGCCATTGTTTGACCTATGATTGTTAACTTTTTATACATTGTGACGTGGATGGAGAATTGTCTCTGATTGACACTTATACCACATCTTCTTATTTATATTGAATAAAAAAAGGATAAAAGATGTTACTTAATTTGTATACCCCTGCATACTATGAAACAAAATTTTGTATTGGTATAAATTGTTGCACATTTGCAAAAACTGAGGAAAACTAAAAATATTTTGTTCCAGCTTAATCTCTCTGAATAAACTATTATTGTTTTCAAATGATATGATTTAACTGTAAGTTATTGTCCCCCTGATGACACAATGTGGGGGACATAGAAAACCTATCTGTCAGTCTGTCTGGTCAATTAAGCTCTTGCTCATTTTCAATTCTTGTTAAATTTGTTTTTCTCAAAAGAATGATTTATGTGGAGAGTTATTGCCCTTAATTTTGCCTTAATAACAGTTGGTTGGGTTTTTTTTTAATCTCAGAAGTTATAATTTATATGTATATATGTTGTAACTCACTCAGTGAGCTGCAAAAATAAATAGAATTACAAAATCTACAAAAATACCAAAACTGTAGAAACCATCAGATGCCGTGGCGTTATAGGAGTTTTTGTCTGTAAAATTTTTTTTTTCTCACTAATTTTTTTAGTTTTTGAAATAGAAAAAAAAATCATCAGCAAACCTATATTTTTTTCATTTTTTTTCTGATAGAGTAATTGCCCTTAACCGAAGTTTTTAGACTGATTTACAAGTTTTTGCCTATGTAAGCTTGAAAACTGTAATAGATGAGTAGACACTATGAACAGCAAAATGATCAGTTATACATGTACAAGACCTACAAAAATGCCAATAAGATGGAACTATTGATGGACCCCTTATTGCCCTTATAAGCTTGTTTTTATTTTCAAGTATTTGCCTCTATTAAATCTTGGAAATTATAAAAAGATAAACAAAAACTGTTTTAGTGTCAACAACAATAATTTTTGGTATACAAGATCCGTAATTATCCAGAAACCATTGGCTGACTATAAAACATAAAGGATATGTGTGCTAACTTTTGAGTTCTTACCTATGATATCAAATTCATCAGGTGAGTGATTCAGGCTCTTAGGAGCCTCTTGTTTGATAAAGCACTGTTAAAAGTTTAGATAATTTTGGTTAAGCATGATTCAGTCCTTAATCTTTCCCTATATATAGTCTATGCAAGATATTTGCAAAAATCCTTCCTTCCCTGTTTTTTTACTGTCCGAAGTCATTCCCCATTTCCATTTTCAATTTTATGAAACAATAATGATTTTTTTTAGCCTTAGGACAGTCTAGAATTCAGTTTAATTTAGATATATATGTACATTGTCAGCTGAGAGCATTAAAGACAAATCCCTCTATTGTTTATGCGCATATACAAGCGCAACAGTACTATGCCGTCAGTGGTTTATGACGTCGCGGTTTCCGCGAACTGGAAACGTTTATTAGAGTTATTCCTCTTTGAGCCGATGGAGAGAGTGACAATCGTTTTGATAGGTTAATTTGCCAAGAAAAAAATGAAAATTGTTTTTAAATAATAGACATGTTCCAGAATTGGATAAAATATGAGAATGAAAAGAGAGTCAACTATACAGCAATCTAACAACAAAAAATACACAAAAATGACCGTAAAGAAACGAAATAGACTGAGTTTCTAGCAACATTACGGAATATTTCGATATTCATAGATGCCTAAGGATGAGTGATCAAAACAGAAATGGTGTTAATTAGACCCCGTTAACACTTGCACGGAATTGAAATAAAATCGATCTCTGAAGAGCATCTCGCGTTTTCGATCTTTTTAAAAGAACTTGTGCGTTTACATTTAGTATACATTGCACATCTAAAATAATCAGCCTAACCATTTCGTTGACAAAAAATCGTAAAAAATTGAATAAGGAAATATTTGGTTCATTAGATAATTATATGCTTCTGCATTTATTAATATTATATTTGATTAACATGTCATAAGTAATTAAAAAAAAAAGAATTGTCAGAAAAAAATTACTTATTTATAACGCTCATTTCGTTTGAAGATGAGTAATCTACAGAAAAAAATATACTGAATGAATACAATTGAAAAGATATTGTTTTAAAAAGGTGCACTGAATATCACACGTATAGTAAGAGAATATGGAACGAAAAAGTAACAGGGCATCAGTCGAGCACTGAAACGAGTATTTACGCCTTAGAATAGGGTTATTTTATCTCTTAGAACCATATATAGCATCAGAGACAAGAACAAAAAAGGTGCGACCTATAACAAGCATATTGTAAGCGAATAAGTAGCAGGTCATCGGTCTAACGCTAAAACTGGAACATACGCGCTAATAGGTATATTTCACTTTTAAGAACCTATAGCTAACACCAGAGACAAGAAAACAATTTAAAAAATTTGTTTCGTAATAGGTGCAATGTGTTTCAACGTATAAGGAACGAATAAGTAACGGTATCAGTCGAGCGCTGTAACGGGTCCTGTCTCAACTCAGGAGTATGTAATTTAAAGTGGTTGTTGTTTGCAAAAGAGTCACACATTTGTTTTTCATTAATTTTTTTTTTTTTTATTATTTTCTAGTTTGAATTGTGTTACATTTGTCCTTTCGGAACCTTTTATAGTTGTGTATGCGGTATGGGATTTGCTCATTGTTGTAGGCAGTACGGTGACCCATAGTTAATAATTTCCAGTGTCAATTGGTCATTTGTGGAGCATTTTGTTATTTGCATTCATACCACATTTTCTTTTTTTATTAATATATTTTCAGAAGAATGACGCAAAAAACGTCGAATATATTAATTTGGTTTTTATTATGTCCAAGGCACGTTTTGTCAAATCATTTGAGAATAAACACTGAAAACATTTTTAAACTGACCATGCGCAGATTTATTTTCATATCTACATAAAACACTTGGAATTTTATATCGATTGATTGATTGAAAAGTCGATCGCGATGTATCTAAAGCGTTTTCACTTGAAGAAGAATCGGTTCATAAAAAAATCGTTCTTTTAAAACTACGTCTGGGGATGGAATGTTTACGTCCGATTGAAGATCAATCTTTCTCATTTTTGCAATACTAAAGATCGGCGATCTCAGAAATGATCGATCTTTATTGTTATTGGAAACGGAGTCTTAGATTTTCTAATGATTTTGAGTAATTATCATCAAAATAAAAAGGAACAACATTCTTAAACGAAATTAAAATTCATGATACCGGAAGCAAAATTCTGTCTTGTCTTTCAGATGTACTTTGATTGAACAATGATATTATATAAAATGTCTTCACTATTTTAAAAAGAATTTCTGTTCAACACGTAAGCACTTGAATAACCTGAAATGAAATGTTCACAGAAGCATTCGTGTGTACTTTTGTACAACGCATTGTTTTCCAACCACCGCATTTATATTACATGTACGTGTCTGTGATACTGACTGAAAACTAAAGGAGCTACCATTTGATTTTTATGGGGGGCTAGGATGAAATTTGAAAAAAATAGGCAGGACAGGAGTTTTGAGTAAAAAAAAAGGCAGGATGAGACACTTGCAAAAAAAAAAAGTCAGGACGACAATTTAGGTAAAAAAAAGTCAGGATAAACTAAAAAAAAAAAAGGCAGGACTGAACAGAGTGAAAAATAAAAAGGCAGGACAGAGATTACAGCTAAAAAAAAAGGCAGGACAAAATTTTTCATCCTAGCCCCCCCCCCCCCCCCCCATAAAAATCAAATGGTAGCTCCCTAAGTACTATCATGTGTAGATTACTGTGAATTTATCGTAGTTTAAAACAAACAAACAACAAAACAGCAAATAACGAGAACTGGGTTGTCTCTAATTTGTGAGAATATAGCCTAAAACGGCCGAACGTCTTTCGACGTTGTTTTTAGAATTGGCGCAATGTGTTCCCGCCAATTCAAATTGTTAACCCCTTTTTTGAAATATCTCTTTTTCCATTACGGTGACCCCATTTTTTTATTTCCTTATTTTGTTTAGATATAAACAACGCATATTCTGTTGAAGACTCGTGGAGAAATTATTGGTCAATTTTTTTTAAACTTATTTTTTTTTATAGGTATTTCACAATAAAAAAAAGGCGGGAAAACTATTATAGCGACTTATCATTATTATTTTCCATTCAGTAAAGGGTGATATTATTAAAATAGTTTGTATTAACAACTAGGTTAACAAAACAGACACGTTTTTATTGGATACGGACTTTTAAAAAAATATTACACTGCTATTGACTAGAAGTCCCAATTTCCAAATTCCGTGAAAAAAGATGGCGTTTTAAATCGAAAACGAGGTCGGTGACCCCATTTTTTTATTTGCTTATTTTAAAGCTTTTACCTAGCCTAAAGTAAAAATAAAATATAAAGAAGATATTATTGGTAGATCTGAATAGAAGGATTTGTCTTTAAGTTGCTGTGTAGGATGTTAAACACACACAATCGACCGATATTTTACAATTCTGTGGTAGAAGTTTTGAGAAATCTTGTTTGCCTTCGGTTAATATCAAATTCTGACAAAATGTAAAATAAAATTTTTGAATAATATTGTATTAAAGGGTGATATATATTCATGTAAGATTGGAATTGAAAAAGCAAGTTTTAAATCTTACTTTACATTTTTAATGAAACTCAAAATTGAGGGTTGCAGTGATATCACAAGATTTTGACTTAGAGTTGCCATATTCTCTAGTTTATAAGTTTCCATGCCACTGGAGGTCCATAGGACTAAGTTCTTAAACTGGAGGTCCATAGGACTAAGTTCTTAAACTGGATATGAGGGCATTGTTTAAGGTCATCAAAAAGTCACTTGAGGTCTAAAGTGTAATTAAACTGGACATGAGTTCATTCTTCTGGAGTCATGGAATAAAAAGTCCCTGGAGCCATGTAAGACTTATAAACTGTACTAAAACTGGACATGAGTTCATTTTTCTGGAGTCATGGAATAAAAAGTCCCAGGAGCCATGTATAAGACTTATAAACTGTACTAAAACTGGACATGAGTTCATTCTAAATCTCTAGTCTGATAAAATCCCTGGAGGCATGTATTAGACTAAAGTGTCCCAAAATTGGACCAGAGGGCATTGTTCTCCGGTCATCAAAAAGTCACTTGATATATGAAGGACTTAAGTGTCCCAAAACTGGACCATAGGGCATTGTCCTCTAGTCCACAAGAACTTTCCTATGTCTGTCAATGATGCAGACTCGGTATATATAATTGATCGAGAGACTGTAAACATTGCATGTTCTACAAGTAAACAAGCTGTTTCGTAATTTGTTCAAGTTTCCAGTCCTTTGATGTTTAATGTAACATTGCATGTTTCAGTATATTTGGTATTACTTGTGTAGGTGTAGGTTATTGTTCATGGTCTTAATCTTTTATTATTATTAATAAAGGAACGATTTCTGATCCCAATATTTTGCTGATGAGACGATAATTTTGAAAAAATATCCAGTTTATTTTTTTATTTAAATGTTTTAGATATATTGTTTGATATAACCTACATTTGATTGAACCTAGTAGTTAACTTTATGGACAAAATTTCAATTCTAAATTAATATTTATAATTATGGCAGCAAGAAATGGAAGTAACAATTTTGTAAAACACAACGAAATTAAAGATTTCTATGTGGTTGAATTCAAAGAGATGTTGGGTAGACATATTTTATTTTTTTTCTTCATTTTTAATTTTGATAATTTTGAATTGTTAATGCATATAGAAGGCTATTACAAATTAGATAATGCAAGCAAAATTATATTCATATTCAAAGATGAGCTGAAATAAAACATTACAATATTGAATAAATATAAGAGGAAAAATTATTGATTGATTGATTGATTGTTGGTTGCTTAACGTCCAGTGGCAAATATTTCATGCATATTCAGGCCAAGACAAGTTCCCAATAAATACAATATGTAGGTCTTGTCATAATACAGGCCATTTGGAATGATGGTCTGGGAAATTTGGACTTCCACTGGAAAATGAGGGTATATTGGATAGGGACATAAATTTTGCCTTAACGTGCAAAGAGCGTGGCACTCTCTTTACACAAGACACGGATTTAACGTCCCCATTCTGACCAGAATTATTGATGTACAAAAGTAAAATTTTAATAAACTTTCATTGTAGGATCTACTTTCCTAAACCCCAGTTGTCACTATCAAAGCAAGTCATCAGTACTTTTCATCAAAAACTTGGTCAAAGAAAAAGCTAGACTTTGATTGGTTAATATCCATCAAAGTATATCCAAGGCTTAAAACATTTGGATGAAATTCTTTTCAATTCAAGTCTGTCATAGTTTTTGATCAAAGTTTTCCTTGATGGTTGTCACCAAAACTTTGACCATAAAAAGCTTTGATAGTCAGACAACAGCTTAATAAGTTCTAATAACTTGATGAACAGCCCCTATTTTGTTTGGTGTTGATGGATTCAGTATACTAAAAGACAGACTTTTAACTTCTTATTTTTTTTTTTCATTGCATGGTAAGCAGTCATGTTTGACTTCCAAAATTTGAGCCATTTTTTATAATATATGGTAAAAAGTGTTGCACCAGGATTTCGAATTTATTTCACATCGGAAAATGTAATGGAGCTCATCATCAATATTTTGATAGCTTCCACATATTTAAATTTCTAATTTTATGAGTTATTTCCCTTAATCCAGGTTTTAAATAGAAGACTTAAAAAATTCAAAATTAGAATATACATTTTTTTTTTATATAGTATAGTTTAATTGCCCTTGGGTAGATAAAATTGTGCAACAAAAGAAAACATAATTGAAAAGGCTTTTTATTATTTTAGATTTTTGTGTTATTTTTTTATTTAAGTAATGTATTTCACAAAAGGCAAGCAATCATTGAATTAAACCCACATACATGTACTTTAATTTTCTTTAAGGGGGCTCGCGGGTCTAAATCAACTATTTTTTCTAATATAGGATTTTCCCATATTTTGCCATGATTAAACTTTATCTTATACCTAATAGAAATGTAAAATAAAAATATGGGGTCACCGTTCATTTAAGCTCACAATCTGCCTCTGAAAGAAGCATACATTTTTGTTAATGTTCTTTTTTTCTGTTGAACTAATAGGAGAAATATTGGTAATATCGAAATAAAAAAAGAACTAAAATACAGAAATAGCTAAAATTTTACAATTATTTAGTTTATGTGTACAGCTTGTTTGAAAACAATAATAAAAAATATAGGTCATCGATGAGTTAAAAAAGATATTTCAATTTAAACGTCAAAAAATGACATTTTTGCAACAAAGGGAGATAATTTGGAGCTTTTTTAATGATATGAACATTTTAAAAGTCATCTGTGGCCAAACCAAATCGATTTTTCTTGGTGATTTTTGTTCCATATTATAAAGTAAAAACAAATTGTGTAATAAATAAAATTTGTAATAAAAAAACAAATGTTAATTTTTTTGATGATTTTTTTATATTCGCGAGCCTCCTTAACCCTTTAACCCCCAATCCCGCCTGTAGGCGTGATGGCGACAACCATTATTTGGTGGCCCGTATGACCCTCCATACTTTTTTTGAACTGCCCCAGCTGAACTGTCATGATAGCAGGGACTTCAACCAAGCAGTTCATGGTCCATCAACTCTTCTCAGATGTCTGTTCATGAAAATTTGGCACTTTGAAAGCCGTTTAAGAGTTCAAAATCGGAAAAACATGAAAAGTAGCCAAAATCAGGTGGGGGTGGGCATCTTTTGATGGCCACTACGTAACTGGAAGAGACTGTTGGTAAAAACTATTATCATATATGCATGCATAGGTGGTATAGGAACACAACGAGGTATAATATGGCCAATAGGAATCTAGTCTGTAAAATCTAGGTCACCGTTTTGTCAAAAATCCATAAAAACGGACATTTAGGCAGACCTGACTTGACAATAATAATTCCCAAGCAAGACACTGAAGTCCAATATACTCCCAGCTAGCATGAATGGACTACTGTAACTATAGGGTAATACTTGAATGACAAAAAAACACAGTCTTGTCAGTGTTCACCTCTCAAGGTCGTTTTGAAATCAGAAAATAGACGGAAAATTACCATTTTTCACTGGGGGTGGGTTCAAACCCACGAGAAAATATTCCACCTCCCACCGCACCCCCCACCCATGCCATCCGCCCCCAAATCCCAATAAGTAGTTTAATAGATGAGCATCAGTTACAGCATCAGGAGTTTGCTCATTTGCATATAATTTGCATATGTTTGCAAATTTTCCAAAATGCCTGATTTTCCAAAAATGTCTTGGGGGCGAATGAGTTAAGCTTTAACTAAACCTGATTTTTTGCCAAACCACAAAACTACTTTAACTTATATCAAAATTGTCTGACAGATTTGTAATAGGCGATAATAACTTGATAATACACCATTTGTCATCTAGAAATTGTTAGCAATTGTTGGTCATTATTGATTGCTTGAGCAAGTAGTAAAACGTAGTACTTGTATTTTTGCACTTCAAATTGTCAATTTACTATTTTCCTATTTTTAAATAGCAAGTACATGTACAAGTAATAAAATGTAATACTTATATTTTTGCACTTCCGATTGTCAATTTACTATTTTCCTATTTTAATAGCAAGTATTAAAACTTGTATTTTTTTAACTTCCGTTGGTAATTTTGACTTAAGTTTCTATATTTTTAAATACTAAGTAATAAAATGGAGTGCATGACTGCATGTGTTTATGTTCTTTCAATTTGTCAATTTTACTTTCTTCCTATTTTTAAGTAGCAAGTTATAAAATTGGTGCAATATTCTTGTATTTTTTGCATCAAGTTTTTAGATCATTATGCAGGTTTGAAAGTAATTCCCTATTTTTGAAAATAAAAACCAGCAAAATTAAGCTTTCAATTAAAAGTATTTCCAATCCTGTAAAATGTTATCAAATATTTGCACTCTTGTAACAAGATATATTCCTACTTTATTTACTATACAGTATGAATTACCTCCCCCTTACTCAGGTATGAAGCAGAAGAAATTTAATTGAAAGTATTGGAAAGGTCATATGACCAGGACACAGATTTCCCATTTGGCCAATGTTATTACAGGAAATACTCAAATTTTATGGAGCATTCTTGATTCTTGATTAATATTTGATATTGGGTCAAGTTATATTGGTCAACTGAGGTTAATCCAGTTGAATTCTTTTAAAATACACTGTAAGGTATTAACTTCATTGTGACTCAACTCCTCTTGATAGAATAAATAAAATTTGATGAGATCCCACAATATATTTCTAGCAGTGCATTTTAAAGATTTTACAATGCATTTAAAAGTACCTTTGAAATACTGTTATCTTAATATAGATAACAAAGCATCTCATATACTGTACAAGCATTGTGAGTATAATATTAAGAATATGTCCCATCACCAACATTTATTCTTGAAAGAATATGGACACAAACAGAAACATTTTTTTAGACAATTTGACACAAAAATAAATTATGAATGCAGGTTTTATTTCTGACATCGCAAATTCAGATTTTTGAAATTGAAACTAATCCACATTACACAATAACAGTCATAAATGCACGCAATTATTTCTGAATTTACAACAGACACCTAACAATACAGGGAGATAACTCTGTAAAATCAGCTAAACGTTTTAATTACGTTGTGTTGTTAAGGGAATATTAAGCTTATCAATGACCAAATTAGTGTTTATCAAACTGCTATATAACCAGTGTAATTTTTCCGATAAAACGGTTGGTTCAAATTTTAAAAATTTTCTACATATTTGTCAAAGGGTCAAAGTAAATACTTTGTCAAAATTTTCAGAAAATTAAACGAGCCAAATTAATTTTAGTTAAAGTGTTGGGTACCACCTTAATTGCTTGAAATATCATCACATAATGTGTTTAATGACTGTAAATTTCATTATAATTTTATCTCACAATGTGTTTTATGACTAAATATCATTATAATTTTATCTCATAATGTGTTTAATGACTGTAAATATCATTATAATTTTATCTCATAATGTGTTTAATGACTGTAAATTTCATTATAATTTTATCTTTATTGCAGATTTTACTGGATTTGTCTAATTTAAAAATTCACTCGGATGCCTTTCAAAAAATATTAGGAATCGCTTAAATGTGAAAACCATCACATCTAATCCAAGCTTTACAGCTCACTAATACAGGTACATGTATGACTTAGCTTAGTGATTTTTGTAACACTATAATTTTCATAAGCTTTTTTTAAAATAATTCATTTCCGGGAAAAAAAACCATTAATTTGATGGGAAATAAAAATGAATATCATTTTGATATTGGGGTTTAATGTACATGTAACATGAACATGCTTTATTAAATTCTAGTTTCATAATATAAAAAATGTATGACTGAAATTTATACTAAGAAATATTAACAACTATATCATCAAATTTATTAAACAATACCCATCTCTGGATAGCTGTAAAGAATTTTGCAAATATATTAACATCACACCTGGGAGAAATTATATCTAATATTACAACAAGTCAAGGTCAACATAGTCAATAGATGTTATAAGTGCTCAATAGATTTAACATGGTTTGCAATTAAATTTCTGTGCATTAGACCTCTCAGGATGCATGATTAATAATGGTGTTAAAAAGTTATCTCATATCATCACATATTTACAATATTGAAATCTAATTATTATCATTAAATGAAATTGTAAAAATTTCCTGCAAACAGCTTTGTTGAAGCCATCACTCAGTGACTTTAAGGTGGTACCTAACACTACAGGGAGATAACTCTGTAAAATCAGCAGAATGTTTTAATGACATTGTGTTCATAAGGGAATATCAAGCTTCTCAATGATCAAAATAAGTGTTTGTCAAACTGCTCTATAACCAGTGTAATTTTTCTGATTAAACGGTTGGTTCAAATTTTTTGAAATTTTTATATTTTTGTCAAAGGGTCAAAGTAAATAATTTGTCAAAATATAAAGAAAATTAAATTTAGTTCAAGTGTTAGGTACCACCTTAAGATGAAGAACAGCAATAAAAGCACTGTTCCTTTTCTTTTTGTGTATTGTTTGCTTAAAATGCATATACTGATTTTGTGACATGAATTGCCCCACTCCTCTAAAAAACAAACAAAAATTAAGGAAACCAACCTCACAAACAGATTGCTGTAGAAATCACAAAATTTGTTCTCCACCAAAATAAAATTCATAAAATTCTTAAAGAATTTGAACTTTGTCTTTATCATGCTTTCATTAACTTCTTGGAATTTAAAATCATCATATTTTTAGAAATTTATTCTTAGAAATTTTAAGTGGTCACCACTTGTTTTATTGAATTGTAACTTTTATTTTACAAGAAAGGGACATAATTCATGTGTCTAATAGTCATTTTTTTGGTATCATTTATAAAAAAAAAATCAATTTAGAGTAATATTAATACTTACAATTCCCAAGATAAGTGGGATCAATTTGCAATTAGGTAAAATACAACTTTTTAACTAGTGCAATTGTGGTATCACATCGTTGTCAGCGTCGTCCGAAGACATTTGGTTTCTGCACAATAACTTTAGTATAAGTAAATAGAAATCTATGAAATTTAAACACCAGGTTTATAACCACAAAAGGAAGGTTGGATTGATTTTGAGGGTTATGATCCAAACAGGTATAGAAATTAGGGGCCATAAAGCATTGTGTATTGCACAAAAGCAAAACATTTAATATAAATTCAAATCATCATGATCATATGACCAATTCTAATTAGTTCTTAGACTTCAGTTATTCTGTGTCTGAAACCTATTATGTGTCAAATATTTAATTGCAATCCAAATTCAGACCTGTATTAAGTGCGAATATTGTGTTCTTTTTTTCCCCCAACTGTTCAGGGTTATTTATGTATTATTGTCATTTTGTTTATTTTCTTTGGTTACATCTTCTGACATCAGACTCGGATTTCTCTTGAACTGAATTTTAATGTGCGTATTGTTATGCGTTTACTTTACTACATTGGTTAGAGGTATAGGGGGAGGGTTGAGATCTCACAAACATGTTTAACCCCGCCGCATTTTTGCGCCTGTCCCAAGTCAGGAGCCTCTGGCCTTTGTTAGTCTTGTATTATTTTAATTTTAGTTTCTTGTGTACAATTTGGAAATTAGTATGGCGTTCATTATCACTGGACTAGTATATATTTGTTTAGGGGCCAGCTGAAGGACACCTCCGGGTGCGGGAATTTCTCGCTACATTGAAGACCTGTTGGTGACCCTCTGCTGTTGTTTTTTATTTGGGCGGGTTGTTGTCTCTTTGACACATTCCCCATTTCCATTCTCAATTTTATTGAACTTGTGTGGTCGTATCCAGCTGCGCTGGGCGAAGCGATTTATTGAATTTGAAGCAGAAAAAAATTTATGTTATTATCTGTCTAGTTTTAAGTTACCGTATTTCAATTTTGTAATGGATTTCTAAGAATAAAACAATTAGTATTTCAATATTTCTATTAATAATTATCATTAATTTCAATGTGTACACTCCTCAGTTGTAACCTTTTCACTTTCTAATCCTTTACAAATCCATTGTAGGAAGGGATGTCATCAACTACTTATGAATACCCACATCAATGCTGCTAGCTAATCAAGTCGTAGCAGGTAATTGATTAATTAATTGGCGCTATAGGCATTAAGACCAATTTGGGAATCTAATAATCTGGCAGAGAAAAATACCTTAAGGCGGAAAAGCTTATCAGAACTATCTTTATCGTCTAACAATTCATCAGGCTTTGTCCGAGAGGAAGGAATGTTAAGAGAGTATTTATGATACAGTTTTTTTGTTCGAAAACAGAATTTTTACCGTACTTGACCAAATGACATTTACCAAAGCAGCTCAGATTTCATTAAGCACTGCTAAAGAGATCTGAATGCATTTTATAGAAAATCAAACATGAATGAACTATATTTTTTATTGCTGCTCCGTACAACATAATCAATTTTTCCTCCATAAAATAGCGATTATTTGATGAAAAACATGAATTTGACGCACAATATGAAAGTTAATTAGATTTTTTACGATAATTGTTATATAATTATACTAAACGTTTTCTTTTATAGGACATTTGGGAGTACTATTTTTTTTCTGTTGACATAGACAACTTTTCACAAAGAGGAAGGTCATAAATTAGGTCATAAGAAGATAGTTATTTTCTAAGAAACATTTCAAGTACTAAGTTTTATGTAAGAAGGAGCAGCTAACAGATGATTTAGGTTAGAATTATATAACTTTTATGATTTTACCAGACAGAAATAAACTTGAAACAACTTTTATTACAAGATGTGACAAGAGGTTTTTGTTTTTGTTTGCATTAATGTGAAATCTCAGTTAATACTTTGTAACTTACTAAGCTTACAGAAAATCATTTTCTTTAAATTTGATTACTTAATTTTAGCACTGATTTATGAATTATTACTGGATTTTTTCCCCCTCAGTATAATGAATGTTAAAAGGAATTCAAAGCCATTTTTAACATGACACAAAGTGTTAAATTATGATTTCTTTATTTGTCTTGTTAAGAGAATAAATTCACTATATAAAGCAATACTCTTAAAAAAAAAAAAGAAAAGTGGAGGATATGATGCTTAAGTTATCATTAAATTTAACACTCAGAAAAT
The DNA here is from genome assembly GCA_037788925.1 of Mytilus galloprovincialis. Taxonomy (NCBI): domain Eukaryota; kingdom Metazoa; phylum Mollusca; class Bivalvia; order Mytilida; family Mytilidae; genus Mytilus; species Mytilus galloprovincialis. Next base: position 8,595,389 of record CM075340.1, on the reverse strand, counting down.
GTGGATAAAACATCTCAAATTTATAGGAGTCCCAACTACCTATCCGAAAATTCATATCTCCAGTTGTAACTTGACAATTCTGTAACATGTATAATTTTAACTAAAAAAAAATATGAGGGTGGAAATTTTTTTTTTAAGGGGTGGGGTTAAATATAAGAAGTAATATGCAAACAAAACCATTTCCAAAAGTGAAAAATACAGAAATGTTACAATCTTTAACTAACAATTTACTGCTAAAAAAAAACTAAGAGAGCAAACGGACCCAACCAAAAACTGGAGAACCTCAAATTTTCTGAAAAGTTCAGCAGTTTCTGCTTCACTTTTGATATAGTTATTAGGAAACTCCTGGTTCAATCCATAAATATCCTGTCACATGCTTAATCAAATGGATTTTAAAATATTTTTTTTTAGTTTGACCAACGGTAAGAGTAGGTCAAGTTGTGACATTTGTCACTATATATTAGTCTTGTTACCTACCAATCTGTCTGTCTGTTCAAAAGACCTTGGGTTGATCTAGCCAAACGACCTTGGGTCCAAACCTTTTCCTTAAACTTTTCTTCGCTTTATGATTTTAGATTTAAACTGCACCTTGATAATTCACACAACACAGGCTAAAAGATTTTTTATGCCCCATTTATGGGCATTATGTTTTCTGGTCTGTGCGTCCGTCCGTCTGTCTGTTCGTCCGTCCGTCTGTTCGTTCGTCCGTCCGTCTGTCCCGCTTCAGGTTAAAGTTTTTGGTCGAGGTAGTTTTTGATGAAGTTGAAGTCCAATCAACTTGAAACTTAGTATACATGTGCCCTATGATATGATCTTTCTAATTTAAATGCCAAATTAGAGTTTTGACCCCAATTTTACGGTTCACTGAACATAGAAAATGATAGTGCAAATTTCAGGTTAAAGTTTTTGGCTTCAGGTTAAAGTTTTTGGTCAAGGTAGTTTTTGATGAAGTTGAAGTCCAATCAACTTGAAACTTAGTATACATGTGCCCTATGATATGATCTTTCTAATTTAAATGCCAAATTAGAGTTTTGACCCCAATTTTACGGTTCACTGAACATAGAAAATGATAGTGCAAATTTCAGGTTAAAGTTTTTGGTCAAGGTAGTTTTTGATAAAGTAGAAGTCCAATCAACTTGAAACTTAGTATACATGTTCCCTTTGATAAGATCATTCTAATTTTAATGCCAAATTAGAGAATTTATTCCAATTTCACAGTCCTTTAAACATAGAAAATGATAGTGCGAGTGGGGCATCCGTGTACTGTGGACACATTCTTGTTTTAAATCAGAGTAAATAGTATTCAAAATAAATTTGGGGTTTATGGAAAAGAATGTAAGAATATTGGGGGAGGGGGGGGAGAGAATATGTACAAAAATAGATAGCCAGCTCATTGACATTTATAAATTTATACACATCTTATTTTAACTCAGGGACACATAAGTAGGGAGCAAATGATGTTCTAATGGAGAAATCAAGTGATGGAAAGATGATTTTGTAATTTTATAGTTGTTTTTAAACATATATTGCTTGGAAAATTTAAAGTAAAAATAAATTGTTGAGTATTAAATGGATTAACTAGTGCAAATAGGGAAGGGATGAGTCAATTTTTATTAATTAATTTAATGTGGCATATATCCATAATATCGCTTAAGGTATGCTTATCTGTCTATAATCGCATTTCCTCAGAATAATATGAAATAGAAACTCTCGTCAGAAGCATGTTAACATCCAATTAACTTTCCTCTGGCTATTTTTATACCATAACAAACCCCATGTCAATTTCAGTTTAATGAAATAAATGCACTCCCTAAAAAAAAAAATTATGGACAATTTTTTGCCTTCCATTGAACAATGTTTTATGACAGAAACCATTTCTCCAAGACATTTATGGGAAAGTAATTGTTTTATGGACGATAACATTTATGATTTTTTCATGGCTTTTAAATATGATTTAGATGATATATGCCATCATTTTGTTCTAAAGTATTTCATGATAGTTGGCAGTTATTAAGAAATTGTTATGCACTAATACAATGCAACAGACATCTAATATTTTTAATGGAATTTTAAAGGGCAGTGGGTCCCAAAAAGGGGGGTAGGGTCCTTAAATTCTCTTTTCTTTAATTTTTCTCTATTTTGTAAATTGTTTTTTATTTTTTACATTTAATGTCTTTTTTATTCCTTTAGTCAACTTAAAATTATTGTCTGATCGATTGTCAGGGGGAAATTTCAAAAGTTGAAAGACATAAAACAAAAAACTAATTAGATATTTTGTGGAATTTGGCGGAAAAGCTTTTAGATGATAAAAGATTAATAACCCTAAATATCACACACAAAAAATAGTGTATTTTTATTTAAAGATATGCATTTTTTGGATCCACAAGTGAAGTCTGTTGTCAAGTTCTTTTGGTAAAAAATTGCTATTCAAACACACCTACTTATTTTTATGACTCATTGGAAAGATAATTCACTTGACCAATATATTTTATTTTGTAGTACAAATGTACTTGGAATTTCAATGTTATTAAATCAACCTGCAGCCTATAAGTAAAAATAATTGCATCCAAAGCAAGATGATGTATCATATATTTTTGCATTATACCTTTTCAAGACAAAAACGATAACTCAAGGTCATGTGAATATTAAAAGATGTGTACTCTATTTTCTCTTTGCATTGCAATTATTAGTAACCTTTTAATATTTTTCCAAAAACTTATCAGCAGGGGCAGAGATGTCATTTTTGTTATGCCCCACCTACGATAGTAGAGGGGCATTATGTTTTCTGGTCTGTGCATCAGTTTGTCCTTCCGTTCGTTTGTTCGTTAAACTTAAAACGTAGTACACATGTTCCTTATGATATGATTTTTCTAATTTTAAAGCCAAATTAGACTTTTGATCCCAATTTCACTGTCCACTGAACATAGAAAATGGAAGTGCCCGTTTCAGGTTAAAGTTTTTGGTCAAGGTAGTTTTTGATGAAGTTGAAGTCCAATCAACTTGAAACTTAGTATACATGTTTCCTATGGTATGATCTTACTAATTTTAATGCCAAATTAGGTTTTTTACCCAATTTTACAGTCCATTGAACATGGAAAATGATAGTGTGAGTGGGGCATACGTGTACTTTGGACACATTTTTGTTTTAAATCTTTCTGTCAAAAATCAACAATCAATCAAATAAGGGGGGTGGGGGATAACTTTGTATCACTGAAAATTTAACCAATAAATGCATACTATTCCAATTGATTTAATTTGTAAAAAAGGTTTTGATGATAAAACAAACAAGCAAATGATTCACAACAAATAAACAAGTTTAATTTTAATCCGGAGTTATGACCCTTTAGGATTTTGATGTGCAACAACGTAATTAAGTCACAAAATAAAATAACAACTATTATGGAATTGCAACTGTGCACCTGCCTACGTGACACAAATACAATGCTAACATCGTGAGAATTATTAATTTTGAGAATTAGGATATTAGATTTAAAGAATTCAATAATAAAAGAGTTTGAACGACATATTCTAAATATAAAACATTTTCAATACATCCTGTTTTGTTAAGTCTGAAATTACTTAATAAAGTACTCTGTTTGACGTATATAAGTAAGTATATAGACTAAGTGCGTATAAGCTTTGTAAAGTATATTACATAAAGAATTACAAAATAGTTTATTTTATTTGTCTCTTTATACCTATATTATATCGTCTTATATTGATCCTTTTATGACGAAGGAATGATAATACGCTGAAATTGTGATTGTTAAAAACTAATATATCTGTTACAGTATGACTTCTAAAAAGATTTTCATGCTAAATTGACTTGTATTGACGTTATATGATTTCATTCGATTTTATACAATCATTTGTATAGTTGAATGGAAAAAAAAGAATTACATTAAAAAAAAATAGGTTTTTGAAAAATTGAAATGACTTGAAATCTCCAAATGACACCACAAGACACGTTTTTATACAGTTATTTGTTACATAGTTGAATGGAGAAAAAAAAATACATTAAAAAAAATAGGTTTAAAAAATTAAAATGATTTGAAATCTCAAAATGACACCCAAGACACGTGTATGAACCAATTTTCTTGCAATTGACAACTCTGGTTGATTAAGATGTACAATTTGGAAATTGGTATGGTGTTCATTATCACTGGACTAGTATATATTTGTTTAGGGGCCAGCTGAAGGACGCCTCCGGGTGCGGGTGTTTCTCGCTGCATTGAAGACCTGTTGGTGACCCTCTGCTGTTGTTTTTTATTTGGGCGGGTTGTTGTCTCTTTGACACATTCCCCATTTCCATTCTCAATTTTATTACAATGATCAAATTGTTTTTATAGGATTAAACTATATTATATCATTGTGTTTTTAAATTTTATGATTTGATTTAAGAACAACAGAGTTTTATCAGAGACTACTATCATTTGCAAATGGGGAAAAAAAATTGTTACGTTAAAAGATTTTAGATTTGAAAAATTAAAATGATTTGAAATCTCAAAATGACACCCAAGACACGTGTATGAACCAATTTTCTTGCAATTGACAACTCTGGTTGATTACGATGTACAATGTCAATGATAAAGCTGTTTTTGTAGGATTAAACTATGTCATGTCATTGTGTTTTTAAATTTTAGGTTTTGATTTGAGTTTTATCTATGTATAAAATCTTCAACAACTTTGACAGTTTATATAACTTTTAGATCTTTTGTCTTATTTTCAAATATTAACTTAGTTTCTTTATGGGATTTTTCAGGGAATGAAATGTCTGGGGTGGGGTTGGACAACACTTTTTTTATACAGCAACACCCATAATTTTTTATTTTCATTTGTAACAGAATTGAATTTGTTTCCACCCACTTTCAAATGAAAACCGCTTACATTTTGAATTTAATACTTTAACTTTCTTGAGTTGAGAAATATTGTATCAATGCAGTGTGGTAGAATCTATATTTATCATTATCGCAATTTTGTGCATTTTTCCTTTGATCTTTTTCTGTGATAATTTTCATACCATGCTTGAGATAGAAAATTATCGCTGGAAACAAAGCATGAACGTGGTGTTGCTAACGAAATTGACATGAAATTGACAACGTCGTCATAGGTAAAATAGCGATAAAAGATTATCATTGTTCATCTCAACGTGAATGCCTTTCTCGCTTTCGCCATCCCGGCTCAAGCAAGAATCAATCTGGTTAAGATGATCACCGATAATCTATAAATATCCCACAAAAGTATTCAGATTTGGATGATATTACATAGAAATAATTATTCTTTCTTCTGTGAAGTTCATTTGTCTTCCAGTGATTCAAACTTCTTGCTATGTATGAAACTTGATCACCAACCTAGCTGTGTACTTATTTAAATTCGAACAGAGCCCCAAGTTCTCTAAAAGGAAGCAATCTTATTTTATTATGCCCCACCTACGATAGTAGAGGGGCATTATGTTTTCTGGTCTGTGCGTCCGTTCGTCCGTTCGTTCGTCCGTTCGTCCGTTCGTCCGTCTGTCCCGCTTCAGGTTAAAGTTTTTGGTCGAGGTAGTTTTTGATGAAGTTGAAGTCCAATCGACTTCAAACTTGGTACACATGTTCCCTATGATATGATCTTTCTAATTTTAATGCCAAATTAGAGATTTTACCCCAATTTTACGGTTCACTGATAGAAAATGATAGTGCAAATTTCAGGTTAAAGTTTTTGGCTTCAGGTTAAAGTTTTTGGTCAAGGTAGTTTTTGATGAAGTTGAAGTCCAATCAACTTGAAACTTAGTATACATGTGCCCTATGATATGATCTTTCTAATTTAAATGCCAAATTAGAGTTTTGACCCCAATTTTACGGTTCACTGAACATAGAAAATGATAGTGCAAATTTCAGGTTAAAGTTTTTGGCTTCAGGTTAAAGTTTTTGGTCAAGGTAGTTTTTGATGAAGTTGAAGTCCAATCAACTTGAAACTTAGTATACATGTGCCCTATGATATGATCTTTCTAATTTAAATGCCAAATTAGAGTTTTGACCCCAATTTTACGGTTCACTGAACATAGAAAATGATAGTGCAAATTTCAGGTTAAAGTTTTTGGCTTCAGGTTAAAGTTTTTGGTCAAGGTAGTTTTTGATGAAGTTTAAGTCCAATCAACTTGAAACTTAGTATACATGTGCCCTATGATATGATCTTTCTAATTTAAATGCCAAATTAGAGTTTTGACCCCAATTTTACGGTTCACTGAACATAGAAAATGATAGTGCAAATTTCAGGTTAAAGTTTTTGGTCAAGGTAGTTTTTGATAAAGTAGAAGTCCAATCAACTTGAAACTTAGTATACATGTTCCCTTTGATAAGATCATTCTAATTTTAATGCCAAATTAGAGAATTTATTCCAATTTCACAGTCCTTTAAACATAGAAAATGATAGTGTGAGTGGGGCATCCGTGTACTGTGGACACATTCTTGTTAGATAGATAAATTACTATAATTTCATATGATCTCTCATCAGTACATTTAGATTCACAATGAATAATTATGTTTTTTTTTGTTTTTTTTAGCCCAAAGTTTGTATTGATACGTTCAGACAGAGCTTTCAATGGAGATGATGGCTTGGCAACATGTCCTATGGTATTACATTTGAGAGCACACAGTGTTTCAAAGGAATTATTACCTATTAAACATAAGAAGTTTAATGACGACGAAAATGTATGATAACAAGCAGATGCTGAATTCTCAGGTTATTTGATAATCAGTGCTTAGGGCTTAGGTATTGACAAATCTTGGACGAAAGCTACAATTCTTGGCTGTGACCCGCAATAAAGGATCATCTGTCAACTCCCATCAACTGAAGCTAGCCTCCAAGAGAAAAAACAGAAGGAAACATTAAGGCAGTTATATATGTCTCTAGATATACATTGTACAAGCTAATATAACCATCAAAACACACTGGTTTATCAACTGTTTTCTGCTCTTCGATCAGGTTGTTGTTTCTTTGACACATTCCCTATTTCCATTCTAAAATTAATTACATGTATTTATAATATACCATCAACTGATGACCTTTTAGCTTATGCTATTTTTATGCCCAATTTATGGCATTATGTTTTCTTGTCTGTGCATCCATTCGTTTGTTTGTCCTTCCGTCCGTTGGTCCCGTTTCAGGTTAAAGTTTTTGGTCGAGGTAGTTTTTGATGAAGTTGAAGTCCAATCAACTTGAAACTTAGTATACATGTTCCCTATGATATAATCTTTCTTATTTTAATGCCAAATTAGAGATTTTCCCCCATTTTCACGGTCCATTAAACATGTAAAATGATAGTGCGGATGGGGGCATCAGTGTATGAGAACACATTCTTGTTCTATATGTTATATCAGAGGGGCGTAATCTGCACGGAAGAATACACAATAACATTGCCCTTTCACATGAACGAACAATTAAAAATGTCTTGCAGGTTGATCTTTTTACTGATTTCACGAAACACAAGGCTGCACGTGAAATAAAAATGGCAAAACATGTTGCACAAAAATAACCCTTTACCACCCTCATATCAATACATATTATTTTGCCATAGCTTTAATTTTACCATTAGGAATTATTCTGTCCCCCAGGATAACTGATCTTGAAGTAATTTTTTTGTCAGCCTGATAACTTACTAGAACTCATAATTATATCCACAGATAATTATAACAGCTGATCTACATAGATAAGAAATTGTAACCAGTTAAATCCTGGATAATTATTTTCATCCAGAATGGATAATTTCATCCACAAAATATGTTAGCCAAAACAGATAACAGCAAAACTCTAAACAAAGGATCCTCAAACAAACACAGATTCACTCTGCCTCTGAACTTCAAGAACCTAAAACATGTCAGTCATAACATTTATATCTTCAGACTCATTTTACATTATCTATTTTTGTCATTAATTTCTATTTGAGGTTTTTGAACTCACCAAAGCTATCAGCCTAAAAAAATTGACCAACTACTACTTGTCATGACGGAAGTTAGAAAACAGATTTATTGTCATAGAACCTAATATCCTGTATGTCTGTTATTAAGTTTCACATTAACGTACTCAATTTAGATTATATAACAGTATCTCCTGTTTACAAACAATTAAATTGTACATTTGTCTGTCATAGGAACAATACCTCCGGTTAATTCTACATATAAAACATATTAAACATACAGAACACTTAATTGCGTGTGGCAGTTTATAGATGGCAGCCATTGATGTGTATTAGAGACTAGTTATTAATATGTCACTGCTGAATAGACCTATTCTAATTCGCCGTTTCAGAATCTAATGCATCCTGGGTAATATTTTCAAAAGCGTACACCAAAGCGTTTTGATTGGTTAAAATTGTCATAAACAATGGAAATTCAACCAATGACGTGACGTTATTTTTACTTTGGGGTACGAACAATGAAATTACCCATGATGCTTTAGATTCTTAAACGGCCAATTGATAACTAAAAAAGAAATTGACTTACTAGAGAGTCTTTTAGACACCTTGGCATGATACAAGGGTGACCTTTTACTGTAATTTCAGAAATTATGATGTGCATTTACTATTGCAATTTTATCCTTTCAGGGTAAACTGCAATTTTATTTTTTGAGAAAAATCTTGTTTTCTTCATTTAGTAAATTTCAAAATGCGTTTTTAAATTATTGCGACTATAACCCAGTCACATTATTCGCTAAAACATCACAATAATTTCTGAATTAACAGTATATGGATATTCATCCCTCTGAGATATTGTGCAATAGAAATTTGTCTAGAAAAAAAATGTTTTTAATATGTCAGGAAAAGACAGCACCATAGTATGAACTTCAGAAAAAAAGTTTTCGATGGAAGTCTCAATAAAAGTCAGTCCAAAAAAAAACCTGCTTATCAAAAATCAGTCAAGAAAAGACTGACGGACAAAATGCAATTCAAAGAAAAATAACTGCTCAATAAAAGTCAGAAGAACTACTGTCCAATAAAAGTAATTCCAAAACAAAACTGATCAATAAAATTCAGTTCAGAAAAATGCTTCATAAAAGTTAGCCAAGAAAACAAAAATGCTCTGTATAAGTCGGGGAAACAGATTGCCAAAAAAAAAAGATTAGAAACAAAAATAAGCTCAATTCAAATCAGTTTATAGGAAAAAACTGCCCAATAAATTAGATACCCAGTAATCTGCAATAAATACACAAAAAAAAATAGTTCAATCTAAAAAACAATCAAAAAAGACCAGGATAAAAGCTGCTGAATGAAAGTCGGTCCAGAAAAAAATGGTCTATAAAATCCAAACTATAAAAAAAAAACACCTCTTAATGTTCAGAAAAAGACTGATGTACAGTAGATGTCTTTTGTTTATGTAATTTATATGTGTTTCTGGATTTTATATAGACTAGAAAGTTGGTTTTCCCGTTTGAATGGTTTTCCACTAGAAATTTTGGGGCACTTTATAGCTTGTTGTTCGGTTGAGCCAAGGATCTGTTTTGAAGGCTGTACATTGACCTGTAATGGTTTACTTTTATATATTGTTATTTGATCCAGGGGGGTGTCCAAGGGTTGGAAACCCCCCCCCCCCTTTTTTTTTGCCGATCAATGCATAAGAATGGGGACATAAAGTTGGAACCCCCCCCCCCCCCCCTTTTGTCCTTGGTTGGGAACCCCCCTTTTTAAAATGGCTGGATCCGCCCCTGCAATTTGTATGGAGAGTTGTCTCATTGGCACTCACACCACATCTTCCTATATCTATACCAAATAAAAGCCTGTTTAGAAAATTCAAAAAGACTGATAAAAAAAAGCCATTTCAGAAAAAAGCCTGCTCAATAAAAGCAAGTTCAGAAAAAGACTGCCCAATAAAAGCATTTTCAGAAAAAGACATCTTAATAAAAGCCAGTTCAGAAAATAGACATCTCAATAAAAGCCTGTTAAGAAAAGACTGCCCAATAAAAGCCAGTTCAGAAAAAAAGACTGCTCAATAAAAGCCATTTCAGAAAAAGACTAAAAAAAACCATTTTAGAAAAAGACTGCCCAATAAAAGCCAGTTCAAAAAAAAGACTGCTGAATAAAAGCCTGTTAAGAAAAGACTGCCCAATAAAAGCCTGTTCAGAAAAAAAACACTGCTCAATTAAAGCCAGTTCAGAAAAAGTCTCAAAAATGCCATTTCAGAAAAAGACTAAAAAAAGCCATTTCAGAAAAAGACTGCCCAATAAAAGCCAGTTCAGAAAAAAGACTGCTGAATAAAAGCCTGTTAAGAAAAGACTGCCCAATAAAAGCCTGTTCAGAAAAAAACACTGCTCAATTAAAGCCAGTTCAGAAAAAAAAGACTGCTCAATAAAAGCCATTTCACAAAAAGACTAAAAACAGCTCTTTCACAAAAAGACTGCTAATAAAAGTCAATTTCAGAAAAAGACTGACCAATAAAAGCCAGTTCAGAAAAAGACTGCTCAATAAACGCCATTTCAGAAAAAAACCCTGCTCAATAAAAGCCACTTCAGAAAAAGACTGCTCAATAAACGCCAGCTAAGAAAAAAAACTTCTTCATAATATCAGTTCTGAAAAAAAGACTTCTATAAAAGCAAGTTAAGAAAAAGACTGCTCTATTTAAAGCCATTTCAGAAAAATTAAAGGCTGCTCATTAAACGTCAGTTCAGAAAAAACAACTGGTTCATAATTTCAGTTCTGAAAAAAAAAAGAATACTCAATAAGAATCATGCTAATAATGACTGCCCAAAGGTCAGTCTATAAATGTGCACAATAATAATCTGAGTTCTGAAACATTACCCAGAAAAAAATCAATCTAAGAATTTTTTTTTTGAAAAAATCTAAATTGATTGAAACTGGAGCTTTTCTGTTACTGTAGTTGTTGCCTTTTCACTCAATAAGCGCTTTTATCTCTTTTCATAAATTAGTCAATTATATAAAGGAACTAAAAATTTTATATTAGCTTGAACTTTCTTTGTAATTACTTATAAACTATTAAGTTATAGCAAATTCAATTACTTTTGTGTGCCAATGTCTGATGCTGCACATTTTATGCAATGCACAGGTGCTCAGTTGCACAAAAGTCAATGAATTTGCACTGAAGTGCATCAAAATGCATCTGCCTTAATCTGATTTCCCTAAGTGCTCGTTTTGATGCAGACTTTTGATACATGTTAACAGTACTTTTGTCAAATCTTTATAGGAAAAGTCAGAATTATTAAGATAAATCAGTTTTAAGGTTTAATACAATTAAGCTCTGAAGTTCAAATTTTGAACTAACAGTACATTGTAGAAAGAAGGTCTATAAAGGGGTGATTTATTAGCTGATTGACAATGTATTTAATTAAAGTTTCGCTGATACTCAATCCTACAATATATTTTTTTCATAGCATTGCTTTTATTCATGCGTTTTATGGACATGATTTATCACAAGTTATGTAACCGGAAAATGGCCTTGCATGACAAACATGGTGTAGGATTACTATGGCAAAAATTAGAATAACATGATACATTCATTGTTTATTATCATGTTGACAGACATTTTTAACATTGTGATTACCATGGTATAAAATTTGATAGCTTGGTAAAAAGTGTTTGATTACCATGGTAGTATGTTCAATACCTGATAACTATGACTAAATGTTAGGAACCTGATTACCATAGAAAAAAATGTGTACTTGGATTGCTACAACCAAAACCTTTTTTATTAAACGGATTCCAAGGTAGAAAGTGACATGAAATTGGTGTGGGATTACCATGGCAAAATGCTCGGACATGATAACAATGTCAAAATGTTTCGGACGTGATTACAATGTCAAAATGTTTAGGACGTGATTACAATGTCAAAATGTTTCGGACGTGATTACAATGTCAAAATGTTTCGGACCTGATTACTATATCAAAATGACTCGGACCAGATTACTATGGCAAAATGTTTCGGACACGATTACAATGTCAAAATGTTTCGGACCTCACCGACAGACTACAATGTTCAAATGTTTCGGACCTGATTACCATGGCAAAATGTTTCGGACCTGATTACCATGGCAAAATGTTTCGGACCTTATTATTGTGGCAAAAAATTTCGAACCTGCTTACTATGGCAAAATGATTTGGACTTGATTTCTATGGCAAAAATGGTTTGGTCCTGATTAATATGTCAAAAATGTTTTGGTCCTGATTAATATGGCAAAAATGTTTTAGTCCTGATTAATTTAGCTAAGTATTTGCTTGTTGTATACAATGTCAAAATGTTTTATAGAAATTTATTTCAAGGTAAAACGTGCGTGATTACTGTATATATATGGCAAAATGTTTAGAACCTGATTACCATTAGGCATAGGGTAAACAATTCATTAAATGTATTCCAATGTAGCACGTTGTTTGAATTAGAAATTTAAAGCATTTTAATGAGGTTATTAATGGCAAATATTTAATAAGCAGAATTATCTAAAAATGTGGTCAGACTGGAGAAATGCTTATCCTTTCTAGAATTGCCGCAAAAATTACACAATCTCGAGATTACAATCTGCAATAAAATGCTTCTCAAGTTATTAAGCGGATTGTTGTTATAAAAGATTATCGAAGCTTAAAACAAAGAAGTGACATCATAGACATGACTGATTAGAATTGCTCTATGCTATTATTACCAAGAAGCCAAAGTAAAGGCTTCATTATGTAATTGCCGTGTTGGAAATGGTTTATTGTATTATTGTAGTCAGATAAAGGGGATGAAATATTATTATTGACGTCACGGGAGTTTAACTGTGTTAGTTTTTATACTTGTGAAATAGATGAGCAAAGATTCCAATTATAGAGTATTAGTAATTGGTTTGTACTATTAGCCGTATTAGGTCATTCAAATTTTGAAAAATTCGATTTTTAGTATGGCTTCCATTTCTAGAAAATTTCCATAAGCAGAGGTATTGTGAATACGCTTGGTTTTCTTAACTTAATTGTTTAAATCTTGTCGTTTATAGGTCTTTTAAAGCTGACTATACAAACGTGTTATTTGCCACTAGACGTTAAGCAAATCGTAATCACTTAATCTGTGAATCAAAACAAGGATGTCCAGTCCTAAACCAAACTGCTTTGTTAAATGGTTTCTGAGCTCTACCATAGCCATCTTTGATACCTTCCAAAGATTTACGATGTTGTTTTTTTATTGACCGCCCAAATTTAAAAAAAGTAGTGCTGGTTAAATATGGTTAGGTTACATATGCTAATGTGTATGATATTTCCCATAAGTCAGGGGGAAGGGTGGGGAGGGGGGATTGACACTCTTTTGGTGCATGGGATGTAGGGGTTCAATATGTGGATTTTGGGATATAAGGGTAAAATGTGGTGATGAGCATTCCAGTGTCATCCCCTCATCTGTGTGTTGATTGGGTTAGGATGAAACACCTTTTATTTGCATGGACTGTCTCATTGTTTATTTTACATGTCGTTTCAGCTTCTTTTAGCAAAAGGAAGTTTAACTTTCCGAAAGACATTTAAGTACAAACGTTAGACAAATTGATAAGATCACAAAATAACGATTCTCTTGTTTGTGGTGCGTGTTATATTACTGTCAGTCTAATTTTATTTCAAAGTGAGTTTTAATGAAAAGTCTACTGTGTGTCCTTATACGAGTTTACAAATCGTATTTATTTATAACTTAAAATAAGCAAAATTATGAAAAGGTGTAATTGTTCTTCTTTTTTATGCCCCACCTACGATAGTAGAGGGGCATTATGTTTTCTGGTCTGTGCCTCCGTTCGTCTGTGCGTCCGTTCGTCCGTTCGTCTGTGCGTCCGTTCGTCTGTGCGTCCGTTCGCTTCAGGTTAAAGTTTTTGGTCAAGGTAGTTTTTGAAGAAGTTGAAGTCTAATCAACTTGAAACTTAGTACACATGTTCCCTATGATATGATCTTTCTAATTTTATTTTAATTCCAAATTAAAGTTTTGACCCTCATTTCACGGTCCACTGAACATAGAAAATGATAGTGCGAGTGGGGCATCCGTGTACTTGGGACACATTCTTGTTTTTTTTGCGTCATCGAATGATCTTCGTGTGTACGAGTTCGCCATTTATCGGAAAGAAATATTCAAATTTCAAACGCCGAGTTTTAAAAAAAATCTCCCTTTTTGTGCTGTTGACAGTAGATACATTTCCTATTAGAGAGGATTTTTAAGGTTAAAGTACAATTGTGTACTCCGATTTAGCTGTCATTTAAGACTTTTTAATTAGTAAATGCATTTTAATGGGGGGGGGGGGGGGGGACGGGAAAGAAGGCAGATTATAGAGTACATCTTGTAAAGGTACTATAATATGGATTTCTCATTATATTTTGATATTATGTAGTCAACTTGATGTTGAGTCTATTCTCAACTCTTAAGTGCTAATGACTCAGAGCTCGATATATCATATAGGGACTGTTTGTATACTAGCTCAAACTCTAAACTTAAAACTATTTTAGATCCCAATAGAGATATTTTGTCTAGTGTTGTAGGCGATATACAGCAAGCCATGAAATTGCAAAGATAAGGCCATTTATCTATATTCTAATATATATATATAATATTAATATTAACTTGACTTATTTAACACTTTTGTGTATATTATGTTTGAATTATGTATTTACTTTTTGCAATAAATAGATTTTTTGCTGCTTGTATGACTCGATGTGACTGAAATGACGAGCAAAAATTTTCTCCTCAGATATTAGTGGAATTTTTTCGAAGAAAGACCATCCTTAGGATACTTAGTTTCAAGCACGCACGGGATACTTAGTTTCAAGCACGCACGGGATACTTAGTTTCAAGCACGCACGGGATACTTAGTTTCAAGCACGCACGAGTATCCCGACTACTACAAACATGCATGATTGACAACGCTTAAAATATAACATTCGTAATATGCAAGTATTTTAGTTTGTTTTGTTGTTGTTGTGGAAACCATAATTGATATAAAGAAACTATTTTTTTAATGGAACTGCAGGACAAGATCGACATGGCAAAATTTGTCAGTTCCATCTTTATAGGAGTTATTCAGTGCTCTTGAATAATTATAATATTTCATCCATTTTTGTGGGGTTTTTTTTAGCAACTACAGAAAAGACTCAGAGAGTGAGAAACTGCAACATGTTAAATGCAAAAACTGTCAAGTTTTACAAATATGAGAACATAACTGCATACATGACTTGACTCCATCTAGGAGTTAATGTCATTGAATAGCGGAAAAGTTAGAAGATAGAGAGGATCTTTAGATCGGGGAAATCATGCCTCCCTAATAAAGCTATACATGTCCTGTATGGTTATAATACACAGAGAAACCCTCCTTCTATAGTGATGTCTTCAGAGGCGGATCCAGAAATTTTCATAAGAGAGGGCCCACTGACTGCCTAAGAGGGGGCCCTCTCCAGTCATGCTCAGTGATTCTCTATAAAACCAACCAAATTTTTCCCAGAAAAGGAGGGGGCGGGCCCTCTGCCCCTCTAAATCAACCTCTGATGTCATTTATGGTCAATACATAGAGAAACCCTCCTCCCATAGTGATGTCTTTCGTCCCTTTCAAAATCGTAGATCCGCAACTGGTTATTTGAATATTTTTCATCAAGATTAAGTCAAATTTATAAATTTTCCTTTATTTAGCTGTAATGTCTGTCGCCTAAACTTCTATCGTACAAGACTGTCATTAAGGATTTTATTCAGACACTATTGATTACGATTTTATCTTCTTATTTTAGTAGGTGTAAATCCATATGTAGCTCTAATCAAAGAACTATTTGATTATTTCAACATTATGTTACACATTGCTAGCTTTCCGTTTCCGTTGAGAATGGTCTTGTAATTTCTTGGTCTTTTTATATTTGCTTATATAATTCAGTAGCGACTGTCATTGTAGACAGACAATGTATCCAATTAGGACAGCATGAAGAGAACAAAAAACCCTCACAAAAACCTGACATGTCAGTTTGAAAATGCAATTAAAATGTACATTGAAATATAATTACTGTTTGATTTCAACACTATATAACCTCCTTGTAGCAATAGATTTAATCATAAATACATTTACTAAAATAGTTTTATATATAATAAATTTAAAAAAAAAACACTGGGCAAATAATGTAGGTTTGTGCTCACTATGATGTAGTAAGGTGTGAATGCGGTTTACAAAATGGAGTATAATTGGTAAAAATTAATAGAGACAAAAAATAGAGAAAAACG
Source organism: Mytilus galloprovincialis (assembly GCA_037788925.1). Classification (NCBI taxonomy): domain Eukaryota; kingdom Metazoa; phylum Mollusca; class Bivalvia; order Mytilida; family Mytilidae; genus Mytilus; species Mytilus galloprovincialis. Next base: position 8,579,211 of record CM075340.1, on the reverse strand, counting down.
AGGTGCAAAAGTTTAAAGATCAGCTCTGGAAATAAAAGACTTCGGTACTATATAAATATTGATTAAAGAAATAAGGATGCACAGAACAAAAAATCATCTAGTTTAAAAAAAAATTAAGGCTGTTTTAGCCCTGTCAGTCTCCGTTTTTCCTATAAAACTAACGTCATTCATTGTTTTTTCGTGAACTTCAAATGCGGCAGAAAACCTTGAAATTTTGGTATCAACAGTTTGTTATAGGCTCGTCGCAAACTTATAATGTTTGGTCCATTATTATGCGTAAAACATGAATTTAAAAATTTTAAAATAATATTTTTAAACCACATGTCCTGTTTAAAATCAACGTGGTTATATTAAAACCAACGTGACTAGATTAAAAGATAACTTCTATTTGTCCGAATTGAAATCGTCTTGCCCAGTTTGAAATCCACTTTCTAGTTAAGAATATACGTTAAAATCTATCGACTTGTCCAGTTACAATCAAAATTGAGAATGGAAATGGGGAATGTGTCAACAACCTGATCAAAGAGCAAACGGCCACCAATGGGTCTACAACACAGCGAGAAAATCACCGATATTGCTGTTATTCTGACTCCCGATTGTCCTGTTATGTTGAATGAACAATCTTGTCAATCTACATAAGCCAAAAAATAATTCTGTAATCATTTTCACCACCTTCAAAAATAAGTTTTGGATAATTCAAGACAAATACTTGTTCATTACTACCATACGATAATAGCACACACTGTAAAAAATTAACACATAAGCATGTATATACAAAGATCATGCCAGAACAATAAACTTTATTTGATGTGGACCTTATTCTCGTGATGGTAATGACTTCTTAATAAAGTGAATTAACAGAGTTGGGGAAAAGTTCAGTTCATGCTTTTTAAAAAATAATAATAAAAATAATTGGTCACGGGGCTTATTTTCACGCTACATGGTGTTCAAAATTGACATCTTTTGTATAGATTATGCATGGAAACCCAATTTTGTGCAATAAAGCGTAAATTTCACCATACAATTTTGAGATAACATATGAGATAGTTTTAATAGTATGCTTTCAGTTAAGAAAAAATGGGGTCACCGGACCCGTTTTCTTGATACATAATAAAATAGGTAAATTCCTAACACATTCTATTGTAAAAATAGCTTTACTGTCTGTAATTTTTTAATCCAATTTAATTCAATTATTTTCCGTGATCGTACAAACTTTGAATGCGATTCACCAGGCTGCTTGTTTACTACTTCTAAAGGTTGAACTGCTAAATATTTAAAAGGATGGTTGTGTTTCTTAAGGTGTTGGTAAATGATACTTTTGAATTTATTGGGTCTTTTAAAACGATACAGATGTTCTTGAGAGCGTTTAGATAAATATCGTCCAGTTTCTCCTACGTACTGAATACCACACCCCGGTTTGTTTCATGTGAGTAAATAAATAATACTGTTAGTTTTTCAAGTTATATCAGTTTCAAAATTTAAAGAAAATGTGCGTTTTCAGCCTGGTGAATCGCATTCAAAGTTTGTACGATCACGGAAAATAATTGAATTAAATTGGATTAAAAAATTACAGACAGTTTACCCTCTCGGTCTAAATGATAATATCATGGGAATTGGTAATATATCTAGAACCAATTCCGTTAACATTTTGGATATAGTTTCTAAAACTGTTCGTAAAAAACGTTCTCACGGTCGTAGAACAAATCGCAATCAAAGAAAATTTCGGGCCAATCATACCAATATTTCGGACCTAATTTCTGTTTCAAAAAACAACGGCAGACATTATCTGTTAACAAAACTCTGTTCGTTACCGGTTAATAAGTTAAATAAAATTTTGGAGGATTGCAACACAATTTCATATAGCAGTCCTAAGTATGAAATTGTTCAAATTATTATGGCATATTGTTATTCTAAATTATTTCCCAAAATTGATCGCCCTGAAGATCATATAAAACATTTTATTAAAATTAAGTATGTCAATAAAGGCTTTGATTTTGTAAATATTTCCGGTATATTTAACGACCATTCTGTTAAAGAACAAATTCCTGGATATTTTGACAATACTGAGCTACCTCTTATTTGTTATATTTACAAGAAATCTACCCGGAAATTTGTGTTTAATTATAGTCAATTGTGTAAAGATGTTAATATCAGTGAAAATACACCTACTTCATGTAATTGCAGTAATTCCGAATATATTTATTGACCCATTTCCCATGTTATAACAGGAGATCTTAACATCGTTCAAGACCGAGAGTTAAAATCATTCCTCAGTAAAGGACCTAAATATCGTCCCCCGTCAATTATTAATTGGAATGAGTGTCGTAATATCATCCACGACTCACTCCATACTTACTGTATGAAATGGATAAAACGGGAAAAAGCTGACAAAAAATCTTTGGATTCTTTTTTTAATTCAGTAATGAAGATAGTTGATATACGTATTCAACATTTTAAAGAACATTTTACTATAAACAATAACCACAATAAACATATTTCTCGTATCAAACATAAACTAAAAGAACTAGCCAAGGAATTTGTTTTTGTCCCGGCCGATAAAGCTGCTAATAATATTATTATTGTTTGACGTAAATTTTACATTGAGGTTCTGAAAAAGGAAATCACCAATTCACCAACATTCCAACTGACTCCATTTTCAGAAAACGAAATCTGTAACAAACATAAACTTTTAGCCACCGCTTTACAAGCAGAGCCAAATACAATGAAAGTCCCAACTATGTATTGGCTTCCGAAGCTACAAAAAACCCCTTACAAATATAGTTTTATTTCGTCTTCAAGCCATTGTTCAACTACTAAATTGTCTATTCTTCTTACCAGCACACTTGGTACAATTAAAAACCTGATAATAAATTGTTCAAATAAGGCCTTCGAAAATAGTGGAATAAATTACTTTTGGAGTGTCAAGAACTCGTTGGAAGTACTTGATAAATTGCATGCTTATATTGGTGATTTTGAATCTGTTCAAAGTTTTGATTTTTCTACCCTGTATACCACATTGCCTCACATTCTCATTAAGAAAAAATTCACACACCTAATTAAATGGGCATTCAAAAAATCAGAATGTGAATATATATGTTCAAACTCTTTTAGGTCATTTTTTAGTAGCAATAAACAAAAAAACTATGTTAATTGGACATGCTTTGATACTATATATGCCCTTGAATTTTTATTAGATAACATTTTTGTTCGCTTTGGGGATTCCGTATATCGTCAGATTATCGGAATTCCAATGGGGACTAACTGTGCACCACTTATTGCGGACCTGTTTTTGTATTGTTATGAGTTACAATTTATGACAAAAATAAGCAAAGACCCATCGAAACAACATCTGATAAACAAATTTAATAATACTTTTAGATATTTGGATGATATTTTGGCTCTCAATAATGACGACTTCAGTATGTATATTAATGAAATTTATCCTGTTGAACTTACTTTAAATAAAGCTAATACTAACAATGACCACTGCCCTTTTCTCGATCTTGATATCTATATCACTAATGGAAAGCTGAATACTAAAATTTATGATAAAAGGGATGATTTTTCATTTCCTATCGTTAATTATCCGTTTTTAGATGGTGACGTTCCCTTGTCACCATCTTACGGTGTTTATATATCTCAACTTGTACGATTCGCTCGTGTATGTAACAATGTTTTAGATTTTAACGAGAGAAATTTATGTATTACTGAAAAATTATTACACCAGGGTTTTCGATATCACAAACTAGTCAAAACATTTACTAAATTTTATCATCGGTATAAAGACATCATTCGTAAATATAGCTCAACATGCAGACTTCTAATACGTTCAGGTATTTCACATCCAACTTTTTATGGAAATATTCTTTATAAAGCACAAAGGTGTCAGTATTCACCTCAGAAACTTACAAAACCTTTGAATAGACTTATTAAGAAGGGTATAATTACGATACTGTTGTCAAGTCATTAAAGATTGCATATTTTGGCGTTAATATTGAGTCACTGATAAGGTCTTTGCATCGGAGCTAAACACATTTATTCTAAAAACAGTTATTGGCATGACACGGGTTATGTTCTTCTCATATATGTTATGATGGTATGATACTAAACCCCTAACGGGAAGGATTGTGCCTGATGTTCATATGATGAAATCATAATCTTTCAGTCAGTTTAATTGAAGTCTGGAGCTGGCATGTCAGTTAACTGCTAGTAGTCTGTTGTTATTATGTATTATTGTCATTTTGTTTATTTTCTTTGGTTACATCTTCTGACATCAGACTCGGACTTCTCTTGAACTGAATTTTAATGTGCGTATTGTTATGCGTTTACTTTTCTACATTGGTTAGAGGTATAGGGGGAGGGTTGAGATCTCACAAACATGTTTAACCCCGCCGCATTTTTGCGCCTGTCCCAAGTCAGGAGCCTCTGGCCTTTGTTAGTCTTGTATTATTTTAATTTTAGTTTCTTGTGTACAATTTGGAAATTAGTATGGCGTTCATTATCACTGGACTAGTGTATATTTGTTTAGGGGCCAGCTGAGGGACGCCTCCGGGTGCGGGAATTTCTCGCTGCATTGAAGACTTGTTGGTGACCCTCTGCTGTTGTTTTTTATTTTTTGGTCGGGTTGTTGTCTCTTTGACACATTCCCCATTTCCATTCTCAATTTTATTATCTGAATTCATTATGTGGCAAAATTGAAAAAAATTAATCAAACAAAAGTTTTCTGTTTTTTGTAAATTACAACCATAAATATGATAAAACATGTCATTTTCTATATTGATTGAAAGTTTTTACACATGAATTTCCTACTACTCTCAAAATTTGCACATTCTATTAAAGATATACCCCTTGTTTTCCCTATCTACCTTAAGCATGGTTCAAATGTGCATCTCGCTCATTATAAAGTATCCAGTTATTGCAATGGGTGTATTGTTTTTTTTGTAGGGACAAACATTTTTTCCCCGACTTTAATAAAAAAAAAAGTTTTAAGTTAATAACAATTACAGGAACGAGACATTCATTTTTAAACTCAATGTTGAATTTCTTTGTTTCTCCAATTTTCAATAAAAACAAACTTTTTAAAATCTTTCTTAAATAAATCAAGTTGTTTTCCAAAGAAATTTGTAATCAGACATGTTATTTAACACATGAGACCATGCCCTATAAAAAAAAAAAAAAAAAAAAAAGGACGATCGGTTCCTATAGTCAACATTTTTTTATTAGAATTATGCATGGTACAAAGTTCATCTCACTCTTTTTCCAAAGTAAAGCTATGGCAATGAACTTCAGTTGAGTGGGTAAATATGAATGTCATCATATCATTGGTTCCCTTTGACGATTCTATTACATGTAATTTGTTTTGTATGTTAACATGTTTTTCTGCCGAAGGGAAAATTTGCCTGGAGTACGTATCCAGTTACGTCATTTCCTGGTTTGCGCAAAATATGTCGTATTGTCCATTCCAAGTACGCATTCCAAACTTTGGTAATACCTCTTGCTAATGGCATAGTCAGGTTCCTGTCAAGTGTGGGAGAGTTACATAAAAAAAATCAGAAAATGGCACGTTTTTCGTACAAGGAAATTTTAGCGGTAGGAAATATGGAAAAGCCATGACCTTGTCAAATCTTGTCAGATAATTCAGTTGTACAATAATATGACATGTTACAAGAGAAAGCCGGAAATAGAAGCATCGTTAGCAGAGAAACGTCAATAGCCAATTGTAAAGACATTGATTATAAATGGTATGTTTCGCTGAACCATATTGCCTTGACCTTCTGAGCAGTCATTGACCTCTGCAAAACTTGTGGGAAAATAAAAAGAAAGCGTTAAATTACCATGGACACCAGACCTGTCATCAATCTATAATACATAAATACCATTCTAGTTTATTCCATTGTATATAACATATAACTAATTAACGAAGTTTTTCTTATATATAATCTCGACCATGTTCAATATCTAATATGAATGGAAAATATAATTGAGAAGACGAAATTGTCTTTTTGGGAAACCATTATTAATATTAGCCAATGTCTGCTAGAGCATATTCTGTATAAGTACTGAAAGTAGTACAATTGTTCAGAGGTGCCAGTTTCATTAATAACAAATTATCAATGTATATGTTTTGCCTGAATTTGTCAATTTTTTTATTAATGGTGTTTAACGTCACATTCAAGACTTTTAGTATAAACATATTTGTTTATAGTGGATTGGGAAACAAGTTATTATATAACTTATAGTAATCCCTTTTTACTTTGCAGGTGCGAGTGCTGCCTTGTAGTGGCATTAGCCTTCTCTTTTTCGAAATCTACAAGGGTATATAGCTTTACGTGCAAGATATATTTTTCTTTATTAACACGGGCAAGCCATTTATCGTCCCCTTCCGACGGACTATCATCGTTTCTCAAGACCATACTCGCAAATGGTATCGAGGGAGAGCCGAAAATTCAGTATATGAACCAGGAACAATTTGTGTTTCTAGTTTGATGCGCTTACCACTACACTACGACATTAAACTATATCATAGCGACAAGTTTAAATTGATGGACGAGGCCGTGGCATCGGCAGATAACAACTAGCAATAAGTAGATTTGAGAGACCACCATACTGATCCTAATGTTTCATCGGATAATTATCATGTATAGTCGCTTGTGCATATAAACATATTGAGATCACCCGAGTTTTTGGTTGGGTTCGTGTCGCTTAGTCTATTATAGTTTTTCTATGTTGTGTCTTGTGTATTATTATTTGTCTGTTTGTCTGTCTCTATCTTTGTCTGTTTTAGCCATGGCGTTGTCAGTTTATTTTCGATATATGAGTTTGACTGTCCCTCTGGTGTCTTTCGCCCCTCTTTTATCTAGGTGATTGTGTTTTTTTAAGTAAAAGATACGAAAACTAAGAATAATCGTGCTGTTTAAGTGTATAGTATCATTATGAGTTCTGAATGTTATAGTGTTCATAGAATTTACTTATAACTCTTGGTTACATGGATCTATATTTCATTTATATGTTGTTGAATGCAGTTTTGTCTGTTTTTGTATTTGGATCACGCCTCTATCGTGCTCTTTCAAAAAAATATTGAATTAAATTAAATTGAATTGAATTGAATTGAATTGAATTGAATTGAATTGAATTGAATTTGAAATTGAAATTGAAATTGAAATTGAAATTGAAATTGAATTGAATGAATTGAATTGAATTGAATTGAATTGAATTTGAATTTGAATTTGAATTTGAAATTGAAATTGAAATTGAAATTGAAATTGAAATTGAAATTGAAATTGAATTGAATTGAAGTAGAATAACTGTCAATCCTTATAATGGTTTGAATGATTGATGATGTTTAACGCCACTTTCAGAACTTTAATCTATATATCATGGTGACGAGTTTTAATTGGCCAAGGAAGCTGTACCCCCCGCAGAGAACCACTGGCATTTAACATAATAACTGACAATCCTTATAATGGTTTGAATTAGAATAACATGTTTTGTATTTCATGGGATGATGAATTATTTCACATTATTAGTTAACGACTGTTGTTATGTCTTCGTTAATTTGTCATTGACTCTTAAAGAAGATGAATGGAAATAAACTTCCTTCATAGTTCGTATAATTGTCTTTCGTTACAACACATTCAAATGCTTGTTTACTATATATCATGGTTGAACAAAATGGCGATATTTTGGATTAAATGATATATACATTTGTGGCTTTATATTTTTTGCCTTCAAAAATTAATCTAGGGCAATAGCACAAAAGAAGCAAAAATACTGTATGAGTAAGTTCTATAGAAAATCAACGTTAAGAACTGAACCAATCAACTTTAATATAATATACTGACCACCAATGAACACGCAACACCTATAACGCGAAAATAGATCGGTATAGTGTCAGGAAAACATTATTATAACCTCTCATTCTGTCGTCTTGTTTTATTGTCTTCAGCGGTAAAAAGGTAAGTTTATGTTTGAAATTACAAATGGGCTGGCATATGACAATTTCTCAGATCCCACATTCAAACAAGAATACGTCTAGTTAAACAACTCATTTAGGAATATCGCAGATCCATCATTCTTTCTGTATTTATAAAAATAGCAGATGAAACAACTCTTCACCCAAGATCAAATTAATTCTCAGCTACAACAATGAGTAAAACCCATACCGCATAGAAATCTATAAAAGGCCCCGAAATCAAACGTAAATCATTTCAAAAGAGAAAACTTACTGTATGATTTCTTGACAAAACAATAAACGAAAAACAAATATGATAGCTAGCATTGAACAAAAGATAACTTTAAGTGTATTTTCTTAAAAACCAGACATGATGCCAAACAAAACAAAATAACCGTAAAACTGACTAAATGTTTATATTCAATCTAGTCTTATAAAAAATCTATTTTGAAACCATGTGAGAGTGTAGATTTTGTGAAAAGAATACCTAATATGAATAGAACATACATAGAACCGATCCTATTGTAATTCAACACTTTAAGTATACTTTTAGTGTTTCTCACAGCTTCAGAAATCAGATTTACAATCAATGCCATTACTATCCTCAAGGGCTATTGTCTTCAGCCGTTCCTGATTATGCCTAGAAAGGTGTTATTTTATACAATCTCATTCTGTGTCCACGCTTTGCTTATAAGGATCTATCTACACTCTGTTCTTTCTTTTCTTGTAATAATGATTTCAGTCAATGAAATTGAATCCTTCAAATTTGTGAAGGTGTGTATCATTACGACAAAATCAGAGAATCCCGAATGGTATTCAAAACAGAAATAAGAACGGCCTTGTAGTGAAGTTAACAAAAACGAGATCATTTTGTACAAATGATTTTATAATTTATAAGAACATTTTTTTTCGACCCTCATAATCATCATTTTGCAATAACAAACAAGCAACAGAATAAGTTTGGTATTATCCCACGTTGCCCTCCGAAACCCCTTTCGTAAAACATCTTAAGTGCCGTGGATTATATGAATCTATATTTGGTCTGAAGCTTGATACTGTTGAGTTGTATTGATTGTAACATGCACTTCTTGTTTGCCGATACTTTGAAATTTACAGCTCTGACTTAACAACGGGAAAAAAATAATCAAACTATTCTTGACTTCTATGGAACGGAATGATCAGTTTTCCTTCAGTAAACGTTTTACATAAAGCAATAACATGTAGCTACTCGAGTCTAGACCCGATATGTGTCGTGTTTAAAATTGCAATCACAAACGATGAATAGTTGTTTTTATCATATACTTAGCATTGATATGATAACTTTTGCATATGTGTAATGAGCGGAAGTACACAAGCCATAATTCCCCACCCGGGCTGATAACCAATATCAGGGGCGTTTCGTGCAAAAACCCATAACAGTGCTTCTCGTGCAAGTTACTTCCGGTGTTTCCGGTATCGATTGTTTTCTTTCGATTGTGACGTCAGATATTTTTTATGACGACGTCAAAATTTACGGGAACTTTTGTGGGGATAGTTTTGTACTTGCTAACAAATGTCATTGACAATTAAGAATCATTTTATAGTACAACAAACATGGAGTAATAATGATCATAAAACTCTTCCAAATTTCCAATGTTTCAAAATGCCTCTATAGGAAATGTTACCATACATATATATATATGGAGGTAGTGATGCTGTTGTTGGACAATTATAGCATATTTGATTCATAATTTAACTTCTTTATAAAGTTTTTGACTGTTTTAGTTATTACATTTGTTTATTTGCCTTACATGAAACTATTGTCGGAAGTATATGAGACCCCATATCAGCCCGAGTCCGTCTCGGGCTGATATGGGGGTCTCGGGATGATACCCAGGCTGATATGGAAAAGGCCATGTATTAATCTCTATATATTTACTGCAACTGTTAAAAAAAAACACCGAAACATTAGATATCTAGTGAAATTTTGTGAAGTGTCACCCAGATTAATCTATTATCGAATTTTAAAACCGTCGGACGTGGACAGTCACACCCCTTAGCACCTTCTGTAATTTACACTATGAATCCATCCTAACAGGTCTTTATATTTCCACATAATCATCAGTATTACCATTTATGACAGATACTTTACGTCAGACATGGTTTCTAAAAAATCTCTTGCAACTAAATATAAAATATACAAAAGTATGCAAATTAAAATTATTCTAAGTCAAATATTGGATATTTATAGTCCAGCGAACATTGAAATCTATTTCTATTTTCTATTTCATGAATTTCATTTTTTTTCCAAGTTTGTACTCTTATACAAATCTTGCTTTCCTGGTTCTTAGTTTCATAATAATATTGAAAGGTTTAGTTTTCTGTGCAGTTTTCTAAGAGACTTCGTTTGTCTTTTCGTCGTGCCTAAGGTGATGTTGTTTTTTTCAGCTTGTGATAAATGTATTTTTTTCTTACAGTTTCCTTAGGTTCTTGTCCTTTTAAAAGGCAAGTCGGTTTTTCAGACGTCAACTTGAAAATGGATGAAAAATGTCCTTTGAACTTGATGATCGTTCAATCAATAATATGCCACATTTTCGTAAGACAAGTTTAATGTTGACCTTCATCATAATATAACGATTCAGTTTCATTTGTATGGACCTGCTGAAAATCACGGTGGTACATGTATAGACATTGAAGGCTTTTATATAGATGTACAATCCACGAGACGAGGTTAAGTATTTACAAGTACATGTATATGCATTCAAAATTCAATTAAATTCCTTTGCTTTTTCAATATACATGTATTTATGGATGCAAATTTCTATTATTTGTATGTTAACATTATATTTTTTGGGGTGGTTAAACTAAAAATAGAACTGAATTGAATTGAATTTTATTTAAAACTTTCTGACAATGAAGAATAATATAACTACCCTTATAAGTATGACAAAAAACGGGGTGAAAATCGAAATGGAAAATTTACTTATAAAATTCTTAAAACTACTTTCTTGCATTCGTGTAAGGTATAAACCTATGTCCAGTATTGCTTGACCATCAGTTAATATCATTTTACCTTGATAAATAATGTATTCTTTCATCTTACACCACTAATCATAACAAGATCAAAGGTAATACACGTAAGAGATAGACATGTATAAGTGTAGGAGTTGACCCTCTGTCATGTTAATGTGTCACTCGCATCAGCACCTGACACTGTCAATGTGTCGTTATAACATACGGATGGTGTTAAACAAATGGGAAGACATGCTCATATATAATTGTGTCAAGGGTTTACATGAGCTTTGTGGATGACCAAGTTTTCTAAGCAGTTGCTTTCATGTTATTTGCACTTTAATAAACTATTATCATCAATGTACAATTTTTTTTTGTCTTATCGTGGTTTCATAATAAATGTTTTTCTTAATATTTTAGAAATTTGTCTCAGGCTTTTCTGATTAGGTTCCTCTTTTAAAGCAAAGGTAATTTGATCCTTAAAGCAATGAGTAAGTTTATAATCAAATTAATAATAAACTGGCATATTTCTAAAACAATGATTTGTTTTACAGTTGTTTGCTTAATGTCCAGTGGCAAATATTTCATGCATATTCATGACGATATTAAGCAACATAAGACTGTATTTTTGTACTTCAATAAATGGACAGAAACAAAAATTGAATTGGAATATCCTGTCCTCATCTGATTTTCTATGGATGAATCTTTTAAGAATAATATTTGATCTCGTTCAGTTAAAATGTAAGTTTCTCATATGAAAATGTGCACAAAGGAAAATAATTACTTAAAGGGGAGATAATTTATTTTATTCATTGTAACTAATTGTGCTCCTAAATTGTTTAATGGAGTTCTGTAGAACTCCACTAAATCAGACTGCATCATATAATGATGTACATGAGGCGAATTAATTCTTGTCTGACATCTTGAAAAGGGGATACAATTGAACTTTGACATTTCTGTGGTGTTTTACATTTCTGTGTCAAAGTTCAACTATCTCACTTTTAATTCAAGGACAATCATTTGAGTGATCATAGATTTTTTTTACAATATTAGCCTTGAAGTCGGCTCCTCGAAGACTGGAATTCCGTTTCATCGCCAAAGAAAGAAAGTATAAGCCATTGGAAGATGTGCACAATGCAAACAAATTGATTTGACGTTTCAAGGGGAGATAATTGGAATTAAGCATTCATTTTATTCATAATTATTGCCCTTGTAAACTCAAATTGACAGTACCGTGTGGATGGTTTCAATGAAACTCGTTTTCTAATTTACAAGAGATGCAATATATTTTTTGTCAGATTCATACGCGCAGAGGTTTTGAGTTTTCAGTAGATCTGTCAACGATTTAGGTATAGTAACAGAGTAAATGGTTCTTCAGAAAAAAAATGCTTAAAGTAGATATTTTTACTTAAGAAACTAATAAAACATAAAAAATCCCAGTTAACTTAAAATTTAAAATGTATAAGGGGTTATTATAACCTGGTTTTAAAACTTTTGATTATTATTTGATTAGCTGATTTGTCTAAAGGATAGTTCGTCTTGATCATGTGACAAAGTGATTACAAGGTACTCCACTGTAGGACCATAAATGTTGAAAGTTACAATTACATTCGGAATTCCTCGGGTGAATCTGGTGCTGGAGGTACGGAATATACCGAAGTTGTGATGAAAGAATTAGATAATAGCATATCGCAAATTTAAACCTCGGGTGAATCCGGTGCCGGAGGTACGGAATAGACCGAAGTTGTGTTGAATAAATAAGTTCGCAAATTTATCTATTGGCACAAAACGAAGTGTTGTCAGTTCAAGTTACAGTACACCTTGAAAGCTTATACTTGTCTATGAATGTGAGTGCTTAGTCTAGTTTGACGGACAAAAATATTGCTGCTATTGTTGCTCGTCATCTGGCAATTAGAAAACCTAGGTGGTCTCGTGGCAGAAGCTTGCCTTGAATCAGAGAGGTCGTATGATCTATTCCAGCCGGGTCAAATTTAGGTCTTGAAAATCGATATGTGCTATCATCAAGTTATCACTGAACTAGTAAATATATATTTATTTAGGGGATGGCTGAAGGACGCCTTTGGGTGCGGGAATTTCTCGCTGCATTGGAGACCTATTGGTGACCTTCTGCTGTTGTCTGTTCTATGGTCGGGTTGTTGTCTCTTTGACACATTCCCCATTTCCATTCTCAATTTTACCTCTCTTGGCATGCTGCAGGTATGATTGAGAACAAAGATTGGATGTCTCGGAGTTATAATAATGTGTCTGAGTATGATGACATGTCTCATGTGGACTTAGTGTTACCTTGTGAACTAGCATGTAGTATTGCAGCTCAGTGTTTCGGTGTTCTACAAAACAGATTTCAAAATTCACTAAAAATCTATGTAAGTCCTAAATATGTATTTAATTTGCCACTGGACATTTAACAGCTATCTATCTTTCCATCATCTGGCAATCATTGTCTAATGTAAGAAATAAAATCATGACATTATACGGAATCTATTCTAAATTTACTAACAATTTATTCAATCAGTTTTGTAGTCCGGGATTACTCTGACGTCCAACGGCTGTTTTGCCAGACAAGCTGGGGCCGGCTGTTTTGCCAGACCAGCTGGGGCCGTCCCGCCCAGCTTGTCTGGCAAAACAGCCGTTGGACGTCAGAGACGGCCCCAGCTTGTCTGGCAAAACAGCCGTTGGACGTCAGAGACGGCCCCAGCTTGTCTGGCAAAACAGCCGTTGGACGTCAGAGACAGTCCCAGCTTGTCTGGCAAAACAGCCGTTGGACGTCAGAGACAGCCCCAGCTTGTCTGGCAAAACAGCCGTTAGACGTCAGAGACAGCCCCAGCTTGTCTGGCAAAACAGCCGTTGGACGTCAGAGACAGCCCCAGCTTGTATGGCAAAACAGCCGTTGGACGTCAGAGACAGCCCCAGCTTGTCTGGCAAAACAGCCGTTGGACGTCAGAGACAGCCCCAGCTTGTCTGGCAAAACAGCCGTTGGACGTCAGAGTAATCTCGGACTTAGTTTTGATGCCAAAATTTTAAAAAGTCAAATAATTACAACAAAACTGGTGACTTTTCTATGCACTTTAATATTGGATGACTGGTTTTACTGCCAAAAAGCAGATAAGTTTAAATGAAAAATGATAATAAAATGGTATTTAAAACTTTAAATGAACACAGACTGTAATGCTGATACATTATTATTAACTAGACATGCATGTCAATTATACTTATTTTAATCTTTGGCCATAACATTTAGTTGTTTAAATTTATTTTTAAATATTTGAAGTGCCGGTATTTAATTTGAGTTTTCGATTATCTGTAAAGAAAAACTGGGAAGGGAGAGATAATTTTGGGGAATTTTAAAGACAGGAGTATGAAGGAAGAAGTAGAAATAATAATCAGATGACGAGAGAGAATATTCACAATTAAATCTATTTCTACATCAAATTAAGGAATTTACCACGAAAGAACGAAGATGCACTACCACTTTCTCCATCAAGAAATGGTCAAACAAAGAAGAGAGTGAATATTCACAATGAAATCAATTTCTACATTAAATTTAGGAATTTACCCCGAAAGAACGAAGATGCACTACAACTTTCTCCATCAAGAAATGGCTAAACAGTGATAAAAGTGGCATCAGCAAACCACGCCCGTGACCGGGTTACTTTGACTCCATTATTACTTGTCTCGGTAGGATTGTTCGTCCCGAAGGTCGGTGTTTCTGTCTAGACACTCTGAGTGTCTGGCTACCTCCACAAAACAAATTGGTCACCGTAATATGTTATAGCATAGCCAATCAGTGTGCTGAAAGTTGCATTGAACACCAACAATCAATCAGGCAATCTAATTTTAGATATACATACGAAAATGTTTGAAATTTTAATTCACTGCATGCCAGTCTTGAATAATATTTTTGATGATAAAATAAAAAAATCGAACAACTACAACAAAATTGATGACTTGTAAATGCACTGTAATAGAAGATGACTAGTTATACCAAAAACAGATAACTTTAACATGAAAAATGAGAAGCAAATGGAAATTATCAATAAATATGACCACAGTCGGTAATGCTGATATTGTTAAGGCATATATCATTCATAAAAATTATACCTTAAAGCATTTTATCCTTGGGCTATAACAGCAACATATTTAGTGTGGTTTTATACTTTTAAAATTGAAAAAGTGCATTTGACTCCCATTTCAGTTTTTTGCGATAAAAAATTATAAAAACAATTTTCAATTTCAAAGATTGGAATCGGGATTAGGATCCGGAACAAGAACATAGTTTTAATCACAATTTAAAATTTTTTGTTACGCACTCCAAACTCATTTTCAATTATTTTTGTGTTTTTGTAAATATATATATATAGGCCACGCAGCGCAAAACAGTATATAATCTTCAGATAATGAAGGACTACTGAAAACCTAAAGAAGAAGAAGAAGAAGTATGATCTTTGTCAATATAACGGAACTATAAACAACTCTCATATACGTTGGAGGTTTATATAGCAACAAAAATTTTCTTTGGAAATTACCCGTGTTCCAAGTCAAGTATTTGATAGTTGTTTTCCAATCTTTCCATTGGTTAATAAAGTCTCGCGTTGCCAGTTTTTATAGACTTCCTTGGTTTTCCTGTTTAAATGGTTTTTCACTACTGACACTAGACATTTTGTGTAAATAGAAAATTAATGTCCCTAATAAGGGAGACATCCAAATTAGGGATCCCTTATCACAAGGTCAAATACGGGAATTGGAAAATAGCCTATTGTTAATTAAGCATTGGACGACGAGTTTGGACTTCAAAGACGACAAGCTGCATGTACACATGTATATATTGATTGTATTCATTTTGGAATGTGTGACAAAAATTGCATGCATAAATCTTCTTTTGCAGAATGCTTATCTTTTCAACCCAGAAATTCACACATGGGCTTGTTTTTTGTTTTGTTTTGTTTATTAGAGATTATTTGACAATCGAACCATTTTGCATGTAAAACCTTCAATTACATATTATAGATCACGAAGTTTGATTGATTTTTTATGGAAATATATTGTCATTTTTCATTGTTTATGTCTAGTAAAAAGCACTTAATCACGAATAGAGAAAGGTCACCAATGGTGAAGTACATTCATTTTATAGACATCAAAGTATTCTAGTTTTTATAGTTATACTATAATTTTTTATCGCCATTGCTTTTCAAGGCTCAATCGGTATTCTTCATTTTTCCTTCTTTTTTTGTTTAGAATACATTGGATTTTGTTATTAGAAGTCCTTTCTCGTATATCAACCTAGGCTGAGACCATGCCCTTTGCATTTCGTTTATATATAAAAGGTAGAAAACTTTTGAGTGTAGTATAATTAAAAACAAAACAGCTTTTCAATGCATTGATACATGTATATAATATGTTCAATTCACTAGATACAGGCAAGAGTTTGAACTGATGTCGGTGCCTTTTGTGGATGGCTATGCGGTATACATTTTGATCATTGTTGAAGGCCGTACGGTGACCTTTATAGATAATTTCTTTGTCATTTGGTCTCGTTGTCTCATTGGCATTTACTTTTTAAAATTATAAAAATAAGGAGATGTATAGTAGGATTGCCAATGCCAAGACAGCAACCAATGAAAAACAGGATCCATGCTATATAGATATAAGAAGATGTGGTATGAGTGCCACAAGAAAACTCTCCATCCATGTCAAAATTTGTAAATGCAAAAGTTAACCATTATAGGTCAAAGTACGGTATTCAACACGGAGCCTTGGCAAACACCGAACAGCAAGCTATAAAGAGCTCCAAACTGACTATTAATTGTAAAAGAATTCGAACTGGAAAACCAACGGTCTAATTTATAATATAAAAAATTCGTAAGGGTTCCACGGAACCCGGTGTCTCGCCTACTTTTTCTGTTAATCGCAGACTCAACAAAAATGAGGAAAAACATCAATAAAAATTTCCCTCACGATACTGTCTTTTGATTGAAAGAAGCTTCCAAGTTTGGTAAAAAAATCCAGGATAGTTTATGAATCTAATAAATGTTTTATAAACTTTAACTGCAGACTGTATGTAATGTTAACTGGAAGAAAAACTAAGTCCATTTATAAGTAAAATACGGAAAAAGTCAATTTTTTTTTTACAAAATTTACTTCTAAATAATATCTTATGATCAGAAATAAGCTGTTGTCTAAGTTTGGTAGAAATCCAGGATAGTTTAAGAACATTATAAAAATTTTAAAAACTTAAACCACAGAGTGAATGTTTTGTTTCTGGCAAAAAAAATAAGTCCATTTATAAGTAAAATACGGAAAAGTGGAAATTTATTTTTACAAAATTTTCTTCTTGATACTATCTTATGATCATAAACAAGCTTCTGTCCAAGTTTGGTACAAATCAAGGATAGTTTATGAAAGTTATTAAAATTTTAAAAACTTTAACCACAGAGTGAATGTAATGTTTCCTCGCAGAAAAACTAAGTCCATTTATAAGTAGAATACGGAAAAGTGGAAATTTATTTTCACAACATTTTCTTCTTGATACTATCTTATGATCATAAACAAGCTTCTGTCCTAGTTTGGTACATATCAAGGATAGTTTATGAAAGTTATTAAAATTTTAAAAACTTTAACCACAGAGTGAATGTAATGTTTCCTCGCAGAAAAACTAAGTCCATTTATAAGTAAAATACGGAAAAAATGGAATTTTGTTTTTTCAAAATTTACTTCTGGATACTTTCTTATGATCATAAACAAGCTTCTGTCCAAGTTTGGTAGAAATTCAGTATAGTTTAAGAAAGTTATTAAAATTTCAAAAACTTTAACCACAGAGTGAATATTTGTGGACGCCGCCGACGACGACGACGCCGACGACGACGGAATGTAGGATCGCTTAGTCTCGCTTTTTCGACTAAAGTCGAAGGCTCGACAAAAACGTGAAACACTTATGAACCACATCAACAAACGACAACTACTGACCATCAGATTCCTGGCTAGTTCGCTTGGTATTTTTTTTTTCTCGTTGCTGTGGCATTGGCTCTTAACAAACATCTCTACTCCATCGACATTATTGTAATTTATTTGTATGTTAATAATCATAAGGAAGATGTGGACACTAGTTTCAACTTGACCCAAGTCAAGAGAATATTTCAGTTGTTACAGTGGCAGTTATCTGCTATTTGTAAGATTTACCTTACGTTTGTTGTTTTGTCAATTATCAAGCCGAAGGTTTGTTCGTTTGAATTGTTTACCATTCTGTGACGTCAATGCATTTTACAGCTCTCTTACCGGTATTGGTTTTGCCCAATGTTGAAGGCTGTTTGTTGGCCTGCAGTTGCTTAAATCCATGTCATTTGGACTTTCGTAAATAATAGTTGTCTCATTGACAATCATATCACATCTTATTATTTATATGCATGTTTTGCTACAAAAATCCAGATTGCATAAGTGGAACAATATGGTTTCCATAACTGTTAAATATGCGTGTCAACGCAGTGGGAGGAATATAAAGATTAGTATTTTATTGAAAGGTCTTTGTCTCTTCCCAGACGTTTCTATGTATGATCTGTAATACAGTTTTTATCTATTCCCAGACGTTGCCATGCTTGATTTGTAATCTAGGTTTTACAAACTTTTCATTGGACTGTATTTGATCGTACCACTTGCAACAACTTAAGCATATTTAATGAAATGATGACAAACTAATCTATCAAAGTAAAAACAATTTGACCATCATTCAAACACAAAACTTCTTTTATATACCTATATTATTGTTGTGGTGTAGGTTTTTGTTGTTGTTATTCGATTTTATACCTATTGTTGTGGTGTAGGTTTTTGTTGTTGTTATTCGATCACAAGAAGGCAATATGCTATATGCTTCTGATGACAAAATATTCTCGAGAATAATGAAAATTGACATGTTTACAGGAAAGTGTTGGAAGTGGGAATGTCCGTTAATTGAGATTTTCTGAGTGAATGTATTTGGTCTAAGAATAGGATATATCTTCTTACTTCATCCAGTCTGGATGAATAAATAGCTTGAAGTATTAGAATGTCTAAGAATACGAAACTATTGATCATGCGTAGTACTAAATTGATATTGACATGAGAGGTTTTATTTTAAAGGCAATGAACTGAACTCTGAAATAGTGCAGTATGGTAAAAGTTTAGCAGAGCAATATCACCGCTGTTAAGGAGTTTAGAAACAAACGACAAATTTTCCGCTTGTGAAGATGGAATGCAACGGGCACGGGAGAATTGGCTTAGTATACGTTAGTCTTGATTGGATATAAGAAAACAATGGGCAACAAATATTGAATAAAGGACAAAAAAGAATAATAGAGAAAAAAAGAATGAAAGCATACAGAAATAAAGGGTTCCCTAGATAGATCCTCATATGAGCAGTGTAACGTTATAGGACTAGAAAGACTTTAAAGCCAGATATATTGAAAGCAAAGTAGCACCTATAATGTGGGGGCATGCTTTTGGCGGAGATAGATCTTTGTCCTTGGTTCGTGACCTTTAAGATCTTAAGACTTAATGTGTTGTAGATTTGCTGTCTTTTGATTAAATCCACATTCAGTCCTCCGGCATAGTTTTATTTATATATATGTTCATGGTAAAATTGTCAAGCAATTTATGCAATAACTAGACAGTTGATATTTAAGGGAAGATACTAGCTATACTAATACATCGTATTTCAGTATTAGTATATTAAATATATTGGCTTTTATATTCAAACGATAAAAAACAGTAGATGTGGTTAGATTGCCAATGAGATAACTTTCCATCAAAGTCAAAATAATGTAGAAGAAGACCACTTTAGTTTACCATACGGAGGATTGGATTTGGGCGGGGGCTTCAACAATGAACAAAACGCTTACCATTTACTAGTATTCAATTATATAAAAAGCCCTGACATAAAAACAAATGCGAGAGAATTTGAATGCCATTGGCTTTATTTGTGTAAAAAAAACCAACATTAAACGAAAAATGACCATGGACACTTTAATCTGTATTCAAAATGAAGATTTTGTTTTGAGTTATCAATACAACTGTTAATGATTGGAATCAATATATATATTTCACTGGTGAAACAACTTGACTATGGTGACCTTGACCTGGTTTCCACCTCATCAATTTTTGGTTCGACAGCTCACATTATTTTGAATAACTGTAGTAATATTGAAATATAATTGTGAATATGCGACAAAGTTGGCTAACACATGTCCAGTTTATGCCGCTACGCACGTACGTTACATATATATTAATTGTTGACCATTTGATGACTGCACTTCGGGCAATAACATTTGATATCATCGGCGATGTATTAATTGTGGACCATATGGTAACTACACCCAAAGCTTGTCGTAACCTGTGCCGTAATGTTACATGTGTTAGTCTACCAATGGTCACCGTGTTATAATGTCAAGTCAATTTGTCTTCTTGTCTTGTCATGTTATATATAATCATGGCAATATACAAGTCTGGGTTTGGTGTATTAGATAAATTAGGTCGATATTCCATGTCAATTATGTTATTGCAAGAAAAATTAAAGTGGGTGGGATATGTACAAGGAATTGATGACTTGATATTATACGAAACACTTCCGAAATGATGTTGTTATTTCAGAGATGTACGTTTTTAAACATGAAGAAATAAATATGATGTTATATATATTTGCATGAAAAAGGATATGAAATTTTTATAATTTATGTTTTAAATAACTTTATTGAAAAGCACTTTACGCCCATATGGGCCAATGGCTTAAAACATTATACATAATATACAGTTTACATATATAAAACAATGAAAAAGGACGGGTCCTTTCTTTCTGTATTTTTCATTTTTTTGCTATTTTTCCCTTTATTTCTTTTATGACCATTATTCTATATTCTATTAACGTATAAATATTAGCACTTATTTATGCGCTACTTTCTATTTACTCCATTTTCTCTTTTCTGTACATTTAGCGCACATTAATACGCTCAATTCTGCAAACACAATCTAGGCCACATATAAAATAGTGTTACTGTTGAGTATTGAATTATTCTTGGAACTGTTACACTTAGTCCATCGAGTCTCCTTTGTAAATGCAGGAGAAGAGGTAATGTTGAAGTTGACCCTGCATGCATATAGGCCTGTCTTAACCTTTCTGTCAATTTTGGTTGTGAATAAAATGTAAGACATCTAACCGATAACTTAAAGGCCAGAAGTCATTTTAACTTTCACGTTTCCTAGCTTATATGTGTAAAACTTTGCTGTTAAAGATGAGGGAATAAAAACAGTACCATCAGACTTAATTCAGTCCATAAGTCCGACGGCCTAAAGTCGCTAAAAAGTCAGGGCAATCTCTGAATTTTGTATTCTGACCTTTACATTTCTTGTGGTTATTTGTGACTTGTTTTATTGACGTATGTCATACCTATGCTTATCTCTTTTTATCATATGGAACCACCCATTTGGGTTATAAAAAGCCAGGATATGGTATTTTTACGATACAAAGTTTCTGCCACTTTATTAAAACTCTAGACCTCATGGCTATGCATGCTGGATATATCAGAATTTAGCATCAAAAGCAATATATAGGTTCATTGTCGAATGGTTTTACATCTTATTCTAGTATCAAAAAGAAAATAATTTTCTCCTTTTAAGAAGTATTATACTATTAGTTATTGGTTTATTGCATAGCAAAGTAATGCATTTTTATTATTTTCGGTCGACTAGTAGGGTGTTTAGTGTCAACTTTTAAAATTTGCTTTTAGACACGAATTCTATCCAAGCTGATAGCTTAAAAAAACTACTCTTTAAAATGTTATTGCACATTAAATTGTAACCGTTTTTACTGTAAAATATGTAAAAAATGAATAGTATTACTATGCTGGAAGCAAAAGTATCATTCATATGTGATTCAGATGTAGGTTTATACTCCTTTGACATTTTAGAACAGAAAATTTAATTTGCGAACTCTTTTACTCTAATCATTTCATTTCTCGTAATTTCTCGTGTGATTTTTCAAATCAATATGTGCAGGGATAACGATCACTGGAAACTGCCGTTTGAATTTTTTATGCTGTTTTTAAAATGAGTATAATTAAATTATCTTACTCACTATTCCATAAATATCTCCATTAGACAGTTATTGTACCAAGGTCTGATTAAATTATTTTTCTCAGCTTCCTTTTATTTCTAAGAATATTTGCTCTGGTGGGTGGCAGACGATACGGGAAGCCATTAAACTGTCAACTTGTAGGAAAATGATTTTTTTTCTCAAATATTTCAATTAATTAAATTTAAAATAAGAATGATTTGAGTATCAATTTGCTACTTGTGGTTTATCAGGTGTATACTTATTTTGCGCAAACTTAAATGGATTCTACAGAGAGATTTTGGTAGACAAAATATTTTTTTTGTCAAAATAACACCCCTAGTGGTTTGTTTGGTTTACAGAATAGAGATACAATAATAGTTGTCAAAACAGAGACAATACTGTAACAACTAGTGAAAAATTAGAGAAAATAGTCAGAAATAATGAAAATAGAAAAATAAATGAAGAAGACTCCTAATTTAGAAACTCAAACAGATTTCAAATAGCATTAGTATTCTTTTCATTCCTTCAATTCCTTAATATTGTTAAACAGATATTTGAAAAACAGAATCAATATGATTTTTTTAAAGGATACCTCATAGAATTGATCAGATATTCTGCAAAGATGACATTTATTAAGGAGTTACCAATTGATATTAATGATGTAAATCAGCATACACGAGACTTGTTATCTATTAGTAATAACTGAGGGTCTTGAAAGGAGGAGGGGACTACCAATTCTGTATTCCTTATTTTTTTTTTAACCATTTTTACTATTCTATATAAATCTTGCTCATTATTCGCCATATATTCGGATATTTTCGCCATTCTTTTTTTTGAGGGGGGGGGGGGGGGGGGTATGCAATTTTCTCAAAAACATACGATCCTTCAATGAATATATCACTACAAGGTCAAAGTGTTTCTCCATAAGTTTAACAGGTTTTAAAATGAAACATACAGACATCTGGCAATCATACATTGTACTGTTATGACGTCTAATAATGTTCCACACTCCCCCCTCCGGTCAAATTATTAATTTGATTACATCTGTATACAGAATATACACCTGACCTAATATATAATAATATAAACACGTAAATAGGAAGTTTATGTCTAAATAGTGACCACGAAAACATTGAGTGGACATGATCACCCTGTGGGTACTATCAGAGTTCACAAACACCAAGAGAAACCTGTTCACATCGGAAGCCAGTCGTGTGCCAACAAATTTACTTACAAATGGTTGATTCAATTTAATTCAGTCAAATATCAATTTACTTGCACTTGGTTGGTTCAATTTAATGAGTAAAATCCGAAGGTCAAGGAAATCTTAAAAGGATAATGAGTCTCAGAAAATTTAATAGGGTCAAGAAAACCACATAAAGATATGTGTCTCCGAAAAATCAAGAGGCAAAGGAAACCTTTTTAAGATAATGAGTCTTAGAAAAACCCGTAGGGGTCACTTTCAAAACAAGAAACAGACATAAAGCTATACTTAAACTCAATCCTAACAGCAGACTTAACAAAAACAGACATACAGGTTTAACCTTGGAGGTTTCACATAGAAATACATTGGTGCATTCGGGCCTTAAGATTGAAGATTGAGACAATAATATACCATTATCTATTTACCCCCTTTAATATTAAATAGAACCATAAAACTGACATGTTTTCAGCACATAACATTTCTGTTGCAGACAGTTTTGATAGTTATCTCTTCGTTTTGCTATTAAACTGATACCTAGTTTTATCAACCTGATAATTCGATTACTGACAGACATTCATGCACGGAAAAATATTGCGCGTGTGTCTCTAAATGGTTTGACCCGAATCCAATTGTTTTCCCCTCCTTAAAACACAAACTGACCTGTACGGAATAATAAATAGTGAAGTAAAGATTTTAAGTGTTTTGACCTTCTTACTCATGTAAATTCTATCTAAAGAATATTGATATACACTGGTGTGAACGGGTTAGTATGTCCGTTGCAAAGTGCAAACATGTTATTTGAGGGGCGTAAAAGGAGTGGGGTATCTGCACTGAAGAACTCGAAATGATATTGCAATTTTACGATGAACGAACAATTACAAATATAAAAATGTCTTGCACGTTGATCTTTTAACCGATTTCACGAAACACCGTGAAAAAAGAACCTTTTAAATAAAAATGGCAAAACATGTTGCACGAAAATAACCCTTTACCACGCTCTTATTTATCTTCCATAACTATATAAGCAATCAGAAAGTGGATGGCGATGAGGCGTGGATGTCGGTTTGTCAAGGTTTTCAAAGAGTTATCTCAATTTCGATTTTCGTCTAATATACTAGTTATAGATTTATGAATAAAGACGTAATCTATTTTTATTTAAATTTGAACAGGAAACAAACAAAACTGGCTCAATATAAAAGTGACATCAAATAAACGAAAATTAAACTGTTATTGATTTCTTTCAGGCTACCAGGGTAATAAGGACTATAAATCCGTACAATGACCAATAATGCATGTTGATGCCAAAAGGTGAAAAATGAGTAAAAATGACCACTGATTTGTCACGCTAACCTTAAATCTTGAACCCTACCTTGAAAGAAAGGTCGTATTTGTTTATTTAGTATGACCATGTTAAACTATACTAATATTACTTCAAAAGTGATATTTACGTTTAAGTTTAGTCTTTTTATAGATGTAAATATTTAAATATTCGGCACAAAGAGTGCTTTATTGTATAACAGACCCAAAGGTTGCAATGTGTGTCCATCATACTATTGTTGATAAACATCAAGCAGTCTCCAGTCCTTTCAAATGTCAAATTACTTTTCACTAATGAACCACGTAAGGATCCGCAAGTGTAACTTCGAAAATCTAGACACGGATTCAGCCACTCTCTATTAACACAAAAAAAAACTAGGTTAAAGCTTTTACTTCTATCTAGTAAGAGTTAGTTGCAGATATAATAAGGCATTGTTGATTCAACTAAACGGTGTTGTATAATGTAAATTGAAAGTTGTTTAACCTATTGATTGCGGATAAGAACAATATTTGAATTCAGTTGCGAATTCAGTGGCGGATCCAGAACTTTTTATAAGAGGGAGGACTGACCTAAAAGGGAAAGGGGGCACGACAATCACGCTTCAGGGATCCAGAAGATAATTTCTACATAGCTGTACTTTTACGAAGTTGTGTATTGCAAACAATATTAATTTACTCAATTCCTATGAAGTGATTAATAACATTCACTTGCAAATTACAATAGCTGTGTTGTCAATGACTTGTTTAAGTACAAAAACAAAACAAATGGGTTTAAAACGCTGATCAGGCCGCACAACGTGCGCATTGAATGATCGATTTCCTACGAATAAATATACATGTAAAACAACTCCATATCTTGTAATCTTTAAGGTCAAACAATGTATTTCATTTTTATGTCATCCTTTCATCTTGTTTACGTAACAGAAATGCATTGATGCCACCAATAACCTTTGTTTGATATTTAAGGTATAGTTGCATGACTCACAAAATATGCATGACACAGGTTCGTGTAGCAGACGAGAAACAAGGCCATAACAAGCATTATTACCAGACACAACATGTTATTGGCAATGAAAAAAACTTGTACAAGGATAAGTGAATCAGCGATTCTTTTCTAAAAGGGGAATTTCGAATAATAAATATACTACAAAAATAATTGACGAAAACAATTGGTTAGGAAGCGTGTAATGGCCATAACAATCTTTTTTACTACGGGTTTAAAAATACCAATAAATGTCTTTTTTCTAATTACATTATATTGCAACGAGGTTCGGTTTTATCAGTCTTGGTTGACGTTTGCAACGGCTTTCATTATTTTCCTTTCTAAGAATGGGACCAATGGAATCCATCTACTTAAAAAAACGAAAGAAAGAAAAAAGCGAAAGATATCTTCAAACTCATAAGTTGAAAACAAACTGACAATCCATGGCAAAAAAAAATAAATACGACCAAGATAACACAGCATGTACAAAGTACAACCATGGAAGTATTATATTAACAGGAACTACTACGACCCGACTTCAAACGTTTCATCTGCGATGCCGCGCGCAATTTAATGACATGTTAATTAGCTTGAAACATGGCACGTTATTTACATACCAGCGTGTGGTGCCCTACAATATTGTCATTCTCGGTTGCTTTCGGGATTACGGAAATAAACGAAGAAATCGAAAGTTGTTATAAATTCTTAGGAAACAGCAATCGGCAAACCTCGGCAGATTCCGTTACCCTACATCTGCATACGTGTGCAAATATAAAGTATCTATAATTTTGATTCTTAAAGTTCTTTGGTTTTACCATATTGAGGACTTAACTTATCTCCTTCCAAACTCAGTAAAATTAGTCGGATGTGAGGCGGTACAAGACAAAACATGAACATACGGAATAATCGAAAAATACATGCATATTCTTAAAACGTAGAATAATTGTGGCTTTTTTATTTATTACTTAGCAACCTTTTTGTACCATTTAAATCACAGCAGTTCAATCTTGTTATTGCAATATATGATTTAGTCACTACATTTCACGCAACATCGAATTCACCACAAAATATGATTTATGTTGTGGCAAATGTACTTTTATACTTAAAATGTGTTTGATTCGAATCTTCAACTTTCGTAAATAAAACAACACTATCATCATTTTTACTCGTTTTAAAGTTCAGTAATTTAACTATATCAGAATTTTTGGAATTAACAAGTTTTCATTGTGTATTAAATATAAAGCTTTTAATTAGCCAAATATCCTATGAACCTATATTGCTTAATAGAATTATATTTATTTATTTATTTATTTATTTATTTATTAATGAAATGCACATTTATACCCCTGGGGGTTGAAGGCATATACAAACAATACAATACAATATACACAATATAAAAATTAACATATCAAACATCATATATAAAGTGGTAAAACAGTAATATTTATGCAGGCGTTGTGTCCACTCCCCTCAGTGCAAATGACTTTTTAATGAACGGAACAGTAAGCTGCATAATATCAAATGAAGATAGAATTAATTGTAATTTATCTGTTTCAGACAAATTAAAGGCGCATATGTTAAATTTCAAGAACGAACAGGTATCTTAGCGCTGACAGTGGTTGAATTGCAAGACCAAAAATGTCATTAACAGTAAATGCACTTTTTTTTCAAAAGAGCAAAACATTTCCAAGTTGACAGAGATTTATATATCTGCTCTTCGCTATTACAAAAACTTGAAGTACACTTCAGTGGTGAAGTAGAGTTCATATAGTGACCAATGCAATGACTTATACCTTATATATACCACAGTAGGTGACCCCCGATACTTAGCTGTGACCAATGCAATGACTTACACCTTATATATACCACAGTAGGTGACCCCCGATACTTAGCTGCATTGTTATTACACTTGTACATTAAAGTTACACGTCATATTAAAATGTCCAGAAACTGACCAACAGTAACCAACAAAAATGTTTTAAAGATCAATGCAGACACTGCGAACAGAGTGAAGTTCGGAAGTTCAATGCAGAAATTGTAACAAAGTGATGTCCGGAAGATCCATGCAGAAAATGACACATGTGTGATGTTCGGAAGATAAATGCAGGAACTGAAGCGATGTTCGGAAGTTAAATTCTGAACCTGATACAGAAGGATGTTCGGAGGATCAAATTACAGCTAATTTATCTTGTCACATATATATTCTACATAATATATATTTTTTTCTATACAAATAGAAATGTTTTAATGAATTTTCATGAACTATATTTTAGTATATTTACAAATAAATCGGTGTGATATTACAGATATCTGGCGAGGAAGAAGATTGAGTATAAAAAGGTTAAACTTAATCTGTGTCATATTTGTAATTCAAATAGTGCACTTCACTTCTTATAACAATATCATAGTACAAAAACTGCCACAGTTTAGTTGTATACAGTTTTTAAAAGTGGTGTAAATATGTAAATGGATTTTTAAAAGTACAGTTCACTACCTTTTTCCAAAGTATTATAGTAAAAAAAGGGGCTTATGCATCAAGTCATTTTTCCCCCCTAGGATACTATCTTACTTTTCCGATCCAGGTTTTTAATTAAATAATCAACAGGGAACATGTCATCTTTATCCTGTTTTCAAGAAGATATGTTGTCAAGAAGTACTATTTATGGAAGAAATCTAGTATGAAAAGTACTTATTTTAGGCTACTGATTGCAGGCTCAAGGAAAAACGCGGGATATTATATACAAGCATGAATCAATATGAGCATTTGTGGTTGGACTATGGAAATTTGTTTTTACAAACAAACGTAGTAAACCAAATAAGGAAATGTCATTTTGTTGTTAAGTTGACCGACCTTTTAACATAAATAGCAGAACCACTGTGTGTCAGTTTTTGCATCAATCTTCCGAACACCACTGTGTGTCAGTTTTTGCATTGATCTTCCGAACATCACTGTGTCAGTTTCTGCAATGATCTTCCGAACATCACTGTGTGTCAGTTTCTGCATTGATCTTCCGAACATCACTGCATGTGTGTCAGCTTCTGCAATGATCTCCTTAACAGCACTTTGGGTCAGTTTCTGCATTAATCTTTCTATCCACTGTGTGTCTGTTTCTGCAGTGATCTTCCGAACATCACTGTGTGTCAGTTTCTGCATCAATCTTCCGAACATCACTGTGTGTCTGTTTCTGCAATAATCTTCCGAACAATACTGTGTGTCAGTTTCTGCATCAATCTTCCGAACATCCTGACTGTGTGTCAGTTTCTGCATCAATCTTCCGAACATCACTGCATGTGTGTCTGTTTCTGCAATGATCTTCCGAACATCACTGCGTGTCAGTTTCTGCATCAATATTCCGAACATCACTGTGTGTCTGTTTCTGCAATAATCTTCCGAACATCACTGCATGTGTGTCAGTTTCTGTATCAATCTTCTGAACATCACCGTGTGTCTGTTTCTGCAATGATTCTTCCGAACTTCACTGTGTGTCTGTTTCTGCAATGATTTTCCGAACATCACTGCGTGTCAGTTTCTGCATTGATCATCAGAAACTGTCACACGGTGATGTTCGGAATATCAAATTACAGCAAATGGATTCTGTCACATATATATTCTTCATAATTTATAATTTTTCCCTATACAGATAATAATGTTTTAATGAATTTTCCTGAATTATATTTTAGCATATTTACGAATAAAACGGTGTGATAATTACAGATAGTTGGCGAGGAAACGATTGAGTAGAAAAATGTTTAACAAAATATGTGTCATATTTTTATTTTTAATAGTACACCTCGCTATACTTGTTCCAAAATAATCATAGTACAAAAACTGACAAAGATTAGATGTAATAAGTTCAAAAAAATAGTGTCATTTTTGTAAATGTGTTTTTAATAGTACAGTTCACCTTTTTCCATTTTAAGCATTATAGTAAAAAAGGGACATATGCATCCACTGAAAACACAGGTCCTTGTCTCAGAAAAAAAAATCCTATATACCTTAGTTATAGTAAGGTATATAGGAAAAAAATTCTGAGACAAGGGCCTGTGACTGAAATGATCGCAAAGAGTAAGTATAAATCGGGCAGACAATTTATATCATAGTAAACTATCTTACTTTTCCGATCCAGGTTTTTAATTAAATAATCAACACGGAACATGTCATCTTTATCCTGTTTCCAAGGAGATATGTTGTCGAGAATTACTATTTATGGAAACATATCTTGTTATAAAAAATACTTATCCTAGGCTACTGTCGTAATGATCGTAAGCTAAAGGAAAACGCGGGGTATTATAAGAGGGGCGTAAAGTAAGGTATCTGCACGGAAGAACGCGAAATAAAATTGCCATTTCAACATGAACGAACAATTAAAAAATTCTTGAACATTTGATCTTTTTACCGATTTCACGAAACACATTATAACGAACCTTTTTTACGGATGCACGTGAAATAAAAATGGCAAAACACGTTGCACGAAAATAACCCTTTACCACCCTATTATATTAAGTATGAATCAAGAAGAGTACTTGTGGTAGGACTATGGAAATTTGATTTTATAAATAAACCATGTAAACCAAATCAGGAAATGTCACTGTGTTGTTAAATTGACCTTTTAACATAAATAGCAGAAAAGTCAGAAAACATATTTTTTCTTGTTTTGCATGATTATCTAAAATAACATCTCTTGTTTGGTTATTTTGTATTGTATATTTCCTTGTATTATTATATGACCTTTATAAAAACGATTTGTTTTAGAATATAACTGCCTCAAATATGAATAAAGAACAAGTGGGAGTATATATTGAAAAGATAGCAACTAAATGAAACACAGAAATAACCATAAGAGTTAGCTAATCGGAGGGGAGGATTTTTTTGCCTCCGTGCTGAAGGTCTCGCTATTTTGACACATTAAGAACCAGGGGCGGATCCAGCCATTTTAAAAAGGGGGGTTCCTAACCCAGGACAAAAAGGGGGGGGTTCCAATTACATGTCCCCATTCAAATGCATTGATCGTCCAAAAAAAAAAGGGGGGGTTCCAACCCCCGGAACCCCCCTCTGAATCCGCGCCTGAGAACAGCGCTGTTCCTTAGGGATGACATCAAAAGTTCAATGTAGGATAAAAAAAACTTAATTCACATAGTTTTTTCACTGAACCCCCCCTTTTCTTAACTTAATTTGGGAAAAATTGATTTACCAATAGGGATATATGTAAAAATCGATTTTAGATATACAAAACTTGCAGAATTTTACCCCCCCCCCCCCCCCCAACCCCAAACTATTTGATTTAAGTTTTTCATCCTACATCGATCTTTTGATGTCGTCCCTTAGCTGTTGGTGGGTTGTTTTTTTTTTGCTGTGCATATACTGAGTTTATGTCATGGATGAATGTCCCATATCCTTTAATATCTAGTCCCGATATTCGTCTAGTTGTAAATATAAAAAAAAGAAGATGTGGTATGATTGCCAATGTATTTCATGTTAAGATTTCATGTTTATTTGCTTGACTGTTTGCTCGTGCACGTGCTTTGTTTTTACCTGCAAATACCTGCAAACAAAATACCCCACACTATTGTTCATCTTCCTTATTAGACAATTTCAAAAAATTCACTGGTTTAAGAGACACTTATTCAAATGCCTTTTTTATCGTTTGTTTAAAAAAATCTGTAACTATCTCCAAATAGATAAAAAGCCTGCGGTACCAGTTACAGAGAAGCGTTTCCATTGTCCTTTATTTGATCGGTAAATTTACAGTCCCCCAATTAATCATTATATACCACTATTTGTATGTAGTTAGCGTTTTTATTTACTAATATATAGTACTGATTTTAACAATTGATTTAGTCATATTTACGTGATCTGTTTTTCTGATCAGATATCTGTATGCGATGTCTTAGATGGAGGTTTATTGTTTTATTAATCGGTTTTTATGTCTCGGGTCATTCGATACATGTTGGTCTACAGTACACTATTGCCTTGTCATATTCGGGTTAATGTATACAAGATATAGGATATGATCACGTACAATAAGCAAAATATAATAGAAACTTTTCGATTAGTGGCAACGTACACTTTATGTGTGGGCTGATTATTTGTTGACTTTACTTCAGATCGTCAGATCACCTTTTGTTCACATCGCCTCAAATTACTCGCGCGGGAGATCGAGGATTTGAACCTGGCTAGTT
Source organism: Mytilus galloprovincialis (assembly GCA_037788925.1). Lineage (NCBI taxonomy): Eukaryota > Metazoa > Mollusca > Bivalvia > Mytilida > Mytilidae > Mytilus > Mytilus galloprovincialis. Next base: position 8,547,494 of record CM075340.1, on the reverse strand, counting down.
CAAACACAAGTCTTTTTAAAAGTCGATTTGCGGCGAAGCATCAAATCGAGGGGAATTAAAATGAAACAACAAACAGAAACAGCTAATGTGTCCGCGTAGAATGACATGTTCCCTCGGCTAACTGTGAACTGTAAACGAAAAAGGAGATGTGACCCATGCAGAGTATGATTGTAAATAAGAAAACTATCCACCAAAGTTCAAGTGAAAGGGATGTTTAAAGCAATTACAGGCAACTGTATACGCCCTTCAACAATGAGAAAACCCCATACCTAGTCGACTATAAAAAAACCTGAAATGAAAGAAATAGAACAATTCAGTTGAGAAAACTAACGTTTTAACGAAACAATTTACCAACAAAATATGACAGACATGAACAAATAACAACTATCATGTTAAAAATCCAGATTCGCGCATTTATCATGTTAAAAATCAAGATCCGCGCATTTATCAAGTTAAAAATCAAGATCCGCGCATTTATCATGTTAAAAATCAAGATCCGCGCATTTATCATGTTAAAAATCAAGATCCGCGCATTTATCATGTTAAATATCCAGATCCGCGCATTTATGTCTAGAACAAAGCAGGGTTAATATTCATATTACATTAATATGTTCTCGTCCAGAATATACATTTAATTTGCCGCTGGACAATAAACGGCCATTCATCATAATCATCATCCTTGTATTTATACATAATTTTATGTAACAGTTAACAGCAGATGTTCAGACTAAGTGGGCATTACAAATTATGAACTTGCGGGTTCATAAATCTACCGATTTAACAAAATAAGTATAGCATGTTATTATTCACAAATTGAGTTACATTTGCGTCTTTACTTCGTAATTTAGCTTTAACAAGCTATGTTACTTTTTCATGTTCCAAGGATTTGTATATATCTTACTATAAAAATCCTTGCCTGTACGTTGCTATTACACTTTTAAGTACATTTCCTTCATGATAGATGCGTGAATGGGGTTTACAAATTAGAGAAATATAAAGGGGTTTACAAATTAGAGAAATATAAAAAGGGGTTTACAAATTAGAGAAATATAAAGGGGTTTACAAAAAAGAGATCTCCGAATATAAAGGATGGAGAATGATGGACACTCTGAGGATGGACAAATTTGAAAATGTATAAAGAAATTATTTAGAGGGGAAAATGATCTAAACAACTAAAGAATACAGAAATTCGTCAACAATTTAATTTGACGTGAAGTGTGAATAATTTATGGATTTGTTCCATATTTAACCAAAATCCTTTACTCCTACCCACTCCATTTCATAACTCCATGTTTTCACTCTACGACTCCACTCCAACACTGCACTCCACCACTCCACTCCACTCCACTCAACGTTCAAGTTTAGTACATGCCGAAATGAAGTACCCTATCCAGAACCTTCTCTATCAGTATGTTGTTCCTAAGTAGTAGTTATGTTAAATATATATATAAGAAGATGTGGTATGAGTGCCTAAATGAGAAAACTCTCCGTCCAAGTTACAATTTGTAATTAAGTAAACCATTATAACGACTGAATCTGGAACGTTTACATTTTAAACATCTGCATTTCGGTTACTCTTCTCGAAGTATAGACAAGATACACTCTTGACTAATGCATATAAGTTATGTTTCACACTCCGCGATCTTTGGTGAGATCAATGGCGTCGTATCTTTTCTTAACTGCTTGGGTCGCTTTTCTGATAGTTGTGTCAAATTTACAATGGTATTTCGTCAGGTGTATTGTTTCAACAGATGACCTCTTTTCAAAATAACATCAAATGAAAGATTAAACGGCTTGTTGAATTACGAGGCTCCCACAGGGTACCCTCCTCAGTTCGCAAGGTCGCTTTTAAATTCGACAAGAGGTCGTTTTAAGGGAACTGTACAGGTCGCAGGTCGTTTTTCCCAACACAGAAAACGAAAGTCAGTCGGAGGTCGTTTTTTTCCAAACTTTACAGGCCCTCAGGTCGGAAGTCGCCTCTCTTGAAAAAGCCCAGAGGTCGCAGGTCGTTTTTTGACCCTGCGGGAGCCTCATACAGGTGTTTTGAGTGATAACGAAATTAAAATTAACAGGGAATGAACGTTCAGAAGTTTTCTTTGTTACATTCTTTAGGCATTAATAGGTTTTTTTAGCATTTTTTTATAAGCTGTTTGATTCTAAATATCTTGAAATGAAAAATTGTTTCAGACGGGTAGTCGGGATAAACAACCATTGAAAATTAAGGTAAAACATGATAAATACACATTTGATTTAAAAGAAACAAGCAAACATGCATGTTTTTATTTTCAAATAAGTTTACTTTGAGAAAAAAAAAGCTTCGAAAAATAATAAGTCTTCCCCTTCCCCATACGGTTGATGTTTTATGTGTCGTTATTGTTTTTTTTATATGCATGTTCTTTGTTGCTCTGTTATTAGATAATATCTTAAATGTCTACCACATCGACTTTCCAGAGCATCCTGGTATAACAACATCTCCTTGTGATTATAGAGATAAGCTTAATGGTGAAATGTAATCACTCTCAGTCGTTAGTTTGTGGAAATACTTTCTTTTCATTTTAGACATCGTCTCGTGAACAAAAACCGTCTATATGATCCATTACATAACGATTCTACTTTAACGACTGTATCAAAACAGTTAAGGTCAAAACGATATGATAGTCTAATTTTGTTAATTTGGCTAATGTACAAAATTAATATTTTCCTAAATCGATAGTTATTTATACGGATGTTACATTAAGATTTCCATACTAGTTGGATCTTTAGTATATAATAGTCTTCGATATTAAACATGTACCGGAAGGACCGTGTGGAAACAGCAGACTGGCTTGTTCGTCCTTTGTTTTCTTGCCTTCCACTACAGAAGACACAGATGATATAACCACGAAGACGAGAAATGTAGAAAATAATCTCAAAGACAAGCAATGAGATATATAGCGCTGGAGTTAAAGCATTCGTCTTGTGAACTCCGTAGAATAATTAAAATATTACTAGAGGTTAATTTTAAGTTATTCGCTCAATTCCAGAATAATTCCAGATTTGAAGTAGTATCATGAGAACCTATTAACATTTGTGTGAGACACTTTTACTATATAATATGTAATAGAACTTCTTCATTTAGATATATGAGGCATATTTCACATGAAATAAACAACCAAAAACGCCTTTATGATCGATCACGGGTGATAGACAGCTTTAAAAGTACAAATATATTTTATAATGTGTGAACACCTTGTTGTATGGTGTGTGTTTTATCAAGACCTTTGTATCACAAAAACATAATTCTCCACAGCTGTAAAGTTATAGACTTTTCTTTTTTTTTTTTAGAAATGATGGTATATATTAACACCAAAAACAAACAATCCGAGAAAATAGTATCCCAGATAAAAAATAAATGTCAAAAACAGGTATAGAATACTAAATGAACAGTTAAAAACTTAAAATATATTAATTGGGGAATAACGAATAAAGAACACTAATTAATAGAGGAGCAATGATGGCAGCGCCGGGATGACATCAAGCGTTCCATCATGATTGGTCAGCAGACCCTGTTCCACTTGTGACTTGCGCTTGTAATTACTGAGAACAAAGAATACGATACGTGTATATATTTATGTACAAAGATGCATCAAGTTTTGATTATTGATGTATATATCTAAATTGACAATTAAGGCTATCGGGGCACAATTATCAATTGTCATCAATTCAGCGGCCTACAATTCCAATTAAACAGTATAAGATAATTCAAAAGTGGGCACCAGTCTGTTTGTTAAACGGTATGGTCTCAATCTGATAACCATGCAGATCTCCCTTGACTCGTCTATATTTGCTTACTGTATGTATGTTATACATTTGTACATATAAAATACGTATATGACGTATATGATGATTGCCAATGAGACAACTTTCTACTGGACCTCGAATGACGAGAACCTAAAGGCAGATATATAGGTCTAACACCATACTGAGACACCATACGGTCTTTAACAATGAGCTAAACTCATACCGTATACATTCAGTTATGAAAGGCCAAAATGACAAAATGGGAAACAAATTTAAACAAAAACGACGGCTCATACGACAAACAGCAACTGAATTACTGGTTTATGACTTAGAGACCACAAGTAATTGGGGCAAACAACTTCTTATGGGCCCAAATGTTTTTTTTTCTTTTTTTGTTTTTTTATCTGAGACCTGTTTTATGCCTGAACCAACTGTCATATCAATTGAAAATAGCTTTGACCATCAGATTGCGTAGTCATCGATGATATATTTTAGAAAGTTACAGTTGGTCTAATCTGACTGAGATGTTAGACCAATTGACATGCTCTCTAGATCCCACGAAAAAATGGTTCATATGCTATCCATCGTAGGTATTATTGCAACCCTACCTATTTACCAAATGAGTTTTAGATACGTTAATAGTTCATAAATACTACGCCAATTTTAGATATGCTGTAAATAGATGTAAGAAGATTTGGTACGAGTGCCAATGAGACAACTCTCCATCCAAGTCACAATTTGTAAAAGTAAACCATTATAAGTCATAGTACGATCTTCGACACGGGGCATTGGCTCATATCAAACAGCAAGCTATGAAGGACCACAAATATGACTAGTGTTAAACCGTCCAAACGGGAAAACCAATAGTCTAATCTATATAAAAAAAACGAGAAACGAAAAACACTTATGAACCATATCAACAAACGACAACCACTGAACACCCGGTTCCTGACTTTGGACAGGTGTATGCTTGTTTTCGGAACTATGTGTTATAAACTACACGTTTTCAGTGAAGATATGCAAAACATAATTTATTCAAACTAATTTTAACTCCATACATTAATAAAAAACAGAAACGGAGAATGCGTCAAAGAGACATAAACCCCACCAAGGAGAGGAACTTAATCGAAGGTCACCAATCGGTCTTCAACACAGCGAGAAAATCCAGCAAACGGAGGCGGACTGTAGCTGGCTTTACTAACACAGGCTAAAGGTTCCTTACTTTGGATAGGCGCAAACATGCGACGGAGACAAATATTTTTTGTAAGATCTCAACCCTCCCCATATACCTCTTGCTAATATGAAGTAAACAAACATACAGCAAGCCAACACGCACAATAAATTTCAGTTAGATGTTAGAATAGGCACTGACAGCAGAAACCAAGCTAAATGACAATATGTTATTTTTTATGAATATTTAAAAAATATTAGGTAAACTTCAATCGACAACAAAAAATCTATACATAGAATATCATCTTAATATAACACACGTGCTTTTTGGTTATTTTACAGACGTTACGCGCGATGTTCGTACCGTTTACGTTTTTTAGTATGTTTTGTGGGTAAAACTGCGCTGCAGGTGCAGAAAAAACGTATTTTAAGTAAAACAAAGATATTATTGTACTGGATATAAATGTCCTTGTTCAATTATTTCCATTAAAACAATATAAAACGCATTTGTTCATGTTGTTATGCATTTGATTCCGGATTTTGGAAAAATAATGGGCTGTCCCGGGTAACATTTGACGACGAAAACTGAAGTATGAGCCTTCTTTTCAACTTTTTTTCGCCGATTTTCATTATTTTTTTTTTGTTGCCGCGAATTGCCATGAAATGACAACCCACTATGATATATTTTTTTGACGGCTAATGTCGTCTTATTCTGTTACGCCATGCAAATCTGCAAAGTTTCATTATGTCCCATCTCCATTTTCGAAACTACTTTAACGAAAACAGTTAAAAAATACGGATAAATGATGTCATCAGGTGAGAAAATGATATAGCTAGTATAATGTTGTTTATCTATAATTAATTAATTTCAAAGGCAAAATCGGTCAAACAGAAAAACAAAAAAGATCCTAAATTTTTAAATTTGGTGAATAAAATGTCATGCGTTCATTTTTTGCAAAAACGTTGCGTACAGTCGAAATAAACGAAAACGATGATTAGTTTTATATAGACATGTTATTTTTCTAACGTAACGAATAATTGGACATAATTTCTTCCTTGATAAAGCATCAGTTGTCTAAATTACTGTTCTAAAAGGGATATCCAGTTTTCTTCAGGGCCGTAACTAGCCCCTTTTAATACTGAGGCAAAATATATTCGCCGAGCGTAGCGAGGCGAAAAAGTTTTGGCGAGAGCTCTGAGAAAAATAACGCAAAATTGTGCATTCTGAGCGTTTCCCGGACTCTTTCTTACATAGAAACGCAAATCATTTTTAGCTAAAACATAGATTCATTGTTATTTTAAAAGACTTTAAAGTTTTAGGGAAATTCAAAACATTAAAAGACCGATAAGTAGGATAAGGCAAAAATCGTAATTCTCATAATCATTAATACCGGATCTGTCTGTCTGTTCTTGTCTTAATTGTATTGTGCTGACTTGAGATTTTTATGACTAGATTTAAATATAGTGACAGTCATTAGTGCAGTAATATACGTTAAATACTAGTACTGCTCAAGTCGACACTAGGGACCATATTGGCCTTCTTTTACGGTATTTATGATTCTTTCATTATTGAAGACCCTCCAGCAACTATCACTGAGAACAGGAATAAAAACTTTGACCATTGATTATTTGTATTTGTTAACTATACATTTACATTGTGTGCGATTAGCTCCCGTGCACGTGTACTTCATATTCCTTTATTTTCTGTTAAAGGGTCTGAACACGACTTAATGCAAATTTAACCCTTGAATGTAAAAGGTCATATGGCAATACATTGATGTTTTTTTCAACAAATGATTTAATACCGGGAAATTGGTGGTCTTACTTTAATTCAAACCATGTCAGCTATCTAGTTTTATCCACAGGCGCTTGGATATATGATACAGTTATTTTTTTTTAATTTTGTTGTTGATATTCAATTTTCTATATTTATAATACATATCTATCACTTCTGTGATACCTACTTTTTCAATCCATACTAAGAAAAATTGGGTATGGTTTTATATACAAGAAAGGCAGTTTCGTATTCTTTGATATCAAGTTCAATTCTACATGCAGAAACGACCTCTTTTTTCTGTGTCCAGTAGCATCGAATATTCTTAAAATATTTTCTCGCATAATGCCTGGACATCGGGCGGTGGACATGCAACATTACACAGTGTGACAGGTTTACACATGAAAATCAATACTCAGACTTGTCATTAAGTAGGACAATAAATGAACAAAAGACAAACCCGGAACACAGAAGTACAAACAATAAACCATCAACTCTGAAAACCAAAAGTTAAATAGAAACATGGATTACGAAAAATCTGCAGGGGCGAAATCAAAGAGTGAAGAAAACTTGCTTCTTGCAAGACACTTTCAATGAAAACAATTTGATATGAAGACAATCATATGAAGACAATCTTTTGTTTTATTTATTTTGGTTTTTTTTTTTAAATTTAAAACATGAGGCATTTGCCTCATTTGCCTCAATGTAGTTACGGCCCTGTTCTTTGTCTCAAATGTTTATTTTATTACCAGTAATAGCAGTATCACAATAATCCTCTTAAAATTTGTTGATTGAAGTTATAGTATTATTCTTGGTTATTTTTATTTTTAAAGAAGGTACTGTTACATTGTATGTAAACTACTGAACATCTTGCTGACCAATTTTATAAGACTGGTATTTTTGTTGAGCTTTTATTAACCAAAGAGGAACAACTCTGTCTTAATTTGAGTCCTGTATTGTCAGATTTTTTTCCATATAGATCATAAAATATTTCCATACACCAAATATAGTTGACCTATTGTATATAGTTTAAGAAAAAAAGACCAAAACTCAAAAACTTAACTTTGACCACTGAACCATGAAAATGAGGTCAAGGTCAGATGACACTTATCAGCTAGACATGTACACTTTACAGTCCTTCGATACGCCAAATATAATAGAACTATTCCATACAGTATAAGAAAAACAGACTACAACATAAAAACTTAACTATAACTACTGAACCATGAAAATGAGGTCAAGGTCAGATGACACCTGCCAGTTGGACATGTACACCTTACAGACCTTACATACACCGAATATACTAGACCTATTGCTTATAGTATTGAGATATGGACTTGACCACCAAAACTAACCTTGTTCACTGATCCATGAAATGAGGTTGAGGTCAAGTGAAAACTGTCGGACGTGCATGAGGACCTTACAAGGTACACACATATACCAAATATAGTTATCCTATTACTTATAATAAGAGAGAATTTAACATTACTAAAAATGTTTACTTTTTTTTCAAGTAGTCACTGAACCATAGAAATGAGGTCAAGGACATTGGACATGTGACTGACGGAAACTTCGTAACATGAGGCATCCATATACAAAGTATGAAGCATCCAGGTCTTCCACCTTTAAAAATCTAAAGCTGTTAAGAAGTTAGCTAACGCCGCCGTAGCCGGATCACTATCCCTATGTTGAGCTTTCTGCAACAAAAGTTGCAGGCTCGACAAAAATGAAATAAAAAATGGGGTCACCGTTCATTTACGCTCACAATCTGCCTTCGAAAGAAGCACACATTTTTGTTAATGTCCTTTTTTTCTGTTGAACTAATAGGAGAAATAGCGGTTATATGATATGACAAATCTAACCGTGTATTTAGATTCTTAATTTTTGGTCCTGTTTTCAAATTGTTTTACATTAAGGTCCAAAGGGTCCAAAATTAAACTTAGTTTGATTTTATCAAAAATTGAATTCTTGACCAAAAATTAAGAATTGAAATACACGGTTAGATTTGACATATGAAAGAACCCCAATAATTCATTTTTTGATAAAATAAAAAAAAGTTTTAATTTTGGACCTTTTTGGCCCCTAATTCCTAAACTGTTGGGACCAAAATCAATCCCAATCTTCCTTTTGTTGACATCAACCTTATGTTAAAGTTTCATAGATTTCTGTTTACTTATACTAAAGTTATTGTGCAAAAAACCAAGAAAAATGCTTACCGGTATTTGGGCCCTTTTTGGCCCCTTATTCCTAAACTGTTTGGACCAAAACTCCCAAAATCAATACCAACTTTCCTTTTATGGTCATAAACCTTGTGTTTAAATTTCATAGATTTCTATTTACTGATACTAAAGTTATAGTGCGAAAACCAAATATCTTCGGACGACGACGACGACGCCGCCAACATCATTCCAATTTACGACCAAAAAATTTTCAATCTGCTCTGCTAATGTATGGCCTATTTCTGGTAATGATTGATTGATTGAGTATTTTAATTTTACTTCATTGTTTACAATTGAAGTTTAAACCAGATTGTAGCTTTATAAGACCGCAGAGTTCGAACCCTGAATAGTTGGGGCAAGTATGGACACAACATTCAAGCTTGATACAGCTTGATTAATTTGGATTGTGATTAAATAGTTGACACAACACAGGTTTCTGACACAGAATGAATGTGGTCTAAGAACTTAAACTTAAAAACTTAAAATTTTTAAATTGGACATTTACCTATTATGGTTCAATATCCAAAATCTAAATACATGGTAAGATTCAGCATATCAAAGAACCCCAAGAATTCGATTTTTGATGAAATCAAATAAAGTTCAATTTTTTACCTTTAGACCTCAATGTGGACCAATTTGATAACCACGTCCAAATATCAAAAATCTAAATACATGGTTAGATTCAGCATATATCAAAGAACCCCATATATTCAATTTTTGTTGAAATCAGATAAAGTTTAATTTTGGACCCCGATTTGGACCAACTTGAAAACTGGGCCTATAATCAAAAATCTAAATACATGTTTAGATTCAGCATATCAAAGAACCCCATGGATTCAATTTTTGTTGAAATCAAATAAAATTTAATTTTGGACTCCGATTTGGACCAACTTGAAAACTGGGCATATTAGCAAAAATCTTAATACATGTTTAAATTTAGCATATCAAAGAACCCCAAGGATTCAATTTTTGTTGAGATCAAACAAAGTTTAAATTTGGACCTTGATTTGGACCAATTTGAAAACTGGGCCCATAATATAAAATCTAAATAAATGTTTAGATTCAGCATATCAAAGAACCCCAAGAATTAAATTTTAGTTAAAATCGAAATAAGTTTAATTTTGGACCCTTTGGACCTTAATGTAGACCAATTTGAAAACGGGACCAAAAATTAAGAATTGACATACACGGTTAGATTCGGCATATCAAAGATTTCCAATTATTCAATTTTTGATGAAATCAAACAAAGTTTAATTTTGGACCCTTTGGGCCCCTAATTTCTAAACTGTTGGGACCAAAACTCCCAAAATCAATACCAACCTTCCTTTTTCTGGTCATAAACCTTGTGTTTAAATTTCATAGATTTCTATTTACTTGTACTAAAGTTATTGTGGGAAAACCAAGAAAAATGCTTATTGGGCCCCTTTTTGGCCCTGAATTCCTAAACTGTTGGGACCAAAACTCCCAAAATCAATCCCAACCTTCCTTTCGTAGTCATTAACCTAGAGTTTGAATTAATTAGATTTCTATTTACTTAAACTAAGTTGTAGTGCAAAAACCAATGTGTCTTCGAACAACAACAATGACGACTACGACGATGACGTCAACGTCATACAAATATATGACCTCAAATTTTTTTTTGCTGTCGCATAAAAACAATGTGAATTTTTTTTCTCACTCAAATCTCCACTGAAAAAAACTGCCCATTTTGCAATAATAGTCTCTTCTATTTTCATTTTTTCACTGTGGTTTTGTTTTAAATAAAACAAGAGTGCACACTGAAATATCTCGCCTTCTTTACTAACCATTGATATCATGCTGATAGTTCTTATGAAAAAGCTTTACAACAACTAGCGCATGATCCAAGAAAATGATGTCAAGGTCATATAAACCAAACGAGAAATATGCACACCTTACAATCATTCAATACACTAAATATAGTTGACCAATGGCTTATAATTTCTAAGAAACAGACGGGAAGGATTGTGCCTGATGTTCATATGATGAAATCATAATCTTTCAGTCAGTTTAGTTGAAGTCTGGAGCTGGCATGTCAGTTAACTGCTAGTAGTCTGTTGTTATTTATGTATTATTGTCATTTTGTTTATTTTCTTTGGTTACATCTTCTGACATCAGACTCGGATTTCTCTTGAACTGAATTTTAATGTGCGTATTGTTATGCGTTTACTTTACTACATTGGTTAGAGGTATAGGGGGAGGGTTGAGATCTCACAAACATGTTTAACCCCGCCGCATTTTTGCGCCTGTCCCAAGTCAGGAGCCTCTGGCCTTTGTTAGTCTTGTATTATTTTAATTTTAGTTTCTTGTGTACAATTTGGAAATTAGTATGGCGTTCATTATCACTGGACTAGTATATATTTGTTTAGGGGCCAGCTGAAGGATGCCTCCGGGTGCGGGAATTTCTCGCTACATTGAAGACCTGTTGGTGACCCTCTGCTGTTGTTTTTTATTTGGGCGGGTTGTTGTCTCTTTGACACATTCCCCATTTCCATTCTCAATTTTATTAACCAAGAAAACTAAACATGATGTTAAGGTCAGATGAACCATGCCAAGCAGACATGTACAGCTTAAAATCCTTTTATATACAACAAATAAAGTTGACCTATTGCTTATAGTTTAAGAAAAACACAACCAAAACATATAAACTTAACACTTATCAATGAACCGTGAAAATGGGGTTGAGGTTAAATAAAATCTGTGAGACTGACATGTACATCATTAAATATTTTCATACACCAAATATGGTTGACCTATTGCATATAGTATTAGAAAAAAAGACCAAAACTCAAAAACTTAACTTAACCACTGAAAATGAGGTCAAGGTCAAATGACTCTGTCAGTTGGATATGTACACCTTGTAGACCTATTTCTTTTAGTATCCAAGGTATGGACTTGACCACCAAAACTTAACCTTAATCACTGATCCATGAAATGAGGTCGAGGTCAAGTGAAAACTGCCTGACGGACATGAGGACCTTGCAAGGTACGCACATATCAAATTAGTTATCCTATTACGGTACTCATAATAAGAGAGAAATTAATATTACAAAAAATGTAAATGTGTTTGTGAACTACTTCAATGTACAACACAAAAATAATACACACTTTTTTCTTTTTTATTGGTTTATTAAAAATACACATAATTATATTTTTTTCACATATTGACATTTTCAACTTCATTCACTAAATTAACATTTATCAATCAGCTTAAAAATCACCCTCTTCATAAATAAACAATATTTTTAACTAAAAAAACATCTTTTTCTTAAATGCATATAAAAGACAAACATTATAAATATACCAAACACCTTTGACAAGTCTGTGAAATTTAAATGTATGGCAATCTCTAGCAAGAAAAACAATAATATTTATCAGATTCTTTAAGTACTAGGGATTTTATTTTAAAGATTACTGATTGAGGGAAAATGTATTTTGTGGATATTTGAATTCTTGATTTTGCCAAAGTCTGCCTTTGAGCTTTTTAAAAATTTGTAATTAATGGATCATATTGGACTGGTGACAGGTCCAGGGGGGGTGTAGTGGGCATACATCCCCCTTTTTTATTTGAAATAATAAAGTCTTGATTAACCATAAAACAAGCTCTATGAAGGGCCTGGTCCCCTAAAAGGCTAAATCTGTCCCTGAAATTTGTGTGATAAAAACCCCAACACATTATTAAGGGATTAATCAAAAGTTTATTGAAAATATGAGTATTTATAGATCTAGTAGTTAAATGAAATAATAATGCTTACATGTTATGCCCTTACACACATTTAAAGATTCTATATCAATATAAAATAAATAAATTTGAAAATTCCCAAAGAAATATTTCTAATTAAGTGCCTGTCTTTGTTAGAATCAAGCAATTAGGAAGAATTTCAAAACATAGCAGAACAAAAACCCTCCTACCAAACCATCCTATTTTGAAGTTACCCCTGAGTTAGAAATGGTAGGTCATTTGTTTCTGTGTGTATGGTAATTTGAGAAATCTCTAGATCACTTTTGGTAAGACTGGGCAAACTATTGAGTAAGCTCATGTCCTTATATAATTAATTAGTTTTGAAATATAATCAATTAAAAATTTGAAGGGAAATAATTCTCTCTAGATTTTTCATACACTTATCATTGGCAATTTTTTTCTTCTTTCTAAAACTCTAAAAAAGAACAATGATTTATAACATTTCCCAAAATGGCTTTTCAACTGTATGTGATAAACTATGTAAAGAAAGGTAGGGTATTGTATCAGCAAGTAATCATATGAATGTAATCTTAAAGTAATCTAAAATTTATCATGTTTACACCTGTTTTTTACAATGTAAACGATAACATCTGATTACGATTACTGATTATGATTACCCCATGCCAGCTGCTGGAGTAATTTTTATTGGCACTACAACTGGAGGATTCCAAATATCACAAAAGCCAGAGTAACAAACATCCTTGACATACTGTTAATTCATTTATTTTCATGTGTACCAAATTTTCTGGATTAAGGAAAACTTTTTGTGTATATTTAATTTCGTAGTTTTACCAAAGTCTGCATACAAGCCAATAAAAAAATTGTTATTCGTTGCACATTTAATTTCGTAGTTCACCTATACCCACAAAATCCATGAAAATTGATACCCAATGAATAATAATGAAACCACAGTATTTTGTCAAATAAATTTATAATCAGTGAACACAATTATCATGATTATAAAGGTGCATAAAGTTTACTGAAGGGTAAATAAATTGAAGAAGAAATTATGTAGACCAGCATATAATGCTTTAAATTTAACTTCCATGTTGCATTTAAACATGGCACTCTAGCACTTTCAAGATTCAGTCAAAGCCCTCTATTGACATTGACAACATTTCATCCATAAATGGCACATCAAATATTCTGTTGTTCAAGTCTGGAATTAATGAAATTCATTTTCCTTTAAATTCATATTTCACATTTACCATGCAAACACCAATTTCTGGTAATATACTGAGGATCTATTTATTTTTGTGGTAAACAATTTTCAGGAATTGAGAAAAAATTGTATTTTGTATATATTTGATGTCATGGTTTTACCCAACCTTGCATGTAAGCCTTTAAAATAATGTAATTTGTTGACCATTGAAATCCATGATTCACATTTACCAAAGAAATCCACCGGAATTGGAATTCCACGAAAAATAATGAATCCACAGTACACAAGAGAAACAAATATCTATTATGAGATTCGGTATCACAGCATCCACAAGTTACATTATCCATAATTAACAATTTTTTTAACTGCCTCTAAACACCGCCATTTGTCAGGTAAATAGAAAGCTTCAAATGCATGAGGGAACGGAGTGTCATAACCACATATTCTCATTACAGGTGCTTCTAAATTCAAAAAACATTCATCCTGAAAAATAAAAAAATAAATATTTTAAAACATCCTTATTTTCTATAATTCTAATATCATGATTAACATGATTAAATGACTTTAATACATTTATATGGTAAAAATTCCTTACTATTAAAAAAAAATATAATCAAAGCCCTTGGTAGCACTTTGGGTAAAGATGATCATTGTCTCCCTTGATTTGCAGAGCTCAACGTTACTGTTTGTATGATTGTCCAAGTGAAAAAAGAAGTCAGACAAGAAAAAATATCATAATTATTTTTTAATCTCCTTATTAACCTACATTTGTGTTTAGTTTATGCTATTTAAAGGGTTTACCATAATATAATTATTGATCAATATAAGTACAGTGTAACCTGCTCAATCTGACACCTGCGTATTCCAACCTCCTGCTTTAACAGACACATTTTCATTGTCCCAAAACATACCTATCCTTTCAGAAAAAACCTGAGTATTCCGACACCCTGCTTAATCTGATATTTTTTCGGGATCCCAAGTGTGTTGGATAACACAGGTTACACTGTACAATGGTTGGTTTGAAATCATAAGAATTCCTTTGACACATGTGTTCTGTGTTGAAGACTGTACTTTGACCTATATTGTTTTACTTTTACAAATTGCGACTTGGATTGAGGGTTGTCTTATTGGCACTCATACCACATCTTCTGATATACTGGTATCTAACTAAGGGTTGTGTTAATAGATTGAGATTGCATTAACTATTTCAGATTTTGCACAAGGGATAAGGGCAAGTGAATTAAGAGTCTGACATAAGTCGATTTTATTGCCGTTTGCCCAAAAGGCTGTTAAAAAATGACAATGAAGGTCTGATGTGTTTCCCTTCACAGAAAAACAAAGATAAGGTAAAGCATACCTGTATTGTTGCTGCTATTTCTGCTGCCACTCCCATAGTGATTGGTGCCTCATGGGAAATTATACATCTACCCGTTTTCTTTACAGACTGAAAAAAAATTTAACACAAATGTTTCAAAGAAAATGTCTTGCTCTTCTCATTATGAGCATGATGAGTGAATATATTGAGTTTGAGTTTTACAGATGCAAGTACAGGATATTGGTGAAATCTAAAATCTAAAAAAGCTGTGTGCAGACATGCATCTAGACATTTTTAGATAGACATGATAGAGATGGAGTATTTCAAGGAGTTTTGTTTTTATTGATTTTTATGTGATTTACTTTAAATTAAGATATTATAGCCAGGTTTATATTTATGTGAATATTGTGACTGAATGTGTATTGAAATAATAAGACTGATACATATATCTGTATGCAGATTTTTTTTTAGAATCGAAAAAATCAAACATGTTTTTTTGTAAATTTAAAAAAAAAATGCATTTATAAATACATGCAATAATTTCTTAATTTACAGTAAACTAAAACAGTACAGAAAGTGAAGTGGAACTGCTCTGGATTGGCTGAATTGGAAACCTAGAGCATAATAATCTTACATTTATCACAGTGTCCTCATCCCATGGTAATATTGTCCTCAAATCTACTTACATTTATCACAGTGTCCTCATCCCATGGTAATATTGTCCTCAAATCTACTTACATTTATCACAGTTTCTTCATCCCAAGGTAATATTGTCCTCAAATCTATCACTTCACACGAGACATTAAATTTTTCTTCAGCCATGTTAGCTACCTCTCGTAATACATGCACCTGTGTTCCATAACCAATTAATGTCACATCATCGCCTATAAATACAAATGTGAAACTATTATAAACCATTCTGATGGAAAAAATCTTTACCTGAAAATCATTTTTGATATTATGTCTGTGATGTCATGCATGGTCGGCTTCTTCTCATGATACATGTAGCTTCTGTAACAGATTATATTTAAGAAATAATTCATGGGGGCTTCAAATTATATCTTTTTTACCACAGTTTGGCCCTTTATGCAAATATTTATTACCTTGAGCCTAATATCAGCCTTGTGGTAAAATCAATACAAATTCAACCCCAGTTAATTATTTTCTTTTCTTATAGGACAAGGACAGCTATTCTTTTGGATTAGAGCTCTAGATGAAGGAAATATTTGCAGTTCACAAAATTGACGTTAAAGAAAACAAAAACATGCTTCAATTATTCACATTAACAAAGAATATGACTGTTTGGATGAAGTTGCATGATTATCTTACTTTTATTGAAGAAAATCATGTTTTGACACCTTTCAGTTTCAGTTTTTGTTTGTTCCTACTTAGTTTTCATGTTTTGACGATTTTCAGTTTCAAATTTTTGCATTTTCCAATAGAATGCTCTATTCTTATGTCATGAATCAATGACTTCATTTACATAGTCTGACCTATGGTAACTTATTTTTGAAAAGCATACCACTTAGGAGTAATATTGGAACAACCCCGTCATATGAGATTGTAAAAAACTGAATTAAACTTCTGGTGTCGCAGTGTAAAATATATTGTTGTCTATTGCCACAAAATTTGGTTAAATGTTCAAAATCTTAAATTATGAGGTCAAGGACATTCTGGCAACTGTTAAAATAAATGTATGATGAAAAACAATATTAACACTTTGCCTACAAGATAATATAAAACTGTTTAGTTTAAGTCTTCCTAATTTTTTCATAAATTTTTCACCATTTATCCTTTTTTCCCCAACAGTTACGTATACCCAATAAAATAATTACTTTTCTATTTTCAAAACCAAAAAGTCAGATAATCACTTTACCTTAAAAATTCATTAAAAGAAAACACAGTTGCCCAAATTTTTTCTCTCCATTATTCCAGCCAAAGAAACAAAAAGATTTTTTTTGTTATCTCAACAATGTTTCCTTTACATTTCATAAGTAGAACCCTAAATAAATTACATTATTATCTGAAATGGGAGTGGGTCCCCCTAAAGTAGTTGGTGGAGGGGGTACATATTTTACACACCTATAGACAGTTTTTGATTTTTTTATTTAAAAAAAAACACCATTTTTGTACATGTTCAAAAATTGTTTTTTTTACTTTACTTCTTTATTTGTAATTTTAAATAAAGTTATATCTATCATTCTCAATACTGTATTTTGAACTACTTTATTTTTGGACACTTTTTTCAGCACTTTTTGCACATTATTCTCTATTCTGTAAACCACATCCTGACCTTCATAAGACTAAAAATAATGAGTCACCAGTAAAGGACAATGACATTGACATTGATCAAAGATTCAAGAACTTCAAAGAACTAGATTATTCCTTGACCTATCATATGCAAATAATTTTCCAAAAATAAAAAAAAAAACAGTAAAAAAAAAGATTATTAATGTATGTAAAGTCATGCAATTAAGAATTGTACTAAAAGTCAAATATTTTTTTTCAAAAAATAGAAAGAAGAAAAAGATCATTCATTTCTATACAAAGACATTAACCAATGGAAGTTAAGATTTTTTACGATGTAACTTTATTTACTAGATTATATAAATCCTTGACCTTGTATGCAAATATTGTCCATAAAAAGAACGTAAATAAAATACCAAAGATCATTCATTTTTACACTGACAGAACTTTGTCCTACATTTCTAGCTTGATATTTCTTTACAAAAAAGTCAATCTTTTATGCAAATTATCTAACCTAAAAGGAAAATGAAATTAGCAATGATCATTCATTTAATATGTATGTTATCATAACAGAATATTCGATAAATAATTGATGCAATGATTTTGACAAATTCACTTAAGAAAAGTGCTTGGCATTACTTTTAACAGTATTTTTTTTGTTTTGACCCTACAAGAGCTACAAATCACTCAATAGTACAAATAGAGGGGAAAAAATTAATCAATCAAGCATTTTTTTATCTCATTTTCAATATTTTTTTCTTCATTAAGCTTTACCAAGCCATATATATATATATATATATATATATATATATGTCTAGCGGGACGGCTACAGTGCAGTATTTTCAACCACCTGGGCTTCACATATATATATATATATATATATATATATATATATATATATATATATATGTCTAGCGGGACGGCTACAGTGCAGGCGATTTGGTGTCACGATATCTCAGTAGCATGGGTTCGAATCCCGGCGAGGGAAGAACAAAAAATTTGCGAAAGCAAATTTACAGATCTAACATTGTTGGGTTGATGTTTAGACGAGTTGTATATACATAATGTACACAGCCATGTATCACCATCATTGCTGGTGATCCGATGGATAAATCTGTTGTAGAGTTGTCACTGACTCAGACGTACTTATAAATATAATTATTTTCTGTGACTGTAGTGTATCTTGCATTAATTTGTAGGATCCTTTACTATAGATAATTTAGCTGATCTGTAACAATAACATCTCCATGCCTTATATATCATGTACTGTAGAACGACGCTAGATTAAAACTGACGAGGAAAGGTAACACACGGCCACCAAAAGCTTTATTATATGTGAAGCCCAGGTGGTCGTGTGGTCTAGCGGGACTGCTACAGTGCAGGCGATTTGGTGTCACGATATCTCAGTAGCATGGGTTTGAATCCCGGCGAGGGAAGAACAAAAAATTTGCGAAAGCAAATTTACAGATCTAACATTGTTGGGTTGATGTTTACAAGAGTATATATATATTTCTCTAATTCCAACACGATTTATCCCTTTCCTGACATGTTGATTATTTTCATTTCTCTGATTTTTGTAGTATTTTCACATTTCCTGACCGGTGTGAGAAAAATATTTCTCCTCACTAGTGAAAAATCTGTTCTCGGCAAATGATCGGTTGAAATTTAATTGTGACGTTAAATTTTCTTGTTTTCTTCTGAATTTTCTTATTGTGACGTCATGAAAAAAGGTGACCATGCCTGATGACATCACATCAATAGTACACAACTTTCCTCAAATCTATAAAAAAGAAGGATAAAAATCATAAGAGAAACAGATTCCACCACTGCAACAAGTGTATTACGATATTTCTCCACTCTCAACAGTTAAATTTTAATTATTTAAAAAGCTCTGTAAGCCTCGCACTTTAAATATTTAAATTTTACTGTGTCGAGTTGAGAAATATCGTAATTCACTTGTTGAAGTTGTGGAATCTATATTAAATCAACGAATGGATTGCTTGATCTCAGTTCTTCATTGGTCAAAATTTATTATGACGTCGAATATTCTTGCTTTCCTCTGAATATCCTATTGTGACGGGATGAAAAAAGGCAACCATGCCTGATGACGTCACATAGAAAGAACACATCTTTTTGCAGATCATTTGAAAAGAAGTATTGAATGTGTCTGCATATTGTTTAAAAATCATTAGAGAAACAGATTCCACCACCAAATCTCGTGTAATACGATATTTATCCACTCTTGATAGTTGAATTTTAAATATTTAAATGTCTGGAGTGGATAAATATCTTATCACACTCAATGCAGTGGTAGAATCTTTATATAGACAACCATCACAACTTTGAATAACAGTAATTTATAAACATGCATTATTTTCAATTATTTAAAAATCACAATAATAAAGGCTGGCAATAATTTGTGATTTAAACTACTTGTAGAAATGCATACTAATAAAAAATGATAATAAAAAGTTTATTTAAAGTCGGTTATACATGTAACAATACTGTAAACCAACTTATTTTCGCGAGAGATTTATTTTCGTGACTTTCGCGAGTAGAAAAATAACTCGAATATAAATCGTCGCGAATATGTAAACCTTGGATCTTTCCTTATTAAACTTCATGAAGTTATTAAAAAAATCGCGAAATTAAATAGCCGCGAAGTGGTCAATAAAGGGTAAAACGCGAAATAAAGTATCCGAGAAAATAAGTTGGTTTACAGAACTTCTTGTGTCCTCAATCTGTCTGTCATTTTTTACTGTTTATTTTGATAAAGCTTATACTTTGATGATTTATAGGACAAAACCTTGAATTAAATTATTCATAAAACATTTTGTAAAATAAAGAATTCAAATCAGGTATTTTATAATTGTTGAACTTTGTTTTAATGATAGATTAGTTAATGAATATTGAAAAACAAGAAAATTCCGAAGTGTAATTTTCAAAAATTTAGCACACTAACTAATTGGCCTTGGTTAATTAATTCATAGTAGAACATTCTGACTAGTTTATGTAAGCAAGTTGCAGAAAAACTTTGTCATTTAATGGAAACTATCAAGAGCTAACTGACAATTTCAGTCATATTTATATTTCTTATATTTGGTTGATGATTTTTTCCACTTTAAATTATATAGACAGAAATGCAAAAAAAAAAAAAAAAATAGATAAAATAGTAACCCTTAAGGGCAATAACTTTAATAAAGTTCTGAATGATGATATGTAAAAATTTGTAAGGGTTCCGCGGAACCCAGTGTCTCGCCTACTTTTGCTGTTAATCGCAGACTCAAAAAATGAGGAAAAACATCAATAAAAATTTCCCTCTCGATACTGTCTTTTGATTGAAAGAAGTTTGGTAAAAAATCCAGGATAGTTTATGAATCTAATAAATGTTGTATAAACTTTAACTGCAGACTGTATGTAATGTTAACTGGAAGAAAAACTAAGTCCATTGATAAGTAAAATACGGAAAAAGTGAATTTTTTTTTTACAAAATTTACTTCTGAATAATATCTTATGATCAGAAACAAGCTTCTGTCTAAGTTTGGTAGAAATCCAGGATAGTTTAAGAACATTATAAAAATTTTAAAAACTTAAACCACAGAGTGAATGTTTTGTTTCTGGCAAAAAAACTAAATCCATTTATAAGTAAAATACGGAAAAGTGGAAATTTATTTTTACAAAATTTTCTTCTTGATACTATCTTATGATTATAAACAAGCTTCTGTCCAAGTTTGGTACAAATCAAGGATAGTTTATGAAAGTTATTAAAATTTTAAAAACTTTAACCACAGAGTGAATGTAATGTTTCCTCGCAGAAAAACTAAGTCCATTTATAAGTAAAATACGGAAAAGTGGAAATTTATTTTTACAAAATTTTCTTCTTGATACTATCTTATGATTATAAACAAGCTTCTGTCCAAGTTTGGTACAAATCAAGGATAGTTTATGAAAGTTATTAAAATTTTAAAAACTTTAACCACAGAGTGAATGTAATGTTTCCTTGCAGAAAAACAAAGTCCATTTATAAGTAAAATACGGAAAAAATGGAATTTTATTTTTACAAAATTTACTTCTAGATACTTTCTTATGATCATAAACAAGCTTCTGTCCAAGTTTGGTAGAAATTCAGTATAGTTTAAGAAAGTTATTAAAATTTCAAAAACTTTAACCACAGAGTGAATATTTGTGGACGCCGCCGACGACGACGACGCCGACGCCGACGGAATGTAGGATCGCTTAGTCTCGCTTTTTCGACTAAAGTCGAAGGCTCGACAAAAATAGTCTTTAATAGACAGTTAAAGGTCCCATAACTCTGGAAAAGCAAACACTTATTTTCAAAATCAAAAGATATTTCAGTGTAATGATTGTAGTTATTTGACCACAGTGTACTTGAGCTAGTGCATAATGACATATGACAATCTAATCTATTACCATCAAAAGAAAATAATCTAACCACATAAATGGATAATGACAAATCTTACGGGCCTTTTACAGTAGTTTATAAATCAGAAAATAAACCTTGCACGGCATAAAAATTATTACTATCAAAAGTTAGCATCAATCCTATTAGACTGCGTAAATACCTATTTTTTGCATAAAATCCAAAATGATTGGTCAAAAATTTATCAGAGCATAAACTCCCAGATAAATTTTGTAAAATGAACTATCACAGTTTACATGTGAGAAAAGTATAATCTTATATTGTTAAACATTAGAAAAATTCTCAGTTGTCCATGATTAAAGTCCCTTAACTCAGGAATTACAAAAGTGACAATCACGAATAAAATCCAATAATTCAGAAATTACATAAGTGACAATCATGATTAAAGTCCCCTAACTCAGGACATACAAAAGAGACATCCTTGATTAAAGTCCCATAACTCTTTAATTATAAAAGTGACATTCATGAAAATTGAAAGAGAACTTATATCCATCTATTCTAGCTATATGGTAACATTTTCATAACAATTGTCACAGCAATTTTGAGTAATTGTATAACTTGTGAGAAAATGTATAAATTTCTATCAATTTAGCCCCAACTCTGGAAGGAATAAAAAATGGAAACCTTCAAAACTGAAATGGCGCTTTACATCAATTCTAATGTGGTATGTAAATTTCATCAGAAAATGTAAATGCAAAATAAGTTATAATACAATTGAAGCAATACAAGATGGATAGACAGATACATGGACTGACTATTTTACGTCAAAGAGCCCTGAGTATAAAACTACAATATGTTCTTCAAAATTTAGATGTCTTTCGATCACAATGTTAACTGACAGAAAAACTAAGTCCATTTAAAAGTTAACTACAGATAAACAGGATTTGGTTTAAAAAAAAAAAAATATTTCTGGATACTATCTTATGATCATAAACAAGCTTCTAACATTTTCAGGCTTATAATTTTGTATGCCAGAAATGTTTTCTGTCTACAATTCACCAATAAATGAGGCCTTGATAAAAAAAAGTTCTGTGTACAAAAGACCAATCTGAGGTTCAAATAAAAAAAGGTAAAAGGCCAGTTGAGGAGCAAAGAAGACCCAAATTCTGAAAGGGCTTGCCATGGTTACCTATTACACATATAAAATATGGAAACATTAAAAAAGTACTTAAAGCTTTGCTCTGGATACTGTATTTTGATGATGTTAAATGTTTGTTCCAAATTTCATTAAACTCCCTGAAGGTTTGACAAAAAAGTTTATTTTGTTATAAATATTATCATAACCATTATCTTTATTGTTTTTTTCATTTTTGTCTATATGTTATCATTATATATATGTAACAGGGGCGGATGCAGGAATTTTCGAAAGGGGGGGTGCTAACCCAGGGCAAAGGGGGGGTGCAGGGGGGGTGCAAAACATATGTCCCGATACAAATGCATTAATCGGCAAAAATAAAGGGGTGGTGCGCACCCCCGGAACCCCCCCCTGGATCCGCCACTGTGTAACATGCACTTTATGGGCTGATAATTTGTTTGATAGAGTATTTGTATTCCTATTTCTACAGTGGTTCATTAATATTCGCAGTGTATAACTTTTCATGGGTTTAGACAAACCAAAAATTATAAACGTTCAACAAAGTATAAATTTCCATTGGAAAACATGGTGCAGTGACCTATAGTTGTCAATTTCTGTGTCATTTTGGTCTCTTGTGGAGAGTTGTCTCATTGGCAATCATACCATATCTTTTTTTTTATATTAAACAAAATCAAGTTTCAATGAGGGTAGGAATCCCTTTTATCAACGTCAAACGGTAATTTTCAGCTACCTTTAGCATCAAATTGGAAATTTATTATATTGTGATTTTACAGAGGTCTCAAATATTTATCTATTACCGTTATTAATCGTATTAAAGAAAGTCTACATTTTATAGTCATGCACCAAAAATTACTGTAAACATTTATCGGCAAGATTTTTTACCATTATTCATCATGATGGTACCCCCATTAGTTTAAACATATTTATTTATAGTGGATTGGGAAACAATTTTTGCAACTTATTTTAATCCCTTTCCACTTTGCGGGTGCAAGTGCTGCCTTGTCGCATTTTCATTGATGAGGGTCTTAATTGTACCCCATTATGACCCTCATCAATGACAATGTGATTTTCTTTACTGCATAAAGATTGGTAACAACAATAACAAATGAATCCGTAGTACTTAGCCTACCTTCTAAAAGAACTTCAGCTTGTCCTAAAGGTATTGTATAATCCCCCGATGGAACCTCTTCAATGGCAGATCTGTACAATATCTTAGGTTCAAAGAATATACAAGGATTCTGGTCTCTGATACATGATAATAGTAAACCTTTGGCTTGGTGGGGTCCCCTAGGAATCACTACCTACAGAAAAAGGTTAAAGGTTACAAAGAATATACATGGATTCTGGTCTCTAATACATGATAATAGTAATCCTTTGGCTTGGTGGGGTCCTCTAGGAATCACTACCTACAGAAAAAGGTTAAAGGTAACAAAACATAGTGAACACCGTTTACATCTTATTGTTCGTTTGGTTTAGTTATATATAACATCTAAGTACACAGTATTATAACAGATTCTGCTTCTGTTGCCATAGGAACATTTCAATAATTAAGGGCATACAATATAGTACAAAATGCATCAAAATTAAAAGCGTTAGAGGAGCAACAGATATAATAATAAGAATTTTACTCTGAGGAAAATTCAAAAACTCCATCAAACTGGTTAAGTAAATTTAAAAGGATTGCAAACAATTACATTAAATGTATGTTTCATTATAACACATTATATTGATTGGCTAACAGCGATCTCATACTTCATAAAAAATGTACTTCGGTCAAAGCTTTTACACCCCAATGAATTTACAAAAAGAAGCATGCAATTCTTAAATGAAAACAAACATGCTGTCTATTTCAGCATCAAAAATCAATTTTAGGAGGTAATACAATTCTACTTGGTGATAAATGTGCATTTTTGAGAAGTCAAATACAAGTTATTCTGCTGGAATATTGCCTTTTTAAAAAGATTTATATAACTCTGGAACCACAAAAATGAAAGTAGGCATACTGGACTTAAAATGTATAAAATGTTGGACAATTGTATACCATTATATATAGGTCAATAAAAAAGGATAAATACTCAACAACTCACAGCTCCATAACATATGAATATATAGATAAACAGCTTACTTTTATACCAGGTATATGAGCAAAGAAAGCTTCTGGACTCTGTGAATGATATAATGCCCCATGGCCTACTGCTCCTGTTGGGGCCCTAATTGTAAGTTTTCCACAATCAAATATATTTCCTGTCCTATATCGGAACTTTGCAGCTTCATTTGTTATCTGAAAAAATATGTAAATATCTATGAAGTATGCAGGAACGCCCCCTTTCACCATAGCATATAGTGCTGAGAGTGGAAGTAAACACCATAAATGAATAAAAGAAACACAAATTACAAACTTAAAGCAAGAATGTGTCCATAGTACATTGATGCCCCACTCACACTTTAATTTTCTATGTTCAATGGACTGTGAAATTAGGATAAAACTCTTATTTGGCATAAAAATAAGAAAGATCATATCATAGAGAACATTTCTAAGTTTCAAGTTGTTCTGACTTCAACTCCATCAAAAACTACCTTGACCAAAAACTTTAACCTGAAGCGGGACAGACTGACGAATGAACAGACGGACGAACAAATGAATGGATGCAGACCAGAAAACATATCATAGGTGGGGCACAAAAATACTTTAGGTATCATTTGTTTTTTTCTATTCTCAAACATACAATTTACAAATAAAACAAATGTTTATGAAATGTCTCACTTGAATATTGTCCTGAACATGCATGAAATATTGGTCACTGGATTTATAACAACCAACAATCAATCAATCTAACTTGGAAATCTTGGTACATGGATATATTCAGAATAAATGAGGACTATTTCTGAGGTTGTGTGCAAAACTGTACATCAAAATAATGAAAACATTAAGATAGTTGGATGTGTGTTTATTTTTTTAAGAAACAAGCCTCTTAAAAAATATAATATTTTGTCCAGAAAAGAAATATTGAGAGAGATAGATTGAGGGTCCTGGGCATTTTCTTTAAATGCATTTATTACCTAGGAAACAAAAAAACTTGAACATTTGGAAAATGAAAATATCCTTTGTGATATTGTGATCATATAAAAAAAAAACTATGTTAAGGGAGACAATTCAATATAATAAAACAAAACAAGTACATGTATTGCAAGGACTTATTGCATTTAACTACATTTTGTTCTCTGTAAATATTAACTGTCAGATAAACAAGTGAAATAAATAATAAAAAAATTAAAAAAATGATATTTTATACTTGGTCTAAACAACTCTACTGAAAATATCAAATGAATCTTACCACATACAGAATTGTAAAAATTTCTGGATAACCCTGTATCTCAATTGCAGCTTTCTATTTAAATGTGTAATTTTGACTGCCAAATTATAGTTTCATTTATCAGTCAAAATCTAAACAGTAAATGAGTAAACTGCAAATAAGTTTCACTATGCCACAGTCTGTCATTCTGACAGTGGTTGTCATTTGATGCAATTTATCATATTTGTTTTTTTGTTTATTGTTTTGTACATAAAATTTTGTTTAGAAGACTATTATTTGATATGACAAAAGAAAGCTTATGTCCAAAACTAATAAAGTTCCTTGAAGTTTTGATAAAGTTGAACAAGTAGCTTTAGCATCAGACTGAACCTAAACGACGACTGATTGTCGGATTGCTATGTCTCTCTTTCACAATAAAATTTCACAGGTTCAACAAACATTCCTGTTATCATGGTTATTATTGTGAAGTTGTTCACTACGAAACAGGGGGGTAGTAAGCATGAAAATGATAGAGCGATTAGAGGGTATTAACCACAATGACAGCGTTAATTGTGAAAAAAATGTCCAGAAAACTTGCATTTTTATTCTTGGTTTTGCCAAAGTCTGCATAGTGCATACAACCTTATAGAAAATTCGTTAAAATTCATGTTTTCTTGTT
Organism: Mytilus galloprovincialis; assembly: GCA_037788925.1. Lineage (NCBI taxonomy): Eukaryota > Metazoa > Mollusca > Bivalvia > Mytilida > Mytilidae > Mytilus > Mytilus galloprovincialis. The sequence continues at coordinate 8,520,558 of CM075340.1, read as the reverse complement.
ACCATGAAATCCATGAAAATTGAAATCCAACTAAAATACATAAAGTACAGTTACACAATTTTCTTTTAAATACCTGATCAAAAGCTGGGAAAATATAATCAGCAAACTGTATCTCTGCAATGGCTGTAGAACCCATTGTAGCTACTCCTATACCAAATGCTACAATACCTTGTTCACTTAAAGGTGTGTTAAACACTCTATCACGACCTGCAGAAAAATAATAATAAAAACAAACATGACATCATTCTCTTCTGTCTAAAATCAACTCTGATTATCTCCCCTTGGTCTATTAAAATATTAAAATATGCAGTAAAAATAATGCGAAGACAACCAGACAGTATGCTTTTGGCTCCAGATCTTTAAAAGAGAGCTCTTGATCCAATTATAAAGCATTGTAATGTTAATTTAGATATTTAATAGATTGTTTTCTTGAAAACTTTAGTTGACATCTAGAAGGTTTTTTTCTACTTGTGTTGTTGGGTTGATGTCTGAAAAATGCTCTGGATTCTTGAGGTCACTTTTAATTAGGATTCATTGATTTTAGTTTTTAATTTAGTTAATATAAAAATCATATTGGTAAATTTCTTGATTGTAGAATAAATTTCATCTTATTTTTGTACAGTAAATGTTTTTTTTCGCCTAAAAATATAAACTTGCCATATCTATCTTTTAATTCTACACTACATCTAAATACGCCACCGAATGCTACATCTTCACCAAACAACACTGAAAACAATAGATTTAAATCAAATATCAAATTAATATCAGAAGCAATGTTCACATTAAGAATTTTTGATGGCAAGTCCAATCTGTCCAGGAACTCATCATTTTTGGTCAACACCAGTTCATCAGTAAAATGAAATTTTATTACTGTACTACACAATTTATTACTTCAGTCTCCATGACAAAAAAAAAAAATGCAAGGAAATGATATAAAATTTAAACTATTTTAAAACTTTTGACATAAAATAATGATATATATTAAATCTTGATGCAGCATCTTTGCAATTCTTTGGACTCACTTATTTTAAAATGATGAGTCTGGACAGACTTTCATGAGTCCAGGACTTATGATCTACTCACCTTGTTGAGAACCCTGAGAAGAATAAAATCTTTCTCCAACAAAATGTGTCAATAGAAATTCTAATGCAACACCGTTTGTAATGTTCATTTTGATTGGATAACGTCACTTATTTACATGGCATCAATTGACAATTGATGCTATGGGACGCATGCGCAAGCGCAGACGGCATTTGACATATTTTAAATACATGTTTTAACGTTGTTTTCTGTCAGTTTCATTAGAATGGAGATAACAATATTGTATTTTAAGCTCCGACGGAATCAATTGGGGATTTGATGGTCGCAAATATCCGTTTACTGTCTCTGCTAACGTGTTGCCAGTAAACTTTATTTGCGACCATGAAATCCCCAATTGATGCCGTCTGAGCTTAGAAAACAATACAGTTATCTCTTGAATATCAACCTTAGACACCAATATAATTCCAAGAACTCTGCTTTTTGCAACAATGACATCATGAAAATTAAAGGTATGATTAAGCCTTTGTAACTGGGATTGATATCAATATCATCACGGTTAGCTGATACAGCATGATTGGCATTGACCATATTACACACATTTTATCTATATTTACTACTAAGTATATAAAAAATTGAATTATATTCATGATATTTATAAACTGCATAATTTCCCCTTGTTTTTGTTAATAGAAGAGAATCTATAAATATCAATATCATTTTGTTAATTCAGTATTAAAGCAGGAAGTCAAATATGTTAAAAGTTTTATTTACTAGACTAGTGGAACATTCCTCCCTTACAGATTCATAAATGATGTGGTGAACATGGTGAATGCAGATGTTTCTTCTTATGTCATTATTTAATACATGCATTGACATTTAAATTTTTTTACCCAAAGGTTCTTTTTGTTTATATTGTATACAGTACTATAGATGTAGAGTTACACATTTCTTTGCTTTCAAATTTTTAGGTCTGGGCAATCAAGATGAGTTTTATTCAAGAATAAAGACAGAAGAGTTATCTCCCTTACCTGCTGATGGATCTGTAGATAATGCAATATCTAAAGCATTATTTACAGCTTGTACTAAATTCATACGAGTTGTCTCCCCTGAAATGAGAAAGAAAAGGATTGAAAGATACAGCATTATAAAAGATGAATAGACATTTAACATAATGTTTCCAAAACAAATAATAAAAAGAAACCAATAATATTAAATGAATTCCAAATTTTGATCCTTCCAGCATGTGTCCTACAGCTGACAGATTGTGACATCAGAAATATTCTCTTGTTGACCTAAAAAAAAACCAGTAGACCAGATAATAGTGGCGAAGGCTAAGGGGAGATAATTCAAACCATAAAGCTTCTCACGCTAGCAAATTTAAATCTGAAATAGATACTTAGTATTTCAAGTGTCAAGTGATTTAAACACTGTAAGTGTAGAATATATACCGGTATGTACTAATGCAATGTCTACATGTATAAGTACATGTAAGTAAGTAAGTGAATTATTTATTATAGTGGCATGTGTTTTTCACAAAATATTATATAATACAGTGAGATATAAAAACAATAATTAGAACACCTGACCCTTTGGGTCTACAAGTCACTTTCGCCATAAATTTCAATGGTAAAACAACAAATATAAATGTTATCGAAAATTTTCATATAAAAAGTTTTTTCTCTTACTGAAAGCTTGCAATAGATATTTAGCAGTTTTTCTCGGATGTTGACATATATTTAAACTGTTCTTCATTTGATAGTATACATAAATACATTATATTGACAAATGTTATTTAATAAATGAAGCACTGGTTATTGGGCAGCCGGTCATGTAACATGTGACCAGGGGTGTGGAAATATTTGTTGAAAGCACTTGTCCCCGGGCAAGTGAAACCTAAAATTTTACTTGTCCGGAAAAAAATTTACTTGCCCTGATGATCCCAATAAATATTGAAGTATTTCTTGTTAGCTAATATATGATTCTTACTAAGCACTGTTGTGCATCACAAACAAATAAAATATATTTGTTTATATGTGTAAAAAAATAGGAAAGTAGGAAATGGGTTGACATCAATGGCCCTGGGACAGAAACCTAACAGCAAACCAACCAATGAAATGACATGTAAAGGACAATTTTGCAGCAGTTTTTGAATAAAAATTGTAGCCAGTAGGTACATATACTAAATTTGATGACAGTGATTGAAGAAATGTAAACTAAATAATAGATAAACTATTGATTTTATGGTGTTTCTCTGAACTGACACACTTGGTTTTTTTTCTTGATTATTCATTATTGTCTTGATGGACAATTAATGCATCCCTTTTATTTTCCACTTTGACAATGACCTTTAATCTATAAATAAGACTTCATCTAAAAATAAGACAAAAACTTAATTTATTTTCCGAATTTCCATAGATAGCCAGGGGCAATCTGATACCCACGATGTCTGAAATTCTCGCTTCCGTTTTTTTTTAAATACTCTGTGTCCTCCATTTGCATTTAAGGTTTTCTACTCGACTCATGACTCTTTTTGTCTTGCTTGTCCACCTTTTTATTAAGTATTTCTTAATATGAATCTCGATACAAAATTTAAAGAAATTACACTTCCGTTAAGATGGATAAAACCTTATCGACGATCCCGGGTCAATGGACAAAGCCAATGCAATGTTACGCGACTCGGGTTCGCATACTTATTTTTACTTATTTTGGTAATCTATCTATTTCCGGTATCATGTAATATTTATCGTCATAAACATTGATGTTTTTACTTGCTGAACATTGGTTTCTTTTACATAAATTAAACATCTTTATACGTTTGAAATTAATTTTATGTTTTTGTTGGATTTGAACTTTGTCTTGTATATTTTTTTACTTGTCCACGGGCAACCTGGACAAAAATAATTACTTGTCCGGTTGTTCAAATGTACGAGTCGGGCGAGTCGGGCACAGCATTTCCACACCCCTGGTGACGTGTAAGAAGTACAGTTCACTCGGCTGCCTTTAATACATTCGACTGTGTACTGTGCAATTTTGATCCTAAATTAAAGTGTACATGTGGATGTTCATCTTAACAATGAGCATGATGAGGAGGTTGTGATGTCTTATGGTCATTGTTGTCCATGCTGTCAGTTTGGACATTATTTGGAAAGTTGGATCTGTTTCATGCAATGGAGTGTGAAATAGTGAGCATTTCTTTGCATCAAAACCTCTCAATCCATGTATTGACAACAAATTTATCCACTTTTCTGTCAATGCAGGTATTAACCTTTAATCATCCTTGGTGCCATAAACAGAAGCCATATCAAGTATTTTTAAAGTAATCTTTAAAGGGTCTCTTTTATTGTTATATTTTCAAGATGTCATAATTATTTTGGATATATATTTTAGCAGGTGCCCTTTCCAAGTTCATTGCTACTGAGTAAGCAAATGAGTTACCGTGAGCAGCAGAGATTGTGTCAGGAACATATTGTACTGACGCACATCTGTGGACAGACAGAGAAGTCTGTAAATTCTTTTTTAAAAACTTTGCATTCTGCAAACACCGCAGAAACTTCCAGGACATGTTTGTTTCTGAATCTAAATACACAGGAAGTTGATCTAAGGGCGATAACTCTAATATTTATTCAGAAATTTCCCCTTTCTGGGGTTTCCCACTAAAAGATTAGATTTCGAAGTTACTTTTTGTTCATTATTTAGTCAAACCTTCTTTTGGAATCTATGAAATATTTTTTTAGCGATTTTCATTTAATAATTTGTCAAAGTGAAAGTAGCTTTCTGCACTGAATATCCTTATTATGGCGTCCAAGGATTCATACGGAATCGTTGAGTGGTATGGAAATGGAAACGGACACCGCTGTGGTTATTGTAAAAGTCCAAATGGCAACATTTCAGATGGTAATTTTTAATGCATAATTCTCCATAATTATAGATAGTAATTGTCATGATCAACGTTAGGAAAACAACAAATACGAGAGTTGTTGGCATGTTGCCATGACAAATGAAGCATCAAATCCCTATAAAGTGTCTATCATGCTCAATATATTTATTTTGATAATCTGCAAAGAATCACAAAAATACTCTTCAGAAACTTTCAAAATTGTGTATGATTTGGGCAAACGAATAAAGATCTATACATGAAGATCTGTCTTCACATTTCTTTTAGTTTTAGCCCCCCCCCCCCCCTTTCCTCAATTTTGAACAGGATTACTTAAAATCCTTTTGATTTACTTCACTTTTGAAATTTCCCTTGCATTGCTGCAGTCTTTTTTTATTTTGAATGACATCATTTTGTCTTCAAACATAAGATTTATTCCAGAAGAAGATTTCATCAATTTCAATATTTTATTGGAAAGAGCACAATAGAGGCGTGATCCAAATACAGATAATTATAATATTAAAACAACAAATAAATGAAATAAAGATGCATGTAACAACAAGTTATAAGACAATTCTATGTTTGTCGTTACATTATAAACTGATATTGATACCATGATAAACTGAAACATCAGTCTTATTCTAGATTTAGAAGAAGATAATAATCTTTGGTCATCATGGTCATTGATTTTCCAAAAATATGATATAGTTCACAAAATGGTTCAAGGAGGATTATCATGACCGTGCAAGGACTTTATATAGCCAGTCAAGATTGTTGAAAGAAATCAATAATTATTCAAATGAAAAATCTATAGACATAAATTTATTTATATACATTTGTATATATATATATATATATATATATATATATAGAATAATACATGGCAAAATCCGTATCGCATGCTGTATCTCCACGAGAAACCAATATCAGTCCCGAGGGCTGATATTGGTCGAGTGGGGATACAGCATGCGATACGGATTTTGCCATGTATTATTCTGTTTATCATATATTTTGGTAGAATCAGATTCATTGGATATCCATTTTTTTTAAATCGTCTAAAATTATAAGCTAGAAAAGAACATTATGATTTTCTTGTATTTTTCCAGCTGACTTTATTTTTATAGACTTCCTTATTTGCTTAATATCCACATCGTAATGTCCTCTTTAACCTATTACATTTTCAATATACGTTTAAAACCATACATATGTATTAAAATGCATCCTCTAATAATACTGTCTATTATTTCAACTAAAATTAATATTTTTCAAAGATGTAGAAATGTTTAAAGTTTTATTGTTTATTTGACGATGATATTATTCAAAATCATTTTAATTTTAATTTTAATTTTCTGACGAGGTGAACGAAGAGCAAGAAAAATATTCCTTGAAAAGTTTGCTATCTATTCTAACCAAATAAAAATAAAATTTGCATATGTGTTTAATCCATCAGGTAATGAAAACAGACTTCACGAAAATTATGACCAAACAAAAAATAAAGCTTCAGATATTTCTACATCTTATTGTGTCTTTTATACATATATAAAAGTCATTCATAAAGTTACTGGGAAATAATTTTTGGAAAAATATCGATTTAAGTTGAAATGATAGGACATTTGTTTTAGTGGGAACTCATTCTTTTCCTATGCAAGGATTGAAATAGAGCAACTGGACGTCATAGGTCAAACGATGACGTCATTCGAATTATGACGTAACGCTAGGTATGCGATACGGGTTTTGCCATGCGATACGGGGTATGCGATACAGGTTTAGCTATGCGATACGGGGTATGCGATACAGGGTAGGTGATACAGACTGGGGAAAAGAACCTTTATTAGACATACAAAAAAGCTGTATTTTGTACTAAAGGCCCTTGGGCTGATATTGATGTCTCGGGATGATACGACATATGATACGGATTTTGCCATGTATTATTCTCTATATATCAATGTAATATGGCTGAATAAATAGTCAACGATTAATCTTACAGGGTGATGGATTATTTGGCATATCTTTGTAATCTTTGCGCCGTGTTTAGAAATTTTAAAATTGTATCAGCGTCTGTGGTGTTCGCTTAAATTGTATAAACTTTCAAGATTTCAATAGTGTCTCAATTTGAATATATATTGACATGATTCATTTGACATCGTGCTATTACCGAAGAAGGATATCTGTTATCCGAAATATCATATATTTCGTCATTTTATAGTTATTTAATGGTGATGTTGTACCCTTTTTGACTTGTTATATATATATATCAATGTATATTTGAAGGAATGTGGGCACATGCCTTGACTGTACAGAACTATCAAGATCTAATTGACAGAGGATGGAGAAGGTATGTTGTTCTATGTTTATGAAACTGATGAATGGCTTTTGTAGCCAAAAATAGTAATGATTTTAGAGTATGTAATTTGTCACCTACCAAAGAATTTACTTTAGGTTTGCATCGAGTCTGTCTGTCTGTCTATCATGGTCCATCCTTTAGTCTGGCAAATCAGTTGCACACTTTTTTTCTTCATGCTTGAACATCTGTGAATCCTTATAATTAACTTTATTTCTCTTTAAAATTATAAACATGAGGCAAAATCATAACTCAATCTGTCACTTGTCATCATTAAACAATATTCCAAATATCAAATCAATACCGGGAAGTCCAGCTACGTTGTAGTAAGGTGAAAAAATACTTACTGTGAATTTATTCATTTTTTAAATTCTCCCTCATAAATTCGTCCGAATTTAAAACATTTCTAATCTATCTACATGGCGAAATAAGAGGCAAGTCAAAATGTAGGTTTGGTTTGCTCGCAGTAACTTATATACCCCACCCGTATTCCCGCCTACGAAATGCTTGTGCAGTACTCACTAAAGACTTATATATAGATACTATCCAACCAGTTCTTCAAACTTGTTTTACAACTTGTTCTACAAACCACAGTTACTAAAGATAGAAATAGATAAGGGAAAACCCCGAATATAACGGAATAGAAATAAATTTCTTGGTACACATTTTCGTGGATTAAGAATACTTGCATTTTGTGGATATTTGATTTCGCAGTTTCGCATATGTCTGAATACGTGATATACAACCTTATAGAAAATGTGTTATTCGTTGAACAAATAAATTTGTGGTTTATTTGTACCCATAAAATACAAATAATACTGAATCCACTGTAGTCCTACAAAAATCAGAAGCTTGATATTGGATGATCATCAGTCAACAGTATGGATAAATTTTATATTTATATTACTTAGCAACTATAAGTCCTGTTAGCAAATGGTAAGTAATATGAGTTAACAAAAATAAAAAAAGTCCTACATTTGTACATAAAGTTAAAATGATATATAGTGGTTCCAGAAGGATGTTTTGGTGGTATTGCGCCCTGTCATGTTTTCTTGACGCCCTGCCCTTTTAAGGAAAACGATTTGTCGCCATGCCCCTTTTCCATCTTATTTTAAAAAGCCCATCTGTAAAATTTAATATTGGTTGAGACTAGTTATTAGATAATGTATTTAAGTTAACAAAAAACATATGGAACAATGTATGGATTTACTTTAACATTTTTTCTTCATATTTTTCTTAGGAGTGGAAAGTACTGTTACAAACCGCTAATGAACAAAACATGCTGTCCACATTATACCATAAAAATGGAGGCACTAAATTTTCGGATGAATAAATCTCACAAGAAGATAATTAAACAGGTCAACAAATATCTTATACATGGGATAAAACCAGGAGAGGTGAAAGGTCAAGATCAGGATGTTGCTCGAGATAACCCTCATTCAGAAGCAGGAAATGTACCAGAAGGGGAAACACCAACTGTTGAAGGGGAGACAACTCCAGGAGTAGAAAAAACAGAAACCTTATCACCTCCAAAACCAGAAACAGTGAAGGATTGTTCAATGGATATAAGTAAATCAGAAGAAGCTTCAAAATCAAAAAAGGAAATCAGAAAGGGTAAATATTTTATGTATATATAAAAGTTGTATGGGACTATGGGTACAGTGCTCAAGTCTAAGGTGGATTAGAAAAAAAAGTTGTTTTGAAAAAATAATTTCAGTTAGAAATATAAAAAAAAAATGTTATTTTGTTTGATTTAACGGGAAACAGTTATAGAAATAAGAGGAAACAATGAACAAAACTCATACTGTATAGAAGGGGCTAGCTATAAAGCCTTTTGCTTTGTAAAATGTAATAAACTAAAAATATGGAATGTTTTACTGGATTCAGGTTACAGGCCTCAGGTTTTGACCAGTCACAAATATTTTTTTTTATACACAATACATGATTTATTTGATTTCAGGGCAGGGAGCAGATCCAAACAAACCACCATGTCGTAAAGCTAAAGATATCAGGATGGAGTTGAAAAAGAAAAAATTACTAGCCGCAGGCAAGGATCCGCAGGAAGTGGAAGAAATGTTTCAGGTAAAATAAGTTATTTCTTTTAGTTAAGTTATCCTTTTTTGCTCATATGAAACCTGAAATGTTGATTTTTACTGTTTTTTTGCAGTCTTGGCTGTTATCTAAAAAACTAGAAGTTAGATTAAACGTGTAAATCATAAGAATGATCACCCAAACAATGAGTTACTATAATAATTCAGGGGACCCTCTATGGCTGAGCTGTCTAAGTAGTCTACTTTATCACAAGCCTGTCTACACTGAGGTTGTGAGTTTGAATCTTGAACGTGGCAGATGCACTCGATTCCAATCTTAATTGACAAGGATTATCAGTTTTCCTGCCAAAGTTCTATCTGGGCACTCCAGATTCCTCAACCAATAAAAATTGACTGCCATGAAATAGCACAATTGTACTGAAAGGGACGTACAACACCTATCAATCATCAATGAATTAAAACATGCATATTATAATCTAGGACATTTCAAACAATGTACATCATATTAAGAATGGTTGATGTGATTTGTGGAAATGTTGCAGTCATCCAAAACAATCTTAGATAAAAGTTTTTTAAATTGTAATTTGATTTTTTGACATGGATCAGTTATCCCACATGTACAAAGAAAGTTGATTGGGTTAATCATACATGATGATAACTAGTTTATATTTTTTTACCAAAGTTAACTTCTTATTTTGCATTTCAATGTTATTTTATTTACAAAATTGTTCAACTCATTAAATTCAAAACAAAATGGATGACTTATGTTAAAGAAGCAGATTCACTTATGAATATAAAAGCTGTCATGCTGAATGATTTGGGATTTCGCCCCATCATGGTTGCAAAGTAACATTCTTTTGAAGATGAAGAACAGCAATAAATGTGCTGCTCCTTTGATTTTTGTTTTTTTAACTTTATAAACATATACTGATTTTTCTCATGGATGGATACCCTATAACCTTTCTTTTCTATTTTGTAGCACATGACAAGATTAAGTTCAAAATTTTAACTCATATGTTGAAGGAATTAAAATTTGTATAAAGACATTTTTATTTAGATTGTGCTTAATATCTTTACAGATTTCTTTCAGAAAAATTGAGCTTTACAATATTATATTCAATATTTCATCAGAAGCAAAACGTTTTTGAAAGACATTTGTTTTTGTATTGTTTTTATCTTTACAAATTTTTTAAGAGCAGATGACTTTTTACAAAGTTATATGTTATTTAATGAATGGCTACTATTTATTTTGAATTTATTGAACTATAAAATTAATTTTTGACTCTTCACATTGAATAATCCCCGAAGGCTTAAAAATAAGGCTCAAAGAACTTTAATACAATTACAACGTACACACATGTTGGCGTATGAATACACAACGTCAGAGTGGGCGTATCGCCATAAAAAAATTGACAACATTGAAAATAAAACTAATACTTTTAACCAATCAGAAGACAGTGAATACACCAAATTTATTTATATTTCCTTAGAAGCAAAAATCATTTCAAATATATTTGTATACAGTTTTTATTTGTGATGATTTTTAAAACAGATTGTTGTTATTTTGACAGAAGAAGAGCAATTCTACAGATGGGGTTAAAACTCTGGAGGACTATCTAAATGAACCTTCAAACACAGAAAAATGTGCTCATAAATTAGAGGTAAGGGTATGAATTTAATAAATCATTAAAAATACGAACTTAATTGTGAAAGCTAGATAGAAAATCTACTAATTAACATGTTGAAGAGTTTTTTTTATTGTTTAATCCTTTCTTTATAAACTAGATTGAAGAATAATGAAGGAACAAAGATGAATATACAATGAAAAAAACTGCAACTGTCATACAAGTAAGAGGTTGGCTAGCTATAAAACTAGGTTTAATCTACCATTTTCTACATAAGGAAAAGCTATTACCAGGTCAATGGTTTTCATTTGTTGATGTTTTTGAGCTTTTGATTTTGGCGTTGGATAAGGGACTTTCCAATTTGAGTTTTCCTTGGAGTTCAGTATTTTTGTAATTTTACTCTTTGAAAAAAGGTATGGAATATTTTTGTCAAGGTAGCTTATGATTTAAACAAAATTATTTAAGATTAAGAAGATGACTATCAAAACCAAAATTAAGGAAGAACTTTATATTTAAGGTGGTACCAAACACCTTGACTAAAATTAATTTGGCTTGTTTAATCTTCATTAAATTTTGACAAAATATTTACTTTCATTTACCTTTTGATGAAAATATAAAAATTAGAAAAACTTGAACCAAACACTTCTTTGTAAAAGTGTCATTGGATATATAGCAATTTAACAAACACTTACTTTGATCATTAATATTCAAATAAGTTTTATATATTCTAAACACTAAATTGTGATTAAAAACATTCAGTTTATTTTTACAGAGTTATCTCCCTGTAGTGTTATGTACCACCTTAACAGTCAAAACCTGCAGTAATTATTAATTCACTAATAAGCTAGCTTTTTATTATTTGAATACTGAAAGAAAAAGTTTCCAAAGAGAAATATACAATCAAATTAAAAACAAGCAAAATGTTAAAACATTGGACATTTATTTACCAAAAGTTGACCAACTTTAAAATCAATTGCATATAGAAATTTTGTATCCCAATGTCTCATATATTGCTTGTTGCTCTATATATAGCTTCTCTCCTGGTACCCCTGTTTCCTCAAACTTCAAACACGATAAAGCCAGGGTCTTTGAAAGTGGTGTTAAACATCAACAAACAACCCAATAATATTTTTTTTTTTCAGGTCTATATTTGCTTAATTTTCAAAAAGTTGGACAGTTTCAATATATGTATAGACTAAAACATCAAGTTTATTGTTTTTATTTGCCGATGAAGTTCAAACGTTTAGATTAAACCACCAATTATCTTGATTTCAATTTCAGATAAAACTTGTAAGGTCTAATCCAAGATCACAAGAATTTGAAGACTCTTTTAAAGAGTCACATTCTGTTTATCATTCCTACCAAATGAAAATCCACGGAGATCCTCCAAGCAAGCCTTCAGAAGCACAGTACACTCGATTCTTATGTGATTCACCTCTTGAGGTAACTATGTCCTTTCTAATTCTAGATTAAACTGATTAGAAGTAACCCAAGGCAACGTCCAGAATTTGTTAACAGCTTTAAAGAATCACATCTAGTCTTTAAGAAATACCAAATGTCCATACATCATGAAGATGAAAGTGACTGTGATCTAAGTCAGTTTGAAAATTTTCTAGTTGATTCTCCACTCAAGGTAAAGATTTTGAAGTTTTAATGTAAGGCTGCTTTTTTAATGGATAATTATTTAATTTGATATGAAAGCAGAAGATTAGTTTGCAAGACCTGTGTGCAACAGAAATGCAGCATATTTGTGGAAGATTATTAAATTTAATGTAAAAGTTTTGACTGGTAAAAGAAAAAAATCAATGAAAAATAAATAAGGTGGACAATTTAAATTCATGCATTATGATTCTTTCTTAATGATTTTGTGCCAGTACATTTTTTTCCCTGACAAAATGAGATAATGCATATGGCTAAAAAATGCCAGCAAAAAGCAGTATTTAAATAACATTCATTTCTTGCAGGAGACAAAAGGAGAAGATAAAACACATGGTCGTGTGTCCATGGGATATGGATCCTTTCATCAGCATTATATACTGGATGGGAAAATTATAGCTGTTGGTGTGGTAGACATTCTCCCCCACTGTATATCATCTGTTTATTTATACTATCATCCTGATTATTCATTTCTAGCTCTAGGAACTTATACAGCCTTACAGTAAGTCATTTATGTTAGAGTAACAGACATGTGGAAATAGTAATAGCCAAACAGTTAAAAATGCTGCTAAAATAGACATATTGCTTGGCCAATTATACAATTATTCAGTCTACTCGGCCACCCATCCGTAAAAAACACACAAAAGGTCAGACAGACTGATAATACAACATGAAAAGTTATGGTAAAAGTGTGGTCAATTCAACAACATATATATTTACAGAAAGATAATATAGTAGATGAATTTTTGTATTCAAACAGACATGACAGAGAGAAATGTAATTTAAATACATTTAATTTATTTAATAAAATTTACACAAAAAATATTTTACCATAATTATACATGTAAAAGAATGTGACATTAGGCACGGTGAACATCACCTTTTTGTTAAGTGATAATGCTGTTACATTCAAAATCCAGTTTATATAGAATGACCTACACCAGAAATACTAATATTAAAAAAAAGATAAATGTATATTATTATACCTTACATATATTTTAAACAATTCTATTGGGTGAAACGTTATCACGTGACATGGAATAATTCAGTTGTTTTTCATTCAATTGCAAGGAAGGATGAATAACCCTAAAACTTTCCACCAGCGGGGAATAACCCTATTATTCACCGGCGAATAACCTTCTGAGTTTGTTTATTTCTACTTGAGTTATCTCCCATGAAAATGAAGTCACAGACGTAAATAAACAAAATGGCAGCGTTCACGTTACACTTGAAGCTCACAGAGTGACGAGGAAATAAGGCATTAGACATGAATAGAGTGGCAGCAGCTAATGATAGCTCTTAGAGAGTAACGGTCCTTTTCAGGGCCATCAATATTTTATAAAAAGATTCTACCTTTGTTGTTTGAAATTCTAGAACACAAATGTATTTTCAAACGTCAGCTTGTCTTTGAATTTGTTATGTAAAAAATATAGAAAGTTTTCGAAAGGCCTTTCCACTGTTAGTTTGGTATAATAAAACAATTGTGGCCTCTTAGAATCGATGAATATCCACAATTGTCAACCCTTAAAAGTTATTTCACTTCGGGCTGCGCCCTCAATGAAATAACCTTCTCGTGTTGACAATTTTGGATATTCACCTCTTCAACGGGCCATAATTGTATATTATTGCACACTTACTTTTGGTTATGCTATTTATATAATATGTTGTTGCTGAACAATACATGTACATGTACTTCACTTCTTAATTGATGTCATTTTATTTTTCAGGGAAATTGCATTTACAAGATCCTTAAATAAGATGGATCAAGAACTGAAATATTATTATATGGGATATTATATACATTCCTGTCCTAAAATGGTATACAAGGTACATATTATTATATGGGATATTATATACATTCCTGTCCTAAAATGGTATACAAGGTACATATTATATATGGGTTATTATATACATCCCTGTCCTAAAATGGTAAACAAGGTAATAAACTATGAGATTTTGGGTAAATTCGAGAGCATCTGACAGACAAAATAATAAACATAGAAATGAAATCTCAATTTTCTCAAATATGGCAACTTAAAATCACACTAAAGATGGATTGAAAAAAATGTTCTTTTTAACTAAAAACCAGAGGAAAAATAATTTGGAACAAGAAAATTCATCATAATTTATCATAATAATAAAAGACCATACATATGCATACAGATTCACCGATCTCAGACCTGACTATGGATCCCTTATGATACCCATATTGATTTTATTTATTTTAGTCCTACTAATGTAAGCAAGAGTTGTGTCCCTTTGTCTGTCAAAACTTTAGGTATTCGTTTCAGTCAAACCATGGGTATCTTTTAATATTCCTTTTGTATGGCTGACTTCAATATAATAAGAGTAGACTGTAGTTCTGACAAATTGCCAATAAAAAGAAATAGCATCTCGCACAATATTCTTGCTGACAAGTTTAGTCAGTATTAAAAACCAATATGCCATTATTCAAATTCTATATAAGTATTAATTTTGATCATCAATTATCTGTTGTATTTCAGGGTCAGTATTATCCTTCCTTGCTTTTATGTCCTGAGACTTACACATGGCAGCCTATAGAGAAATGTAGACCAAAATTAGACCAGAACAGATATTCTAGATTGGCTCCAGAGGGAGTTGGTATGTTTATATAGAACAAAAGACAATTTTATTTCTTTTATCATAGGACATTTGTTTTGACTCCCCTTTTTAAAAACCAAATTTATATTTCAGCAAAGCAGCCCCTTATGGTTTTTATATGCCACGAATTATGGTAAACAAATGTCAGGTGTCCTTCTGTTCTGGCGTAAACATGTTACACTGTAACTTGAGAACAACTTATTCAAATTTCATGAAACGTACTATAGTTGTTTTCTATGATGGTCAAACAATCTGTATACTTTTTTGGTGAAAATCAGATTAAAACTTTTTGAGTTATGAAACTTTGTAACTAAAACAGGGGTGTGTGTTTTTCACATGTCACACCTTAACTCAAAAGCTATTTATGATTATTGCTTTAAGCTTTACACATTTCTTAGTAATATTAATCTTAAAGGGAAACTTCGCAAAAAAATCAAAAATTGATATTATGTTCATTCTGCATAAAAATGCTCAAATTCATAGATATTAAAGTCTTATTCCGCTAGATAAGCGATCACCATCGATTTTAAATTTAGAGTATTAATTCTCTGCGTTCCGCCATTTTGTCCTTCTTTCCCGATTAATGAAACGATATGTCTATAAACCACAAAGAAACAAAACTACAGTAACCGATGTAGTCATAATTGCGTGTCGATATCTTGTCAATCGTACGGTTGTTTTATCCGACTAACTAACCATGGTCTGTTGTTTTTAATCTTGATATTGGAATTAGGTGAAAAGTCAAAGTTGAAATCATAAATAAGTGTTCCGTGAAAATTGTTTTCGAAAATCTAATTTGTTCATAATTCTTTAAAGTAATAAACTGTTTTCAAATAAATTTTGATCTTCCCTCTTCTGATCACCAGCATGGCTAAAGGTATTACTTCCAAAGGTATTGTGAGGGGTGTGAGGTGACACGTCCAGGTATTCAAGCGATTTCCTGTCGGGCTTGCAAGTTCACGCATCTTTTCACTTCTGCAGGTATTGATCAGTGTACACGGCTGATAACATTTAACTTTCCATTTTGAACTATCAGATGTATAATATACAACTCTGTCTTACTTGTCATTACCAAACTCATACGCTTGTTTATAAATAACATTTCTGGTGTAAAGAATATTATTCATAAAAATATAAATAATACCCAAAAAATAAGATTTGATGAAATTAAAATCTATTTAAATATTTTTTCCAAGGGTGAAGTTGGGAAAATGTAATATATACTCATTGTCAAAAGTGAAGGACAGATTGGAACATACCAGAAATATTGATTTAAAAAAATGTACGCACTTGCTGATGATTCGTTTATACGACTGGATAGAAAGTTACGGAACTATAGCGCAATTTAAAATATATACATGTATACATTGAACATAAGAAAAAAACATATATTTTGAATAAATAGGGGTAAAAGTGTTGTAAATAGACTAGTCCACGTATGCCAACAGTATGTAATCATCGAATGTCGATAGACTATTGTATACCAGAAGAAGAAGAGAACCAATTTGATTTAAATACAGGTCGATGTATAACTTTTGCTTTGGTTCATTGAAGTTGTGGACATAGTAAAATCACAGATTTGTATTTCAATAAGATTGTTCTGGAACAAAGGAAGGAATTCGTCATCACAATTGTTATATATGCCACTGGACGAACACTAATTATCCCGAAGGGATGTGAATATTTTGCTGGGAAACTTTTGAGTATCAAAGTTTCAAATTAATTTCGGGATTTTTTTTTTTTCTTGGTATTCAATAACAGAAAAAAGAATAAATTACTTGTCCGCTAAATAGGGGTATTCTTGTCAGATGAAAGACTTTTAGTTATATTTAAAAAAATAGGGAAATATGACATTAAATTGGTTCTGTCTTTTTTTTAAACATCGTTAAAAAGATGTGTGTCTAAGGTGAACGCCACAAGAACCCTGTAATACTAGTACGAGAGTATAGCATGTAAACATTCCTTCTCAATAATATGGTTGTATTGGAAATCTTTTCATACAGATTGACAACTCATTGTCCGATATGCATGTAATATTTGCCACATGACGCCCATAGTTCTTTCTACCATCATCATCTTATTCTTTGATATTGCTGTCAACATCGATGGTTCACACCCAAACAAAATGGGAGTAATGGACCTTCAGAGCTTCTCCGTGTTATACACTTGTGAAATATATAGACGAAATTTCTGTATTGAAATGAATATACATCTCACAAACAGGATTTTTAAATAACGATTTTGAGTAATCACCTTACAAACCAATATAAACGTATGGCAAGATATAACCATGAAGGAATTTAGTTTTTGTCAGACACAAGAACTCATCACTATCATAAACGTATACGTATATATGCATACAATTTCAAAAATCAAGAACAAGCGGTCAATGTCGATAGTCCGTTTTCTAACTGTTCGAGTTAGACATGTCACTTGTTCATTCTTGAAAGCCTTCATATTCCCCGTCTAACGATGGGAACTGTTTCTGATTGTGTTGACTATAAATGCTTGTATGGTAATTCTGTTGTTTATCTGTACAAGCAGTTGCATTTCCCCTCCTTTCCCAACAAACAAACGAACGAAACGCTACTAGTCTGCTTATCTGGAGCTCATCCTCAATGGCTCTTATACGTCAGGAAACTTACATGTATACTAATAATGATTGTTTCAAGAAAAACAATGTATGGACGAACTATTCTAAATTCGTCAATATCAGTTATGCATGACTAAAATATAACTTTTATTACAACTACTGTATTACTTATTTGGA
Organism: Mytilus galloprovincialis; assembly: GCA_037788925.1. NCBI lineage: Eukaryota > Metazoa > Mollusca > Bivalvia > Mytilida > Mytilidae > Mytilus > Mytilus galloprovincialis. Next base: position 8,502,578 of record CM075340.1, on the reverse strand, counting down.
TTAATGACGGCTATCATGTTCAACATTGCACAACTATTATCATAGAATTAAAAAAAAAATCCTCAAAAATCCTTAAAAAAAAATAATGCCTTAGCTTAGATAATTGGTATTTTTTCACAAAAAGTTCGTGTAAATGATTGTCAAATGAATTTAATTATGTAAGAATAAAATGTTAAAAAGAAACTAAAAAAAAAATCATGTATGTTGTATTTTTTTGTCAATTAAAAACTTTAAAATTGCAATAGTTTTATTAGCATTTAAACACAGCCAGATTTTAATACAAGTTAAGAAATTCCGGTAAAGTCAATGATATCAAACAGATGTACAATGGTATATCAAATTGGGTAATATTGCATTTAGTTTTGATTAAAGATTAAAACTACTATTTTTTACTTCATATTTGAATCTTTACGCCAATTGCCGCTAAGAAAGTAATCAAAAATTGTTTCCTTTTATTTTTATACATTTTCGGATTTACGAATCTGAATTTTATTTTCAATTAATTTACACAATTTAATTATTGAATCTTTATTCTCATCGTGTATTAAATCTTAGTGTATTAACATCGTGACATCATACTCTTTCTAATCCTTTCTGTATATCCAAATAACAACATTTATACCTGTGTACGCTTGAACTCACACCTGCGGCTAAATAGCTACAAGGTAAACGAATTGACCTCAAGCCGAGAAATATACAGTGACCTTTACAAAATAATATACACACTCTGCTCACACATTAGTTGCATTGAAATGATTATCAAAACAATAACGGTAAATAGACAAGTAAATAGTAAAAATGTTCAATAAATATTTTATGAATAAAATCTCAACAATAATTAATTAAATTTATTCAAAAACATTTACTAGAGACAGAGACATATAATTTTATAGGAGTTTAATTCAATGAATACAAAACGGTATATGCATTTTCATTTTCGTTCATTATTATATTGTGGTTAATAACTACGACCATTCGTCAGCTGTGCGCTTTTAATTACGTATATTGTCGATAAGCTATAAGAGTTAAACAGATTTTATTTTTTCCCAGAATTCAATAAATCGGGCTAATACGTCACGACCCACTCGAGAATTCAACCAAAAAAGTTACAAATACTTGATTTTCTCCGTTATTAGAAGGAATATAAATTTAAAACTTTGCAAATGTGTTTTTCATGTTAAGATGAACATAATTAGATGATAAGTAAAAAATCACGGAATTTCCCTTTAAGATCTGTATGCTTTTTGGTGATGATTCAAAATTTTATTTTAGAGTTATTTAGTTTTTGTAAAAAAAAGGGGGGGTGTTCACATGTCACGCCGTATTTCAAAAATAATTTATGATTATTGCTTAAAACTTTACACACTTTAGTTATTGGTGATTATTCAGAATTTTATTTGTAATTGAGTTCTTTGTAAAAAAAAAAGGGGTGTTCACATGTTGTGCTGTATCTCAGAAACTATTTATGATTATTGCATAAAAATTCACACACAAAACAACTGGTGCATCATGGGCTGGCGGCACAGCATTTTATTGTAATATGTTTACATCAATAAAACTCTTCAAGTACATGTCAAAAAGCTCATATTAAAAAAGAGGGGCAAATGATACCAGAGGGACAGTCAAATGTTTATGTGACAAACTTGAGAAATACAGAGAAGTTCCTGCAGTGAAATTTTTTTGGAAATTTTTGTTGTTGATTTTTCTTTGAAGTTTATATTCATCCTCTTGTTTATATTTTTTAATCATTAACAACTAAATTTTAGAGTCAAGTGTAAGGGTATAGCATTGAAAATGATTATGGACTTTTAAAATACTTCAACTTTTTTTTTTCAGAGGATGAAAATCTAAATGTACCAGACGATCAGATTACAATTCTTTTTATGAGGCAGTTGATGAACTATACTATATATACACGGCTTAATCCTAAGGCTAAAGATGCTAAAGCTGTTAAAAAGTACTCTGAACTCGTTGGCAAAAAAGTTGCTTCAAATATGATGCTATTCAGATCAGGTTAAAAAAAATGTATCTGTCATTTTTTTGTTAGCCTTAGTTGACAATGTTTTCCTGGGGTAACAGTCTTTTCTATCACTTTCTAAGCTATGTATTATTTATATCATGTTTATTTGATTTTTAATGAGCATACCTAAGTGATGCTTTGATGTTTAACCACAGTGTTTGAAAAATATGTATGCTGTATATTGTTAAAGGTTGTGCTCAGACTTTCAGAAAACCTTGTCAAATTGTATTTTGTTATGTCAAACCAGTCATTATGATGTTGTACTGTTATTTGTTTGAATTTTTAAAGATTAATAGATTACAATGTATATGTTATAATAAGTTATGTATGCAAGATGTAAAGTTTTGTATTATTTTGTTTGTTTGGAAGATTTTCATGTTCAGAAAGGTACACATATATATGTCTGTAGTGCTGTACACATATATAGGTCTGTATTGCAGTACACATATATATATGTCTGTATTGTGATACACAATATACATATACATAGCAAGGTCAAAGGGTTAAGAAATAACCAATATGCCTCATGCAGTTTCTCTTCTTTGTTTTGTACATGTACCATATTAAACCCCTTAATGTAAACCCCAACCAGACTCTAAAAAATCCTATGAAACCCATTTTCTTTTACACAACAGTGTGTCCTTGATTTACCTTCATCAAGTTTGTAGAACCAAGAACAGAGGAACCATAGTTGTTAACTTTGAATAAGGAAATTACAACATAAAATAATGTATGAATGGGATAGGAGGAGGTATCATATTATCACCTTGAAAATATATACTTAGGTGAAATTAAAAACAATAGAATTCAAAATGTGAATTTAAAAAAAATCTTAACTTAAAATGTGAATTTAAAAAAAAATCTTAAATTTAAAATGTGAAAATAAAAAAAAATTAAAATTTTAAAATGTGAATTTATAAAAAAAATCTAGAATTGTAAATGTGAAATTTTTGAGGAGGAGGTATCATAAGAGCCGCCTGAACTATACTATATATACACGGCTCTTAAATTTAAAAAAAAAAATAAAAATTTTAAAATTGTGAATTTATAAAAAAAATCTAGAATTTAAAATGTGAAATTTAAAACAACTATAGAATTTAAAGTTATAAGAAACGAGTGACCGGTAAAAAATAATGTTATTCCAATTCTTGAACCAATGCATACAAACATCATAAACTTAGTCTTCTGTGCACGATTTTATCATTTTTTTCGCATAAATCTCGTATAATAGTAATTTTTTTTTTCAATTGGTCAGTGTTGTTGTGAAAATATGGAAGGTAATTAAAGTTTGTGTTTTGAACCGAAGTTTAACGATTGTCACCTGTTTGTCAACAATAAACAAAAAAGCATGGATATTGTGCATGTGTTTAACATGTACAATCAGATAATAGTTTATTTTAAGGACATGTAGATGCGTATTTCAATCACTGGATTTTAACGAGATGGGTCACACTGAGGTCACTTTGCATACGGAAAATATGTCGGGAAATTGCTTCCTGGAATGAATGAGGAAGTTACAACATAAAATAATGTATGAATGGGATAGGAGGAGGTATCATAAGAGCCGCCTGAAATTGCAATAAAATTAAAATTTTCAAGCCTTTTAAAATGATGCTAATGTTTAAATTGTTAAATAAACATGCTGGTATTATCTCATTTAATGCAGAAAGGTTATTTCATAAATACATTGAACAAATTTTACCTTGAAAATATATACTTAGGTGAAATTAAAAAAAAATAGAATTCAAAATGTGAATTTAAAAAAAATCTTAAACTTAAAATGTGAATTTAAAAAAAAAATCTTAAATTTAAAATGTGAAAATAAAAAAAAATTTTAAAATGTGAATTTATAAAAAAAATCTAGAATTTATGTGAAATTTTTGAGGAGGAGGTATCATAAGAGCCGCCTGAACTATACTATATATACATGGCTCTTAAACTTAAAAAAAAAAAAAATTTAAAATGTGAATTTATAAAAAAAATCTAGAATTTAAAATGTGAAATTTAAAACAATTATAGAATTTAAATGTGAAATTAAAACAACTATAGAATTTAAATGGCTTGAAATTTAAACATTAGCATCATTTTAAAAGGCTTGAAAATTTTAATAAATTGCTTCCTGGAAGGAAATAAATTGCTTCCTGGAAGAAAGCAATTAAAGTAAAGTAAATTTCTTCTAAATATGAACAAATTAAATAATTTTCTTCAGAAAAATGTATATGTACATAAGTTTTATAATGAAAACTATCCATTGAGTCATAAAAAAACATATGCATTATTTTTTTTAATTTGAGGTATCTTATGACTTTAAAATGTGAAATTTAAAAAATCTAGAATTTAAATTGATACTATAAGTGTGAAGAGCATTAGTTAAGGAACAAAATAGGCTAAAAAAATATTGATAGGTAAATGAGTCCCTTTTCTAGATTTTTAACCGGATTTTTGTGACAAAAATGTCGGTTATTGTTTTGGGGATGTACGGCGGGCGGGCGGGCGGTCGGGCGGGCGGTCGGGCGGGCGGTCGGTCGGTCGGGCGGGCGGGCAGGAATCAAATGTTGTCCGTGCATTAACTCATGAACCGTTCAACCAAAGCTTTTAAAATTTTAATATGTTGTTACTGACAACTAAATGAAGGTCAAGTTAATGGCGATTTTGACTTTTACCGTTCAGGAGTTATGGTTCTTGAAAGATTGAAAAATGGAGTTTACAGTCGTGTCCGTGCATTTACGCATGAACTGTTCTACCTAAGCTTCCCAAATTTTAATATGTTGTTACTGATGACAAAATGGAGGTCAAATTCAATAATGGCGATTTTGACTTTTACCGTTCAGGAGTTATGGTTCTTGAAAGATTGAAAAATGGAGTTTCCAGTCGTGTCCGTGCATTTACGCATGAACTGTTCTACCTAAGCTTCCCAAATTTTAATATGTTGTTACTGATGACAAAATGGAGGTCAAGTTCAATAATGACGATTTTGACTTTTACCGTTCAGGATTTATGGTTCTTGAAAGATTGAAAAATGGTGTTTCCAGTCGTGTCCGTGCATTTTCTCATGAACCATTCAACCAAAGCTTTTGAAATTTTTATATGTTGTTACTGATGGCAAATTAAAAGTCAAGTTCAATTATGACGATTTTGACTTTTACTGTTCAGGAGTTATGGTTCTTGAAAGATTGTGAAATGGCGTTTCCATTCATGTTGTTGCATTTACTCATGAACCATTCAATCTAAGCTTTTCAAATTTTAAGATGTTGATACTGATGACAAAATGGAGGTCAAATTTGATATTGACGATTTTCACTTTCACCATTCATCAGTAATGGTTCTTGTGATATTGCCAGGACACAAATAAATATTAATAAATCCGGTTTGCTGTCGTTGTGACAGCCTCTTGTTTATATTGAAAGATGAGTGGAAAAGGCCGACTCTTAACTATAACTTTATATTTGCATTGGCTTTATTTGGGTCGCAAATAAATCGAAAGAAAAAATTCTAGAATATGGTTAAATTTTGGTAAATGACCTTTTATGAGCTATTGACGTCTTTTATGAAAAGAAAAATGGGTGTTATGGGGCAAATAGTTTACCCTGTATTGAATGAAAAAACAAAAACAACAAATAGTCAGAACATCTGACAAGAATTCTTAAACCTCACCTTATCTTTAATGGTCATTTTACACATATATTTTTGTCAAACTAATATGGTATTACGCAAGAAGATATTTTTACACACTTTTGCATCTTAGTAAAATACATCTTGTAGCAAACCATATGTTTGGTAAATGCCTTGGCTCATATTCAATTTTTATAAATAACAAGATCTGAAAATGTAGCTATTTTTGATAATTAACAGTTCATTGAGATATTTTGTGAAGTTATATTATCTCAAGTTAGAATTATATTAGGCAGATTTTTTTAATTAGAGGTGGGGGCAAAAAAGTGGCCTTATTACTAATATAACAGAAGAAAATGTATATTTAGAATTAATTTATGCATATAAGAACCACTGACTACTACTCTTCTGATCATACTCTCAGGAATAAATAATCCACCAGTAGCTATGCCAACGCAGTCATAGAAGCTGCAAAATATATAGGTTTATTGTACAAAATTACCTGCACAAAACACTTGTTTCTAGAATAAAAAATGATAATAAAACTGACTTGGTAAATAAAGGTTTATGCCCAATTACTTAGTCATGTAAAACTGCCTTTATAAAAACATTAGATGATACACAATTTATGATTTTAAAAATGTATTTGAAATGGTAGAAATTTGTTTCAAGGGGATTCAAATAAGCAAACTAATTCTGAGTGGATGTTATTTTATAAGTCAAATGTATTCTTGTTTATGATAATTGTTATGTTTATTTTTTCCCCATGATATTATTTATTAACAACTTACATTACATTTGAAATTGTGCAATTGTGATAGAAACATGCTTTGTTATTAAAGCATACTTTTATAAAGTTTTGGGGTTTACTTTTTTTTATGAAAACAAGTACAAATGTTCTGTTTGAGAATAAAAGGATTAATACATATATTGTTTATGTCCCACTGTAGGCAATGGAAGAATCAAGTGTAACCCTTGACTGCCTCTCCTTGTTTCTTCTATCCTTATGTCTGTCTGTCTTTCTGTCAGCCCTTATGGTTTCCCCACTCTATCTTAACCCTCTTTTGTGTTTTTGACAAAAAAAAAAAACTAAAGAAGATTGACAGAAACTAAACAGACAAAATGATCAGCAATACAAGGTCAGCAAAAGATATTTGTGTCAGGAATTCAATTCTCGTCTACAATGTTGCACTTGATCAAGGTGAGCAACACAGGTTATTTACCCCTTTATATGTTAATTATAATACTTATCTACATTTTTGTTTTTCAATTCTAAATCAACAACATTTCAAAATAAAAAAAAGCAAATGTGACTGAAATTTACAGACAAATGATAAGAATTCCTCATACTGATTTAAATTCGTTGTTCGGGACGGTAATACACATTTTATATTTTTCAATGGCATAAGCGACATTGAAATATAACTCCTGGATGTAAGCGACAATTTTTGCCGGTAGCATTTTGCTGACATTCAAACAATCACAGAAGGGCAGGTATATATATTATAAAATACATCTGTAAAATAAGTAAATGTAAATATATACACACATGTATATTTCATTTGATGGAGCATTATTTACAATGCAGTTTACTCCAGTCTGCAGTTGCGGCAGAAGACTGAGGCAGAAGATAATTTCGCTCACATCTGTGAAAGTTGCAGTATATCATATGTTTGTTTCACAGGCATTTGTCTCTATCCATGTAAATTTCGATTATGATATCCATAATTAAAAATTATGAGTAGAAACAAAATGTAATGCACATGACCCGTAAATCTGCCTCTGTGGTATACTTTTGTAACCAGAGGCAGAGTAGAGAGCATGATTCTCACAAGACATTTTGCAAGAACATCACATATTCTGCTCCAAATGTCAGAGTTATTTAGAAATCCCTGATTTGACATTATTCAAGTGTCCTGGTGAATGCCTCCTAAAAATAGCTTAGTTTGAAACAGGAAACATGTCTCTAGCACAAAAATCTAAAATGTTAATCCTGTTATCTAATTCTACGATGAAAGATATAAGAAGATGTGGTAAGATAGAACCTACAGTACATTTGGAGACTTACTACGACGATAGTCAGACTTCTTACCTCTCCGTCATCTCATCTCGGACATCTTGGACATATGTTCGACAGTCATAAATGAATTATTTGTCAGGTACAGCTACCTACATGACCCCTTTCATCCTTGACCTACACTAAAGACCAGCATGTGTTAATCGATCTGTTACAGTTGAACGCTTTTTATCTACCTGTGTAAACCAGGTAATGGTTTTTATACATGATCAGTATTTTTTCTGATGCAATTGATGGAAAATGATATAGATGTACAAATGTATTGTAACTTTATTACAATATATTTTAGTTTTGTCGTGTGGTAATTTGTTTTTCTTTTTTTCTGTTGGTAACACTATTAATTGTTTGTATATATATATATATATATATATATATATATATTTATGGTATGAGTGCCAATGAGAAACTCTCCATCCAAGTCACAATTATAAAAGTTAATCATTATCGTGATTATATCTATAGGTCAAAGTACAGTCCATGGCTTACACATCATTGCACATAACAGCAAGCTTTTAAAGGGCCCAAAAAATTACTAGTGTACTGTAAAACCATTCAAACGGAAAAAGCAACAGTCTAATCTATATAAAAAATGTGAAACAAGAGACAGTTATCATGGTTATCATGGTTATGAATGACATCAACAAACAATAACTACCATGACTTCTGTACATCAGATTCCTTACTGTTCAAGCAATTGCAGCGGGTTTAAACATTTTAATGGTACCAGACCTTCACCCTTATCTGAAACAAAAGTGTAACACCACAACATAGAAAGACACACCATAAAATGTAAAATATCAAATGAAATGGTTTAACTCAAACATTTCAAACAAAAGACTTACCAAAAAGTGAACATTGGCTAGAGGTATATATATATAGGGGGAGGGTTGAGATCTCATAAACATGTTTAACCCCGCTGTATTTTTGCGCCTCCCAAGTCAGGAGCCTCTGGCCTTTGTTAGTCTTGTATTATTTTAATTTTAGTTTCTTGTGTACAGTTTGGAGTTTAGTATGGCGTTCATTATCACTGAACTAGTATATATTTGTTTAGGGGCCAGCTGAAGGACGCCTTCCATGGTCGGGTTGTTGTTTCTTTGACACATTCCCCATTTCCATTCTCAATTTTATTACATACACTTTGACTTCACGAATAAGTTTGGTAAAATTGAGTTTATTTAATAGGGGAGACAATCAATAAAATGTCAGAATTATTACCCTTAAAACAGTGCCTAATAATCTTTCAGATATTATGTTGTTCAGAGTTGACAAAAAGAAGCTGGACAGAAGTTTGTTCCTGATTATAAGAGAGTATCCAGAAGTAAATTTTGTAAAAAAAAACAAATCCTGTTTATCCGTATTTTACTTTTAAATGGACTTAGTTTTTCTGCCAGTTGATATACAATGTAACATTACATTCACTCTTTGGTTAAAGTTTTTAAAGTTTTAATAACTTTCTTAAACTATCTACATGATCTAGGATTTGTACCAAACTTGAACAGATGCAGATCTTTTATAGCTAGTATCTACACAGCTGCTTTTGCATAGGTACTATTTCTGTACTAAAAATTTGTAGTACTGGAAATCTACTTTTAATATTCAGTACTATTTTGTTACTCTAAAATTATTGTAATATTTAGGTACTACAGATTTTTGGTTACTACTGTTACATTTTCATATTTTTGAAAGTTTTTCTATTTCAAATCTCTTAAAAGTTATGATTTTCAAACATGGAATATTGTATTATTTCTGTACCAAAATATTTAGTACAAATCAAGTACTGTAAAATACAAGTACCTAAATATTACAATAGTTTTAAAGTAAAGAAAGTACTAAATATTAAAAGTAAATTTCCAGTACTGCATTTTTTAAGTACAGAAATAGTACCTACAGTTGTACATGACCTATGCAAAAGTAGCTGTGTAGAACATGTAGAAGGAAATTTTATAAAAAATTATTTCCTGTTCTTAGACTGTATATTTCTTACAAATGGACATAGTTTTTCTTCCAGTGAACATGCATAAAGTCTGCACTTAAAAGTTTTTAATTTTTATTTTAGATTCATAAACCATCCTAGATTTTTACCAAACTTGGAAAGAAGCTTCTTAATATCAAAGATAGTCGTGATAGTACATGTATCTAGAGGAAAATTGTTAAAGATTATTTACCATTTTTGTTGCAAAAGTAGGCGAGACACTGGGTTCCTCGGAACCCTTTTATTACATATTTTTTATATACATTTGTAAGTTCCTAAATATAACCTTTACTTCATAATATTTTGTAATTTTGGTTTGTAGAAAGACATTATGGCCATATTAGGAGTTCAACTGGTCCTTAGTCTGATCATGTTCAGCTTTCTACAGAAGCTTGGTCCGTATTACTCATTTGGGCGATGGCTATTGTGCAATAGACTTGTGAGATATCTGCATCCAACAGATGAAGATCTGAAAAAAGCTGCTGGGATATCAAATGTTCCGAATGGTAAAGGAAAAAATAAAAAACATGAAAAGAAAGGAGGAGGGAAGAACAGTACGCAGTCAGATACTTTCACGATTCCTCGATCAACAGAAATTTTTCTTGACACAGCAAAAGTTGAGGCAATTGATTTAGTCTCGTTACATTTTTATTCAGACTTTCAGTGGTTGATGGAATTTGGATTGTGTTCTCTAGTTGTATACATAATAACAGAAGTTTACTATGCCTTTTGGCCTAAGAATGAATTGAACATCAGCATGTTATGGTGTCTTCTTGTTGTCATTTTCTGTTTCAGGATATTGATATCTCAAGCTGCAGTTTACTTCAAATCAGAAGAAGGAGGGGAGAGAATCCTTTGTGTAACATTTGGATTTTTCTTCCTGGTTTTAGCCATGGGAATTCTAGTCATAGATGAAAAAATATTAGAATTTGGACTTGAACCAGGATATCAGAATTTCTCTGAAGGTGCTGAATCTTTTCTTAAACAGCAAGGAATTGATTCACAAGGACCAATCACATTAATGACCTTCAAAATAATTCTTGCAATCATATGTTCTATTACTGGTGCCCTGTTAACATTTCCTGGACTAAGATATGCCAAAGTTCATTTAGATACATTAAACTATGTGAAGGAGAGTCCATTTAAACAGGCACTGTTACACCTTAATTTTATCATGCCATTAGTTATAATCTTATTATGGGTGAAACCAGTAGGTCGAGATATTATATGTGCCAAAAACTGGCAGGTTAATTTTAAACTTTTGCATGAGGATGCCTTCGAAGTTGTCCGACTTTCTTTAATTGTGCTGTTGTTTGTACTTCGACTTGTTTTGATGCCGCCACACATGCAGGCCCATTTGAATTTAGCTTACGAACATGTGCAAAGGATGAAAAAAGAAACTGGAAGAATCAGCAATTTGGATCTTCAAAGGATGATTGCTCGTGTGTTTTACTATTTATGTGTAGTAGCTATACAGTATATTTTACCGTGTTTACTTTTACTATTCATGGTATTCCTTCAGAAAACATTAGGTAACTATAGTTGGTCAGATTTAGCTGGAGAAAATGCCCATAATTATTTTGAGGGTAAAAGTATGAGTGCACATGCAATGTACGCAGAACGAGGAAAAAGCACTGGGGATGCCGTCTCTGACACAACAGCACAGTTCACATGGGCAGTTTCTAATTTACGACAGGTTTTTTCACCGACATGGTACCGTGGTTTGTTTGGATTTCTTACATGGTGGATGACAACGGCTTGGTTTACTAGTACAACATTTGGACTTTATTATTATTCTAAAGTAGCCACACAATGATTGTGTTACACAAAAAACATGTAGATTATGAATATAATGTTTTTGAATCAAAATACTTTCAAATATTGTTTTACTAGTTGGAACCCTTTATTAATTGCATGTATCGCAGGGGCCTCCAAAATTACAAATAACATGAATAAAGGAAAATCTTTTGTTAAATGACAAATGAATGAGCGAGTGAGGTTTTTATGCATGATGTAAATGATGTACAATGTACATGATGTATGCACAATATATGTTTAGTCATCTTTACATGTATGTTTAGTCAATAGTATTAATACATTTTAAAATTCTATAAAACTGGAAAAATGATTATAAATGCAATTTTTAAATATAAACCGATTCAGAAATGAAGTATACAAAGACTTGCCAGATTTTAGCTGATTTTAGGAAATTTAGTTCAATCAACATGAAGCATACATAGCATAATCATATTAAAATCCATTTACATGTAGACATATACTGCAAAATATTCCAAGTTTATGATAAATATGATCAATTCCTTATTTTTTTATATTTCAACATTGTTGAACCACAAATGTACCAGGACTAAATTGATGTTTATGTAGAAAATGTTATGCTGTCTTGAGTTTTTATATATTTTTTGTATATATACTCGGATTAAATGCAAGTATGAGTGTGTTTAATTGATGTTTATGTAGATTTTGATTTAATATATTGTTGAAAACCATAAATCATAATTGTTTTAACCAATTTTTTTAGTCAAAGGTAGGGGGACACCAAACCAGACAACGTATAAGTTTTGGAAGGAAACATATCAACACAAAAGAGGGGTGGGGGTCTACATCAAGGAGCTGCTGGTAAGGGTAACTTTTTATGGAATGTCAAAGCGGTTCAATATTGTTTATTTAACAATGGATAGAAGTCAAGAATCTTGACTCAATGGGTCAAATAGTATGAATGATCCCATGAAATTAACATTTAAAGATGATGTCATGATAGCTGGCCATGGGAAATATAAATTGGTTGTAATTTTCTCAGAAATCCCAATTTAATTTGCTTATAGTTATGCTCTTGCAAACCAGTTCTCATATAAATATAAAATGATAAACAGTTTATTATTAGGTTTGTGTTACCATGGTTACTGAACGTCTTAAGAGTTACATGTACAGATGTGTTATAAAATCATTCATTATAAACAGTTAGACAACAGAATATTTTTTTGTAGAACATTGTCAGAATTATTGTTAAAGAACTTTTTGTAAAGAATGTTTATATATTTTATCAGTTTTATATTGAACAATATAAATAATCTTGTACAAATCATGAATTTCTGTCTTTTCTTTTTTTTATACTTATGACAAGTAAGAAAATAGTATCAAAATATGAATAAACTAAAAAACAATATAATCACTCATTGTAAGGAATGACTGTAATATTTTTACTGTCTATGAAGAAATAACATAAAAAATGTGGTGCACACTGAATAACGCGCGTAGCGGGTTATTTAACAGTGTGCACCATATTTTTTATGTTATTTCGAATAGACAGAAAAAATATTACAGTCATTTCTTATAATTTAATGCTAAATTCCATTTTAAACCGTAGAAAACCACGAAAAAACGTTGATGACGTCACGGTCACATGACTAAATTATGTCTATGGTCTGATAACTAAATAACGTCAGCCAATCAGAAGACGCGTTACATCCAAAATTAAATTATTATAATGTAACAGCAAATAATCTAGATTCTGCATAATTAAAACTTGTATAACATGTAATATAATTTTTTATTGGTACTCAACTTACTCATGAATGATGATGTAAATATATTAGTCATAATTTTAAGTGGCAGCTTGGTGCTATATGTATTTGGAATGCTGGAATGTTTTTAGATGTTTATTATTTTATGAGAAATAAAACAGATCTCAAAGTGACAAAAGCTTTGCTTTGTATGGCATTTATTTTTACAACCACAACATTTTTGTCAAGCCTGCGACTTTGAATGGTTGTAGAAAGCTTGATGTAGGGATAGTGATCTGGTGGAAGCTGTGGTGTTAGCTAACCTCTTGAATATTTTAGAAGATGGAAGACCTGGATGTTTCATACTTTGTATATATATGCTTTATGTTATGGAGTTTCAGTCTGTCACATGGCCATTGTCCTTGACCTTATTTTGATGGTTTAGTGACAGACAGTTTTCTCTATAGGTCTACTATATTTGGTGTATGGAAGGATTGTAAGTTGTACATGTCTAACTGGCATGCATCATATGACCTTGACCTCATTTTCATGGTTTAGTGGTTAAAATTAAGTTTTTGTGTTTGGGTCTGTTTCTCTAATACTGTATGCCATAGGTCAACTATATTTATTGTATAAAAATATGTCAGTCTTGCATGTTTTATTTGACCTTGACCTTATTTTTACGGTTCATTGCTCATTGTAAAAACCAATAGGTAAACTATATTTGGTGTATGTAATGATTGTAAGGTGTACATGTATTTCAAATTTGAATTATCTTATCTTGACCTCATTTTCTTGGATCATGTTAAGTGTATGTTGTAGTAAAGCTTTATATTCAGAACTTGGTATCAACATAATATCTATACCATCAAATTTTTTTAAACGTCTTCTTATCATGGGAAGGAAGATACAATGCTCCTAGAAACACTATATGATGCTCTCGAAAACCAAAGATTTAAAAGGAAATGCAACCAACTTGAAAGTAGACAATTATACTACAAGGTTTACCACCGCAAAAGGTATGAGATTAATTTTAGGGGTCATTGTTTTAACTGTTTACCCTCTTTAAATAAAAAAATTATCATTATTGTGATGTAAGATATGGCATGATGAATACACTCAATAAACACGATGAGTTTTACAAAAACAGGATATGGAAACAAGTCATTTTCTTGCAATATTTGCAAGGCTGGACAAAATGAGTTTCGCAAGAAGGTCATATGGTCACATGACTAAATTATGTCTATGGTCTGATAACAAAATTACGTCAGCCAATCAGAAAATGCGTTACATCCAAAATTAAATTATTGTAATGTAACAGCAAATAATCTAGATTCTGCATAATTAAAACTTGTATAACATGTGATATAATTTTTTATTGGTACTCAACTTACTCATGAATGATGATGTAAATATATTAGTCCTAATTTTAAGTGGCAGCTTGGTGCTATGTATTTGGAATGCTGGAATGTTTTAGATGTTTATTATTTTTATGAGAAATAAAACAGATCTCAAAGTGACAAATGCTTTGCTTTATATGGCATTTATTTTTATACAACCACAACATTTTTGTCAAGCCTGCGACTTTGAATGGTTGTAGAAAGCTTGATGTAGGGATAGTGATCTGGTGGCAGCTGTGGTGCTAGCTAACTTCTTGAATATTTTAGAAGATGGAAGACCTGGATGTTTCATACTTTGTATATAGATGCCTTATGTTATGGAGTTTCAGTCTGTCACATGGCCATTGTCCTTGACCTCATTTTGATGGTTCAGTGACAGACAGTTTTCTCTATAGGTCTACTATATTTGGTGTATGGAAGGATTGTAAGTTGTACATGTCCAACTGGCATGCATTATATGACCTTGACCTCATTTTCATGGTTTAGTGGTTAAAATTAAGTTTTTGTGTTTGGGTCTGTTTCTCTAATACTGTATGCCATAGGTCAACTATATTTATTGTATAAAAATATGTCAGTCTTGCATGTTTTATTTGACCTTGACCTTATTTTTACGGTTCATTGCTCATTGTTAAAATCAATAGGTAAACTATATTTGGTGTATGTAATGATTGTAAGGTGTACATGTATTTCAAATTTGAATTATGCTACCTTGACCTCATTTTCTTGGATCATGTTAAGTTTATGTTGTAGTATAAAAGCTTTATATTCAGAACTTGGTATCAACATAATATCTATACCATCAATTTTTTTTAAACGTCTTCTTAACATGGGAAGGAAGATACAATGCTCCTAGAAACACTATGATGCTCTCGAAAACCAAAGATTTAAAAGGAAATGCAACCAACTTGAAAGTAGACAATTATACTACAAGGTTTAACACCGCAAAAGGTAAGAGATTGATTTTAGGGGTCATTGTTTTAACTGTTTACCCTCTTTAAATAAAAAAAATATCATTATTGTGATGGAAGATATGGCATAATGAATACACTCAATGAACACGATGAGTTTTACAAAAACAGGATATGGAAACAAATAATTTCCTTGCAATATTTGCAAGGCTTGACAAAATGAGTTTCGCAAGTAGGTCATATGGACCGAGAAAAATTGTTTAGATAACGTTTAAATAACGGTGAACTGCAACAATCTGTCAGACTGACTAGCAGATTGGGACACATGTGACGGCGGTCTGATCTTTCGATTAAAACAGTGTACTGATTATATAGGCACTGAGAATGCATAATTGTAAATGTTTCGACAACTGTACAAAGACAATGGAAAATTTGTTTGAGTAAAAGTTATTGAATTTCTAAATTGTTCAGGCAGTTATTAGGCCATCACAAAAAGCTCTAAATTTAAGTCTTACATTCACTGGGGTAAAGCTGATGACCGTAACTGCATTCACGGTCATCCCAAGATGTCGGATGAAAAATTAGGTCAGTTTCTGTATTGTCTGTTAAAGTGTTTCTATATCATTTTCTTTACAAATCATACATTGAAACGATGTAAATTTATAAAAGAATCACTCGAAAATCACTAATTACTTCCGAGAAATGTACATGAAACGGGAAATTCGATTTGAAAAAATCGTTAAGGGACTGGTCAAAATTTATCGTCACATAGGACCGGTGCAAAGTGCAGTAGGACAGATACTTTTTTCCGGAATCGCTTTTGTTGGGACATCACTTTTTTCACAGATAATATCCATAGGACACAAGTTTTTTTTCAAACGATGACTTTGAATTTTTTTTAATTAACATTTATAACAAAACTTGAAAAAACCGTGTATAATATACAATATGTAAAAATAAAAATCATTATATAAAAATTCAGAAAGGCATCTCTAATTTTTTTTATAATTTTTTCAAATCAACTTGGATTTTCATCAAACTATGCAGCTATCTTAGATATATATCAAGCTTACTGGATCCAATTTCATTTAGTTTTTTGTTGTATTACTGTAAAATTTATGAATTAAAGTAATCTTGGTAAAAAAAAAGCTAGGATTTGCAATTCGGACAAAATAGAGATAGTACACTTTAATTTTTCAAATAACTTTTTCAAATCAACTTGGATTTTCATCAAACTATGCAGCTATCTTAGAAATAAATCAAGCTTACTAAATCTCATTTCATTTAGTTTTTGTTGTTTTGCTGTAAAAATTTGAGAATTAAGGTAATCTTGGTAAAAATAGCTAGCATTTGCAATTCGGACAAAATAAAGATAGTACACTTTAATTTTTTTTATAACTTTTTCAAATCAACTTGGATTTTCATCAAACTATGCAGCTATCTTAGATATATATCAAGCTTACTGAATCCCATTTCATTTATTTTTTTGTTGTTTTTCTGTAAAAATTTAAGAATTAAGGTAATCTTGGTAAAAAATGCTAGGATTTGCAATTCGGACAAAATAGAGATAGTACACTTTAATTTTTTTTATAACTTTTTCAAATCAACTTGGATTGTTATCAAACTATGCAGCTATCTTAGATATATATCAAGCTTACTAAATCTCATTTCATTTAGTTTTTGCTGTTTTGCTGTAAAAATTTAAGAATTAAAGTAATCTTGGTAAAAATAGCTAGGATTTGCAATTTCGGATAAAATAAAGATAGTACACTTTAATTTTTTTTATAACTTTTTCAAATCAACTTGGATTTTCATCAAACTATGCAGCTATCCTAGAAATATATCAAGCTTACTGAATCTCATTTCATTTAGTTTTTTGTTGTTTTTCTGTAAAATTTAAGAATTAAAGTAATCTTGGTAAAAAAAGCTAGGATTTGCAATTCGGACAAAATAGAGATAGTACACTTTAATTTTTCAAATAACTTTTTCAAATCAACTTGGATTTTCATCAAACTATGCAGCTATCTTAGATATATATCAAACTTACTGAATCTTGTTTCATTTAGTTTTTTGTTGTATTGTGGTAAAATTTAAGAATTAAAGTAGTCTTGGTAAAAATAGCTAGGATTTGCAATTCGGACAAAATAGAGATAGTACACTTTAATTTTTTTAATAACTTTTTCAAATCAACTTAGATTTTCATCAAACTATGCAGCTATCTTATATATATTTTAAGCTTACTAAAACCCAGGTCATTTTGTTTTTTTGTTGTATTACTGTCAAATTTAAGAATTAAATTAATCTAGGTCAAAATAGCTAGAATTTGCAGTTCGAACAAAATAGAGATAGTACACTTTAATTTTTTTTATAACTTTTTAAATTTAACTTGGATTTTCATCAAACTATGCCGCTATCTTAGATATACATGTATATCAAGCTTAATGAATCCAATGCCATTTAGTATGTTGTTTTGCTGTAAAATTTAATTTCACTTAAAGTGCAACAAACATACATCATGTACATCATGTACATTACATCAACCAACAAAGTAGCAAAAATCATTTGGGGGTCACATCAGGTACATTTTCTGTAAATGGGAAAATGTTGAAGCAATTATTACCATTTCTTATAAAAAACACATTCCAAGGCAACCTATGGGTCTTCAGGTTAAAATATATATAGAGAGTTAAACCAAATGCTATTCAGTTTCATGTTTCTCCTGGAGCTTGTTTTTATAATTAATATGTAACGGTATTGATAAAATTCTATAATAAGATACATGCAGCTTCATTAATTTTTCAGTTTAACAAACACCTATTTGTGGTTTGATTGCATTATGCAATGTCTTTGTTTTTTTCAATGCTTTATTTAAAGTATAATTTATGATAATGCCATGCCTGTAATTGTATGTGAATCAACAAAATAAAACATGAAGCTGTTGCTTTTGATCATATTATAAAGACAATATATGTTAAATGCTTCTATTAAGTATACTTTTATTTACAATACATTGGAAAAGTAGGATAGGACACAAACTTTTTTTATTACTAAGTTGGCATAGGACATCATTTTTTTTCAGTCAGAAAGCCATAGGGTTGTAACTTTTATTAAATGTTTTTATTTTTTGCACCGGTCCTATGTGACGATAAATTTTGACCGGTCCCTAAGATGACCGTAAATCATAATCAAAATATTTTCAAGATGACCGTAACATAAAACAAGGATGACCGTGATTGGTAAAAAGATGACCGTAACTTGTAAAGGATGACCGTAATTTGTAAAGACTGACTGTAATTAATATAGGACGACCGTAACTTTTATAGGATGACCATCAATTCTAAGAAATATCCGTATTGTATTCAAAGCTTTTTTGTTGAGTTTGTCGATCTCAATAGGGGCTCGGTTAGCGGATATAAATATGTTTCATAAATTTCTTTTTTTAAACTATAATATAATTGGCCATATTTAGGATTTATAACAATGATAGTAAACTGCATATTTCTCGTAAACAATGAAATATTTATTGATATCGACGTTAAAATTTTAACACAAATTTACAGCGATACGACGAAAATTTGAAGAAACATGAATGTGTCCCTAGTACACGGATGCCTCATCTACACTATCATTTTCTATGTTTAGTGGACTATGAAAATGGGATAAAACTGTAATTTGGCATTAGAATTAAAAAGATCATTCCATAGGGAAAATGTGTACTAAGTTTCAATTTTATTTAACTTGAAGCTGGACAAACGGACGAACGTACGCACAGACCAGAAAAACATAATGCCAATAAATGGAGCATTAAAAACATTAATAATACATACGAATATTTGGTAATCGAGCCCATGTGTATGGATCCAGAGGAAGCAGATTAAAATCTTAATTTGTCTTGATATATGCAGGCGGAAACACTTTTGAAATAGAACAAAAGAATCGAAGCTCTGTGTTTATCGAGAAAGCGATAAAAGTTAACTGTATTGTTTGATATAGTAACAAAATTTTAAAAAGTTAATAGAAACAAATAAAACGACAATTTTCTTATTTTAAAAACACCATTTGCATAAGTTTTCAATGTATCTATTACATAGTAATGCAAAACAATAAGATATCAAGTCGACGACATGCATGGTTCTTATCGGGGCCTTTTATAGCTGACTATGCGGTATGGGCTTTGCTCATTGTTGAAGGCCTTACGGTTACCTATAGTTGTTAATGTTTGTGTCATTTTGGTCTTTTCTGGATAGCTGTACATGTCTCATTGGCAATAATACCACATCTTCTTTTTTATATATAGTATCTATAAGTTGGATGTAGAAAATGCACGACCTCCGATTTTTTTTTATCACGGACGGAGAACATATCAATCTTTTAGTTCAAAAATTTTCGTGTCTGCCCTTCCATTATGTGAATCAAGAAAAAATTCCCCAAAACAGGTAACGATTGTATCGAAAAGAGAAAAATCGAGTGCACCTTTTTATGTTAGGGCATGTTTGGGGTGTATATTTTGTCTTTAAAACGTACAAAGCAAGAGTATTTTATTTAGCATCTCGCTTCAGATTCTATCATTATTATATATCAAAGCTACAGGTTGACTTTATAACGTAAAAAATTACAGTACGAAAAGATGAAATATATGGGTCAATTGAGATACCTATCTAATGAATCACAAAAACAGAGTAGGTGTGTTCGAATAGCTATTTTTTTTTAAAGTACTTGACGACAGTCTTTTAATTTGGATGATGAAAATGTGTGTGTGATAACTAGGGTTTATAATCTTCAACCACTGAAAATGTTTAGTCTGCCCTTCCACGAAATATTTAATAAGAATTTTTTTAAATGCTTAAGAATTTTCAAAAATTCCATCTGACATCCAAACAGACAATATTTTTAAGTTGAATCAATGCAGACAAGATCATTAACTACTGCTCATTAGCTAGTAGATACATTTGTATTTTAAAATATAACTGACATATAACGATCGATCGTAATGGTGCTATGTGGATAAATTTATCAGTTTTCAAGAGCAAAATTGGCAGAGCGTCATCCCTACAATGGCTTCCATTTCTACGACTGTGAGCATGAACTGGCGTAATGGGGAGATAATTTTGAAGAAGTAGAATCCTGACTGTATGAATAACATTTCTGTATATATACAAATTGACAACGTTCTGCCTTGTGATACGCTTTTCGTACAATACTATTTTAAGGATCTACTTTGCTGGAGCTCACCTTCACTAGTTTATTCGAATGATATTTTCAAAATATTTCTGTTATTTTATTTGCACGACAAAATGAAAGACGATATAATATCAATGGGTGTACATGCAATTTTTTGGCATTTTTAAAAATGTGTATTTATTATATGTCATTAAAAGAAATCCCAGAAACAAAAAAAAATCTTTTGTCGAGCAGTTGAAGACTGTGCACCGCATGTCTTTTGGCAAATTCATTTTAAAAATTGAACCCTCTACTGTAAAAAAAGATACATATGGTAATCTTTGCATTTGAAGCACGTCTTATTTTCTCCTACCTATAGGATAAAACTTTCATATTAATATGTGTATACCAACACGATTAATCATTTGATACAAAAAGATAGTTATATAAATACGGATATTTCTTAGAATTGAGGGTACTCCTTTAAAAGTTACGGTCATCATTTACAAATTACGGTCATCTTAAAAGCAGTTACGGTCATCCTTGTTATGAATCGCTGATTCTGTTACGGTCATCTCGATTGTGATTTACGGTCATCTTGGCGATTTTTTCAAATCGAATTTCTCGTTTCATGCACATTTCTCAGAAGTAATTAGTGATTTCCGAGTGATTCTTTTATAAATTTACATCGTTTCAATGTATGATTTGTAAAGAAAATGATATAGAATCACTTATAATAACAGACAATACAGAAACTGACCTAATTTTTCATCCGACATCTTGGGATGACCGTGAATGCAGTTACGGTCATCAGCTTTACCCCAGTGACATTGGAGTCAAACGCTGGATATCATGTGTCATAGAATGACCATGTTTCAAATTTTGATGATCTCACGTCTATTTTACCACAATCATACTAAATGTAGATATGTTCCTGAGTTCCTGATTCTAATCCTAACTTGTCTCTCGGAACTGATATGTTTCCTCATATGGTACACTGTTGCTAAAAGAAATATCATGCGGCGGTACGTTTAATAGACTACTTATTTTGGCCCTGGATCGAGATTCACGGCTCAGTGGTGAATCCAGGGGGGGGGGGGGGGGGGGGGTTCCGGGGGTTGGAACCCCCCCTTTACTCTGGTTTGGGAACCCCCCTTTTTAAAATGGCTGGATCCGCCACTGCGGCTTGCCATTTCTTGAAATGTAATTGAGATACCACAAGGAGCATCTGATCTACTGATCTTGTTGAGTGGATTATTTTTATTCATTTATTGGCGTCAGTTTTTGAATATAGAAACTGCAACTGTAGAGGGTAAAGACAATGAGTCCTTCATTTGTTTCATCAAGATTAAGATTATCAGCAAATTGAATTATTTTTGAAAGCTACCATTATTTGCATGGTAAAGTCTAGGGGAAAAACAGCCATCGTAGGGGATTAAAAAACAACTGTTTTTGGCAGATATGACCAGGCTTTTATGGTTAAGAAAGATTTTCTGTAATCGTTCTAAATTCGATGATACTATTGTGGAAGGACTAGCTATTGGTCATTACATTTTCATAGAGAACGGGATAATGATTTTCGTGTTATCGACATTAAAAGCAGTTTCATATGGACAGTCTTTTAATTTATTGATGAAGCAACTATTGAAGTGTTAGGGTTGAAGAACGTAATCATTTATTGACGGCTTCAACTTGAGCTTTGAGTAGGAGGGAAATTATTTTGGAGAAATGCTAATTTCATTACTAATTCTATAGAAAAGAAATAGTTGAAGTTGACTGTTTGTTGATGTCAACTTTTAAAGGCACAGTTCTTTTACAAAATGCAGACCTTTGCAGAGAATTTGAGGAATGCTAGAAAGATTCGGACTGTGTAATAATTGAAATAGTTTAAAGAAAAACTACAAAGTCTAGAGAACTGGGTTCAATAAAAAGAGAAAAGTTTATTATTAATATATATATATTTTTTGATTACTATGACCATCATGCACAACAAGGATTATTATCGTGCAGGAAAGTTTTCTTAGAAAGGATATTTTCCCAGAAAATGGCCAGAAGGTTGCCTAGCTTCTACAAAATTAGTTCAGAGAACTTTGTACAAAGTGAGGTCGAATAAGGTAGATACACGTTTGTTATGTAATGGAAAAGACAATAATCACAGGTTATCAATGGGTAACATACACTTTACTACAAGGGCTACAGAGGCGAATTTAGGGGGGGCAGAGGGCCCGACCCCCCCTTTTTGGGGAAACATTTGTTTGCTGATATAGGGAATCACTGAAGCGTGACTGAAGCGGCCCCCTCTTAGGCATTCAGTGGGCCCCCAATTATAAAAATTTCTCAGTTGATCCGCCACTGCGCTACAGCCGAAATTCATTAGCATGCCCTCACACGAACACAAGATTTGTCCAATATTCAGTTGTATAGGTCACGATTTGATTTTACCTTTGAAATGGTTGACAAAAATCCAAATATATTGAAAGGAACGCCATTACAGGAGCCAAAAGTTCTTTGATCAATGAAGTTTTGGAACAAGGATTGCGAGCTTATTAATTACAAAGTCTGCCCATACGAAGCACTTCAAATAATTAGATTTAAAAGCAGTACAATTACATCTTTCAAAAGCTCTATAGATAGCAAAAGACAAAATTATTCTGATAAGGACCGTAAACACAACTGTAATAAGTTACACCAAGAAGCATGCTTGTCGAATCGATGAGCCAGTAAAGTATCCCTTACATTTTCTGTTATGAGTTTGTTTGTGTCTGTGTGTGTATTTGTATTTTTGGTTTTGCCTGTCCACTTCAATGTTGTTATTTTGATCCCCTATTTATCGATACGAGATGCCATTACACATACACTATGATAGTTCGACATCTGATTTAGAACGATATTTTTTAGCCTACCTATTGATGTGTTTGACTTAAATTTACAGCCACGATATTTTCCAATTACGGTCAGACGGTCATGAGAGGATAAAATTTTAATTGTTTATTGAATCGTTTCAGTTAACTCTGCAACTAAAATGAATTAATCACGAACAGCAAAATACCACGAATTGAGATTAATACTGTAAATCATAAAATTGAACCTAGTAGTTTTCAACGTGCAAAAGGCCCTTGTGATAAGATAGTACTGATTCAAGATGAAAACAAAACCTCTTGATCACGTATGCACTGGACTTTTATGTTCGAATTACTTATTTTGGTTTAATGGTGATAAAGCACGAATAAGCTAAGACGTACTTTAGAGTAAGGCAGACAAATCAGTCATCTTAACCATAAGGATTGCCTGGGATATAGAAAGATGTTCACCTAAACTTTTCTGTTTTAGTAATAACTAACCAAAATAGATAAAATATTTGCACTCTTTTTTTAAACACCATTTATTTATAACCTAATCTTTTTTAGAACTCTAAAATAAAAAGTACGCATTAAAATTGTTAAATAAATGCGATTTTTTTTTAAATACTTATTTTCATAATGAATATATTTACGAACGAATTGTACAATATGAAAGGAGTAGGTCCGGTAAGGGCCGATTTTGACTTCAAATCTCAGGTTCATCTAACGAAAGATTTTGGACAATTTTTTAACACTTAAAAGTGTCTATTTCAATTGCTTCAATTACTATGTGTGAATTATTTGAGCTGATTAAGTCATTAAAACCCCTCCGATTCTAGCTAAAATATGAAAAATCTATCAAATCTGCCAAAATCGTCACTTTTCAGATGGTTTTTGTCAAAAATGAAAGTGGCCGCATCCGTTTTCATCCTTAACATTTATATATGCTATGTATTATCATATACAACTTTCATTTCAATATTATGATTGAACACGAATGCGGCCACTTTCATTTGAGACGGAAACCGTATAAACTATCCATACGAGCCCCAAGTAAACTTCTTTTTTCACTTGGGGCTCGTATGGATAGTAAAAATTTTATTGTAATCGACTAGCAATGGATTGTTGAGACTTGATATATGTTTATACATTGTAGAATATTGTAAACAAATAATAATAAAAAAAAAAAACACTAAACAATTTTTTTTAGTGAGGTCCAAAAAAAAAGGGGGTCCATGCCCTAAATACCTGTAAAAAATATGGGAAAAAGGGTGAACATCCAGTGATGGTTATTTTCTAATATGCAATGAAATGATATGTGAAATTTTGTCAGTAGTTCTTGATCAGATAAAAACTTTATACCTTTATTTTTTTAATTGAAACACAGATAAAATCTTCAAAACTTTTTTAAAAGTGCAAATTTAACAAAGCTTTTAAGTGGAAAACCAATGGTGGTTTTACACCTTCTTATGACCTTGACCTCAAAGTCGTCTGATGTGTAATAATACCGATAATGTCCTATTTGTGATCTTGATATTTTGACTGCATGAGTGTGAATTCGAATGAATGATTGGCGCATGTATATCAGGAGATGCCAATCATGTTACCACACCAGTTCCCGCTCCCTTTGATGTATATACGATTCCCTCAAATTCTGTCTCTTCATATTCTTTCGTTATTGGATCATTGATAAATTGATAAATTTCTGTCTCCTCAATTAAAAAACAAATTAAATGACCGATAACATAACACACGTTTTCTTTAAAATAGTTATCGAAGGTATCAGGATTATAATTTGGAACGCCAGACGCGCGTTTCGTCTACATAAGACTCATCAGTGACGCTCATTTGAAATGAAAATATTTATAAAGCCAAACAATCAGGAATTTTTAAAATGTTTTGGAAGGCTTGAGCATGACACCAACTGTAACTGGCATCGACCCATTTTTACACCTCTATGTAGCAAGATTGTTGATCTGTAAACGGCATTATAGATAAGAGTATTTTGCATGTACGACATGTTGAGAATAGGTAAGCGTTAATGTCTAGCTGTAGAGCACTTATTTCCTACATATTTAACATGATCAATAATTTTTTTATCAATTAAATCGGAAATTGCCTTTTACAACTCATTTATATTACATGAAAACTGTATTTCAATATATTTATTTTATAAATTGTAAATTGAATGTATACTTGGAAACACACACATTATATTTTTCGATCTTTAAATGTATAGAAAATTGTATAATTTCGAACAGAGATATACATAGAAATTTGCAACCTGTTAGTTTAAATGAAATTAAAACATTTCAGCTTTATCAAGGGGTCACACAATAAGGCAGTCCGAAAATGATAGGGTCAAATTTTTATCTGATATTATCTGTATACAGACATATTCATTCCAACACTTCAAAACACGTTATTGTTACCTGTTAGAGTACATACGATCTTAATCTCTTGCACTAATACTAATATTATTTAAGCAGTTGACTGTTCTATCCTTTACTCAAGTATTCCCTGTTCCAAACTATAAAAACACAGAAGACTAAAAGAATGATCAATGGCAATGGTTAATGTATCTGTTTTTCGGAGGAATAAATCGTACTTAGTAAAATCTACCCTGAATTAAACCAATTCTCTTAAACTGACATGGTTAAAATGCTTGATTTCTTGATTGATAACATATTTATTAAGTTTCAGCTTTTTAGCAGTAACAAAAAGAAGCGTTCGACAATGTAGAACATGTCCTCTCACTAAATAATTCAAGGTTGAAGAAAATCTATACAAGCGAAATAAAGCATGCAAAAAGTAAAATCCCAAAAAATACTGAACTTAGAGGAAAATCAATTAAACAAATGTATATATTTATCGAAAATTACTTAGAAGTGAAGTTGAAATATCTTTGTGAATGCTGACGACTGATATGCTCCGATTGTAAAACCACAATATGTTTACCCGTTTTCCTGGAATATGATCTACCGAAACAAACCCTTCCGGAGCACCTCAGATTAACCCCAGTTTAAGGAGTGGTTTATGTTGCTGAGTTTTGTATCTATCGTCTCTCTTTTATGTATAGATCTTATTAATAAACTCATCATAGATACCAGGACTAAATTTTGTATATACGCCAGACGCGCGTTTCGTCTACAAAAGACTCATCAGTGACGCTCGAATCCAAAAAAGTTAAAAAAAAAAAGACAAACGTTACTTTGATATGTATTTTCGTCTAGGTTTATTCCTACTTTATGGATGCCTATTATTAAAGAATTCCTCTGGTAAGTGAACATATTATTTAATTGACTTATTTTTATATAATTTTTTTTTGGTACTTGGTACCAATCTAATAAATCAAGCATTTCCAATAGATTTTCATTTTTTTCTATTTGTGCTTTAATAACACTCTCATATGTTTCATGAATGTCAGCATTAATTAGCTAAACCCATCACATTCTTTATATGCATGTCCAAAATAAGGAGTCAACTATACAGAGGCTGACATTGATTTTCTCGTTTGAATTGTATCACTATCTGTCATGTCTGACAATATGACATGGGTTTTGCTAATGTTTGAAGTTGTTTTTGGTGACCCACAAATGCTTAAATCAAATTGTTTTACTCTGGCATAAAGTTTCGTCATTGCCAATTATACACCATTTCCCTACCTTGTTATAAATAATGAACACATTTCTTCGATGATAACAAGTTTCTAAACAAATAACACATTGTCACAGTTTCGATATCCGTCTACACCATAAACTTGAAACTTGACACTTGTACCATCTGCCAAATAGGCAGTTTAATGTTATATACATGACTTAATTGATGTAGAATGTCAACACTGATTCCGATGATATCCTAATGTAATTGACTGTGCTAAAGATAAGATTGCAATTCCCACAGGTAAATTTGACAACGAGTTTTACTGTATTTTTCGTAACGATATTTCTACTCTTAAACAGTTTCTGTTCTTGGCTTCAAAACCAAAATCTTCTCATCAAAATTCATATTAGGTTTTAGTTTTACTCATTCTTGCCATCTGTCCGCTGACCTATCGTTGCTATTATCTACGTCATGAGATATCCGTTTGAAAATAATCTTATTAACAATCATACCATATCCTAGAAAATGTATGTTTCTGCTAGCGTTTAGTTTCTATATAAAAAAATATTATATTACTTGAACTTCTTATCTACTTTCAGCGTTAACTTGCTTCAATTGTCCAGGAATTCGACACCCGAGGTTTTGCGAATATGTAAAAGACTGTTTAGATGGACAGGTAGGTAAATTGTAATCCAGCTGTTACTTAATTGTAATTTACGCCTTTGTTTAATGAATTGGAAGTAATATAGCATTATTGGCCACCAATGTTTTTATTTTTGGCAAATATTGCGGGTTGGTGTTGCTCTGTTACTATTTTTGTTTTCGTGTTTTGTAAACTGTAGTTTGTTTTTTATGTATTTTTTCGTTTTTTCGATGACTGTGTTCATCCCTTTTCGACCTATGAGTTTTGATTCTACCTCTGTTATCTTCCACCTCTTTCTTAGTCATAAAAGTTGTTCATCTACCGAGTAAAAAGCCTAACCAAAACTGAGTCTGTGAAGTCGAACCCTGAAATCTTAATTGGCTATGATTTACGGTTCTCCAAAAATCATCAGCATGGTATAGGGACTAATTTTGAATGTGAGCACAAAAAATCTACCAATCAATCAATCAATCAATCAATCTATATACTAAAGTAATCAATATAACCTTACCATTAGAACTGATATATTCCTAACCACGATTTAATGACTTTACTGTACAAGTGTGGATGCAAATTACGAATAATGCATGCAAAGGAGGAGATGACTACTCTATAAACGCACTTGTAGAGTGATACGCGATTTGCTTTTCATAAACTTTCCGAGGTATTTGAACCCAATATGTTGCACGCTCTTATAATAACGAAGCCTGGTATATATATCTGCAGTGTTGACACTATAAGTTTGATGACTTAACACGAAAGAAAAAAAATCAAAATTCAAAGGTAAATAAAGCTGTAGTTGTTTATGTTATATGAATGCATACATTATTTTACTGTGAACAATGAAAATGACAAATAACTTTCAAAGTCAATTTTTTTGTTTCTTCTTAGGTTTGTGGACTTGAACGTCAAGTGGAGAGCAATGGAGCTGTGATTTTCAGCCTTGGATGTTTATCTCAAAACGTATGTGTAAAGTAATTATTTATTTTATTTTTTATTTACAGATTATGACAAAGGAAGCTGATTAATCTATTAGCCGATGTTGATAAATGGCATAATATACCGGTATTGCATTATAATGGTATTTTTTGTTTCGTGCAATACAACTTTTAACTTGTTTTTACTAATGTGCTTCCTTTTGATTTCAAATTTTACGAAATAAATTTCTAAAAGTTAAAAACGACCTTTTATTATTTTTTGATTAATTTCCGAATGTTTTACATCGGTTTTAAATGTCGTATGGAGTCGCATGATACCAAAGGGACATTCAAACGCATAGGTCGAAAAAATAAACTAACTGAGCTCTGGCAAAAACAAAAAGACCAAAAGACAAAGAAAGTAAATAAAAAACAAAATTAGAAACTAAAGACTGAACAACATGACTGCCATAAAATCCAACCAACACTTGGGTGATCTCAGTTTTAGTTTTAGTTTTGTATCACTTTAGTTGATCAGATGTTGTGATGAAAAAACATATATTCCAAACATTTATAGATTTAATCCTGTTATTCATTTCATAACTTATTATTGAAACAAAATATAAATTGTTGGTATGTAATGCAACACAAATTCATATTAAAGTCATATGAAACGAGTGACTGGTGAAAAATAATGTTTTTCCAATTCTTGAACCAATGCATGTATATATCATAAATAAAGGCAACAGAAGTATACCGCTGTCAGAAATTCATAACTGAAATCGATAGAGAAAAAACAAATCCGGGTTACAAACTAAAACTGACGAAAACGTATCAAATATAAGAGAACTACGACACAACAAGAGACACAACACCGAAATGTAAAACACACAGAAACGAACTAAAATGTAACAATGGTCATTTTCCTGACTTGGTACAGGGCATTTTATGACAAAAAAGGTGGGCTGAACCTCGTTTTGTTGCATGCCAAACCTCCCGCTTAAATGGCAGTGTTTATAACATTGAAATAACAACATTACACGACAGGGCTACAATAAATAAATGGGAGAACATATAGGACAAAGAAACAAACGAATAATTTGCCATCAAAAGGTAACAGGTTAAAAAATATTTTTATACGTCAGAGGCGCGCTACTTCCACACACAAACATGCTCACATATAACATCAGACTCGGACTTCTCTTGAACTGAATTTTAATGTGCGTATTGTTATGCGTTTACTTTTCTACATTGGCTAGAGGTATAGGGGGAGGGTCGAGATCTCACAAACATGTTTAACCCCGCCGCATTTTTGCGCCGGTCCCAAGTCAGGAGCCTCTGGCCTTTGTTAGTCTTGTATTATTTTAATTTTACTTTTTTGTGTACAATTTGGAAATTAGTATGGCGTTCATTATCACTGAACTAGTATATATTTGTTTAGGGGCCAGCTGA
Source organism: Mytilus galloprovincialis (assembly GCA_037788925.1). Classification (NCBI taxonomy): domain Eukaryota; kingdom Metazoa; phylum Mollusca; class Bivalvia; order Mytilida; family Mytilidae; genus Mytilus; species Mytilus galloprovincialis. The sequence goes on along the minus strand of CM075340.1, from coordinate 8,472,453 downwards.
AGGACGCCTCCGGGTGCGGGAATTTCTCGCTACATTGAAGACCTGTTGGTGACCTTCTGCTGTTGTTTTTTTCTATGGTCGGGTTGTTGTCTCATTGGCACATTCCCCATTTCCATTCTCAATTTTATCAGTTGATTTAACAAATATGGCAGCTCATTTAATGCCGTGTTTTGACTCTGAAGTTTAACGATTTTCACTTATAGCAAACAATAAAAAAGCATTGATATTGAGCACGTGTTTAAAATGTACAATCAGATAATAGTTTATTTCAGTGACAGATCCATGCGTAGTGCGATTACCGGATTTTTACGAGAAGGGTCACGTTAAGGTCACTCTGCATTCGAAAAAATATGTCGGCAAATTGCTTCCTGAAAGTAAGCAATTAAAAAAAGTAAACTTCTTCTAAATGTGGAAAGAATTTTCTTCAGAAAAAAAAGTATATGTACATACGTTTAATTATGAAAACTATCCATTTTGTTATAAAAAAAACCATATGCATATTTTTTTTTTAATTTCGAGGTTTCATATGACTTTAAGATTTTAGAGTAAAGAAATAATCGCTATGAAAAGCTCAACTTATCTGTCCATAGAATATGTCAAGTTTTAAATCATAATAAATCATGAACAATGCGCAAAGGTATCAAACAATTACAAGATCTGCAATGGACAACTTTTTCTATGAAAACCTTCAAGCATTTCTTTATGACACATTATATCTGTAGAACAACCATGTTATTTAATTCATAAGCAGTTTCAACTTTCATCTTTATTCAATCTCTTAACAGACCTGCAACACCAACCCTTCAACAGTTGATGGGAGACAGAAATGTTTTCACTGTTGCTCTACAGACTTATGCAATATCGATGGATGTGGAGAATCTGGTATTTAAATGAATTAGTACAATTTATATAAAAAAGATACATTTGTATCATTATCTATGGTGAGCTATATGCGATAGCTGTGACAAGACACTGATATTCAGTAACGTACGTATTAAGAATTATTCCAGCTGCTTTGCATTATCAAAAACAGAGCAATTGAAATTTTTCACATAAGAATAAAGGAACAATTCAAGGTGAAAAAAGCTCAGCAGAAGTTGATTAAAATCGCAATGCAGACTGTCAATTAATGCCGGCGTCACACATTGGTGATAGACCGGCGTGCACCAGACGTATACGTTATTTGCACGCCATAAGGAACGCTTAGCAATCGTTAAACGCGTTGCATAATTTTGTAGTACGTCGAAATTCAAAGGTATACGCTTGGTGAACGCTCTCACTCCCGGAAATTTGTCCCTGTTATAGTATACAATTGGTGTTGTTCTGTTGTAGGTTTAAGCATGGCCAATGACAAAGTGTGTTACAGTTGTCTTGGTTTACTTGATCCGAATGCTTGCCGGTCAATTTCCTTTTGTGAAAAATCCGAGGTACTGGTTTTAAAACTTTTGCAAAGACTTTTCTCCAAAGTACTGAACATTATCCTTTCACGTTTTACTATTTAAAGAATAGTTTTGTTGAAGAGTTAAATCGAATAATTTAATGATATAATTTCTTAGAAAACTTATACAGAAGCATAATGAAATAAATGTACATTCATAAAAGGTTAGGCATGCAACCTGTTAATTTCATTCAGTTAGGAATGGTCATGCTTTCTTATTTTGGTTTTCTAATAAAAATCTCCTAGTTGTGAATTAAAAGTGGCTAAAAGGCTTATCAACACAAATTAATCTTTGATCAATTATTTCATTCTTTCGTAACAGCTGTGTTACCTTGAAGAAAAAACACACTTTGGTGAAAAGTTCTACCAAAGTGGATGCAGGGAAAAGCACGTAAGACTTAGTACTATACAGAGATAGCTCACAGATGGAAAAAGTTTAACACCCGTCTCCTTTCAATGATAAAATAAAACATATGTATCTTCCGAACAAAATGTATGAAAATGGAAACAATCGGACAGACGACCAATATTAATCACCACAGTTTCTCATTCAAAACTAATTAATTAGTTTTAACCTTCAGATATATAGGAAAAGTTTTTATTTCATCTTAAATTTGAAATATCTTTAAGACACAACTGTATTTTTTTTCAAAGTTGAAAGGTGTGTGTGTGTGTGTGTGTGTGTGTTTTTCACTCTAGTTTCCACAACCTCCGATAAATGATTGTTGTATAATTGATAATGTCAGTTTGTGTTAATAATTTAACATTTAATAGGTAATTTATTTTCTAGTTAACTTCGGACTTCTTTTAAGCTGTCTTTCAGTATGAAGAAAACATTGTTAAAACGTATGAAAGGTTGCTATATAGGTTTGAGTGTATGGAGAATAATATAAAGTTAGCAAGTCTGCTAATTTTTTACAGAACTTAGAGAGAGAAATTTATCACATAAAATATATCTCTAGATGTCAGCGGATTAAACAAGCATACACTGTATGAGTTATTGCCAGACTCAAAAAGTAATGCTAGTAATTGTTTGCCTTATAAATCATTTATAACCTAAAAGTTTTAACATAAACAAAATGAAAAAAAATCGAGTTTATAGATGTCTAAATGATTATTATGTAACAGAAATACTAGGAGTGAGTGATAAGGTGTTCATATGAATCGTTTTTAATGTTTACAGATTTGTGAAGCTCAATTGATATCTTTTCCAATAATTGGGCGACGTGACCTTGTACATAAGAGGTCTACTACATACATGACGTGCTGTGGTCACAGTTTGTGTAACAATGAAGGTTTTGGTATTAAAAAAACAACGACTTCATCAAGCAAGTTATCAACCTTCGATGGCATAACCACATTAGATATAACAACTAATTTACCAGGTAATTTATTGCAAGAATATTTGTCACTACCTTCCACTATCAAAATGTAAACTCTAAATATTCTTGTGAGAGGATGTGTTTGTTTATATTGGTACAGATTCGTTTCATTCAGTCATATCAAATCTAAGCTTTGTATTGAACAAATGATTTTTTACCTTTGTATAGATATTTGTGTAAGGAATCGTCCGTGTTACAACGGTGGAACATGCCAGTCTTTCAATGATAGTTACAGATGTATATGTGCTGCGGGTTACCTCGGTAAACAGTGCGAGTATTCAGGTAGGTTATGAATAAACAAGTCTATTTAAGCGTCTTATTATAGGATTTAACGCCTTTTTGAAGGAACTTATTGTTGTATAAACTTGACCAATTCACTCACAAACAAATAAAAGTCCGAAGGATATGTTTGTGAGTGGCTTGGTTCAGTTTATACACCAATAAATTCCTTTAAAAAGGCGTTAAGTCCTGATATATGTTTTTAGAATCGGAGATAAGGAATACATTTGTCCATACTCGTAATATATATCACACGTAAATCGCATATTTGTGTCATTAAATAGGCCTGACACATGAATAGATATGTTGGTTAACGCAAAAAGATGTACTCCATGAAATTTGCCATCTGATAAAGAATAAAATACAAAAACTCTTAATAGCATTCAAACGAATCTTTTGTGTTGATTATTTAATTTAACGATTAACTTGAAGTGAAAATAAATTTTGTTACCGTCGGTCCGGATTGGGTTATTATCGCCACCATCTTCTTTACTTTAGTTACGAAAAAAGTTAGGTCAACGTTGTCTATCGAAAAATATTCAACGTCACCAACAGCTACCGGAATTCCTCTCGAAAAATCATATCAACATTTTCCCTAATATGCAAATCATATAAAAATTATGAAAATTTCATTGGTATCACCATTCAAAATGTCATTACAGAACACACTATTTTGTCAGTTTCAAGTAGTTCAAGTCCTTGTGACATTGATGGTCTACATTTTCATGTAGAAATATTTCAGTAGCACCTACATATGTTTCTCGATTTAAAAAGTCTAAACGACATACTTTCATAAGAGATTTTACTGCTCACATTATATTAGAACTATTTCAGCAGGGAATATTCACGGGAAAGCCGAAGTCCTTTTGTCGTCAGTTGGGATTGACAACTCTTTGAAATATAAACTGATTCATGATATCTTTTGTGTTAGAACTTGCAAAACCTATCTGAAACATTTTGCATAGAATTCCGCCCAAACCAGTACTACAGTCGCCTTAAAATATTCTGCTAGTGGATATAACATAAGTTAATTTGATTAATTAATTGACATTTTTGGCAAGGAGGGGGAAGTTATAATGGGCATCATTAGTTGCATCCAATTTGTTGTCAGTAAAAGGTACAGAAATCATAAATGTGTCAATATAAAGGAAAACATCAAGATATCATGCAAACCTTGCAGTTTCTGTAATAACCAAGTTCACTGAAATGTATGACTCATTGATTGTTGGTTGCCTTTCGTTCATGTACGATACAGATATAAAAGATGCAAGCAATAATTTATATGTTTATGTTATTGAGTGACAGACCATCAGCAATTAATTTGAAAGTGAAACAAAAAACACTTTTTCGCTTTGTCTTTTTGAAGCTAGTGACTCAAATGAAAAAAAAAACGTCCAATAGGAGTGCATACCTTTTACCTATTACAATATCAACTTTCTGTTGAGATAAAACTCAACAGAATACTTACGATAAAAAAAGTCCAGCATTTTGATGACCTAATTTTCTATGTATTCCTTGTAGGAATCAGTGTTTTTCACAAAGTAAGATTTTCCAAAGAATTAAACAAGGAATTTGTATCTACATTTTTAATTTTTCTGTACAAAAGCACTGTTTAAGGTTTATGAACCCTTCTGCCATTTTTGTACGAATTTTTCACCCTTCAGTTGTATCAAAAGTACAGATATAATAAATAATAGAGATAGGCCATTTTGTACCTATTCCAAGGGGAAACTTGATGCAAAGCATTATTTTTTTTACTGTTTCATTGCATTTAATAGAAAAAGGAGACTTTGTGGCAAATAAATCAAGATTTTATAGAAAATCCACAGCCTTTGATACAGAGTTTTTTGTTATAAAATTTGAAACATAAATTAGTCACTTGATTTTCTATGATACGCTAGTGTTTATTTTTTACAAAAAGTTCTAAGCAACCTGTAAATTCCAAAAAACCTCGTGCTGAGTCACTAAAGTCGAGCACACCCTTAAAGGTGTACTTGATTTGGTCAATATTTATATTTGTTTTAACCAATAACTACATTAATAAACTTGTTTTAAGGAAATCAATGCTAGCACTGCATGCAATAATCATATATCTATCATTCATCAAATTGCCAAATATGAGAGTACAAGGGTAAAAGGTGTGGATTTTCTATAAAATTTCCATATGTTTAGCATTGAATCAACACAAGGGTACATAATCCTTATGGTGACTTGAGTAACACCGGTATCATTTAGATTACAATTCTACCTTGACTTCTAAGTTTGTATTTAGCCTATAAAATACTTATTTAGCCTTGAGAATTGAAAGGTCAGTTTATCCCATTCATACAATAGAAGTTTACCTATGAGGATCTGAATGGGGTTTACAGAATAGAGAGTACATGTAATAGCAATACAAAATATTGAATAGAGAAAATGAACAACAAAATAAAGAACAGAGAATAATAAGGTGCAAAATTATACACAATAACTGTGCAAAATAAAAGGTAACTTAGGTTACCGTAATGCAATACTGGTAAAATAAATTATCTATGTACAGAATTAATAAATAATCTTGTAACAGAAAGAATAAATAGTAAAATCATTTCATGAGATTTTACAGAATGAGAATTATTTTTAAGGCTAAAGAGAAATGCCCCAAAAATTTAAAGAATACAGATATTAAAAAAAAACCAATCAGGTCCTCATGTCATTAATTACATTGTCAAAATATATATACTAAACTTGACGTCTTGTCAAACTGGTTTTAAACTAGACCAAGACAAACTGGTTTGGTATAACTGACTGTTTGCTCCTGCCCTAGATGTCTTTTTCACAGTGACCTTATGTGTTTGTGCTTAGAGTACATTGTACTTTAATATTTTATTGATTTTCTGTTGGGGAATAACCTAAACATGCTAAACAGTGGCATGCGATTTCAATCAATATAATATTCAAGTAAAGTTTATTTTATATGAACTGATATTGGTATAATAAATTAATATTTTGAATTTTATATCCTGGTTGACGATGTTTTTTTGGTACCCGGATCTTTTTTTCATTCTTATTATTTTAATCTTCAATGCACATATAAAGATAGTAAAACTTTCAGCTCTGATTTAAAATATTTTGCATCTAAATAATAATCCGTCAGATTTTGGTGTATGCCCCACCTACGATAGTAGAGAGGTATAATGTTTTCTGGTCCGGGCGTCTGTTCGTCCGTCCGTCCGTCCGTCCGTTCGTCCGTTCGTTCGTCTGTCCTGCTTCAGGTTAAAGTGTTTGGTCGAGGTAGTTTTTGATGAAGTTGAAGTCCAATCAACCTGAAACTTAGTACACATGTTCCTTATGATATGTTCTTTCTAATTTTAATGCCAAATTAGAGTTCTGACCCTAATTTAACGGTCCACTGAACATTGAAAATGATAGTGCGAGTGGGACATCTGTGTACTGGGGACACATTCTTGTTTATATCTAAATAAAGGCAACAGTAGTATACCGCTGTTCAAAACTCATAAATCCATGGACAAAAAACAAAATCGGGGTAACAAACTGAAACCGAGGGAAACGCATTAAATATAAGAGGAGAACAACGACACAACACCGAAACGCAACACACTCAGAAACGGACCAAGCAACAGACAAAACACCACGAGAATAACAAATATAACATCAAAACCAAATACATGAATTTGGGATAGACAAGTACCGTGCCACGTCTTATCTCAATATCTCAAAAATAAGAGAAAACACAAACGACTCAACGTTAAAATGCAACACACACAGAAACGAACAATATTATAACAATGGCCATCTTCCTGACTTGGTACAGGACACTTTTAAAGGGGAATGAAAGTTATGGGTTGTACCTGGTTTTATGGCATGCCAAACCTCGCACTTTAATGGCAAAGTTAAATATAACATTGAAATGACAACATAATATTACAGGACTACAATACAAATAAAAAGGAGAACATATTAGACAAAGAAAAGCATGATTAATAGATAACAAAAGGCATCAGGTTTAAAATTCAATACTCCAAAAACGCGTCTTGTCCACACAAGACTCACCAGTGACGCTCAGATATAAAAGATCGAAAGTGAAAAAAGTACAAAGTTGTACAGCACTGAAGATCAAAAGTTGAAAAGGTTTTGCCAAATACGGCATTGTTTGTATGCCCGGGATAAGAACATTCTTATTATATAGAACAATTCATGCTATTGCCAACAGTAAATTTTATCAAATGAATATGAAAGAGATATACATAATGAAACTGAAGTATTAACAAATTACAGAAAACTAAACCCGAATACAAAACGCCCAGATATAAAAGATCGAAAGTGAAAAAAGTACAAAGTTGTACAGCACTGAAGATCAAAAGTTGAAAAGGTTTTGCCAAATACGGCATTGTTTTTAAGCCCGGGATAAGAACACTTTTATATAGAACGATTCATGCTATTGCAAACAGTAAATTTTAACAAATGAATGTGAAAGAGTGAAAGATATATTCATAATGAAACTGAAGTATTAACTTATTACAGAAAACTAAACCCGAATACATGATGCCAAGTTCAATACAGCATAGACACACCCGAATCAGTCCAGGCGTCAACGCAATTAAAAAAATGACGTCACATACGATGGCGAAAAGACAAACGTTATGCCACATTTGAATTTATGAAATTTAGAAACAGCATGACGTCTAAAAAAGAAAATACCATGTAAAGGAATATCCAATTAAAAGGCCTTAAATAACCCCAAAAATTCAACATTAACAGATTTTGAAGAAGTAACTCAAGATGCACAAAGTTTAAGTATTGTTCAGAATATAGGGTTCTTTTGTACTTAAACAATAATACAATAACAATATATTTGTTTAGGGGCCAGCTGAAGGACGCCTCCGGGTGCGGGAATTTCTCGCTACATTTAAACATGTTTAACCCCGCCGCATTTTTTGCGCCTGTCCCAAGTCAGGAGCCTCTGGCCTTTATTAGTCTTGTATTATTTTAATTTTAGTTTCTTGTGTACAATTTGGAAATTAGTATGGCGTTCATTATCACTGGACTAGTATATATTTGTTTAGGGCCAGCTGAAGGACGCCTCCAGTGCGGGAATTTCTCGCTACATTGAAGACCTGTTGGTGACCTTCTGCTGTTGTTTTTTATTTGGTCGGGTTGTTGTCTCTTTGACACATTCCGCATTTCCATTCTCAATTTTACCTTAATTTTGGACAAGGTAAATGGCATGAAGCCAAATTTATCAACTCCTATTGTTCAATAGGTAACATGACCTTTCAATTCTAAAGGCTAAATAAGTATTTTATAGGCTAAATACAAACTTAGAAGTCAAGGTAGAATTGTAATCTGAGTGATACTGGTGTACTAAAGTCACTATAAAATACATAAATAGTCGATCGTTCAGATGAGATTAAGGAAGAGTAGTGCAGAGCGTAAACAATTATTAGGTTTTGATTTGTCAGCACAATTGTAAAGATTGTTATTTAAGATTTTTGAGTAGTTTTGAAGATATTTGTAATAAAATTCATATTGGAATAACACCACTAGTTGAATATATCTAATTACAATATTTGTGACGGCTATCTTTTAGCGTGGTAGGAATAACGATAAGAACTCGAGACAGCTTCTTTGTCGAATATCTAGACGACTTGGCTATATATCGTTCTTTAAAAGGATTTATGTGAAGTTTAGGAACCCTGCATACAAACGGGAGAGCTTGATCGTCAATTTTCATGTTAATAGAGCAGATTTGAGATTTTCTATAAGCCCATATTTGGTGAAAGATAGATAGGGGTATTTGTTGGAGTCCCAAATTTGATGAGAATTCCACGATTTTTAGTGATAGCAGAGAGAGAGTAAAGAATTAACATCCTTTAACTTTTTGAAAAGGTGCGAAACCCGTGTTCTCATGTTAAGTCGAAGTCGTTTAATAAGTTCCGAATGCACGACAGAATGAAGTTCATCCTTTCAAATTAAGTGCCAAGTTCAGATTTGTCTGGCTGGACCTTGAAGCATTTTTCAGCAGAGACACGAACTGAATCCATAACGTTTGTCTTAAGGTTGACGGGCCTGGAAATTCGATATTTCCGGTAGTTTTATAAGCAATTATCTTAGTTGATTATTATGTACGATGCTTAAGTCCCAAAACATAACATGACTAGCCGGACTATATAAAAGTGTGGCAAAAGAAACCAGAGGGACATTCAAACTCATAGATCAAAAATAAACTGACGACGCCATGGCTACAAAAGAACAAAAAACACCAAACAGACTAACAATAGTACACAAAGAACATAGACAAATAAAGTCTAAGTAACACGAACCCCACCAAAAATTAGGGATGATCTTAGAATAAGTATTGGAACAATGAACAACAGCATTTTTAGGAATTTGAAATTGACGTTATGTAGGGTTAAGGTTTATACTCTTGGGGTTCAGGAATCTTGGATATAATTAGTGTGATGAATGTTCACGAAATAACAAGAGTAGTTTGAAATATGAAATTTTCAGGGATTTGTTCTGTACAAATTTTCGACAAAAAATATTTCTAAAATTGATAGCATCATACACATTCTACTTAAAAAGATTTTTCATAAGTTTTGTTAAAAGCAAAAATAACAAAGAAAAAAAAAAAAAAAAATAAAACCAAATCCAAACTCCGCGGATAATGGAAAACGGAAGTCCCTATTTAAATAACAAAATCAAAAGCTCAAACACTATTAGGCCCGAGACAACAATTGTCGTCCTTTGATTTTCGTGGTTCACAAATATAGTCCCTAGTGTTGACAGTGGGTTACTTGTCATTAATTTTTATACCCCTTCAAAATTTATTTCTCCATGTTTAATGCCTCAAATTGCAAGTAAGGGGGGGGGGTGAAATTACACTGTAAAAAAATTTGGGTCCAGAATTTTAAAGGAAAGTAGTGATTTGGTCCAGGTAAATAAGGTTGAAAAATAGCACTTCGGAAGCTGTCAAAAGATTTCAAGACGCCCTTAAGATAAAATTGTCCATATTTTGAGTTAGATTCGATGAAGTTTTCTATAATTTTGATATAATTTGTCCCAAAAGTAGTACAACACACTGTAAAAGTTTCTTTGAGAAAACGCAGGTGGGATTTTTTTATTTTTCATTTATGTTCTAAAAGAAATGCACTACGAAATAATTGTGGTCTCGGACCATCACCCAAATGAATAACAACTTTTAAGTGGTTGTCATTGGTTTTTGAAGCCTTTGAATAGCAATGTCCATCTTAATTGTTGACATAATGTGTATCAATAACGACTGTGTTTTTGCTTCTTGAAATAGCAAAATGAATTTTAATAATTGCATGGAAAATACTATAAATACGTTGAAATCTTAAGGTTTTAGAACTACATGTTTTGTATGTTTTCGATTACCGTGACTTGAACATACAAAGCACATCAATTCTGTCGTTTCTTCCGTCGGAAATAGCTGTCTTTAATTCTCGTATACAGAAACCTGTACAATGAGTTATTCTTCATTATTCAAGAAAGAAAATACTTCATACGAATTAGTCGTTGGGATTTGAGGTGCTGTCATACCTTCTTTATTTAGCTATTTCAGTATACATAAAGGAATACATGATAATTTCAAAGTTTTTTTATATTCGGTATACTTGCAGTTCAGTTGGTATTTAAAACCATGCTTCATACCAAAATTTATAATAAAAGAGATGATTTTTCATTTCCTACTATTAATTATTCATTTTTTGATGGTCACATTCCCTTGTCAGCATCATATGGTGTTTTCATATCTCAACTTGTTCGATTTGCTCGTGTATGTACCAACGTATTTGATTACAAGGACATCATTCGTAAATATAAATCAACACACAAATCTTATACCTTCAGGTTTTTCACATCCAATATTTTATGGTAATATGCTTTACAAAGCACAAGCATGTCGGCATTCATCTCAAAAGCTAACATAAACCTTTAAACATACTTATTCGGAAAGGATAAAGTTACGATACTCTTGTTAAGTTATTAATTTATAAAGGAGATCATATTTTGGCATTAATATTAATTCACTCACAGGGTTTTTGCATCTGAAATAAACACATAAATTCTAAAACCAGTTGTTGGCATGATATGGGTTATGTTCTTCTCATATATTTTAGGATGTATGATACTAAACCCCGAACGGAAAATCCCACAAAACATATTTAACCCCGCCGCGTTTTTTCACCTGTCCCAGGTAAGGAGCCTCTGATCATTGTTAGTTTTGTATTTTTTTTTTTTAGTTCATTTATATGTTTTGAGGTTTAGTGTGGCATCCATTTTCACTGAACATGTCTGCGTTGAAGACCCATTGGTGGCCTTCGGCTGTTGTCTACTCTTTGGTTGGGTTGTTGTTGCTTTGACATATTCCTCATTTCTATTCTAAATTTTATTTTGTTATTCTGTAAGTAAAACACAGTCAATCTGATAAACAATTTTGGGTCTTGGTTGAGGGTAACTCGCATGCTAGCTGGAGTGTTAATCGCATTGTATTACTTAGATTGTTTCTTTAGGTTTTCAATTTGTGCTTTATCTCATTAGTATGGTTTTGTTTGTTTAATTGACCCCTTTGTATCTTTTTCTTTTTTCTAATTTCCAGATAATGACAAAAGTTTTATAAAAATCACATGAGTTATAAAAGCCATGTCGCTTTAATTTCGATGCATAACTAATATATGTTTGATTTCAGTTTATTACGAAAAATGTCCCTCTGTAAAAGACTTCGTATTTTCAAAAATTATTAGAAATGGCCGAACAAAATCGTGTTATATGAAACTGTCTAGTCTGAACTTTCACAATGTTTAACTTTCCCAAATGGTATTGACATGTGCATTCTCCCTACATACTACGGTAGTATGTTTAAAATGTTTTCGTCCACGGGACAATATGCGACCAACACTCAACCTTTCATGCATATGAAGTGTCCAGTTTTTCATTGTGTTTACTTTAATAGTAGAAATTATGCACTAATAGTTATCAAAGGTACCAGGATTGTAATTTGATACGCAAGACATGGATTTCGTCTACATGAAGTTGTAGAGCATTCATGACCTAAAATTCCAAAAAGTGGTGCAAAAACATCTTAAAACACTACAAGATAAGGTTTTATATTTGTCTCTATATGTGTTTGTTCCAGTTCCAGAATGCTATTATGTTTGTGCGTCTGTAAAAGAGGGACGAAAGATACTAGAGGGACAGTCAAACTTATACATTGAAAACAAACAGAAAACGACATGGCTAAAAAATAAAAGACAAACAGACAAAGAATAGCACATAGGACACAACAAAGAAAACCAAAGACTAAGCAACACGAACCCCACCAAAAACTTGGGGTTATCCCAGGTGCTTCGGAAAGGTATGCAGATCCTGCTCCAGATCTGTGAAACGGTTATTTCATAACGGTTAACCAACTCGGGGTGGCGTCCGTAAAATTTTCGAAGGAATGATTTAATGTTGACCTTTTCGAACTCTTGGTTTGATAGCTTCCTTAATTTGTGAGCAGCAACCCTCTATCAAGGAAATCATGATATGAACTACAAGCACGAGAATATCGTATCAATTGGAAGATACATATTCCGTATGCAGGTGCTGCTACAATGTTGCAACATAGAAAAGGAAAAAATCACAATTGGGAAGCTGAAATCAACTCTTTTGTCGTAACGTTTTGTTTCAACCGACTTTCACTGTCAATTTCTAGATTTAAGTCAACAATATATGAGGCAGACTAAACTTTTGGAATTTTGGGTACCTCAATGCTCTTCAACTTTGTGTTCGTTTGGTTTTTTAACTGTTTTGATCTGAGCGTCACTGATGAGTCTTATGTAGACGAAACGTCTGGCGTATTAAATTATAATCCTGGTACCTTTGATAACTATTAACTGTATCTATAGTATCCTTTATCTCTAGATCGATGGTATAGATTAACACAGTCACCAAAGTTTGTATTATTTAGTGAGAGAACATCATCTATATAGTGGAACGTAAAGTCAAAGGATATTGCTAACTTCTTATCTTTCTCCGTAAGAAGTTCCGGTATGAAGTCAGCGTTATAATAATAAAGAAAATGTCGGCAAGAAGAGGGGCACTATTGGTTCCCATTTAAATTCCGACAGTCTGTTGCAAAAACACGTATATGTTGTCAATCAAGAAATCAAGCATCTTGATAGAGTCAGTTTTAGAGCATTGTTTGTTTGAAGCAGAGTGATTCTTTACAAAGTAGGATTTATCCCTTCCTAAGACAAGATACTTGTATATACGTTTGTCATTCTGTTTTATGAAACAACGCAATACCAACTCTTACAATTTGTTTTTTACTTTGGAATTGGGAATACTTTGTAAAGTGTAGAAAAGTCAAATGTTTTAATACTATTGCAAGATGAGAGAGTTATTGATTGTATGTACTCTAAAAGATTTTTGGAATTTTTTTAGTATCCACATCTGATTCACGCAACCTCTAGAAAAAAGTAAAATCACAAAAATACTGAACTCAGGGGAAAACCAAATCGGAAAGTCCCTAATCACATGGCAAAATCAAATGACAGTTACACAATAACTTTGAAGCCCGGCTTTGATTGCTGATAAAATTGATATTAATAATTTAGAAAGAGGTTTCGAGTAGCACTTGTAAGACCCAGCAATATACTGTTGTTTTTAAGGACGCTTAAGTAGTTTAGGTATCCAATATTGTGATGGAGATCCAGTTTTTCATCTTTGGTTGAAATCCAAAAGGAACATAGAACAGACCTATGATTATCAAGGATTTAATCTTTGGTAAGTGCGTGAGTGAATTGTCAATACCTAATTCATCTATCAAGCAGTTTATGTAATGAGATTTACACACAAAAATGGATTTTGTTTGGGGCTTTATTTGCGGGGACAACAACATACTTGTCATGGAGGTAGAACAAGCGTTTTGCAACATTTTGGTGTTCAAAGATCGACGCACCATGGGTTTGTATCAACGACCTCACAGGCTTAATCCATTCGGAAAGATTATCTTCGTCAAAAAATTCACACTGATAGTACTATCAAATACATTGTTTAACATGTGGTACTCATGGACTAAAATATTATATGAGTTTTGCTCATTGTTAACTGTTTTAGTTCACAGAATTTTCGTTGATGGACGATTGTCTAATAGTCAATATACTTGGAAACAAAACTGGAGTAATAACGTTACACCATAAAAAACAAATGCTGAAATTTAAAGTTTGTCACAATTAAAACCCCAATTCACTTGAAGTATATTAGAATTTTATTATAATTATTAAATCCAAAAGATACTTTTAAGACACTTGTATGACCTATGTATAACCAAAATTCTTCGTTTTCTATTGAAGCATTTCTTCCAAATATTTGTTATTGTCTAATATATTCGGTACAGATGGAAAAGACACAAGTTTCATGGTAATTTTTCAAGAAGGAATCTTTTATTACCTGACAACGCCGAAAATTTTGGTAGCATCAGAAAATACAACACGTCTTTCAATTCGTTATTTCAACGAGAACAAAATTCATACTATCACTATGGACAAAAGTAATACAGAATATAATCTGAGTAAAAGTGTTTTACCGTCTGATGGAATACATATGGCTGGAGTAGAACTTCACTCAGATAAAGGAATAAATGTTTACGGATTTTTCATAAGATCCGAACTCTCAGAGGGATATTCATCAATGCCTACGAGATTTGCCTCTATCAAATACATTATATCAACTCTACCTGCATTTTATAGTTATAAAAATATGATAGCACTTACACCATGTTATCAAAATACAGTTGTCAGTATAAATTTAAAATTGAAAAGTGGATCTGTAACATATGACAACAAGCAGTATAGTAACAACGATACGATTAGAATAATGGTAAACAAGTATAACACATTTCAGTTATCAACTACATTAGACCTATCAGGAACATTGGTAACATCATCTAAACCAGTAATTGTTGTTAGCGGTAACCAGTGTAATTTTGCAGTACCAGACAATATTAATCTTGGTGACTGTAATCCATTTATAGAATCAGTTGTACCTACTGATCAACTTGATAATATGTTTATTACTCCGTATATATCGACACGTTTGAATAACACTGTACGTATACAGGCGGTTAACAGTACTGATGTAACCATTATAATTGGTAGCAAGAAAACATTAAAAACAATAAACGAAAGAGATTTCTATGATTTTTTTTATAACACGACCTCTTTTATTTCATCATATAACGACATACTTGTCATGTCATATCCACACGAGTTAAGTGGATACAAAGGAGATCCATTTATGATGACGATTCCCGGTGTAAATCAATACCTTTATAAATATGATTTCGTAGTTCCAATTGGGTTGGACAGCTTCATCAGCATAACGGTACAGAGCGATGCTATTAATGGGTTTTTGCTTGATGGAAATCCTTCAAATAATCGAAGTAGTGTTTTCAGTATTTCAGAAGGCTTATATAATTTCAGTACTTTCAGTATGCCAATAAAAACAGGTTTTCATCATATTGAACATAGACAAAACATTAGATTCGGTTTATGGGTTTACGGTAACGGATTGAAAGATGGATACGGTTACCCTGCTGGAATGGCTTATAAAACACAAACTAACTAATAATCATATGTTACTTAAATCCAAAAGTGTGCTGTTGAGTTATAATTAAACAATAAAGAATGATTACATTATTTATTTACTTTTGTATTGTTACTATTTGATTTGTTTTGTTAATGATTTAACACCTCATCTTTTTTCTCAATTATCAAATGTTCAGCACAAAAATGTATCTTGAAAATACACAACGGACCCATAGTGATAATTTGATAAAGTCAGTTTTGCGTCATGTTATAATTTCTCTTATGTTTATATCTTTTTTTTTTTAACAAAACCCTCAACAGTTTAAAGAATAAAAAAAGGATTTTTCTATTTATTTTAGTTGACAATATTAGCTGTTCGGCTTTTTCATTATGAAGAAGGAAGTCAATGTACTTAAGTAGTTTTTGAGTATCATTTTTAAAAGTTTTATTACTAATCAAGTCATCCTTTTTGCAAAAAAGTTTTACCAGAAATATGAACATCCCATATCCATTTTTCTTTTTAAATTTCTTAGATATGTAGTGTGTCATTTATAAAAAAGAAGATTAAAAAATATAATTTATTTTCTTGAAACAGCTAACTATCACAGTATTACAAAATTGACATAACTGTCGTTTTATTCATTAACCTATAGTTTTTTTAATTTAAATTTATTCAAATCGGTCTACTTCATTTTTATTGAAAGAATGAATACAAGTTTAATTGTGGAACTGTGTTTCTTTCATGATAATATCCCCAAAATACGTAAAAATTGATGAAAAAGTGGAAAATCATCAATATTGTGTGCTTTCAAAAGGTTGTAGAAAAAAAAATAAAGGGTGTACACCACCATATGATTTTTCTTAACAAATTATTTCTTTCAAGTTTTGTAAACCCAACAATCAGGTTAAGAAAAAAGTTCAATCCTAGAAAATGTTGACTCCTCAGAGGTGTACATCCTTACGATTCTTCGATTACGAAAGTCGTAATTAAGATGTCAAATGTATCTATTATCTATTAAACCTGATGTAAAGTAATTTAAAATATAGTGTCTGATTGGTTGGCTGGTCTATTTCTTTTTCGAAAATTTAATTAAACCCTCAAATAAATATTTTCAAATATTCTGTTTAGTACCGGCCTAGAATACAGTTTAAAAGACATTGATACGGTTCACTCATTTACAGATTTTAAATCAACTATTGTTTACAGGTTTCTATTGTCCATCTATTGTTCTTTTAAATCAATACTGCGCACAACATCGATTAAATGAGGGGAGCTAAACAAACGTATTCCCAACTTAGTTAATTTTTGCACCTTTTGCATGAATGAAAAAAAAAAAATGAATAGCAAAATCCAGAAAAAAATGACAGTTTTCTGAACCATGGTCCTTGGAATTCAATTATTTAGGTCCAGCCATGCCTTACAACTTTCGCAGGTGCACAGGTGTGTATGTACTCAGAGTAAAATTTATGGTGTAAATACGGCTATTTTATGCACACGGTTATGATGAATAGTTAATCTAAAAAAAGTGTTAAAAAAATAAAGTTCCAGTTGATAATAGTTGTACTCTGATAACCTTGAAAAAACTCAATCATGTCTGATTTCATGACATCTCGGACCGTATATAAAAAGAACTAAATTGGACCATCTCAGGATATATCTCTGAATGTTAAATTGACAACTAACTCCGACCGTCCTTGAATGTGCAGTTGTTGATCGATTTGAAGATATAAACTGAAGACAACTTAGACCGTTCATTGACACAACTTTGGCCGTTAATAAAAACAACACTATCCGTTCGGTCTTCTATATTTAGAAACATCTGATTGCACCAGCATTTAATATATACAAGCCTATTTATACTCAAACAATTACAGGCACTTGAGAATATGGCGGTGTTAAACATTTGTCAAATAACATAACATTATAATGAAATGTATCAGTTGTTTTACATCTGTAAAAACTATGAAAAAAATCGTTAACAAGGCGCCACTAATTTAAACATAGCAGAAAGTAAAATCACAAAAATACTGAACTCAGAGGAAAATCAATTAGGAAAGTCCATAATCACATGGCAAAATCAAATAACAAAACGCATCAAAAACGAATGGACAAGAACTGTCATATTCCTGACTTGGTACAGGCATTTTAAAATGTAGAAAATGGTGGATTAAACCTGGTTTTATAGCGCTAATCCTCTCACTTTAATAACAGTCTCATCAAATTCCGTTATATTTACATGATGCGTTTAATAAACAGTCACAATTAATAAAATAGTCAAAATATGGGTACATCAGTCATCATCGTATAACAATTTTAAAAGGGGACAATTTAACCAAACACAAAAACATCTTCTATCTACGAACACATTAATTGATTTGAGTGTCTGACGTCAGAAAATTTTATACGTCACATAAATTTGTCGTTCAATGTGCATACAAACAGTTTTAAAATTTACATAGGCAATGTAAGCATACAGGGTTAAAAAATCAAAAGTATGTAAGAATAAATTACAGAAATAGACCGATATTGAAACTAGTCCAAAAGTTATAGGTAGAATTTATGAGAATCCAAAAATAGTTAAATACCACTACGCGATTGAATGATTTTGACGTTTGTGGTTCAACGTATATAGTAAATTCATAATAGAAATATATCATAATGACATATAATAGACCAATATAATACTGACGGGATCTTTTAAATTACAGAGTCACGTAATAAGAAGAAAGGAAATACAAAAAGTCGCATATACAAAACAAACCACAAAAAAATGAAAGCCGATACAAACACATTGACGAGATGCATAAGTACCGAGCAACGTCAAACTGATATCACATAAAACCATTCAACAGTAAGAGTAATATTAATACTAGAACAGAGACAAATGAAAGAACAATAAAACATGTTGTTAAGATGATAAACAACATCAGTACGCAGAATATATACATCAAGACCATCGTGTATTATTTGATAAGTTGATACGGAATATTTATCAACAAGGTCTTGATACCTTCCGATGAACTTTTTTAGAAAACGGACGAGACGAGAAAACAACTACAAAAAAGACAAATAACAAAAAGCACCGATCAAAAAGGAATAGTATATATATTTCATATATAGTTCAAATAACTAGCGGCTTTTCGGCAGGTTAAGGTATCAATTCTTGCGTAATCATAATAACCGTTTAGTAAGGAGTTATGTCGTTGATGAATAGTTCGGTTCTCTGAATTGTTAGTAAGAAAAAGATAATCCTATAGTTTTCAAACACCGGTTTTATGGCCCCGCAACGAAGTTGTCTGTGTCGTATAGTTTTACCCTTGTCCGTCTTTCTGTCTTTCTGTCATTCCGTCATAAAACGTTGAAAATCACAGTTATGCAGACGTTTTTGGCATGTAAGTTAATCAAGATAAGTTACAAATCAAGTTTAAGTTTTTTTGGCATGTAAGTTAATCAAGATAAGTTACAAATCAAGTTTAAGTTTCGTTCTGCTCGATTAATTTTTGCTGTAATTTCGGGCTTTGGACTTTTAAAATGTTAGTCATACGGACCTTTTTTCTAAATGCTTTCATATATTGGGTTAATTTTATTGATTTTTGGTATAAGAGCTAACCATGATGAGTTACAGATCAAGTTAAAGTGTCGTTCCGCTCCGCTAATTTTTTAGACGGGGCCATTCGTGTCGCTTTGGCACATCTAGTCTTAATTTATAGTCTTTTCGTTAATACACCGTGGTTAGAAGTTTAATTTGCTAGATTTACAAGCGGTTTGTTTAAATACAACATGATAATGAAGGTATTAGTTGTAACATTGTAGAAAAGATCATTTGGTTATCCAGGGAGTTTATATGTCGTAAACATGCTGAAGTTATCATATATAAATTAGTAGGTTTACAATTGGATTTTTTTCCATCATTGAGATGAAAGAAAACAAATCTTAAAAGCTGAGTAAAGGTAGCAGTCATACAGAAAACAAATTTGATGAGGTTATGAGTCTGATATTTGCCATCTTTAAAATGTCATAACACTATTTAGGGATATAAGTTGGAGTCCCAAATTTCATGTGAATGTCAAGTAAGGTAGGTTCAAAGTATGTTATTTACATTTAAAACACTTATGTGTGATTCATTTTTAGCCAAAAAAATAATATATGCATTATGCGTAGCTAATATAGAAATTAACATCCTTGAAATTTTTGAAAAGGTTCGAAACTCGTGTTCTCATGTTACGTTGTAGTCGTTTGATAAGTTCTGAATGCATCACATAATAGAGTTTATCCTTTCAGATTGAGTGCCCAGCTCAGGGTTATTTGGCTTGACCTTAAAAAGCATTTTCAGCATATACATGGACGTAATCCATTTAGTTTGCCTTTTAGTTGATGGGCTAGGGAAAATGAAATTTCCGCTGGTTAATTTTAGAAATTATTCTTGTTGATCATTATGTACGATAAATAAGTCCCAAAACAGAATATAACTAGAAAGACTATATAAAAGAGGGATGAAAGATACCAGAGGGACACCATTGCTACAAAAGAAAAAAAACGAACAGACAAACAAACAAACATTAGTAAACAAAAAGACAGCGAAGAAAAAATAAGACTGAGCAACACGAACCCCAACAACAATGAGGGGTGATCTCAGGATAAAAATCGGAACAATGAACAACAGCATTTGGGAAAATAGAAAACGACGTTCTGAATGGTAAAGGTTTAGGTTGTTATGGGTTCGTGATGTTTATTCTTTAGTGTTCTATGTTGTGTCATGTGTACTATTGTTTGTCTGTTTGTCCTTTTTATTTTTAGCCATGGCGTTGTCAGTTTATTTTTGATTTATGAGTTTGACTGTCCCTCTGGTATCTTTCGTCCCTCTTTTATACCCTCTTGAGGTTTAGAACTAGGATTCAATTAGTTTAATGACGGTTCACGAAACGACATGAAATTTTTGTTAATTTAAAAGGTCATGTATTTGTTCTGTACAAATTGTTTACAAATAAAAGTAACAGTAGTATACAGATGTTCAAAACTCAAAAATCGATAGAAACAAAAAAATCCGGGTCAAAAACCAGAACCTAGGGAAACGCATTAAATATAAGAGGAAAATGACGACACAACATTAAAATGTAACACGAACCAAGCATTAATAAAATTCCGGGTAGAATACCAAATATAACATCGAAACTGGATATAATGAATTTGGGATAGAAAAGTACCATGACACGTCTTATAATATGTGAATACACACTCAAATATCAGAGGAAACACACGACACAAAGGAAACACAACGTTAAAATGTAACACACACAGAAACGAACTATAACGTAACACTTGCCATATGCCTGACGTGGTACAGGACATTTTTTAAAAGAAAACATTGCATTGGTGAGTTGAATCTGGGTTTGTAGCATGTCAAACCTCCCGCTTTAATGTCCATGTTATATATAACATTTAAATGACAACACAACATTACAGGACTACAATACAAATAAATAGGAGAACATATTTGACAAAAAACACACGAATAAGAGCTAACAAAAGGCACCAAGTTTAAATTTTAATACGTTTTATGTATGCCGTCATACTTTGAACGACAAAATTATTTTTATGTTTTCCTGTGCGAATTTCAAACGCGCAGTTTTACACCAGTACTGAAAACCTTCTATCCTTTACGGGTAGAGTTTACATACATAAATTAAGTCGTATAAGAAAAGCAAAATGAGTATGTTAAATTTGATGTATGCCTTTTTATGTTTCTTCGTTACATTTGTTGTTTTTATAGTGATATTAAGATGATAACACAATATTGACTGCTGTACCCCTATTTTTGACATTTGTCATCTTTGAGTTTGTTTGTTTTGTTCATGCATCGTTGACGATGTAATGGAATTTGATGCGACTGTCAAACAAGTGAGAGGTTTAGCTAGCTATAAAACCAGGTTCAATCCACCATTTTCTACATTAGAAAATGCCTGTACCAAGTCAGGAATATGACAGTTGTTATCCATTCGTTTGATGTGTTTGGACTTTTGATTTTGCCTTTTCAATTTGGATTTTCCTTTTTGAATTTTCCTCGGAGTTCAGTATTGTTGTGTTTTTACTTTTTAAAGATCGAAATGATCGAGTAATGGTCGAGAATTTGAGAGAATACAACACATCTTTTAATGCGTTATTTTAACGAGAACAAACACCAGACTTTCACTATGGACAAAAGTAACACAGAATATAATCTCTGGCGTAGAACTTCACTCAGATGAAGGAATAAATGTTTACGGATTTATCTTCGACACCTTTGTCTCAGGGGGATATTCATCAATGCTTACGAGATTTGCCTCTACCAAATACATAATACCAACTCTACCTGCATTTACTTCTTTTAAAAATATGATAGCACTTACACCATGTTATCAAAATACAGTTGTCAGTATAAATTTGAAATTGAAAAGTGGTTCAATGACATATGATAACAAGCAGTATAGTGACAACGATACGATTAGACTAATAGTAAACAAGTATAACACACTTCAGTTATCACATACCTCTGACTTATCAGGAACCATGGTAACATCATCAAAACCAGTCATTGTTGTCAGTGGTAACCAGTGTAATACTGCAGTACCAGCCAATATTCGTCTTGGTGACTGTAATCCATTTATAGAATCAGTATTACCAACCAACCAGCTAGATAATATTTTCATAACTCCGTATATATCGACACGTTTGAACAACACTGTACGTATACAGGTAATAAACAGTACGAATTTAACAATTAAAACTGGAAACAAGACAATATCAAAAACCATTAAGGCAAGAGATTTCTTTGATTTTTATTACAGCACGATCTCTTTTATTTCATCATCTGAAGACATACTTGTCACGTCATATCCACACGGGTAAGGTGAAAGCAAAGGGGATCCTTTTATGATGACGATTCCGGGTGTAAATCAATACCTTTATAAATATGACTTCGTAGTACCAACAGGGTTTGACAGCTATATAAGCATAACGGTGCAGAGCGATGCTACTGATTGGCTTTTCCTGGATGGAAATTCTTCAAAAAGTCAAAGTAGTGTTTTTAGCATTTCTAAAGGAATGAAAAACTTTAGCACTTTCAGTCTGCCTCTATCGGCAGGGCTTCATCGCATTGAATATAAAAAGAAAGTTCGGTTTGGTTTATGGATTTTCGGCAATGAAGATCCTCGGGATGGTTACGGTTACCCCGCTAGAATGGCTTATAAAGCTTACAATTAAGTAAACTGATATTTTGCATAAACGAAACTGTGTTGTTGAGGTATAGTTAAACATTACAGAATGATTACCTTATTTCTCTACCTTTTTATTGTCACTATTTGATTTGTTTTGTTAATGATTTAACACCTCGGAGTCCTCTTTTTTCTCAATTATCAAATTTTTAGCACAGAACTGTATCTTAAAAATACACAACAGACCCATTGTGCACTATCATCAACAATTATGTTATTCATTACAGCGCCATTATTTATATCAAAATCAGTTTAACTTATTTTTAATTATTGTATCTTGCAAAATACGTTTTAATAAGATTCATTAAACAAAAAACGGAATGTCATATCCATTAACTTCCCATCTCCAAAATTTGTTTAGGATTTTTTTTATAACTCAGACCATTGCCAAGCTTCAAGCAAGTGAACATGAAAAAGAAAAACCTAACAATTTGGCTTATTTAATTTATAAACGTAAATGAAGCAAAGAACAACTATAAACTACACACCAATCTGAAATAATGATAAAACCAAATGTTTATGTTTGTGCATAGTACTTAATGGTCGATTAAATGTTAACCGACAAAAAACGAAAGAAGCAGAAGCAAAATCCTCTAAAACTAAGTTTAATAGAATCTATCAAGAAACACTTGAGTATTTTTGTTTGGTAGCAGCATAGGTTCTTAGTTTTGTGAACCAACCAAGCTTATTTTATCGTCGAAGTCCCGTCTCAAGATCAAGGAATTTAGGCTCCTTGGATGAATCTTTATGGAATTTGAACTTTCTTGCGCAATATTTTGGTGCTACGGTCTTAATAAATTAGTAACAGAAATGTACACCTGTAGATCACTTGAAAGACTGTTTGTGCTGATCTAGAACATGCCATATTGCTCAGGAAGAGACTTTCATTTGCTTTAGACAAATAGGACTATCAAAAGTTTGAATTATTGTAAGTCGACATGTTATAAAGATATAACCTGTCTATCGGTGAAGATTGTTCGGGAATAGTAAGAGCTTGGAGATATTGAGAAGACAGAGACATATGTCTATGGTGAACATTTCTATGAATTATGATGAAGGGTTAAGGGAAAGAAGAATACGCTTATGTGTCGTATAGCGTTTAGTTTCGTGCAAAAGTTTACCATGTCATTAAGATTCATCGAAAAAAACGAAAAATTCTGATAACGTTGTTTTATTACTTATAGCGTGAATGGAGTCTTTAATATCTTTAAAGAAATATAATCTGAATCTATTTTTAAACATCAATAATTTTTAACAATACGTTAACACTCGAACTTGAACTAGGGTAGCCGGATTTTTTGTTAGCAGTGAGTGTTTTCAATGGTTATGATTTTTTTCAACATATACAATACGAGTAAAGATGAAAACTTACTGTAGCCTTATTAGAGATCAGTATTGATATTTTACTTATTTTTTCGGTAAGATGAAAGCTGATACTTCTTTAAGATCTACCATAATTTGCTGTTTTGTATATTTTTTGTCTTTAGTTTTCAGAGTTTGTAAATATGTTTTACCCTATACTATATTTTGAACAATATTCTGTATATAATATATAGAAACTTTAAATGTTATCTTCGAAACCAGAGTAAACAATCGAAATTTATAACTTGGCCATTTTATTTTAAGAATGTTTAGTGAAACAGTCCTTGGAATACGTTTACAAATCCTTACTTATAAAAATGACTTTACTATCGTATCTCTCATATCTTTCATCTGCACTTATCTGCTCGTTTAAGTTAGTCCAAGAATGGAGGGACGAAAGATACCAAAGGGACAGTCAAACTCATAAATCGAAAATAAAACTGACAAGGCCATGGCTAAAAAAGAAGAAGACAAACAGACAAACAGTAGTACACATGACACAACATAGAACACTAAACAACACGAACCCCACTAAAAACTATGGGGTGATCTCATGTGCTCTGGAAGGGTAAGCATATCCTGCTCCACGTGTGGCACCCGTCGTGTTGCTTATGTGATAATAAATCCGGTAAATAGTCTAATTCGGTAGGTCACATTCATGGCTTGATAAATATTTTGATATGAGCGTCACTGATGAGTCTTATGTAGACGAAACGCGCGTCTGGCGTACTAAATTATAATCCTGGTACACTTGATAACTATTTACACCACTGGGTCGATGCCACTGCTCGTAAACGTTTCGTTTCAGAGGGTATCACCAGCCAAGTAGTCAGCACTTCGGTGTTGACATGAATATCAATTATGTGGTCATTTTTTATAAATTTCCCGTTTACCAAACTTTGAAATTGATATTAAAACTAAGGATTTTCTTATCCCAGGAATAGATTACCTAAGCCGTATTTGATACAATTTTTTGGAATTATGGATCCTCAATTCTCTTCAACTTCGTACTTATTTGGCTTGATAAATATTTTGATATGAGCGTCACTGATGAGTCTTATGTAGACGAAATACGCGTCTAGCGTACTAAATATCCGATATCATTTGTGAAACGGTTATTCCTTAACGGTCAACGAACTCGTTATGGCGTCCGTAAAATGTACGAAGGGATGATTTCAACTTCACCATTTGGAAATCTTGGTTTGATAGCTTCCTTGTGAGCAGCAACCCTCTATCCAGAAAATCATGATAGGAAATGCAAGCACGAAAATATCGTATCAATTGGGAGACAATACCCCGTATGCAGGTGCTGCTGGAATGTTGCTACATAGAAATGGAAAGGTCACAATTTGAAAGCTGAAATCATCTCTGCTGTCGTAAAGTTTTGTTTTCAACCGACCCTCATTGTCAATTTCTAGATGTAAGTCAAGATATGAGGTGGACTTAACTGTATCTGTTGTATCCTTTATATCTAGTTCGATGGGATAGATGCGTTCCAAATAGTCATCAAATTTTGAATTATTTAGTGAAAGAACATCATCGATATAGCGAAAAGTAGAGTTAAAGGATATCGCTAACTTCTTATTTTTTTTTCTGCATGAAGTCAGTCTCATAATAACAAAGAAACCCTTTCGTTTATTGATGTTGACTTAGATCAAGTGATTTGGAATGATTCGCAATCTCTTCGAATAAAAATGGGGGAAGATTTTAATTATTTTTAATACTCTATTAAATGGGTTGCTTCCTCACAATTTTTAATTTATACTAGAGATACACATATCTTTATCCATTAATATCATAGTAAACAGAATACTATTGATAAAATATAAAGTATTCTAATTTATATTTAAACAAATTCAAAAGAAAATAAATACTGCATACAGCTATCAACGAAAACAACTGAACTACAGGCACTTGAGAACATGGCGGTGGCAAACATTTCATAAAGCATATAACTTTATTATGATATGTATCAGATGTTTTACATCTATAAAAGAAAACAATAAAAAAAAATAATTTGAAAACAGAAAGGACTCATTTGATCGTCGTAGAAAGCAACTAACAAAAAGACAAATGACAACAAACACTGGTCTGGAATAATACTTTATATATTTATATACACTTCAAAACTTACTACATTACACAAATACATCGGATTTAATTAGACTTAGATAAAAAAATGGTAGAAAGGTAAAATATTAAAAACCACATAAGAGTAACATGATTCTTCATTCAAACATTAGAATAATAAAGGTCAATTAGTGTTCATACCCTTATATAATCACATATTTATTTATCTTTGACTTGTTAAAAAAGGAACAACATTTATCAGTTGGAATGAGATGACTCTTGTTTCTTATACAACAAAGACGCAACATATTAGTTCTGGTTTCATTGTTGAAAATTATAGTCAGGCAGATCTCAAAATCGGGTACGGTTATACAGAAAATATAGATATTGCATTTTTTTTACAATAGGTGTTATCAATTTACTATGGCTGCCGCTAACGATCTTAAAATTCATTCAAATGTTTTTGATACAAAAACATATATAAGACCTTTACATTTGGACGATGATAAATAATCTCTTGAAAATGTTTAAATTCGTTTGTAGAATGCCTTTTCATTATATTTTTTAGAGTCATACCAACTAACAGAATCGCGGGCATCTGAATACAAAAGCACCTAATAGAACTTAGTTTAATAATCAAATAAAGGCAACAGTAGTATACCGCTGTTCAAAACTCATAAATCCATGGACAAAAAACAAAATCGGGGTAACAAACTAAAACCGAGGAATTTTAGACTGGAATACACACTAATCAAAGCACCAGTGTGAAAATAATCAGTAAAAAGTTTAACGACTGACGACGACGGACGACAAGCGATATCAAAAGCTCACATACCCCTTCGGGTTAGAGACACTTCTGCTTGAGGTGATATACATACATGCCAAATAGAACGGAATCCCTCACCAGTTCAAATGTGTCTCATTAGACTTGATTAAAAGTAACATTCTATTAGGTGCAAGATATAGTTTATAACTTTAATATTAAGCTTGATTGCATACAGTGTTCATTGGTGGCCTTCGGCTATTGTCTGCTCTTTGGTCGGGTTGTTGTCTCTTTGGCATATTCCCCATATCCATTTACAATTTTACCATTCTCCAAATGAAGATGAATATGTTTACGATTGGGTTTCAATACAAACGTTGCCTTTACAAGCGGGAATTTTGAATTTCTGATAAGATCAATACGTAGCAACACTGGTTAGTGACATTGATATGTACATAATATACTAAGTTTAAACTCAATACCTTCAGAACTTCATGAGGAGAAGGTTCTTGAAAATCTTATCTTCAAAGTCCCTTGGCGGTCATGTGTTTTTTACAATTGGCAACAAAGTTACAATACTTATTTAAGACCTTATAGTGAACTATATCAAGTTTGATTTGATTAGGACCAGTAGTTCTAAAAATCACGGGTGTCATTCGGTTTAACGAGATAAATGATCGTGAAAGAATTTCTAACGGTGGTCAAGTATTGCGAGATGACCGTGAAAGCTCTGGTACCGGATCGTGAAAGACTTTTAATGTAAATTCTAGTTCAAAATCTATGAAAAAAATTTTAAAACGCGGAACAAATCTGAACAAAAATTTTGTATTGTCAAAATGGTTTAACTTCCTCACATTACTGTGCAATAAGATAAATATTGAAAACAACACGTCAAATAATGTCTTGCGTCCGAAGTGTTTTCTGATTTACCTTCATCAGGAACGCTCAAAGCAAAACATTTTCAATTCGAAGATGTACAAAAACGGATAATCCTTGTAGAGGTATGTGTCAAAAATACCTAAAATAAATAGCCAAATTAATCTAAAGCCAACTTTGCCTGAGGGAGTTGAAACCTTAGTTTCATGATAATTTCAAAATTTATAAACGGAAAATTTGAGTAAAGTTTGCTAAATCATGTCAGTACCGAAGCATTAACTACTGAGCTGAAGATACCCACGGGGACTGATAGTCCACCAGCAAAGGTATCTTCCCAGTGATGTAAGTAATTGAAAACAACACGTTTAATAATTTCTTGCGTGCGAGGCGCTTTTCTGGATTTATCTTCATCAGGAACGTTCAAAGTCAAACATTTTAAATTTGAAGATGTATAAGTACCGAAAATCGTTTAAGAGATATGTGTCAAAAATACCTAAAATAAATAGCCAAATTAAACTTAAGCCAACTTTGCCTGAAGGAGTTGAAACCTTAGTTTCATACTAATTTCAAAATTTATAAACGGACAATTTCAGTAAAGTTTGTAAAATCATGTCAGAACCGAAGCATTAACTACTGAGCTGAAGATACCCTCGGGGACTGATAGTCCACGAGCAGAGGTATCGACCCAGTGATGTATAAAATTGAAAACAACACGTTTAATAATTTCTTGCGTCCGACGCGCTTTTCTGGATTCACCTTCATCAGGAACGCTCAAATCCAAACATAAAACCTTAGTTTCATAATTATTTCAAAATTTATAAACGGACAATTTCAGTAAAGTTTGTTAAATCATGTCAGAAGCAAAGCATTACCCACTGAGCTGAAGATACCTTCGGGGACTGATAGTCCACGAGCAGAGGTATCGCCCCAGTGATGTATACAATTGAAAACAACACGTTTAATAATTTCTAGCGTCCGACGCGCTTTTCTGGAATCACCTTCATCAGGAACGCTTAAAGCCAAACATAAAACCTAAGTTTCATAATTATTTCAAAATTTATAAACGGACAATTTCAGTAAAGTTTGTTAAATCATGTCAGAACCGAAGCATTAACTACTGAGCTGAAGATACCCTCGGGGACTGATAGTCCACGAGCAGAGGTATCGACCCAGTGATGTATAAAATTGAAAACAACACGTTTAATAATTTCTAGCGTCCGACGCGCTTTTCTGGATTCACCTTCATCAGGAACGTTCAAAGCCAAACATTTTAAATGTGAAGATGTATAAGTACCGAAAATCGTTTAAGAGATATGTGTCAAAAATACCTAAAATAAATAGCCAAATTAATCTAAAGCCAACTTTGCCTGAGGGAGTTGAAACCTTAGTTTCATACTAATTTCAAAATTTATAAACGGACAATTTCAGTAAAGTTTGTTAAATCATGTCAGAACCGAAGCATTAACTACTGAGCTGAAGATACCCTCGGGGACTGATAGTCCACGAGCAGAGGTATCGACCCAGTGATGTATAAAATTGAAAACAACACGTTTAATAATTTCTTGCGTTCGACGCGCTTTTCTGGATTCACCTTCATCAGGAACGCTCACAGCCAAACATAAAACCTTAGTTTCATAATTATTTCAAAATTTATAAACGGACAATTTCAGTAAAGTTTGTTAAATCATGTCAGAACCGAAGCATTAACTACTGAGCTGAAGATACCCTCGGGGACTGATAGTCCACGAGCAGAGGTATTAACCCAGTGATGTATACAATTGAAAACAACACGTTTAATAATTTCTTGCGTCCGACGCGCTTTTCTGGATTCACCTTCATCAGGAACGCTCAAACCAAACATTTGAAATTTGAAGATTCATAAGTACCGAAAATCGTTGAAGAGCTATGTGTCAAAAATACCTCAAATAAATAGCCAATTTAATCTAAAGCCAACAAGAATATATGCAATACTCTATGAAAAAACACACAAAGCGTTTCTATTGAATTAATTTTACAAACCACGCTATTTGTACCTACAATACTCATATTTCAATATATCATGATATATTTGAAATTTAATCTTTGGTGTATCTGATTGTACAGTAAAATAAAAGTATGCTCTTCCCTTAAAAGCAGTAATTTGTTTGTGAAAACCTTGAATTTTGTTGAATTTTCATCAAACTTGATCGTGAAAGATAATGCGTGACCAGATTTATACTAGTACTCAAAAATCAATATTTCTTTTACCTTTTGATATACCTGCAACTGGTTAAAGCCTGTAACTATTGAAAAAGAATGATTATTAAAGCTATCATTTTTTTTCTTTTAACTACACAATAATTTTATTCATCAAATATTGCTTGTTACATAAAACATCAAAATTCCTAGCTTCTCTTGACGTACCCTGTTACAAAAAACGTAAAATCACAAAAATACTGAACTTGGACGAACATCAATTTATTCGGAAAGTCCTCTATTTTGTATGTTTATGAGTAGTCTATTACATCTTGGATTTGTTTAGATTAAACCCAATGAATCTATTTTTAACATAACCGGTTTGATCCTCATTTACAATTTTTGGAAGTACCTTTTTTAAACGTTGCGCAAGAACATATGACGAAATTTTAAAATCTATATTAAGAAGTGATATTGGACGATAGTTTTCCTAAAGTAATAGATCCCCCTTTCTAAATATCAAAGTTAATATACTTGTACGTTGTGAATATGAAAGACTGTTTCTATCGTATCCTGTATTTAAGACATTTACCAGTAGTGATTTAAGTTTATTCCAAAAAAATCTATAAAATTCTACCGTAAGTCCATCAAGACCTGGAGATTTATTTAATTTCATTTTAAAGATACCATATGTGCATCAGTTCCTCCACTGTGATTTTCCCATTGCATATTAGTTTGTCATTTTCATCAACGGTATTTTCTAATTTTGTATCGCTGATATATATTCCTCTGTTAAATATTTGTTTTAACTTTTTTTGTTATACAAGTTTTCATAATAATCTTTTATTTTGTTTAAAAGTTTCTCTTGATCCGAAATTATTTCCCCATTATCTCCCATTAACTTACTTATAGATTTTTTAACTTGTCTCTTTTTTCTTACCCAAGGAAGTAAGAATTGTTTTGTTCACCAAACTCTACATATTTTTCTCTAGATCTCACTTGAGCTCCCTTCGCTCTTTCTTCATATATATCTTATCTAGCTCTTCTTCAATACCATTAATTCCTTCTTCTATTTCACCGTCATCTATATTTGTCTCGTTTCTTAATTTTATTTTTTCTTTCAATTCTTTTTCCAGAGTATATCTTCGTCCCTTGGTTAACTTTGCTTTATTTTTACAATAATTTGTGGTTACTTCCCTCACCGCGATTTAAAACCTATCCCATAATAATCTACAATCTAATGTTTCCTTTTCGAAATTATATTTATCTATCAAAGTATTAATCAGTTCTTGGTAATCTTTATCTTGCAAATCTGAATTGTCAATTTTCCAATACCCATTCCCCCTTTCTGGCTTAAATTTTTAGAAATACGCTTTGGTGGTCAGTATGTAACAGGTGAATATACATTAATAAATGTAAAAATTGAGTCATTCATCTGCACATTGATAAGCACTAATCTTCCGTCCCTATCAATAAATTTATTAATTAGTTCGTAGCTTAATGATTTGTTCATTAAGATAGCTACACCCCTTCTAGCCGTAGTACCATGACTACAAAATGCATATTCTGTTTTACTATTTATATCCATTTCGATAATTTTATCAAAATGTGTTTCTTGCAAAACACTTATGACACTTTTCTGAGCGGTGACCCATTCTATAACTGCGCGGTAACTGTTCTTGAATTTACGTTGAGACTACATAAATTATTTGTATTTGTAAATGTCATAGTTAATAATATATAAATTATGAGTATACTTTAGTTTCAACACACTACACAAAGTTACAATTTTATAA
Organism: Mytilus galloprovincialis; assembly: GCA_037788925.1. Taxonomy (NCBI): domain Eukaryota; kingdom Metazoa; phylum Mollusca; class Bivalvia; order Mytilida; family Mytilidae; genus Mytilus; species Mytilus galloprovincialis. Next base: position 8,440,471 of record CM075340.1, on the reverse strand, counting down.
CACTCAGAGATATTTAATACAATTACATCAATTGGTACACAATTAAAATACAGATTCATTATTTTAGGTAATGCATAGTTGTTACACATATCTATACAACCTACCTAATGATTACCTTTTACCTGGTGTGACCTTAAACCAATTGTTCCGCTTTAAACCTCGTGAAAGTTATGTGTTTTTTAAAAATGCATTGTAAATAAATTTGGATAGTTTGATAGTGTAGGAATTAACGCATGGTAATTGATAATTTAGAATTATATGTCCGTGTTTGAAAGGAAAATACTATCATGTAAATATATATTAAATTGACAGCATGAACTCGACACGATTGAACAGGTTGGGCACAACCCACCAAATAGGGAACTGTTCCTCAAATGAGTAACAATCCCTCATTTGAGTAATCATTTGGTAGTGCTAAAAAACTAAATTTTCTAAACTGAGTCTTTTTTCGTTAAATGGCACATATTCATGAAAAATGCAGCACTTTTTCTACATGATGATTATCCCTATCTTGATTTATTAAAAAGATACAATCCTATGAAAACTTAAGAAAAGACTATTTTCAATGCTTTTAACTTTTTAAAAATCTATATTAAAAATATAGTTCTTTGGAAGAAGTTGCTCCATTTTCTATAAATTGGTGCCATTTTAACTAAAAAGACTCATTTTTAGAAAATATTGTTTTTATCACTATGAAATGATTTACTCAAATGAGAGGTTGTTACTCATTTGGGGATCAGTCCCCCATTTTGTGGGTTGTATCCAACCTGTTAAAAGGTGGACAATTTAATGCCGTTCATGTTTTTACGGTTAAGTGTAGAACCAGAAACACAGCATAAAACAATGTGTTTCGATATATTCTGAATCGTGGAGAATTTCTTCTGATCTACGCTACTTGCATGGTTTTTCAATTCAATACAATGGAAATAATGCAGTGCTTTATTGTATACATGTGTACTTGATATATACTTTGTGCATTTTTGGTTTTTGTTTGAAAAGTAAATTGTTGTGGACAAATATATGTGCATACTGCCGGACTATTTACGCACTCTACAGGTAAATATTTATTTTTTTCTATCATACTACTTGTCTTGTTTTTTTTTCTATTTGTAGGTATCTAATCAGTGATGTAATGTTCAGAAAGAAAAGTTTCTTGTTCTGTTTAACGTTAACTTATACACTGTGTCTAAACCACACCGGCAAAATTTGTTCGGACTCGATGGTATCTAACATCCGGAACAATGACGGAACATTAATAGACAGAAGAAAGGTAGGTTTCTCCTTATTTTCTTATTTTTTTTATGATATGTAAGAATATATATACATATACAACTATTTTCTATTGTGATATGCAATATTTTCTACAACCGTTCTATATTAACGGAGAAATAAGTAAAAATGGACGCCAAAATGACGAATTGAGTGAACCTTGCCTCGAAATTGTTTAATTTCTCGTTAAATTGTTCACATTGTACGGAAAGAAAGGTACGGGAAGATAGATACTGACACGGTGATTGCAAAACTTGTTTTATGAACATCTCAATACTTGTATTTCTGAGTATGGAACGAAAGAAATGGGTCATATCAAAATGGAACTGGCCGGTTTCGTCAATGTTTACCACCCGGTTTGGTCATAGATTTCACAATGCATAACCCGGTTTTGTCAAATAAAAAAAAAATCATAATCGCATTGCATTATAATTGATAATCATTAACTTCAGTGTTAAAAAGGGGTTTTGTGACCGGGTCGTTGGAAAACAAGTTCTTTCACAGGACAACGGCTTATTATTTATATGATTAGTCTAGAATTCAAATAAATAATAAGCAAACACTAGAATTCCTACTCTTATAGAACACAAATAATTTTAATTTTACTTTGCATTCAAAATTTAGTTAAAACTAGAAATTAGAGTTAAACTTTACGGTCTTAAAAAATCGAAACACACAATTGCAATGTGATTTTCTCGTACAATAGGATGGACACCTTTATAAGTAATATAATCATTCTATGTATGTAATCTTTTCTATGATCGTTAAAAATAAATCTTCTTAAGGATAAACGTTGATGATAAGACAAATGTATATATGTATATATGCATGCATAATCGACATCGAAAATGAATGTTTATAGGAATAAAAGGATACAACTACCATGCATCAAAGGTGGGGTCGGGTGGGGGGCGGTGGGTGGGGGTTTGGGGGTGTTGCAATCTATACGTCTTCTAGATTCGCTACTTATCTTATAAAGTGTATACCGAATTAAAATATTGTAAGAAATAAGAAAACAGGGACAACCACGAAATCGGATTATGTGAGTTTGATTATGTTTATTATAAACATCTCATTACATTGATATTTTTAAACAAGCGACACTAGGTGATTCGAATTCATAGCGTTTTGAAGTATTTGTATAAAGCTGCATATGTCAAAAGTTAGAAGGTTTGACTGTAACATATACAAGTATGGAACACAGATCTAACGATTTTTCCCCCCTATTTGCCATATTTCCATTGCCCTTGACCTCATTTCTATATTATTTTCTCTCGGCCACAGACCTTTATCATAAATTGAGTTGCGACCATTTAAGCATCTGTGATATGTCAGTGCGTACACTTAAATATAAAAAATATGTCTTTTTTTTTTATTAAAAAAAACCGCCAGTGAAGTTGTTTGCTATGTCCGATCCGGTTCGTGAAATTTGAAAGTTTCAGTTGTTACACATTTTATTTTAAATTCAAGAACGGTGTAATTTTGTTTGGAATTCTTGATTGTTTTTAGCTCACTTGACCCAACAGGAAAAGGTTTTTTTATCATCACTTGGCACCGGTCGACCGTCGTTCATTATCTTTCAATACAATTTTATACATAAATGTTCCCATCTAAAATTACTAGGCTGCTTTAAACCTTATTTAAAATCATATGTCTTTTTTAATTTTAATTATGATTAGGGTATAGTTTTAAAAAGTTTACTGTGACCCCGCTTGTCAACCAATATAGCCTTCATGGCTAAGAAATAAATAAAGGAGGGCATGCAAGTGCATGATGTCAATTATTTAAAAACAGCCGTAGACATAGACAATTCGAAAGGGCCAGATGATTATCTTCAAAATGTTGAGCTCTACCATTTGTCCATTTACTATAAAATTCTCACATAAGTTCTTAAAGGAGTTATTGCATTGCCCTTAAATGACGAATTTGAAGTTCTTTTTATCAATTTGTATCTATTATTTTCAAACATATATATAAAAGTCATATAGCAAAAATGACTTAGGAAGTCAAGAAGATATACAAATAAATAGACTTGGCCGATATCCTAATAAAACTTATTGACCTTTAATTAAGAGGTTTTTTTTTCCATTTTATTGCGTTTTTACACGCCCATCACAATTTTGACAGGACGTATTATTGTATACATCCTTCCGTCCGTCCGTCTGTCCTTCCTTCCATCCGTCCGTTCCTCCATCTATCAGTCATTCTGTCCATCCGTCTATCCGTCCGTCTATCCTTCTGTCCAGCGTAAACATGTCGCACCATTACTTGAGAACAGCTTATCTAGTTTTCATGAAACTTAACAAAGTAATTTCTTGAAATGGTCAAACGATCTGTAAACATTTTAGTGAAAATCAAATTACATCTTTTGAGTTACAGAACTTTGTAAGTAAAACAGGAGTGTCTTTTTTTAACATGTCGCGCCATATCTCAAAACGATTTATCATTATTGCATCAAACTTTACACACTTCTTAGTAATATAAATCTTATATTAAAACTTCTGCATACTTTTTGGTGATGTTTTAATTTTTTTTTATTAAGCGTTATTTAGGATTTTTTGTTAAAAAAAAAAGGGGGGTCACATATTGCGATGCATCTCAAAACCTATATAAAAATATATCATAATGTTAATGTTAAAAAAATAATTAGATATCAGTGTTTGCTATTGAGTATTTATATTCCATTTAAAATTAGTTTGAAGATCAGTGAAATAACGGATACGCCGTTCCTTAGGAAAATGTGTAGTACTATAATTACATTTGTACCTATGTAAATAAATGTAAATACGCCAAGTTTACTTTATAATAAATATATATTGAAATTCTTTCGAAAGACAATGTTCAGATCCGTGTTAACGTTGCTTTTCATAAATTGTTGGTTTTAAAAAAATATAAAAAACCGGGTGATATATATAGACGAAACCGGATGATTGTGTAGAAACAACAATGACGAAACCGGTGTATTTTAATTTGGCATGACCCATTTCTGTCGTTCCATACACAGAAATACAAGTATTAAGATGCTCATAATGACTAGTTTTGCAATCTCCGTGTCAATATCTATCTTCCCGTACCTTTCTTTCCGTACAATGTGAACAATTTAACGAGAAATTAAACAATTTCGAGGCAAGGTTCACTCAATTCGTCATGTTGGCGTGCATTTTTACCTATTTCTCCGTTAATATAGAACGGTTGTAGAAAATATTGCATATCACAATAGAAAATAGTTGTATATGTATATATATTCTTCGATATCATAAAAAAAATAAGAAAATAAGGAGAAACCTAGCTTTCTTCTGTCTATTAATGTTCCGTCATTGTTCCGGATGTTAGATACCATCGAGTCCGAACAAATTTTGCCGGTGTGGTTTAGACACAGTGTATCAGTTAACGTTAAACAGAACAAGAAACTTTTCTTTCTGAACATTACATCACTGATTAGATACCTACAAATAGAAAAAAACAAGACAATGTGAACAATTTAACGAGAAATTAAACAATTTCGAGGCAAGGTTCACTCAATTCGTCATTTTGGCGTGTATTTTTACTTATTTCTTCGTTAATATAGAACGGTTGTAGAAAATATTGTTAGATACAATCGAGTCCGATCAAATTTTGCCGGTGTGGTTTAGACACAGTGTGATAGTGTGAATCGTGTTACAATATATAGCATAGGTAAAAACCTAATTCCTATGTTTATAATGTAAACATTGAACAGCTGATGTATTATTACATGTATCATGATAGGTAAACAACATCTACACATTTGACATTTTCACAGTTTCGTTACATATTTCACATTTTAGTACAACTTCACTTTTAAAAACTACTTCTTCATAGCAACATTTAACTCTTTTAAAGAGCTGTAAACTTTTACATTTTTTTTTTAATGATATCAAATTAAGATAAAATTTCAGCAAAACAAAAACAATACTGAAACAGATAAGGCAAAGTTACAATTTATGTTTTGTCTATTTGATTGGAAAACTCTTGAAATGAGCTGTAATTTATTTGTCCTTTTTTTTTAGTAACTTTGTATGATAAAACTATTGTACAATCATTGTCATGGTTTTGTGATTTCTATACATTTGAATTATTCTTTACCTTTTTTAGTTCCAATATTTCCACTAGTTTTGTCATGTAAAGCTTCAGTAGGTGTTGGAGGTGAGCTGTCATTTGCATTCACTATTCTCCTATGTGGTTTTCTAACAAATCTATCTATTGGGGGTTTGTACTTTGTCTACATTATCACTATTTCTTTTTGGTGCTTCTGTCTTGCTAGTAGATGCTTTGCTGTTATTGTTCTTTTTTCAGATTGCTTTTTAGCAGGTGGTATTGTTGGAACGTCTAATTCAGTATGATCTACATTGTCATCCTGATCTGTGTTGTCAACAGATGCAAATTAAATTAATGTTGTCATGCTTATGTTGCTGTCTAGCTTCATCATGATCATGTTCATCAACAGTCTGAAAATGTTTTGGGCTATCAATTTTTTTTAATTCAACACTTTACCTCGAAAGTTAAAAACATCAATTTAAAACGTGTCTAAATCAGTTTGAAAAATTCAGCGCTGAGAATCTGTCGAGTACAATTTAGACAGACCGCCACTATTTACTCAATAATATGGGTATACAACGTTTAAACTAAAATGTTAACCATTAACCAAAAACTTATAGCAAAAAAAGCATCTTTCATGAGCAATTTGAGATTAAACGATAAGCAACATTTTGTGCAACAGTACTTTCTTAAGTGCTATGTATCTTTAAATCCAACGTAGCAGATGAATTGATTTCCAATGAGATAACTTCAGACTAAAGAATACCAGAGCGCAAATGCTGAAATGTCTCGTCTGCTTTCCTTAAGTATATTTGTTGAACGACTGTAGTACTAAGGGTTTTATTAGAAGTGTCAAATACGCTTACAATTGTCAATGGTTCATAAAAAGAGGTCGGGGTAAGATAAACTATGCCATACTGATCTCTACAAACATCCCGTACACCAAATATATGTGTTCCGATCCTTACAGTACCTTAGAAACTGACAAATGTAAAAGTTATGTTTGGCCAATTAATTAACCTAATGCTCTCATTTCCAACATAACTTGGCAAATATATCTTTTGTGAATCTTATAGTAAACAGGAGTATACTGGCATTTAACTTCTAGGACAAATGTGATATTTTCTGAATGTTTCTGTGATGCTCGTATACTTCTGTCGAAGGACACATCAATGATATCACGACTGTCATTTTTCCATACCTTGTTCGTAGTAACTTTAATTTGGAAAATATGCTGGTTAAACTTGGGAACGAAGGGTAGCTAGCTCATTTATTTCATTTTCAGTTCTATGTTTTATTGCTTGTTTCTGTATATCATTTGGTTCGGGTTGTCTTTGCCCGACCTATTGCCTCCTGAAAAAGCCTTATTGGTTTTTTTTTAATCCATCAAGACCAAGTGCTTGGTGCGGTTTACTTCCTGTCACCTTAAATGAGCCTCTGATTTCTTCCCATTTCTTTGTTTTTTTGTTTTATAAGGTGTGTAAGGGTCTCTTCGTCTTCAATTAAAATGTGATCTTTGAAAGCGAAAAACAATGGTGATGCAGACAAATCAACTTTATTGCAAATGTTCATTATATATTCGTTAGATTCATTAAACTGTGAAATTGAATTAAGGATACAATTGTGTGCTTTAAGTGTATCTGCAATTACAGCCTTTGTCATTAATATATTTGTTTTTATCGCATCAATAAAAGAGGAACAATAGATACCAGAGGGATCGTCAAACTCATTAATCGAAAATAAACTGACAACGCCTGGGTAGAAATGAAAAAGACGTACAGGCAAACAATAGAACACATGACACAACATAGAAAACTAAAGAATAAGCCAACACGAACCCCTCCAAAAATAAGGGATAGTCTCGTGTGCTCCGGAAGGATAAGCATATCCTGCTCCACATGTGGCACCCGTCGTGTTGCTTATGTTATAACAAATCTGGTTAATAGTATAATTCTCTAGGTCACATTCATGAAAGGGACGATGATTGTAGTTACGACGTAAGGAACATATCCGATATCATATGTGAAACGGTTATTTTATAACGGTCAATCCACGCGTGATGGCGTCCGTAAGATTAACGAAGGGATGATTTTACCTTCACCATTTTAGCCGCTTGGTTTAATAGCTTCCTTGTGAGCAGCAACCCTCTATCAGGAAAATCATGAAATGCAAGCACGGGAATATCGAAGGAGTAGTTTTTGATAGTTTCCTTTTGAACTTTCAAAATAAATTTATCGAGTTCGTAAGTTTGTTTGCAAATAAATGGTGCATGTCTTTAATCGCAAGACTGATATTGAAAGATACATTTCTTAAGCTTGTAATACATTCATTCTCTTCTAGTTGGCTTAGAACTGAGTCGTCGAAATGTTTTTATACGATCATATTAATCAATTATCTGTTTGAACATGGTTTGAAATTGTTCCTTACATTTTCTGAAAATATTATTACTTTGAAATGCTTAAATTTATTGAGGATCTTAGCCAATATAGTTTTTTGTCAATACCAATAACAAATGTTAATTATCATATAATTAAAGAATAATTTAAACTTCTTCGTAGCATCAAATCTTTCACGATCCTTTTTCACGATCTTCAAAAAGCGGTACGTGATCTTTAACCATCAGAAAAATCAATTTTGTGTAAATATTTCTTTTTTTACCAAGTTCCAGATTATGTTTATACAAAATAACTGTGAGCACCATTTGATTCATTCAAATGGAATGCCCTCATTCGGGTAAAAGTAGTTTATGTTATTCGAACTTGTGAAAAAATTGTGTTTGTTTGACATTTTTTATGTCATTGAAATGTCGAGAAGCAATCTGCCTTTTGTTCTTTTGTAAAAACTATGTTCTTTTGAAACTGGATTTTCTCAGATACTAATCATAATGTTGAACCATTTTGACAGACAGTTTTTTTTGGTAAATTTGTCTGTGTAATTAATTAAATAAGATTATTTATTGACCTTTCACGTGTCTTCTCGATTACATGTCTTTCACGATCCGGTACCAGAGCATTCACGATCGTCTCGCAATACTTGTCCACCGTTAGATATTCTTTCACGAGCATTTCTCTCGTTAAACCGAATGACACCCGGAAAAAATGAAGATACAAATATTGTTTCCCATAGTGTTTCAATACAATCTTTTACCTAATATATCGAACATTTTGAATTTCCGATCGGATCAAAAAGAAACAACGCTAAGATTGTCGTAATTTTGACATAACGAGGTCGTAATAACGACATAACGATGACGTTATAACGACATACGGATGTTGTTTTCACGACATAATGATATCGTAATTACAACATACTATGTCATAATTCGCTGTTTCAGATTATTATGCATTCTGGGTAATATTTCAGTGGCTAACAAAACGTTGCATTGGGTTAAAAATGTCATATAAAATGGAAATACAACCAATGACGTGACATTTTTCATTTTGGGATACGAAAATTGAAATAACGCATAATCCTTTAGAATCTTAAACGGTCAATTGCGACATACATTTTTTATTCGAATAACTCTCATCGGCTTCCGTTACAGACAACGTATCATTGAAACTTAAAAAAACTTTACTCATAAAATGTCTTGGTATCTTTGGTAAGTAGTTTCTGCACATTTGCTCATATTCTACTGTTGCAATTCAGTTCAACATTAATCTGTAAAATCCGAATAGAACAGAATGTACCTGTCCTTATGATTACACCAAGTCATCGTTATTCAAAATAAAACAAATACAAAACAAGTTTAATTATTCTAAGGTTAACTTGATAAAAATAGAATTAGTTTCCAGCTGAGCGTAAGGACTGAGAGCTATCTTCCTTATTTGAAGTCAAGTGTGTCCCACTTTTAATCTATAACTTTCCGTCTCTATTGAATAGAAACAAAGAGGATGAGTTCCTAATATTTATTCATACCTCCTTCAAGCAGGATGTTTTTCACGCAATTTTATATGTATACTTAAGATACGTAGATATATCTAATAAACAAGTCTAAAAGGGTACACCGACATCAAAATAGAAAAAGTAAAATCATGAAAAATATTTAATATTTCGGATGACTAATATCCTTCATCAATAAGATATCAAATGATACTTATCAACTAAAACACTGATCTTTAACATCTAACAAATTATCACGAATCAATTAGCTGGTAAATTGTTCAATATTAATGTTTGGGAGGAGGAAAACATTTCTTAAAACTGAGAGAGTCCTGCACTGAAGCCTGAGAAACAAGTGAAGGGATTTATTGTGTTGTTTTTTTTAATGCCTTCTGGGGAAACTGTCCTTAACTATTTTTTTATCCCGAGCAAGTCTGTCGACCCTTAACCAACCCTCGTTTTGGTTTATACGACTTATGGGGAGGTAGGTTTGCAGTTGTAGTCTCTTCGATGACCATATATGCGTTTGGTGGATAACTGTTCTATCTCACTAAAGTCCTGCATGCAACATTGACACTGAAGAGGGTGTACAACATTCTGGGTTTTGCATTACATTGCAAAATGTACTGTACAAGTAAATGTTTGAGTATTCAGTATGTGTTGGCTAATCAGACATCGTCTGTTACCACTCAACTTGCACCATCATGCAGTTGAGGTGTTTTTATTAAAGGAAATATCAACGATCTTCGGTAGGAAGACTGACAATCCTCAGTCAATAAAGATTAAGTAGAAATATTAAGCGGTTTTTGTATCAGCATAAAATTGTAGGTGATAAAAAAAAGCATTTTATTTATTTTTGTATATTTTTTTTTTAATCTATTTACAATAGAGGATGAATTAGTAAGTTAAACACACCAAATACATTTTCAACTCATTTAAACCTATTGAAAAAAAGCTAAGTCTTTGCAAATGTCTATTGTCCTTGCTACGGCCAGACTAAATTGATTGCCTGTGGACCACCAACGAGGCCTTCTGCTCCCTGTTCAATTTGCAAAACACTTTTTTAGCATCCTTCTTCGTTTCTTTACAGTCTTTAATTGATATGTTTGTAACACCAAGAGCACTGTCCAAAATTGAAATTTTGTTCCAGACTGCAGAGCTTGAATTGGTTACTCCATCCCTAAATTTGTCATTCAAGATTTTGTATACGTTTTCAACTTGGTCTTGTATAACATTCTATTCTTCTTGAGTAAAGTTAAATTTTCGGTCCCTTTGTTTTTTAGAAGACATGTCAGCCATGTTGGAATGAAAATTAACAAATACTTGCATTATAGGTAACAAAATCAGCCTCTAAACTTTAGTTAAATATTTATAGAGTGGATAAAATAATTAATGTCGAACAACACCATTTTAACCATGCGTTAAGTAACGACACGTAAGAGTTTTTAACGAGGTCAGAACAATTTAAACAACCGGCCCAAGTCAGATATTTAAAGGCTTCATCCGGTTTATCGAAAACCCAGGCTGTTGATCTATATTTGCTTGTAGACATGGTAGAAGTGAAGTTCGTTGATCAAGCAAGCAGGCTAATTGAGAGTTATTTGTAAAAACGTGATTACAATTATGAATTATACCTTGTTCATAATGTTATTAGTATTAAGTTTATTTGTTTAATTGAGTTTTCGATGTCCTTGTAACTGTCAGATTAACATTGAAGTATTGAAAAACCTTGCTAATAAGAATGACTTTGTTTATTTAACGTATAGTTTCTGTGAATTGCATTTGCTAATATCCCACTCTTATAACTAAGTATAGTACACATCCAATGAAATTAGTACAAATACGTTATAATCAGTCTAGTAAAAGATGATTTTGAACAATTCTTTAATTTATGCATCGTCATCATGAAAATTTATGTGTTTATTACAATATAACAGTACGTTTAAAAATTTATTGAAAACAGTACCAATATTTTAAGTGAGTATAACTCTTGCTTCCTATATAACATAGAATGATCTTTTTTTTATCAAAAGATACTTGCAAGGGTCACGCATCGATGTGTCAAAATTATTCGTTGGTACTGAATACAGTATGCAAACCAAAATACTTGCCATAGAGCTTACATTCTATCAAAACATATATAAATTGTTAATTGCGAATATATTTTGAAATAATTAAAGATGTCAATCAATAAACTTTGACAACGTATGAACATTTGCTTTGTTTGCATCAGTCTCTTTGTCTCTCATAAAAATAAGTTTATAATGGAAAAATCATAGGTGTCCCTTGTCAAATCAACATAAAAATATGTCAGTGCAGTATGGAACCCGTACTAATAAATGACATAGATAGATTGGAAATAATTGGAAATAATTCAAAGAATGGCAGCAAGGTATGTTACTAACAGATATCACACTTCAACTGCTAGTAAATAGTTATCAAAGTTACCAGGATTATAATCTAGTACGCCAGACGCGCGTTTCGTCTACATAAGACTCCTCAGTGACGCTCAAATCAAAAATATTTATAAACCCAAACAAGTACAAAGATGAAGAGCATTGGGGATCCAAAATTCCAAAAAGTTGTGCCAAATACGGCTAAGGTAATCTATGCCTGGGATAAGAAAATCCTTAGTTTTTCAAAAAGCAAGTTTTGTATACAGGAAATTTATAAAAATTACCACATTATTGATATTCATGTCAATACCGAAGTGTTGATTACTGGGCTGGTGATACCCTCGGGGACGAAACGTCCACCAGCAGTGGCATCGACCCAGTGGTGTAACATGTTTGAACATCTAGAATGAACTGCCCTACAAGTGAGAAAGAAAACAGAGCCGACTGTTAATGATGTATAAGCTTAAAAAAAACTATTCTAAGTTCGATACATCAAATAAGCTGTTAACAAAATGAACTTCCTTCAAGAAATAGCAACGCAAAATCATTCAGAATACCATCATGCAAGACAGCAGTTTGGAAGGAGTCGTTTTATACTATCCTAGAATAATCACCTTGCCCAACAATAAGGTATCTGTCCCGAGTCCTGCATCTTTCAAGGCCCAGCTTCGTCAGTAAATTAAATGACATGTTTTTATTTGTACCTGTATATAAATGTTACCCAGTTTTTGTTTTTTGTTATTAAATTTAAAATTATTTTCATGCGCGCAATCTAAAACATGTGGTAGGAAAGTCTTACTGGAAGACGAAGAACTGACAAATCTTGACACAGACAGTAACCATGACAATTAAACGAATTCAGTATGTTTACATCCAAATTGACGAATGATTGTCACGTGTTCATTTTCTTTCGTATAATACTTCCTTATATGTATTATAAATTAATAGGACCATCACAAGTAGAAGTCATTAACTAGTTTAATGTCAAGTGTAGTATAAAATTCGCAAATAAATAAAAATGGCTGAAATACAAATGCAGGTTTACGAAGAAATCAAAAGAGAAGATGATGACCATAGATACGACGACTTGAAGATGGAGGAGAAGAAAATAAAAAATGACCATGTGGTAGTTCTGTTGTGGAAAAAATGGATAAAAACTAATTGCCTTGCACTAACCATAAATATGTTGACAACTGGAATTATACTGACAGTTATCTATTTTATTGTAATAGGTAGGACAGACATAAATAGGATTTTGTTTCTCGTGCACGTTTCTCTATGATTTTGCAGCATGGACAATAGCTTAAACACTGAATCGCTAATTTCAATCGAAATTTGTAGTCTGAACTCAAACAACATCTTCTCAAACATGACTTAAATATGTGTGTCATCTTATAACAAATAATCGAGAAAGAAACAATATTTTTTTTATGATATCTTAATTAATTTTAAGGTATCACCATTAATTTTACCTTTGAAAGAAAATCTAAGTTATAGTTGTCGCGGCTTGAAATTTAAAGTTTTTATTTTCTAATTTAGCTCCGCTACGACAGAAATTAGCGGATATTGATATGAGATTGACAGCAATTGAAAAGCAAAATGGGACGAAACTGCGGGAGAGTGAAAACGGGGAGAGTACTGACCTAGGTATATATGAATCAACACAATGAACAATTACATATAATGTCTTTGTTTCTTATGTCTATCTTATCGAACTCTGTTTTCATATTTAGGAGGAAAGATCGGCAAACCTCTCAAATTGATTATTCCTATTCCCACATAAAGGTGAAGTATGAATTAAAACGTATGATTGTTCATTTGTGAGTTTTTGAGTGTCGGAATAGGTAAAAGTGTATTTTATACATACCTCTACTTATTGATTGATTGATTGTTGGTTACTTTACCTCCACTTATCTGGTCCTTTTCTCCCCCGTTAATACATTTACACCATACACACTGCGTTTGTCTTTATATCCCATGTGTGTGGGGGTCATTTCATCAATTGATCTAAAAGAATTAAAAAGATTGAATTTAGAAAAATAAAATGCTTTGCTGAGCGCAGCCTGATACGATCGCAGAGGTCAAACTCTGAACACTCGGAAATTCTAGATTTATTTGAATTTCGTAAATCATAAAACTTTTACAAATCTATATATGCAAGGCTGTAAACCAAACTGAATATGCAATATCCCCATCATTGTTTTATTTATTTCTTTAATTGTATGTGATTGTATTTTGTAATTAACCTCTAGTTTCACATGTCAATGTGACGGAGTGTTTTTGAAATAAAACATATTGTGTTGTATTGTATTGTATGAGTGTAAGGGTTCATTGGTATCCTTTGGTGGTGAATGTTTATTGGTCTATTTATATAATTAATTAATGTATATGTGTTTTTCCCGGTTATGTCTTGTTGGTTAGATGACTTAGTCATGTATTTGAGACAGTCTTATACGTTCATAGTTTATATGCTCCAACTGGTTTTAATACAGACTTGTACAAGGAAATGAAATTTCTGAAAAACAATAGATAAAGTATTACCTTACGTCGAAAACTGGTTTAACAATTGTATGAAGATAAATGACTAGGCTCATTCCTTCAAAAGTTCTACTTGAAGAAGACATGTTATGATCAAAGATTGATTGATTAGTTACTGAACGTCAAGTATCTTCAATAGGAGAAGAAATCAGCAATAAAAACAAAAGTATGTCCGACCATTTCTTTTGTAATTTATCTAAATGAAAATAAGTTTTTTTATTCCCCTCGTTTAGAGAAAAGTAATTAATCTTTAATACGTGTTCATATCAACTTTATATCATATTTACACGTACATTCATGATATTTACACATTTGTATTTGTGCATTTTAGTTCAATACTTTAAAAAAGATGATTTAATTTATTCCAGATACTCATACAACGTGTTACAATGGTGGAATCTCTAAAAAAACTAATAATGAATGCATATGCGTCTGTACAAAGGGATTCCTCGGTAAACAATGTGAATATTCAGGTAAGATATTAAATTTATAAACAAAATTAATTCGGTGGGCCCAAAGCTCAAGTCTGGGTTTACTTTTTATTTGTGTACTAATTCTACTGGATCAGGAACGTTCAGACCACAAAAAGGATTATTGTATCCCTATATCTATATATACTCTAGTTGTCAGAATTATTTTCAACGCAGGACACATTAACGTATATGAAGTCTTCAAGTACTTGAGTTTGAATACGTCGGAAGAAAAATTATTATTTAACAAGTTATGAATACGCATTTTTAACGTGGTTGTAAGACTTAAAATTGTATTGTTAAATTATTAAGAGAATTACATAAATAACTAGCGGCTTTTCGACAGGTTTAGGTATCAATTCTTGTGTTATAATAATTACCGTTAAGTAAGGAGTTATGTCGTTTATGAATAGTTTGGTTCTCTGAATTGTTAGTCCTTGTCCGTTATTCTGTCTTTCTGTCATTCCGTCACTCCGCGATTCCACAACAAACCATAATACGGAGTTTTTCTAAACGCCTACAGATCAAGTTTAAGTTTCGTTCCGCTCCGCTATTTCTTGCCGAAATTACGGGTTTTAGACTTTGCTAAAATGTTGAAAATCACAGTTATACGGACTTTTTTTTTTAATGCTTTCAGATATTGTGATGATTTTTAGGATGTGAGTTAACCAAGATGAGTTACAGATCAGGTTTAAGTTTCGCTCTGCTCGGCTAATTTATGCTGTAATTTAGGGCTTTGGACTTAATTTTTTTTGAAAATCACAGTTATACGAACCTTTTTTTCTAAATGCTTTCAGATATTGGGTTGATTTTTTGATATTTGGTATGTATGCTAACCATGATGAGTTACAGATCAAGTTAAAGTTTCGTTCCGCTACGCTAATTTTTACCAATATTAAAGGTTTCCAACTTTGAAAATTGTTTAAAATCTTAGTTATACGGACTTTTTTTACGCCTCCAGATTTTGAGCTGATTTTTTTAAATGTGAGACTACCTTCATGTTTGTGTCCACATGTGTAATTGAAATTGCAGATTTTTCAACTTTTTGAGACGGGGTCATATATGTCGCTTTGACACATCTATTCTTAATGTATAGTACTGTCGTTTATACACCGTGGTTAGGAGTTTAATTTGCTAGATTTAAAAACGGTTTGTCTAAATACAACATGATAATGAAGGCATTAGTTGTAACATTGTAGAATAGATAATTCGGTTATCCAGGGAGTTTATATGTTGTAAACATGGCTGAAGTTATCATATATAAATTAGTAGGTTTACAAATGGATTTTTCTATCATTGAGATTAAATAAAACAAATCCAAAAAGTGTAGTTAATTTGCAGTCATATAGAAGGAGGGCTACACTATTTAGGGATATAAGTTAGAGTCCCAAATTTTATTGTGAATTTCAAGATTTTTAGGTAGGTTCAAAGTATGTTATTTACATTTAAAACACTTATGTGTGATTCTTTATTAGCCAAAAAGATAATATATTCATTATGCAGAGATATATAAAAAACAGAACATAACTAGAAAAACTATATAAAAGAGGGATGAAAGATACCAGAGGGACATTCAAACTGTAAGATCAAAGACGAAGTGATAACGCCATTGCTACAAAAGAAAAAAACCAAACAGACAAACAAACAAACATTAGTAAACAAAAAGAATCGAAGAAGGAATAAGACTGAGCAACACGAACCCCAACAACAATGAGGGGTGATCTCAGGATAAAAATCGGAACAATGAACAACAGCATTTTGGAAGATTGAAAACGACGTTCTGTATTGTAACGGTTTAGGTTGTTATGGGTTCG
The DNA here is from genome assembly GCA_037788925.1 of Mytilus galloprovincialis. Taxonomy (NCBI): domain Eukaryota; kingdom Metazoa; phylum Mollusca; class Bivalvia; order Mytilida; family Mytilidae; genus Mytilus; species Mytilus galloprovincialis. The sequence goes on along the minus strand of CM075340.1, from coordinate 8,424,046 downwards.
TGTTGTTTATTCTTTAGTTTTTTATATTGTGTCATGTGTACTATTGTTTGTCTGTTTGTCCTTTTTATTTTTAGCCATGGTGTTGTCAGTTTATTTTTGATTTATGAGATTGACTGTCCCTCTGGTATCTTTCGTCCCTCTTTTATACCCTCTTGAGGTTTAGAACTAGGATGCAATTAGTTTGATGACGGTTCACAAAACGACAAGAGATTTCGTTTTAATTTAAAAGGTCATGTATTTCTTCTGCACAAATTGTTTACAGATAAAGGTAACAGTAGTATACAGATGTTCAAAACTCAAAAATCGATCGAAACAAAGAAATCCGGGTCACAAACCAGAACCGAGGGAAACGCATTAAATATAAAAGGAAAATGACGATACAACATTAAAATGTAACACACACAGAAACGAACCAAGCATTAAACAAAATCTGATTAGAATATCAAGTATAACTTCGAAACTGAATATAATGAATTGGGGATAGAAAAGTACCATGACACGTCTTATAATAATTTGAATTCACACTCAAATATAAGAGGAAACAAACGACACAAAGTAAACACAACGTTAAAATGTAACACACACAGAAACGAACTATAATGTAACACTTGCCATATGCCTGACGTGGTACAGGACATTTTTTAAAAGAAAACAATGGTGAGTTGAACCTGGTTTTGTAGCATGTCAAACCTCCCGCTTTAATGTCCAGGTTAATACAACATTTAAATGACAACACAACATTACAGGACTACAATACAAATAAATAGGAGAACATATTTGACAAAGAAACACACGAATATGAGCTAACAAAAGGCACCAAATTTTAATACGTCAGAAGTGCGTTTTATTGCAAAAATAGGGTAAAGATGTCACATATTTTCCGAGAAATTTGGCCAAAAATAAAATTTCAATCCCCTAGAGGATATCTTTTCTGAAATTGTTTACATATATCTATCACGAATTAAAATTAAAAGCATTTGTCTCTCGTCCATTTTTGTTTTATAAAACTGCGTCAAAAAGCGTATGAAAAAAAGTGTTTTTAAATATTCGACCATACGGTGACATATAATTGTTAATATCTATGTCATTTGGTGTCCTGTTGAGAGTTGTCTCATTGGCAATTATACCACATCTTCTTATTTTTATACTACAATTTCTGGACAGGCGGAAAATACGGACAGTCAAACAAAAATAGCCCATTAAACAAGTAAAAGATGATATTGATGTTCTTAAAAACTAACTCTGAAGGTTAAAGTATTCATCAGCTGTCTTCGAATGAATTATGATCCTTACTTACTTTCCTATTTGACAAATCCTTTGGACCAAAATGCAGGATCTGCTTTCCTTCCGAAACACCGGAGATCATCCCAGGTTTTATTGGGTTTCGTGTTGCTAAGTTTTTCGTTTTGAATGTTGTGCTATGTGTACTGCTGTTTGTCTTCTCGTCCGCTCCGTTTTTCGTTTTGGCTTTGTCGGTTTGTTTTATACCTTTGAGTGCGATTGTTCTTTTTATATCTTTTGTCTCTCTTTTAAAAGTTTATTCCTCCTTGCAAAAGTACCAACACGTACTATTCATGGAAGGGTTTAAGTACAGTTAAAAATAAATAGTGACAATAAATTTTTGAAGAAGCAAAGTTATGAGAGTTCATCAGAGCTGCACACATTTTTATAGAATCCTGTAGCAGTCATGAATACTCGTATATGGCCGAGTAGAGATTGAAAAGTGGTCGAATGTGGTCGCATATAGATCGTGTATGGTCGAGTTGGTCTGGGACGAAAAAAATAAGAGAAGTCGCTGTGATCATGAAGCGATCTTTTAAAGATCGAAATGATCGAGTAATGATCGATAAACTATTTGTATTCCGACCAAACTCGATCTCTGCACGATCCTTTCCCGATCAAATCGACCGCTACTCGACAAATTCTTGAGTGACTGGCTTCTCGATCCTTACTCGAATGTTTTTGACATGTCAAAAACTCTCGGGTAGAAAGTCAGATCGATGAAAACCAAGGTAGATCACCCCGAATATTCTTGTCGATTGAGTCAGACCAGTCTCCCGATCGCTTAATTTGTCTTGATCGAGATTGATCGAGTTGGTCTGATCGGCAATGTGAACCTAGCTTTAAAGTTTTTGAACATGTTTTGTATGTTTTCGTTTTCTCGAAAATAAAAAGCACATCAATTCCGTAGGAATGAGCTGTCTTTAATTCTTGACGCCAGAAAATTGTGCAATGAGTTATTCTTCATTATTCAAGAAATAAAATACTTCATACGAAGTAGTCATTGGCCACCTTATCTATGTAGCTATTTCAGAATACATAACGTAATACATGGTAATTATTATTTTTTTTGGATATTTGGTTATACACGCAACTTATTTGCTATTTGAAACCATGCTTTTGTTATTTTGTTAGTAAAACAAAGTCAATTTGATAAACAAAGTATGGTGTTTGGCTGAGAGTCACTTGCCTGCTAGCTAGTGTATTTATACTGTCATTGTTAAACTTTGATTATTTCATTATATTATGGATTTGTGCCTACTCTTTAATTCTAATGGGTAATCGATCCCTTTGTGTCCTTTCCTTTTTTCTAATCACTATACAATGACAAATGTTTAATGAAAATCATATGAATTATAAAAGTCGTGTCGCCCCAATTTCGTTGAATAAAGAATACATGTTTGATTTCCATTTATTACAAATTTACTTCTGTTAATGTCCCCATGCCAAAGACAAATCGTGTAATATAAAACTGTCCTGTCTGCACTTTCACAATGTTTAACTTTCCCAAATGGTATTGAAATGTGTATGCACACGAGATAATATGCAATCATCAATCAATCATATGAAGTGTCTAGTTTTACATTGTATATAATTTCCTTTTAGAAAATCATGCACTAAACAACACATCAAAATAAGGTTATATGTTGATCCCGACACCATTGATATGTGCCTGTTCGGGTTGCAGTCTGCCATAATATTTGTATCTGATGTGCTTTTGTAAAATTCACGTTGATAGCTATCAAATTTAGAATGGAAATGAGGACTCTAAAAAGGACACAACAACTCGACCAAAGAGCAGACAACAGCCGATATATAGTATTATCCAATAAATGTCATATGAGTATTACTCATTGTCACCAGTTCTTGTTCAAATCCTTTTCGTTGTTGGATGGTAGACAATGTACATCAAACCCAGTTATTGGAAGTATATTTGATTTATTTTATTATTAAATTCAAAAGATACTTTTAAGACTCGGGTATGAATTATGTATAAACAAAGTTCTTAGTTTTCTCTGGAAGCACTTTTTGCAAATATTTGTTACATAGTGTATTGACTTATATATTTTATACAGGTGGAAAAGACACTTGTTTCATGGTAGTTTTTCAAGAAGGAGCTTCTGGGTTACCGGCAATGCCGAAAATTTTGGTAGCATCAGAAAATACAACACGTCTTTCAATTCGTTATTTCAACGAGAACAAAATTCAGAATATCACTATGGACAAAAGTAATACAGAATATCATCTGAGTAAAAGTGTTCTACCGTCTGATGGAATACATGTGGCTGGAGTAGAACTTCACTCAGATGAAGGAATAAATGTTTACGGATTTTCCTTCGGAACCTATGTCTCAGGGGGATATTCATCAATGCCTACGAGATTTGCCTCTACCAAATACATTATACCAACTCTACCTGCATTTATTACAAGATATAAAAATATGATAGCACTTACACCATGTTATCAAAATACAGTTGTCAGTATAAATTTGAAATTGAAAAGTGGTTCAATGACATATGATAACAAGCAGTATAGTGACAACGATACGATTAGAATAATAGTAAACAAGTATGACACACTTCAGTTATCACATACCTCTGACTTATCAGGAACCATGGTAACATCATCAAAACCAGTAATTGTTGTCAGTGGTAACCAGTGTAATTGTGCAGTACCAGCCAATATTACTTTAGGTGGCTGTGGTCCATTTATAGAATCAGTATTACCCACTGATCAACTAGATGATATGTTTATTACTCCGCATATATCGACACGGTTGAACAACACTGTACGTGTACAGGCGGTTAACAGTACGAATTTGACCATAAAAATTGGTAACAAGACAATATCAAAAACAATAAACGCAAGAGATTTCTTTGATTTTTATTACAACACGATCTCTTTTATTTCATCGTCTGATGACATTATTGTCATGTCATATCCACATGGGTTAAGTGGACGAGCAGGAGATTCTTTTATGATGACGATTCCGGGTGTAAATCAATACCTTTATGAATATGACTTCGTAGTACCAACAGGGTTTGACAGCTTCATAAGCATAACGGTGCAGAGCGATGCTACTGATGGGCTTTTCCTGGATGGAAATTCTTCAAAAAGTCAAAGTAGTGTTTTCAGCATTTCTGAAGGAATGAACAATTTTAGCACTTTCAGTCTGCCTATATTGGCAGGGCTTCATCGCATTGAACATGAAAAGAAAGTTCGGTTTGGTTTATGGATTTACGGCAATGGAGATCCTTTTGATGGCTACGGATACCCTGCTGGAATGGCTTATAAAGCTTACAATTAAGTAAACTGATATTTTGCATAAACGAAATTGTGTTGTTGAGTTATAATTAAACATTACAGAATGATTACCTTATTTCTCTTCCTTTTTATTGTCACTATTTGATTTGTTTTGAGAATGATTTAACACCTCGGAGTCCTCTATTTTTTCTCAATTATCAAATTTTCTTAAAAATACACAACGGACCCATAGTGCACTATCATCAAAAATTATGCTATTCATTACAGCGCCATTATTTATATCAAAATCAGTTTTTTTCAATAAATGTATCTGGCAAAATACGTTTTAATATATATATATTTTAAAACATTAAGTAATTCATAAGAATCATAAAATGAAATGTGATATCCATTAACTTCCCATCTCCAAAATTAGTTTACCTAACACTTTTGCCTTATTTAATGTATAAACGTAAATGAGACAAACAACACCTATAAAATGACACAAACAATGTGAAATAATAATAAAACCGAATATCTGTGTTTGTGAATAGTACTCAATGGTCAAATAAATCTTAACCGAAAAGAAAGAAGCAGAAGAAAAAAACTTTAAAACTAAGTTTTTTTGAATCTATCAAGAAACAATTCAGTCTTCTTGTTTGGTAACATCATAGGTTCTTGGTTTTGTGAACCAACCAAGCTTATTTTATAGTCGAAGTCCTGTTTCAAGATCAAGGAATTTAAGCTCCTTGGATGAATATTTATGGAATTTGAAATTCCTTGAGCAATATTTTTGTGCTACGGTCTAAATAAATTAGTGACAGAAATTTACACCTGTAGATCGCTTGAAAGACTGTTTGTGCCGATTTAGAACATGCCATATTGCTCAAGAAGAGACTTCCATTTGCTTAAGACGAAATGGACTATCAAGAGCTTGAAATATTGTAAGTCGACATGTTATAAAGATATACATGCCATCCAGTTGTTGGCATGACACGGGTTATGTTCTTCTCATATATGTTATGATGGTATGATACTAAACCCCAAACGGAAAGGATTGTGACTGATGTTCATATGATGAAATCATAATCTTTCAGCCAGTTTAATTGAAGTGTGGAGCTGGCATGTCAGTTAACTGCTAGTAGTCTGTTGTTATTTATGTATTATCGTCATTTTGTTTATTTTCTTTGGTTACATCTTCTGTTATCAGACTCTGACTTCTCTTGAACTGAATTTTAATGTGCGTATTGTTACGAGTTTACTTTTCTACATTGGCTAGAGGTGTAGGGGGAGGGATGAGATCTCACAAGCATGTTTAACCCCACCAGATTTTTGCGTCTATCCTAAGTCAGGAGCCTCTGGCCTTTGTTAGACTGGTATTATTTTAATTTAAGTTCTTGTGTACAATTTGTAAATTAGTATGGCGTTCATTATCACTGAACTAGTATATATGTATTTAAGGGCCAGCTGAAAGACGCCTCCCGATGCTTGAATTTCTCGCTACATTGAAGACCTGCTGGTGACCTTCTTCTGTTGTTTTTTTTTATATGGTCGGGTTGTTGTCTCTTTGACACATTCCCCATTTCCATTCTCAATTTTATTTTGCTATCTAGAAAACGACACGTAAGAACACATTTAATAAACGAAAGATTTTGAAAATGATTTATAATTCACACTAGTAAATATATAATTATTTCTGCTGATAAACCAAGGCATACAAGTCATAGCAAGGTATAGGAATTTATGTGCAGTATGAGTATTGATCGTTGCTTTTATCATCGGTAGTTTCAAAAGGTTGTGTTACATTGTTGTTATTCAGTCTATCAATACATGGGCTAACTGCACTTGTATGTAGTAATCGAGAACTGCACAGTGACAACACTAGCATACGTGAGAAAATTATTTCATTGCACAAAAAAAGATTGATCGGGAATATTAAGAGTGTGGAAATATTGAGAAGACAGAGATATATATGCCTATGGTGAACTTTTCTATGAATTATGATGAAGGGTTAAGGAAAGAAGAATACGCGTATGTGTCGTATAGCGTTTAGTTTCGTGCAAAAGTTTACCATGTCATTAAGATTCATCGAACAAAACGAAGAATTCTGATTACGTTGTTTTATTACTTATAGCCTGAATGGAGTTTTATATCTTTAAAGAAATAGAATCTGAATCTATTTTTAAACATCAATCATTTTTAACAATACGCTAACACTCGAACTTGAACTATATAGCCGAAATTTGTTTTTAGCAATGAGTGTTTTCAATGGTCATGACTTTTTGAAAATATACACTACAAATACAGATGAAAATCTATGCTAGCCTTATTTGAGATCAATATTGATCTTTTACTTATTTTTTTCGGTCAGATGGAAGCTGATAATTCTTAAAGATCTACCATAATTCGCTGTTTTGTGAAATTTTTGATTTTAGTTTTCGGAGTTTTACCGTATACTATATTTTGAACATTAGCCTGTATACAAGATATAGAAACTTTAAATGTTATCTCCGAAACCAGAGTAAACAATCAAAATTTATAACTTGGCCATTTTTTTAAAAGAATTTGTTGTGTTACAATCCTTGCAATAAGGCTTTTTAACTATTTTGATCTGAACGTCACTGATGAGTCTTATGTAGACGAAACGCACGTCTGGCGTATAAAATTATAATCCTGGTACTTTTGATAACTATTTACAACTCCTTTCCCTATAAACATAAATTTACTATAGTATATAGTATTATAACTCATATTTTCTATGCATTTCATTTGCATATATCTGCTCGTTTAGGTCAGTTCAGTTCTTTCGTTTATTGATGTTAACTTAAGACAAGTGATTTGAAATGGTTCGCCATCTCTTTTAAATAGAAAAAAGAGGGAACATTTAATTGTTTTTAAGACTCTATTAAATGGGATTTTTTTCCTCACAATTTTTTATTTATACAATAGATACACATATCTTAATCCGTTATTATCATAGTAAACATAATGGTATTTTTTTATCAGTATAATTTCCAAATGATGTGGGAGAATTTGAGGGTCGAAGCATTGTTGGACATTTACATTGCACTTTCTGTCCTCTGTCATTGTTATTCGAAAGCAAAGATTACTGATATTCGAAAGCAGAGAGTACTTTATCTATAACGATAGTTATTTCGTTTGCCAGTAAAGTGTCTTGTACATATCAGTTGATTGTTTTGAAGAGATACATCGACAAATTAGACTTTCATTGACACAACTGTGGCGGATAATAAGACAACGCAGTCCGTTCGGTCTTCACCAATTAGAAACATCTGAAGGCCCCGGTATGACATATAGTAATCTATTTATACTTAAGCAAGTACAAAATAAAATGAACATTACATAGAGCTATCAACGACTACAACTGAATTTCTGGCACTTGCGAACATGGTGGTGTCAAACATTTCTCAAAGCATATAACATTATCTTGATATGTATAAGTTGTGTAACATCTATAAAAAAAACTATAAACATTTTTTTTAGGGTAAAACAGACACGACTAATTTGATCATCGCAGAAAGCAGCTAACAAAAAGCAACGAAAAGAACCAATCAAAAAGAATATTACATATATTCATATATAGATCAAATCTTACTACAATACACACATACATCGTGTTAAATTTGACTTAAATATAAAATAGTACCCTTTCAATGCATAGAGTAGTAAGGTTTAATATTATAAACATCCTAAGAGAAGCATGATTGTTCGCTATCCTAAAATTCAAACATTAAAATCATAAAGTCTAATTAGTATTCATACCTGTATAACATCACATATTTAGTCATCTTTAACTTGTTAAAAAATAGAACCAACATTAATCAGTTGGAATGAGATGACTGTTGCGTCTTATATAAAACAGACTCAACATATTGGTTCTGGTTTCATTGTTGAATATTTTATTCAGGCAGATATCAAGATCAGGTACGGTTACGGAAAATAGATTATACATGCTTGCAAAATAAGTATTACTAATTTACTATGGCCGCTGCTGACGATCTTAAAATTCATTCAAATGTCTTTGTTTAATACAAAAACAAATATAAGACTGTGACAATTGGACGATGATAAATAATCTGTTGAAAAAATGTTTTTTCGTTTGGATAATGCAGTCTCATTTTATTTTTTTTAACTCATACCAACTTACAGAATCTTAGTTACTTAAAACAAAGAGTTGAATAAACACTATTCAAAATACCAGTGTGAAAATATTCAGTGAAAAGTTTGATATGAAAAAATCTGATTCTTGTATACAAACATCAAACCCTTCCCTATTTAAATTGAATCTTATTGTCAGGTTTTTCAACGACGTCATCCGGGTTATAAAGAACATAAGCTATTGATGAGTATTGTCGTGTAAAAGGGAAGTTCGTTGATCGAGCTTGCTGTTTTTAAGTAATTTGTAAATGTCATTGAAATAATATATTTTTTCTCTTGTTCAAATTGTTTTTAATAACATAATTTTGTATGTATAGCTAGACAGTTTAGCAAGCATCAAATGTATGTAATCTCTCAGTCAAACTCAATTACTTAATCTTCCTCACAATCGTATCTGATGCAAAAGTCCGTATTGTTGTACCTTAATGTACATTTATCTTTAAAAAGCCATAATACAGGTGTAAAATATCTTAATAACCAACTTTGCAATTTTCGTCTTTTCAAATAAAGGGTTCCAGTTTTTTTTCTATAGTTTTAATGTATATCAGCCCGATCAGTAATTTTACCCGAAAACATCCTGATCTGCACTCAACGTTAACTTCATGTTATTTTCGATGTCTTTGTTACAGACTACTAAAATCAAAATATATATATATATTTAAAAAAAAGCTTACAAAAACAATTTCGTGGCTTAATTGACTTTTTTGTGCTTTGCAGTTGCTCATATTTTACTCTGGTCATTCAGCTCGTTTTTTTTTATCAACATCAGAGTGCAACATCCAGATCAAATCGGTGCACATGTCCTTATCATTCAACAATACAGAGAACTGTATCATCGACTTACTTTTCGCCGCCATATTCAAAACAAATAAACTTAGTTTTCAATTATTTCTTAGTAAATTTGATAAAAAATAGAATACGTTTCTATCAGGACTGTAGATTTTCTTCCGTATTACTTGAAGTTTTGTTAGATCAAGTTGTTCGTGAGGTCAAGTGTTTTGTTAGATCACGTTGTTTGTGAGGTCAATTGTTTTGTACTTTTTATCTGTAACATCTCTTTCAATAGAAACACAGAGGATGAGTTTATTACATTTATTTCTACTTCCTTGATGTTTCGACACTATTTTTATTTATACTAAAGGTACATATAAATCTATCCATCACCGATTGAAGATAGTAAAAGCTAGAGTATATTTTTAAGTCATCAAATTTATTTCTATCAATCAAAGAGCATATATTGATAAAACTTTCAAAATTTATAGTTCGTATCTTTTTGGAAATTTACAATACATAGCAATTCCTCTTTTTATTATATTCAAACGTAGTAAGTGAGTAATCTATACCAATGCTAATGGTGAGACTAGTCAAGTCAAGATCTATCAAATAACAATAATACCTCCTATTTACAAACACATTCTGATCATTCTAGTTCTCTCATCAATAAAGATTCAATAAAACTGATTAGTACTCAAAAACCCAAAATAAAACCAGTTAGTTCAGTGAATAAAACTGCTGTTTTGTAAATAATTTAATATCAATTTAGTCCATACACCACGGCCAACCCTAAAGGTCTGTTATATCCTTAATATTCATGTAAATGTCTTTTTGACAAACCGAGACAAAAGGACAGTCATAATCGGCCTATGCAAAATGAATTAATTTCTTTCTATAAGGTAGAAAGTAAAAACACAAAAATACTGAACTCCGAGGAAAATTCAAAAAGGAAAATCAAAAATCAAAAGGCAAAATCAAAAGTCCAAACACTTCAAACGAATGGATAACAACTGTCATATTCCTGAATTGGTACAGGCATTTTCTAATGTAGAAAATGGTGGATTGAACCTGGTTTTATAGCTAGCTAAACCTCTCACTTATATGACAGTCGCATCAAATTCCATTACATTGTCAACGATGTATGAACAAAACAAACATATTCAAAGAGTAAAAATGTCAAAAATAGGGGTCAGCAGTCAATATTGTGTTATCATCTTAATATCACTATAAAAACAACAAATGTAACGAAGAATAAGGCAAAAAGGCATACATCAAATTTAACATACTCATTTTGCTTTTCTTGTACCACTTAATTTATGTATATAAAGTCTACCCGTAAAGGAAAGAAGGTGTTCATTGCTGGTGTAAAAATGCGCGTTTGAAATTCGTACAGGTAGACATCAAAATAATTTTGTCGTTCAACGTATGAAGGCATACATACATAGTTTTGTGTTTTTTTTTATATGTTAAACTAATTACAGAATCTTTGACAAATCAATACAAAATAGGGGTAGCAAGAAACACCATAATTTCTACAAATACAAAAATAGAAGGACAAATATATAATATTCTGAACAAATATCTCATCAGTTCAAATTTTATGCTATCTTAACCTAATATTACTTTCATAATTGTAAAGGGCATTATTCGGTTTATCCAGAATCCAGGTCATTGATCTGCACGTGTTAATAGAAGGGAAGTTCGTTGATTAAGCAGGCTATTTGTCCATTGAGAGTAATATGTAAAAATGTGATTGAAATTAGGAATTTTCTTTTGCTCAAATTGTTTTTGATATAAGTATTTAGTTCATCCATATATCTGAGCTTTTGTGTCCTTGTTACAAACAGATTAATATTAAAGTATTAAAGATACCTTTCTAATAAAAATGACACGGCTTATCTAACTTATAAATTCTGTGAATCTCCTTTGCTAATATCCTACTTTTATAATTCAGTTCTAGCCTCCCGTTTATTGATCAACATCAGAGTATTCAATCCGATTATGATGTCCATGCCTTTATGATTCATCAATACAACAAACTAGACTGAATTACTCCATGTCATCGATTGTTATATTTAACACAAGTTTACAATATATTTCAATTGTTTTATTGAAATATAATAAAAAATAGAAGTAAGTTTCTGGACTGTGAGTTATTTAACTTGTTAAGTTAAGGCAAGTGTTTTGCACTTTTTATCAGTAACTGTTTATCTAATTTTGCAAAAGAAACATAGAACGGGGAGTGTTTAACAGTTGTTCCTACATCCGTCAAACGGTATATTTTCCCCGCTCGCTACATTTGATTTTAACTAAAGATACTTATATCTATACTATAGATATTCATTCACATCATAGTTTCCTAGTCAAGTAAATATCTTTTAAGAAAAATCAAAACTTTCTAGGAACAGACAATTCAAACTGTAGAGACGTGTCTATGGTAAGCCAAAGTGGACAAATAGAGCTATTTTCTAATATAAGAAAAATATTTTCTTTCCTAATATTAAGAAATCATTTTCTAATATTACAAAATCACTTTTTATTATTAAAAAGTACAGTATTTTTCAATATTAAAAAAAGGATTTGTTAATATTAAGAAATAGCTCTTTTTTGTCCAATTCTACATTTGTATCTGCAATGCGTGTCAGATTGTCTATCTGAGACACAACTCCGCCAATAATGCAGAAAACGGATTTTTTTTAATTATTTGATGATTTTTTTTTAAAACAACTGCGACCATCTATTGACACAACGCGGACGTCAAAAGCGACTATACAGTCTTTTCGGCCTTCAACAACAAGAAAATTCCAAAGGCAATATCAAAATCTTGCAAACGACCAAAAACTTTTTAAATGCTAAAAGAGTGAACAAAACCAAATACATTTCATGCCGCTATCAACACAAACAGCATTATTGCAGACATAACTTAATATGTCACTTTTTGGTTGTTGAAAATTATAGTCGGGTAATTTGGTGTGAATACTGGAAACATCGAATATTTATTTCAAATAAGATATTCTCACCCTATAAAACTAAACGTTGACGGTTCCAGGAAATTAATTCAAAAGGATGTAAATTTAAAAGAACCAAATAAAATAGATTTTAGTACTAAACCTGTTAAACTGCTGTAGTTAACTCAATTGGTGTATGATTGTTTATTATTCTCATACTGTACTGTACAATTCTTTTCTAAAAGTTGTATCAAATTCATCAACACCCTGTTAACAACAAATAACGAGTTTCTCTCAGATGCTCTAATCTACCAGGCGCTTTAAATTCAGTTTACTTATTAGAAATTCAAGATGCCATTTTTTAACTAAGCTTTCACATATATCGAAAGACAACATTTTGAAAAAATTAAGCCAGATATAAAAAAAAAACCATCCTGCTGCAATTTAATAGAAGTAAGAAATCTTATGAATATAAACATCATAGAATTCATAACTTCAAAATATTGCTTGAATAAACTGCTGTTCTGACAATAGTTAAATCATAATAATAGGCAGTAACCTTGCCAAGTTAACGAATTCAGCATATTAACTTCCAATTTGATGAGTGATTGTCACGTGGTCATTTGCTTCCGTATAATACTTCCTCTTAATATGTATTATAAATTAATAGGACTATCGAGATTAGTAGTCATTGACCAATTAAATATCAAGTGTAACATTCGTAGGTGAATAAAAATGGCTGAAATTCAAATGCAGGATTATGATGAAATCAGAAGAGAGGATGATGATCATAGATACGATGTTTTAAAGATGGACAAGAAAAAAGCCAAAATAGTGGAAAGTTCGTCGTGGAAAAAATGGATTAAAACGAACTGTCTGGCACCAACCATATATATGTTGTCGACTGGATTAATACTGACTGTTATCTATTTTACTGTTATAGGTAGGACAGAAATATATAGCATTTCTATTCTCGTGCATGTGCCTTTATGTTTTTGCAGAATAAACCAAAGCTTAAAGACGTAATCGCTAATTTCAATCGCTATTTGTAGTCAAAATACAGTGATACCTCCATATATTTAAAGAAAATGTTAACAGCAATCGAAAATATTTGAAAGAAAACTCGGTGGATGGATCTACACGAAGAGAGGAAAATGCATATTGGAGTGTCTGAGGACGCAATTGAAAAAAACACATTTATTGTTTTACCGATTTCTTATGCATTATGTCCATGGGATATTTTTAAATTAACCTAAACTTTAGATAGCTTCTATGGGTATGTATAATACAATCTGCTAATAAATACGTACTTTTGTATCGATATGTTCACTACGATACGTACGAGTGTTGGTTAATTCATGCCTACTCACAATCGATTTTTTGTAATGTATCTTCAAGTTCTATTACAAAATCTCCCCGATTATTGTAATACTTATAAGTTGAAAAGGAAAAACGCAAAAAATAAAACAACATGATTCCCACTAAAAGCTCTACTCTAAGAGGAAAACAATGCACCTTTTCTTGGCAAAGCATCAATTGCCCTTTTTTATTACCTAATTCAATCGAAAGAAGCTAATTTTAAAGCTCTACGATTGAAAGTATAGATAAATAAATTTCTTTAATTCATAATAAATAACAAAAATATTTCTTCTCTAAAAAAGTATTAGTTTTGAAACACATGAAAATATTTGTGTTAGAATTATTCGATAAGGCTTTTAATTTTTTTCTCAATTTTATCTAAAATTAGTGATGTCGATAATATACACAAACTCAATACTAGGTACTTATGAAATTGTACACAAATTCAAAAAGAAAAAAAGGATGTGTCACCATTTAACCTTAATTTGCTTTTCTCAAACAAAATCATAAGATACCACTATCACACATTTCTAGACCTGATAATAAAAAAGTAGATTATTCAGAAATTTACCGATTGCATAACAATTAACATATAAATGTTGCACCGGAAAGTAATTTGAAAATGGTATGGACATATGGACTATACAGTTTAGATGTTTATCATTATCGAAAGCAGTTTGGTGACCCCGAAGCTGTTCAATTAAATATTCATGAAAGTTGTTTTCATGTGAAATTATACAACATATCCTCATTTTTAAAAGTTCGACAGTTGTTTGATAATTTATTGACGTCTACAAACAATAATAGAAAAAAAAACAATGATTCTCAATGATATTATAATTAATTTCAAGGTGATCGCCACAATATAGATTTCAACCAATACTAATAAATGATAATCTAGTTGACAATAGCTGTTAATACAACGATAATGCATAGTTGCTATTTATTGTAACACAATAGCAACATTTTCCCTGTTTTTAAAAGTGTTGTTTGTTTTTAACTTTAGCTCAGCTACAGCAGAAATTAGCAGAAATTAATGTGAAATTGGCAGTAATTGAGAAAAAAAATGAGACGAAACTCCAGAAAACCGAAAACAGTATGGTCACAAATTTAGGTATATAGGATTCAACATTATAAATCAATAAATATACGTTTTCTTGCTTTAATAGATATAGGAAGATGTGGTGTGAGTGCCAATGAGACAACTCTCCATTCAAATAACAATTTAAAAAGTAAACCATTATAGGTTAAAGTACGGCCTTCAACAAGGAGCTGTCTATTTTAATAATGTCTGTGTGTTTTATATCACCATATACAGAGTTATCCAGAAATGCTGTGTTTTTTAAAATCACGTTTAAAGATGTTCATCGTGTAAGTGATATCACAAAAGACAGCTAGTATTGTATTCAAAGATTAACGCATGTCCTTGCTGATCAACGTTTTCTTGTATGTTTATCACTGAATTCATGAGAAACCTTCTGTAAAAGACACATACTAAACGTGTGAATTGAACATGTGTAGTTTCCTTACAGCAATCTTCATGAAATGCCTCAACATTTGAGGCAGTAGTTAACATTTCATGTATCTCAATCAAGCTAAATGTATCGAATAGTACAAAGAAAGGTAATAATGAAAATAATGCATTGCAGGACATGTGTACATTGCTACATACTCGGTGTCGCTGCTTAAGAGTTTATCAGTTTTTCTCAGTTTTTGTTTGTTATCTTCATTAATGAATTTTCCTAATAAATTAACTAGATCTAATTAAACATCGTTATACTACAGTAGCTTAATTTATATATTAAATTTATGCATCTATATATTGCAATATATAAGACTGTAAAGATGAATTTTCGGTTTCCTATCATGTTCTAGGAACATTGCAACCCTACTCAAGCACATTTGCAACGCACTCAATGAATCTTGTTTACCGGTTTATGTTGATAGAAGCATTGTTGTTGTTGCACCGGAGAAAACGTTTATAAATATTTTGTTCTGAAATGTGTGTTCAGATCGACAATATGTTACATTTTCCTTTAAATTGATGACGTTTACATTTTGTTATTGATGCGTCTAAATTCAATGTCTATAAAAGATCGAGGGTCCTCAATGATCTTTAACCTTTTCACCCATTCTGTTAATGGATAACGTTCAATTTGTCATTTTTCATGTTCTTCACGGTTTTGGATTAATCTTAGAGTTCGGTTATTTTTTATACATTATTTCGTAGACTTTTTGACATTTTAACTTGATTCGGGTCTGTTTTGGACAAAGCGCTAATCTTGCAAATAATATTCAAACCTTGATATCTATAATGAATTTATCTATCTATTAAAAAGGGGAACGAAAGATACCAGAGGGACAGTCAGACTCATAGATCGAAAAAAAACTGACAATGCCATGGCTAAAAAAACAAAAACAAACATAATAATAGTACACATGACACAACATGAACAACCAAGGATTTAGCAACACGAATCCAACCAAATCTTGGGGTGACCTCAGGTGCTCCGAAAGGGACAGCAGATCCTGCTCGACATGTGGCACCTGTCGTTTTGCTCATGTTATTAAAAATACGGTAAAAAGTCTGATTCGATAGGTTACATAAGTGGTGAAAAGGGAAATGGATTGAAGTTTCGATATAGGAAACATATCCGATATCATCAGTAAAACGGTTATTTCATTACCGTCAACCAACTCGGGATATCTATTTTTTTTAGACAAGTATGCAATGTGTTACAATGGTGAAAGCTGGCAGAGGTTAAATGATTATAACCGATGCGTATGTGCAGCGGGATTCTTCGGTAAAAATTGTAAACATTCAGGTAAGATATAAATTAGGATAAAACAGATAATAAATTTGGTCCGTTCAAAGCATTATTTCAGATTGAACTTCATTTGGCACGTTCTAACCAAAAAAAATGTTTAAATTAATATTGTAATAGTTCTTAAACACACGAAGAGATTCATGACGTTTTTATTAATTTTCTAATCAATCTACGGTGATTTAATTTTTTTTTTATTTAAATCATGTCAGTACCAAAAACACTAACTGATAAGCTAATAGACTTAACATCCATCGACAGCAGTATATATTAACAAGTTACTATCAAAAAAATATAACACTTCATAAATGTGATGCGTACAAAGCGCTGAGCAGGATTGGTCTTCATCAAGAATGTACAAATTCATAAAATTTAAAGTGAATGCTATGTAAATGACGAAACACATGGAAGCAGTATGTTTAAAAGGCAGCAACAAAAAAATGCAGCTAAATTAATCAAAAGTTCGGTAACTACTGAGCTATTGTTAAGATTTGAAGAATTCTTTGGTTTGGAAGTGTAAAAATTGTTCACTGTTTTTATTATGAGGTCAAATGAAACATCGAAGACCTTACTTCATAAACCTTTCCGTTTTCAGTCATGTTCTCATCTCCCCAACAAAAGTATCGGCGTAATTATTGTTATATTGTGTCAGACATACTTCCAGCGTTCTATAATGTTAAAAAGCCCCGTGTAAAATCACTATATTATATTCATTACTACAAGAAATAATTTGTTACAATGAATATGCATAAGTACTACATTAGTTAAAGAAATGAGCAGTCACACTAGTACATTAATATTTAAAGCAAATCGTAACAACCAAAATTAAGTTGAGATATAATTTTAACTCGTGCTGAAGTCCAAAATATGTATAAATTTCGATACAATCGAGAGATGATATATCAGAATAGTCGACAGTAATGAGTTACCTCTTTTATTGTCAAATGTGTTACCACAATTTGGACGACCAATAAAGACAGCATGAGTACCGATAACTATATTTATATATTATAAGTATAAATAGTCACAATGTCTGTCATTGGTGAGCGCCCTCTATACTATTTAACTAAACCCCAGTAAATTTATAGTATATCTAATTTCGTATTCTACACTGTACGAGTAACAAGGCAAACGCATATATAAAAGATATTCGTAAGAAACTGGTATAAATAATGTATAACACTAGCTTTTGTAGTTTTCTGTTTTAATATAACTTGAATTCACAAATTATATTTATTAATCATAGATGGGAAAGGCACAAGTTTTCTGGTAGTTTTTCTAGGAGGATTGATCGGAAACATGGGAAAACTTAAACCGAAACTTTTGGTAGCATCAGAAATTACGGCACGTCTTTCAGTATTTTATTTCAGCAACACTAAAAATCAGTCTCTCATCATTGACGAAACTAATACAGAAAAAAATCTTGATAAAAGTGTGTTTCCGTCAGATGGTATACATTCTGCAGGGTTAGAAGTTCATTCAGATGTCAGAGTAAATATGTATTGCTTTTTGTATGACGGGTTGCATTCCGAAGGATTCTTGTTAATGCCTGTGCGATTCGCCTCTACAAAATACATAATACCAACCTTACCATATGGCTATCGTAAATTATTAGCGCTCACAGCAGTTGATCAAAATACTGATATCAGTATAAATTTGAAATTGCAATACGGTTCTATAAACTATGACAACAGACAATATGGTAACAATGACACAATTAGAATTGTGATGAACAGATATCACACTTTTCAGTTAACGCATACTAGTGACCTTTCAGGAACAATGGTAACAGCATCAAAGCCAGTCATTGTTGTTAGCGGTAATAGATGTAGTTGGGCAGTACCAAACAATGCTGCAGGTGGTTGTCAATCATTTATAGAATCAGTATCACCAACTAATCAACAAGATAATCTGTTTATTACTCCACATGTAGCTACACGTTTGAATAACACTGTTCGTATACAGTCGATAAATATTACTAACTTGACAATTAAATTAGAAAACGAGAAAAAGTCTCGAACAATAATGGCAAGAGATTCCTTTGATTTTTATTACAACACGATTTCTTTGATTTATGCATCTGATGACGTACTTGTCATGTCGTACCCTCATGGTTTACCAAAACACAAAGGAGATCCTTTTATGATGTCGATTCCGGGTGTAAATCAATACCTTTATGAATATGATTTCGTAGTTCCAACTGGGTTTGACAGCTATATAAGCATAACGGTACAGAGCGATGCTATTGGTGGCTTTTTACTGGATGGCAATCCTTCCAATATTCGAAGTGTTTTTAGCATTTCTGAAGGATTGTATAAGTTCAGCACTTTCAGCATGTCCATATCAACAGGATTGCATCATATCGAACATAGCCGAAATGTTCGATTTGGTTTGTGGATAAATGGTAATGGAGATATTGACGGATACGGGTACCCAGCTGGAATGGCTTATAAAATTTTTGATTAAGTAGACTTTTTATGTGGCATATATGTTATTGCTTTGTTTTTTTGTAAAAAATAAAGCAATTATGAAGGATTGACATTGGTGTTGTCCGTCTATTCATTATTTGCAAATCATCGGTTTTAGCTATTTAATATAAATCGGTACTGATATGAAGATCAACAGATATTGACATTTACTGTTTGGAAATCAATTAAGCCACGTTTTTCACAGTAGTTTGTGCTAGAGTAAACTACGTGTATTACACTAGCCCAGTAGTTAATACTTCGGTACTGGTATGAAAATATACTGAAATTGTTTTGTTATACTCTTATACAAATTTTAAAAACATTTAGATCGTCATCACGGAAATATCTGATTTATTGTCTAGAACTTTCTTTACTTTAGAGCATTCCAGATTAAATCAGCTCTTTACCGTTTGTATAAGGTTTTGTGTTCTTCTATATTATTACAATTCAGCTCAAACTGGTGCTAGGTACCGTCTAAAACTTCCAATGTACTGGAAGTATTTTTGTACGTGTTCAAGGTACAAAGTATCTTCTCTTGGAAACAAAAACAAGGTGAAATACGCATGACTATAGGCAGATCAGACTTGGACTTAACTACCTTCAAAAAGACCGTAAGTGACAAATGATTTCTCATCGCAATGCAGAAATCAACTTGTTCATGTTTCCTTTTTGCTTCATTCTTATAATTTGTTCAGTGCACGTGTTTGAATAAGTTATGTATGATACAACTTCTTTTCGTGAATATTATCCTCCTGCCGCATGAAATGTCGTATTTGCCTATATTTTTTAAGATACACGTTTTAGATAAAACCAACAACCGTTCCAATCCAATATGGAACTGAGGACAGGGAACCTTTCAATATTTACCTGAATTTGTATGTATATATTGAGTTACTTAGTTATCGTCTTCATTTGTTTTTGTTGTTGTTATATGTCACAAACTGTAAAGTTTTTATGGCAATACAACTTTGAATTGAATTGAATTGAATATTTTGTATTTTTTTTCTAAAATATGTAGATGAAATAGTTCGGTTTAATATGTAAAATACAACATCAAAAGTACACACTTAAAAATTCTTTCAAGGGCGTTCAGTGTAGACAATGTCTTTTCTTCAGTTTAAATTCGTCAATCAAAAAAACATATACGGCAGATTATAAAGGATACCCCAAAAACACTTCTTCTCTTAATCCACCATTAATATCAGATACATTTTAAAGTTTAAAAGAGGGACGAAAGATACCAAAGGGACAGTCAAACTCATAAATCTAAAACAAACTGACAACGTCATGGCTAAAAATGAAAAAGACAAACAGAAAAAAACATTTTAAATATAATGTATACATGCATAATGTATACAGTCCGCCAAAAGTTAAGCACCACCTAATTTTATTGCATAGATTTTTTTTCAAATTAAAAAAAATCAATTATTTCACGGAAAAAAGAAATCAATCATATAGCAATGTTGCTAATGTATATCATAAACAAACCAGACATGTAATTTTAGTCACTTATGATGGTTCTATGCATGTAGGTTTTCCGTTCATAGAAATAGTGTAAATTACACAATTCAGAAACAGAATTTAAGTTTCACTGTGATTTTTTTTTACAAGAATTGATCACCCAATATTATTAAAATTTTATACACATAATCTTTTGTATGTTGGGCAAATTTAATGTCAATATTTGAGTCAATAGCATGTGTAACAACCTCACTTCCTGTACAGTTTCAATACACGACGTGTCATTTTCGGTGCAAGCCTCCAAGCCTTAGTTTAGGACAATTTGTTGCATTAAACAACAAATACCACTTTTGAATCGAAAAAATATTGTTAAGGTGGATCTCTTTGATTGAGATTTCCGCCAATGGCATCTCAGACATGTTTGATAGGGTTTATGTATGGGGACATTGAAGGCTAAAAAATAGTGTAAATGGCTTGCTGCCCTTTGGACTAGGGTTAAAATCCTTGCCATATGTGTTCTAGCGTTGTCGTTCATGTACAAGGGTCTATGCATTGTAGACGCAAGTGGGGGATTATTAAAATGAGGGACTACAATGTTTTAAGGCACCAAATCTCTGTATGTCTGTCGGTTTATGTTACCCTGCAGACTATGCGTACCCAGCTTATAAGGATATAAGAAGCAACCCCGTACTGGAACATCACCAGCACTGAATGCAGTCTTATGCAAACATTGTTTTTGGTCATAGGCCGTTTTTTCCCCCGCGAAATTCGTATTATGGCGTCTACTGGCAGGAAAAGAAACTGACTACCATCTGAACAATGAGTGTTTTCTCAGCTTCTTATGTTCAAGCAAAGATAGTCATTATCCCATTAAAACCTGACGGTAGAGTCCCTACCTGTTAGTACAGGTCTCTATACACCAAGACTTGCTCTTCGGTTTCCTCTGAGAAGTCGACTGACCATTGTACGAACACTAACACGACCACCTGGAGAAACAGTGTATTTGTAAACGCGCAGATGACCTTTGATAAGAGATTGCTTGACTGCTTTATCGGAGTTCTATCTTTTTGGTCGTAATGGATTTTCTTAGGGTATGTTGAAGGTAATTCATAACACCAAACATTAACATTTTTTTCGCAATAATTATGAAAATATTGCCAGTTATATTTCGGTGGTGCTTAACTTTTGGCGGACTGTATATATATGTATACTGTATATATGTATAATGTATATAGGTATAATGTATATATGTATAATGTTTTTAGGTATAGTGTATATATGTATTATGTATAATGTATGTTGTATAATGTATATACATGTATGTTTAATGTATAATGTATAATAAAATAGAGAATGGAAATTGGGAATGTGTCAAAGAGACAACAACCCGACCATATGACAGACAACATCAGAAGGTCACCTAAAGGTCTTCAATGCAGCGAGAAACTCTCGCATCCGGATGCGTCCTTTAGCTGGCCCCTTAACAAATATGTATATATGTATAATGTATTTTGTATAAGGCATATATTTATATGTATAATGTATTTTGTATCAGGTATATATGTATAATGTACCAACTCACAAAGGAGATCATGTATATAGGTATAATTGTAAAAAGGTGTAGGACATCAGTTAGCATTTGGACAGTTATTTTATAATTATTTCAATTATGATATTTGCTTTTCAAAGTATTATTTTATAAAATTGTAAACGTCTTTATAGATTATATATGTGATGTTTTTGTTGTCAGTATAAATTTCAGCTATTGCTTTATGTTCTGTAAATGCATCTTGCTAATATTTTGCGCGTACATAGAAAACATAAAGTTAATCATTTTTTTTTTCATCTATTTTGTTGTTAAAAACGAGGAAAAGAGCTTTGGGTGAACGAAAAATATAACGTCTTTTATACTAATTCACTAGTTTGATACAGCTACTAATATTCTTTAAGCTTATGGGTTTATCATTTGCCTAGTTGTGAGTGCGAGTACTTATATTGTTTTACTGTTCCGTCTGATAAATTGAGAAATGTTAAAGTAAAATATTGCAATATCTAAGACAAAATTTATCTTAAATTGTTTTGGCTATTAATGGCAGGTCCCATTTGGATAGTTTTCAAATACGTCAAGATCCCCGACTGTACAAACTAAGTATAATAAATTCTTCACGAGCTATTTGACAAAAAAAATACCTTAATTAATAGCATCCAGGTACGTGCTGTTTACTTTTAATATATATAAAAAGAAGACGTGGTATGGTTGCCAACTCAAAAAGACAAAAGTGACACAAACATTAGCAACTATATGTCACCATACGGCCTTCAACAATGAGCTGTTTTACTTCTTTCTGACTTCCCTTTATGAAATAGCAAGTTTATAATTTGTTGGCGTTATTTGTGTGTAATTTGAAATTAAACAAAATTTTAGAAAATGTTTCTGGTTCAAGTTTCAATATATATAGTGGTCAATTAACCCCATTACTTTCTTTAAAAATGCATATACCATGTCAGGAATTAGGCATTTTTTTCTTTTACAGAAGGAATCTGAAATATATATTATTAGTAAAGTTTGATA
This sequence comes from Mytilus galloprovincialis, assembly GCA_037788925.1. Classification (NCBI taxonomy): domain Eukaryota; kingdom Metazoa; phylum Mollusca; class Bivalvia; order Mytilida; family Mytilidae; genus Mytilus; species Mytilus galloprovincialis. Next base: position 8,400,936 of record CM075340.1, on the reverse strand, counting down.
TGAGAGATGCTAAATATATTAAAACGTTTCTTTATTTGCATTCAGGCTAACACATTTTGCATTGTTCTATGTTTGGATATTAAACGAGAAGTTTTTTGAAATTGTAATTGCTAGTTATGCCATGCTGTATGTTGCTGTAAACAGTCATCGAGTATTATTAAACAAATGTTCCAGGTTTTTTTTTAGATTATATGATAAACCGTTAAGTTTTTGCCTCGAATTACCCATTTGTGGTCAAAATGCCTTAAACAATCCTTGTGATTTTTCGATTTCAGTTGTAATCTTCTGATTTTCGATATAACATGTCTTATGATTGGCTGCAAAGATCGTCCTTTATTTGTAATGTAGATACAGGGATACTATTGATACTATAAGGACTACCTCGTATCTTGATGTTTTCCTTTAATCTAACACATTTGAAAGTCTTTACACTAAAATATATAAACAAACGGATTGATGTCAACTCCCCAATTATCAATTACCTATTTCTCTGCAATAACATACCATCTGCTGTATCGTATGGTGTTAACACATGTCAATTGCTCGTTTATGTTCAAATACACGTACTTATAAACAGGAGTGTGCTTCTTACACAGAAACAGCATCAACAGAGTTATTAGGAGAAACGATTCAAAATGAGATTCATTAAATGTTGTAAATCATAAATGTTCAGCACGTCCTAAATTGTGGTTTAACATATATGTCGTCTTTCTGCTTAGTGCCATACGTGACCTATTCCCGAATGTGACTGTTTGCTGATATGACTGTTCATTGATATAAATATAAATCGTGTATCTGTATTTATGCATCCAACATATATTTATTTAATATGTATTTTTTTGTAGTTTTTCAATTCAATGTTGTGTTATACTTTATTGTTTTTAGGTTTGAATTCTGAAATTTAGGTCAAATACATATGTTTTGTGTATCTGCAATACCGACTTTGTCGCCGTTTTCCGTGGATAAAATATCGTGTTAGTCCAAAAAATGTCTCTAAATAATATCATACTCATGATAATTGTTTGGACTAGTATTGTGAAAATAATTGTATGGATTTCAACGTTATATATTTGTTTCAAATACAAGATGTTCGTTGTTATTTTGCAAGTTTCTAGTGGAAACTAATATTATAGTTTTTATCTGTTCTGTTTGTCTACGCGTTTGTTTTGGATGTATTTCTGTCATGTAGTTGTGTCATTTTAGCTATATACTTAACATTGCTCTATATTTGAGAGGTTTTGCTAGCCATAAAACCAAGTTTAACCCACCATTTTTTCGTGTTCCATAAAGGTAACTGGCAGTTTGTTTCTATGTATGTTGTTGGTTGTTTTGATGCGATTCAGTGTTTCTGTTTTTCCTCTTATATTTGATGAGTTTCCCTCGGTTTTAATTTGTAAACCGCATTTATTTTCTGTCTATCGATTATGACTATTTAGCAGCGATATACCTTGAAAATTGAGAATTATATATGACAAAGAAACAAAAACCTTACCAAAGAGCAGACACCAGCCGAAGGCCATCAATAGGTCTTCAACGCAGCGAGAAAACCCCACACCTGTAGGTGGTCTTTAGCTGACCCTTAAATAAAATTGTGTTCTAATTCAGAGAAAATGAACGTCAACTGAACTTAAAAAAAACATAGAAAGGAACAAAAAATACATATAAAACCAGCTACGAAATAAAACAGCCAGCGGTTCCGGCGGGGTGAAACATGTTTTGTGAGATCTCAACACATCCCATTTGCTTCTAGCCAATGCAGTCTAAAGAAACACATATCAATATGCACATTTAAACCAATTTAAAAGAAGTACTTTTGTGTTTTGTAAGATCTCAACTCTCCCCCTTTATCTGAAGCTAATATAGAAAAACAAACACACAGCAATATGTTCACGTTAAAACACGTCCAAGTCAGATGTCAGAAATGGTAACAAAAGACACTAATCAAAATAACAAAGATGATACCTACATTAACAAAGCACTACTGGAATTTAATGTCATGCTAGCTCCAGACCTGAATCAAACTGATTGAAAGATTATAACTTTATATAAGTATCTTTCATCATAAAATATAAGAGAAGAACACAACCCGTATCATGCCAATAATATGATTTAGAATAAATGTGTTTATATTCAAGGCAAAGACCCTATGAGTCAATCAATATTACTACCAATATATTCAATCCTTAATGACCTTATATCAGTATCGTAACTATATCCTTTCCGAATGAGTGTGTTAAAAGGTTTGGTTATGTCATGAGGTGAATACCGACATTTCTGTGTTTTTTACAGTATATTACCATAAAATATTGGATGTGAAATGCCCGAACGTGAAAGATGTCTGCATATTGACTTTTTGGTATAAATAATTTCCTTGATCCGATGATAAAATTTATGCATTTATGTTATTCTGATAGTGTTACGAAAGTTTTGAAATGTGTCATGCCACCATTTGTTAAAGTAAACAATGCAAAACAGTCGATGACAGTTAACGGCAACTGAAGATGCGGGGTAATAGTAGTATTAATGGAAATGAAATTTAACCAATGCTTAACCAATTACATTACAAAAATCACAAACATTCAACTTAACAATAGCAGTTTCAATCCAAGCATTGTAAACTGACATACCAAAAGCTTACAAAAAACCTATTTCAAAGTAAATAGATCAAAACGAATGAGAACTCAAAAATGTGTATGTAGTGACGCATCCACTTACTTGTGAAGGCGAAACAAACACGATTAATTTCTTCAAATAAATATTGTAATCTTATGACGTAGATGAAGCAACTGCGTGTCACTGTTTGATTTTCAGCAATTGACCAAACCTTTACATTCTGGTTTGGTTATACATTTCTCTTATGATCAAATAATGTGTTGAAAGTTTTTCACGATCAACATTAGGTTAGAATAAACAAAATCCAACATTCAAAAAATATTCTGTACATTTTCAAGTATAACACATGTTCTGTGTTAGTGTATTTTCTGACACACAGACTATTTCTTTTCATAGTTATCCACATTTATTGAAATCATGTCAGTGTTAATTTTTTGAATCGGGTTATTGGTTGCTTTAATGTTTTGTTAAAACGCTCATATGGCACAGTTTTTAATAATTTTTTACTAGATTGGAAAATCGATACACAGCTGTCACTGTAATTTACAACAATCGTTAACGTATCGACAAAATCGAAAAGTTGCTCAACGCATTTAATTTTTAAGTCATCTCTAAGTTAGGGATATTGCAGGTTGTTTTAACTTGCACCGTTGGTTGATAACGTTAATTTTTTTCACTTTTCATCGACTCATGATCACCCTCTTTGCATTCTTTTTTACAAAAATTTTTGGAAAAAACTATACTGGACCGATAGGGAAGTTAAAATTTTTACTATTTCAGTGACAACATTTTTTTTCTGTTTAGCATCTAAAATAAAATTGAGAATGGAAATGGGGAATATGTCAAAGAGACAACAACCCGATCATATAAAAAGACAACAGCAGAAGGTCACCAACAGGTCTTCAATGTAGCGAAAGATTCCCGCACCCGGAGGCGTCCTTCAGCTGACCCCTAAACAAATATATACTAGTTCAGTGATAATGAACGCCATCCTAATTTCCAATATAAAACATATAACATATATAATAAAGCCATATCTTCTTACACTTTATTTCAAAATTCTATCTCATAGATTTCTTTATAAGCACAAAAATGTGTTACCAAACTGAACTATTGTTCGAAAGACCTAACATAGATTTACTTCCTACTTAAATTAAGTTTAGATCAAAGCATTTGTAATTTTTAATGTTCATCTTCCACAATTCTATTTTGAGACGTGTTACACTTTCACTTGTTTTTCGATAACATGAACAATCCATATACACATATATACAGGGAATATAAAAGTATCATGAAACTAGAGCCTACGTTTTTATGAGGCCGTGATCATTACGCTCTGATTAGGACATTTCACTCATATGTAATAAGTGTACGGTAACTAAAATCTGATCATGAGATTACAAGATATCATTATTTCTGTAAAACTGTTAACCAAAAATGGGTAACGATTACTTTCAAATAAAGAAATATACAAAATGTCTCCACACACCCATATTCAAAAATGTTACAAGCAGCATCTAAATGCAGATTTAAAACGTAGAACGTTTCACCAACCCAAATGAAAGAATGTTATACCAAAAGAAATTAAAAAAATGAATATACAAAGACCTATAAAGAACGATATGCCAAAACCAATTAAAAAACAATACTGTTTATTTGATCCAGAGAGTAACAAAATTCCTTTTTCTATTTCATTCTCATGATAAGAATCAGAAAGTTTAAAAAGTACTAGAATTTGAATATCTATGATTTTTGTTGAAGAATGTTTTTGGAAAAATTGTTAAAGAAATAAAAAAAATGGGAGAAAAAAGTGCATAGTACATTACATATATAGTTCCAAACTCAGGTGAAAACAATATATTCCTCGAAAAAGGTTTTAAATAGAAAAATTAATACCATAAATATAAAAAAGGAAAATGTGGTGTGATTGTCAATGAGACAAAAATGACACAGACATTTAAAACAACATATGTCACTGTACGGCCTTCAACAATGAGCACATCCATACTGCATAGTCAGCTATAAAAGGCACCGAAATGACAATGTAAAACAATTCAAACGAGAAAAACATCTCTGTGTAAGATTTCAGTGCAAGATGTCAATGTTCATGAATACAAGGATGGCTATCTATAAGTAAACTACGAATGTTTGATAACTGATGTGATACAATTTCGTTTTAGACTTATATTTGAGGGAATATGTATTCGAATAGTTCAGGAAAATCAAGTATGATTACAACGTTTAATAAAAAAAACTTTTGTAAGCAAGCTTCATTATCACACGCTCACTTCCAACAAAGGGCGAACAAAATTTGCACCTAATTTCTAAGTTCCAAGACAAAACAAAATCTTGTTGATAAGCACACCTTTATATTCATCATGTTCTAACTATCTATAAATTTTATCAAATTTTGTTTTGTGGCTTCAAATGAGTTACGATGTAATAAAATTGAGAAAGGAAATGGGAAATGTGTCAATGCAACAACAACCCGACGTTAGAGCAGACAACAGCCGAAGTCCACCAATGAAAAACTGTTTAGTACTAATTTTGGCCAAAATCTTATGTTCAAAGGGGTATAACTCCTAAGGAAATAATTGAATCACAACTTTTTGTCAATATACACATCAACATTGCTACTGTTTACAAAGTTTTATGAAAATCCGTTGTATGGTTTGATTGGCGACGACAAACTTCTACAGTAGTAAAAATCGCATTTAAATAAAATTATTTCTAGGTTTAAAGACGTATAACTGTACGAATATTATTTTATTTTCCAATTATTTTTCTTATTTCGAGAGGCACGTCTTGATACTGTGTCCTTACAAAGTTTAAAGAAATGTTGTTGTACAGTTACTGAATTAATATATAGACGAACGTACGTACTGATGGATTAACAGACTTATAGTTATTATATAGTTATGTTTGTTATTCTCGTGGGATTTTGTCTGATGCTTGGTCCGTTTCTGTGTGTGTTACATTTTTGTGTCGTGTCGTTGTTTTCCTCTGATATTAAATGCGTTTCCCTCGTTTTTAGCTTGTTACCCCGATTTAGTTTTTTTGTCCATGGATATATAAGTTTGAACAGCGGTACATGTATACTACTGTTGCCTTAATTGATAGGTGGACGGATGGACTGACGGACAGACTGAGTGACTGAAAGACTTATAAAAAACAACATACCCTACGAATTGTTTCGTCTGACAAAGCAGCAAGCAATGTGGTAGGACTGAATAAAATCACGGCTAGCAAATGTGTTCTGTGCTGCTTATTTGGTCTTGACTAGTTCTGGTGGGTCCTGATTTTTGTGCTGGTTCTTTTGTTGACATTGTGTAGAAACGACACTAAAACACCCATTGTGTTGTTAATTTTTTCACCGATATTTCATACGTATAAGATATATCACTACAATTGTAACATTGCCAGAGTCTAATTTGTCAAACGGAATCGTTCTGATGCATAACTTTGTTAATTAAAATAAAGCTGTTTGTTATTATTATTTCTCAATTTTTTAAAGTAGAATTATAACGTTTACAATGAATATCTTATCAAATAGAAAATTGTTAGTGGTTGAATAGTATCCGAGTAAGAACATAATTCAAACCGTTGTTTAGTTTTTTTTATATCGTGTTACGTTTAAGTCAATTTCGATTTGATTATTCATCATGTAAAACGCTACTCACAAGTTCCAAATAAATGATGAAAGTCTGTGTATAGTTTTGTATTGGCATGGCACCAAATCTTGTTTTCATCTTATTTCTTAAGAAATATGATGGGCAATATCATAATTTAAGACGGAAGGATTTGCACAATACCAATGGAGGGAAAATAATGTGGAAAAAATACAGTCAATACATGGTCGAAAAAATGAACAGTCAATATCATGGCCAAAGAAAACAAAAGACTGAGAAGATAAACAGTCAATATCTTGACCGAAAAGGGAAAAAAACATTGAAAAAACAAACAGTCAATATCATGGCAAAAAAACCCGATTAGAAGACAAACAGTCAATATCATGGCCGAAACGAAACAACGACCATAGTACAAACAGTTAATACCATGGCCAACAAATACAAACATTGAGAAGATAAACAGACAATATCATGACCGAAAACAAAAAAAGTACAATAAAATACTACTGATATAAAGAATGATCAAAATTGACTCTTATCACCTGACTGCTTATTTAAGGGCATAGGATACAGTTTTGATCCTGTATTTACAAGTTCATGAAAATTTGCATATAGGCTATTTTAACCTGATTAAATCAAATATGTAATACAAAATATACCTTTATGTGCTACTTTTTGAGTAAAATGAGGTCGAATTTTTTTTATATATGCTCAAAATTCAGATTTGTGGTCGTAATTTCTTTTTCGAAAGAAAGGCATAACTTTTTTGTTATAAAAGATAAACACAAATTGTTTTTTGTTTAATAATCGGTAATTTCTGTATTTTATAAGTATTCTAAAAAAATATGAATTTTGTTTTCAGAAATAACTCATTTACTAAATGTTCGTGAATTGAGGAAAAAACGTCATTTTTTGGCTGCATGTTTATCAAAATTAAAAAAAAAATCCTCTATTTACAGTTTTATAAAATTTGGGTCACATAATCTCGCTGCAAAATGAAACAAATTGCCGTTTTGAAAGATAGGGGTCCATGAACTCGTTTTCAAATTAAATCAGTTTGATTGATAAAAATCAGTCGAAAAATGCATCTTTTCCCGATATGTCACAGTTTGACGTCGTGAAAATAACATTTTACGTTAGTAACGTCATTACCTCTCCTGTAAGTGTATCGTATGCCCTTAAGGAGAGCGATTGTGATCTGTTCAATTTTTTAAATGCAGTTGAAGGTCGTATTTTAACCATAAGATGCTTTTCATATGTGTTAATGCATCGAATCTATCAAATGTCTTTTTATGGTTAAAAGGATTTAACAGCCAGTTTTAACTTGATCAACACTATGTTTTTCATTACCTTCTGCAGAATGTACATATATATTTTCCTACAATACAATGATAACACCTACATGAAACTAAGTCTTTGCACTATTTTCTTCAGAAAGGAAACAAAAAATGATTACTCAAAATCTATTTAACATGCATTCTTTAATTGAACTTTTAACTGTTTCATAAATAAATTTCTAATGTTTAAAAGATATTTCCAATAAAATTCGGCTGGTTTGTTATGCAGTTTTTTCTCTACATGTAGTAGTTCTTCTTGTGAATGTGAATAACATAAAAATACTATTCTCGATAAGCAATTTATTAACAGATTCCTCATATAATGGGTTTACTGTGTTAATAACATTTCTTTTAGAATGTGTTTCTGTTTTACATTATTATTCACAATGTACGATATTTACTGTCAAAGTAGTAAGCAAGTGCACGTTATTTTAACAAACAGATCATAACTCAGTCAGACAATCTAATGCAAGGTGAAATGCTTTCACGTAATCGTTCTGTCTGATGATTATATGATTATTGCACAGCATTTGAGACGAGAATGTACATATCTGTTATATCATCGAAATAAAACAACGCTCAACACAATTCTTTCTTATTCTTAATATAAAGATCATAGGTTATCAAGAATATTACGTTTTAAAAGATGTGTTAGCATTCATCGCCAGTTTCATTTTAAAGACTTGGGACACATCTTACTATGGTCATAAGCCAAATGAGAACAAGTAGTAAACATTATTTACTTGTGTAATTTTGATATAATGCCTTTATGACATTTACATTTTTGTTTCTTTATATTTGAAAAACTTGCCAGAGTAGCCAACTTTTAGTCTTAACTTTGAAAAAAAACATCTATCAACTTTGTTTATCTTTCACATATTCAGTTCCAATGATAGTTTCATAAAATCAAGCATGGGTTCAGGGTCTTTATTATTGTAACACAATGCCGATACCACTCCAAGTAAACTGCTGTTTACCAATGGATATAATAATATCAGCAGTCAACGATGCAGTACTTATATGATTGTCGATTCACCTATCCTCAGTTAACAATCAGAAAATTGAGAAATAATGATTTACCTAATAAACAATTTGCTTGTTGACATAGACAAAGTCATATCAAAATAATTATGACAGAAGAAGGATTATGAATTCGAACAGGTAAGTTTCTTAGAAATCTCTTGTAAGAAATATAAAAAAGATTTTTATAACAAATTGTACCATGATGTTTTCTCCAAATGGGTAGGCTCATAAGTGTTTAAAAAATTAAACATCAAAAATACAAAACAAAAATGACAATAAAAAACGAAAAGTCCTTAATAATTGGCAAATATCAATAACTAAAGAAATTAAACTAATCTAATACCTGTCATATTCTTGACTTTTTACAGGCATTTCTCTTTGTAAAACATGTTGAACTAATCTTGGTTTCAAAGTAAGTTAAACCTCTCACTTGTATGACAGTCGCATATAATTTCATAAAATCGGCAACACTGTGTAATCAAAACAAACAAAACTAAGAGGTAAACAAGTGGAAAATAGGAGTACAGCAGTCGACATTGTGTTATAATCTCAATCACTTTAAAAACAAATAAATATGTTGAAAGAAAAACAAATGCATATAGATCGTCCTGAATATGCATGAAATATTTGCCACTGGACGTTAAGAAACCAACAATAACTCAATCAATCAATCAAATGCATATAGACAAATCACATACGCAATAAATATACACGATAATACAAACAATGACCACAGCAAAACAACAGAATGGCGGGATATAAAAGTAAAGATTCACGACTAAAGGATATTACTAAACAATGAACCAAACAGTAAACATCTATGTTTTACAAAAACAAATAAAAGAACACCTGCCACGTAATTAGGATGATAAAAACTACTGCTTAATATAAAAACTGTTGGCAAGATATTGAAGGTGTACTATTTATAACTTCACCAATGATATACGTGCTTACTTATATCAAGGAAACTGATACAGACGTAATAAATAAACGATTGAATACTACAAGCAGGCTGTTATATATTGGAGAAACATTCTCTAGAACATATCTGGATAAGACTTCAATAACATTAAAATGTGGTTGATTATTTTCACTATTCTGACATATACCTGTTTTGGATTTATGCATCGACAAATTGAGGTAGTGAACACATTTTATGAGATTTTTTAGTGATATATTTTGATGTTATATGAGCAAGTATGAATATAATTACACATGTAAAAATTACAGTTGATTCAATTAGTTTATGTGAAAGATTTTAACTGATTCAGTCATTATCAACGCTCCGATTGAAGCTTTTATATGAGAAATGTATCAAATATGCCAAAAAATGTCACTTTTGAGAAGTTTTTGGTTAAAAATGAAAGTAGCCGCATCCGTGTTCATCCTCAATCTTTATTTATCTTATGTATTATCATCAAATACAACTTACATTTCAATATTAAGAATAAACACGAATGCAGCCATTTTCATTTAAGACGGATACCCTCTAAAATTTAACTAAGATGCTAAAATTTGAAGATTTCAGTAATTTAGCATGACTTAATGATGCTAGTACCCGATAAATGCACATTCCCCATTTCCATTCTCAATTTTATTGTATTGTCAAAAACAGCCCATATTAATGTAGCAGAAGCATTCTACTTTCCAACTAAAGGTTTTTTTCGTAAAACTGCTATATTTTTAGGCCAAAAAGGGGTCTAACTGTACCTATTCCTTTGTATTTTGAACGTTATGGTACTATGTTCTGAAAACACGGTTTACCGTTAAAAGAAGTTGGAAAAGAATAAATATCAGTTGCAAAGAATGGTAATCGGATCGTGTTTAAGATTGTCATACAGAGTACATGCGAGGTCATATAATTATAATGAATTATAACAGGAAAAAAGTTGACCTCATTGCATTTGCTAGTTTAAAATAAAAGTATTTTATAAAAATATTGACTAGTGTTGTTAGGCTGTTATATCGGTTCTGTATAGTGGTGATTACAAAATGGAATTGCTTCATTAATCGAATAGTACATGCCGTAAATATAAATAGACACTTTACTTACACTATGCCAATTAACTTTGTTTAACTTTCACTTATTCAGTCCAAATTATTTACTTTCATAAAATCAAGCAAGTGTTCAGGGTCTTTATAAAGATAACAAAGCAATCATAACCTAATGAAATCGGACAATCTAATGTGGCAGGAAAGGTTTTTGAGTCATCGTAATGTCAGGGGATAGTGATTTTAATATTTATTATTTGATTTTATCACTATTTTCGACAAAATGATATGCACGTTTGTTATATTTTTTTCGAACATCCTTTTGCAAAATACTAGCTATTTACCTGATATACACCTTTTACCTATTCTAAATGTAAATACACTGTAAATCTGCAATCTTAATATTACGTCTTAAAGAATTGTAAACATAAATCAAGAGTCAACTAAAAACAAAAATAATCTAACTATGTCTAAAAACAGGCTGTATGTAATAGCAGGAAATAGGAGTATAATGGGTCATAAGAATTATGCCTAGAAGCAAGCTATGTGCAGTAACAATAACCTACATTTCAATGCTTTCATCTGCTATAAACCAGTAATTTGATATTTAGGGTACATGTACTTCTGGAAGTAGAAGGTATGCGTCTTTTTTTTTATATCTTCCTAAATTTCTACACAAATGGACGACTTCAAATTAGAATATGTGAGATATAACGACAACAGAAGTATACTGCTGTTCACGCGATGAAATCAACTTTCCATTTTTGGCGGTAAGTGTGAGTTCGAATCCCGCAGAATAATCTAATTCTAACACTGTTGGGTGTAATTTTAAGACTTATATAAATATTGTTATTGACCATTTATCTTTAATACACTGAGATCCAGTGGGCATATATATGGTATGGTTGTCCCTTGTTTAGAGTTGTTTGATGCTATACTTATTTCTAGTGACAGTATAATGAATTGGTACATTATACCATACGGTATATAATAATTATTGAGTTAGATTGCTGGCAAATAAAAATACATTGTGTATAAAGTAATAAGATAACATCTTCACACGCTTACAACACATGTCTTATGTCTATTCCTAGATTCGCCTTCCGTGACAAGGTAACACCACGACTATTGAAGTTATATTTTTATATAGCGGATATGGTCGAGTGGTCTAGAGCGCTGAAAACGGAGCTAAGCGATTGGTTCTGTAGTGTATCAAAGATGTGAATTCGAATCACAACAGAGGAACGGACAAATATTTGTAAACAGAAAAATCTATTATTATATATATATCCTTTTTTTAATTTTTATTCTTATTCTTATATACCATCGAGCTTGGGGTCCTGGCTCACTGATTGCTAAACGCGTACAGTACACCTATCAACCAAGTATGATAGGCACAGGGTGCCAGGATAATATACCAAGATATCAAGAAATGCATGCGCATACAACGTATGAGTTGTTATTTTTATTTTTGGTGATTAATACATCCGACAATAAACCTTTTCCTTTTTATCATATTTGTCAAATCTTTAATTTGAAAACTGTTCAAGTGGAACAATAAATATAAATAGAGATTAAAATAGAACGTACAATAAGGAAGTATCAATTGGTGACGGAAACACTATATACTAGGAAGTCAACGTTGGCAAATACTCCGATAAGTTTATAGTAAATTGTAAGTTATTATCTTCTTTTTATTTAACTATTCATATTTGTTTGATAAGCTTTTGATATTAGAACTATACACATAATAGTAGTAATGCTTTTGTTTCAATTCATCGCAAACTTTGATTCTAACTGGTATTTATGATGATGATGAAAGAAGTGTTGATGCATTGCTTCTTTGTTTAATACTGTTGTAAAGAATTGGATCACTTTCGACAGTATCTTATATGAATTTGACCTAAGTGCAACATTCGTACAATGGAGATAGCGTCATACCTAATGTACAATTCTCTTAAACTTCTTTCCTATATACTTGAAAATATTTTAATCAGTTATCTTTTTTATTTATTGTGTTACATTACGAAAACAGTAGAAATCTTCTGATATTTTTGTCAGCTTCAGATACAGGTTATTGAATAGTTAATTATTGTTTCCGTGTATATCAAGTAGGTTGTTTTCATCATGTATACGGAGTTGGATGACCATATTAAAAAATATATTAATGTTCAAACTTTATTTTCCGTTTCAACTGGATCGAATCATGTGTCAACATGAGAACCCCTAAATATGAAGATCCAATAAGACTCTCTTTTGGCCCCAAAATATAGCAGTTTTACAAAATTGTTTAAATGTACACTTTCAGTTTTTCATTAGAAAGTAGAATGGTTCTGCTATATAAATGTGTTTTTTTTACCATTCAATGCACAAATACATCGGGAGATAGCATCATTAAGGATGTATTATTCTGACGTTTCAGTCTCATTCAGTCTCATTGAAATCTCGTTCTGTTATTATTTCTAAAACATTAGTCACAAATGGAAAACAGCAATTAATTTGATAAAAAGCAAAATCAAACTTAACTCTGTGAAAAATGGGTTTTTTAAATGATTAGTTTTTGAGTATTCAAATTTTTAGATTTTATTACCCATCAAGTAAGTTTTTTTTTTAACCAAAATCTTGAGAAAATAGGTGAGAAATACAAAAAGTGATTGTACCAGAAACATGTAAATAACACTCACATTCCTTATTTCTTTTCAATTTTTATAGATATGTATTTTTTCAATCATTTATAACAAAGAAGTTGAAAAATATGCAATTTTTAATTAAAACTGAGAAAAATCACAAATTTACAAAATTAATAACATTTAGAAATAAAATTTGACACATTTAAAAAACATCAAAATATGATAAACTTTCTAATATAAACACTTACCTATAGATTTTTCGTCTTCAATTTATTAAAGAAAGTATGACAAAAAGTTTAATTGTAGAATTGTGATTTTTGTTCATTATTAAAGCCCCAAAATATGTCAAAATTTATGAAAAATAGGAAAATCATCAAAATTCAATACTTTCAAAGGGCCGTAGCAATCAAAACTGAATCAAACCTGCTGACTGCCATGGGCGATTGCCAAATAAAATTGATCACGAGATGTAACAAAATGGATCTTAATATAAATTTAATACTAAACAGAAAAAGATAAACTTGTGGCTAAGATGTTATGCCACATACACATGGTGTCAATATTGGTGAACACCAGATCTAGATTTCGGCAATATATGTCTCATCAGGGATGTTAGGAATCGAAACGGTATTTGGAATGCCATATAATTTATCCTCAATTTAGGATAGACTCTTGAATTTTAAGAGTCAATATAGGATGAACGGATCATTTAAACCGGAGGGAAAATATGATACAAGCCTAAACGAAAAAATATAAACGAGTCTAAATTGAAAACTAAGTTCAAACCCGCCTTACCTATGATTTGGTTGGATAAAAAACCTAATTTGTATACGTGTGCATGTAAAACAACTTTCGTTGTTGAAGGGTCTAAATACAGTACAAACATCATTTTTCAAAAGACCAAAAAAGTGAGAAAAACGCATTTGACTATCAGGTCGAACACCTTGTGTTTAGTATTATCATCAATATAAGACAACTAGCAGCCGGTTGGATATTGAATATCGAATAACGAACCGGCTGCTAACTTCAAATCCATCCCACAATTATCTTTTCTTTTTTTATCACATTTGTCAAATCTTTAATTTGAAAACTGTTCAAATGGAAAAATGAATATAAATACAGATGAAAATAGAATGTACAATAATATAAGGAAGTATCAATTGGTGACGGAAACACTCAATCATAGGAGGTCAAGATTGGCAAATACTCCGATAAGTTAACTAAAAGTGTCAGTTTATATCAAATTGTAAGTTATTATTTTCTTTTATTTTATTATTCATATTTATTTGATAAGCTTTTGATATTAGAAATATACAAACCAATGTATAAATGCTTTTGTTTCAATTTATCGCAAACTTTGATTCTTACTGGAATTTTGTTGCTGATAAAAGGAGTGTTTCTTCGTTTCATACTGTTGTAAACAGCTTGATAACATCCGAGAGTATCTTATATGAATTGGCTAAGTGCAACATTCGAATCACCGGTAATCAAGTCGAGCATACATTTACTGAAGTGAATAAATATTATTACAAGTATTAGTATTTTACATGAATTGACTGAAGTTAAACATTCGAATCACTGGCCTATATATATGACTATTATAGAGAAAAGTTCTTATCCTTTGTATTAAATCGGACATACATTGAAAGAAGTGAAAAAAACAGTAATGGGTTATTTTGCTTAACTTAACGGATGGTTATGCATTTGTTTTTTGAAGGTAGATTACAAAATGAGATTTATTTTTATAGTTTCTACTTAATTTGTTCACACAGTTAATATAACATGTATAAAGACGTAAGCTTAATTAGATTTAGAATACACACTTTATAACATAAAAAAACCTCGTGAATAAGAATATACCTTTCCTTTTACATTCTACATAATCCATAGAACATGACGAAGGAACCACAGATGTCTTTAAATAAATGTTGTCATTGAATCGATGATTCAAATTGTAGTTGTTCTATGTATGTTTATTTTTGTTGCACTTCAGTGTTTCTGTTTTTCCTTTGTTTCACTCTCATTGTTAATGTGTTTCCCTCTGGTTTAGTAACCGGAATTTGTTTTCCCTCAATCGTTTTATGATTTCGAAACTGCAGTAAACTCTACTGTTGCCTTTATTTCATGGACGTGTACCAACATATTCCTTTTGATTCCTCGTTCCGACTTGGCTACACTTGAAAATAGGACCTTGTAAGTTTGATACGCTTTTTAATATTTGTATTATATTATGGACATTAAATTATTGTGACCTCGAGCATTCCTGATTACTGTTGCCAATTGTTGTAGTTTAGTCTCAATTAGTGTCGGTGTAGAATCTTACTTGCAATTAATTTGAGAGAAGTTTATGTTATAATATTTTTTAATAAGAAGCACAAATACAGTGTTGTAATTTGAAGGGGAAAACTACGGTCCATATAGTATCTGAGCTGAACTAAAGTATTTGTATTCAGGCTTGCAGTGACAACAATATGATTGTCTCAGATTTTGATGAAAACTTGAAGAAATCACCTCAATAACAGGTTATAAAGAAATAAAAATAAGAAAACAAATTCCCACCAATTTTATATAGTTGCTATGGAAACAGAGGCATTTGAATTTTCCAAAACCACCAGTTTTTCACTAATTCAGTGTCATGGAATTTGATGTTTATATGAAAACCAGTATGTCTCCATTCCAATGCAACTTTTTCAACTATCAAATATTCTTTTTTAACAGCTGGTTTGGTGATATTCTATTTCTTTCTAGACATTTTTGGGGTACTGAAGGTCCTTTGGAACCATTTTTTCTCAAAAAAGCCAAAAATGACTTAAAATCAGGTTAAAATATTATCTATTACCAGAACAGCAAAGACATGTGGTGTTTCTTTATATGGGAGAAGTAGAACTTTTTTGATTTCATACAAAATCAGTTTTTGTCAGTTTTCATGGACCCGATAATAATAAAATGAATATATGGAGAATGTGATTAAATTTTTTTTCTAGATGACTGTATTATATAATATACCAAACTAGTTATCAAACTAGTTCACCGTTCATAAAAGAGGGACGAAAGATACCAGAAGGTCAGTCATACTCATACATTGAAAATAAACTGACAACGCCATGGCTAAAAAAATTAAAGACAAACAGACAAATAATAGTACACAAGACACAACACAGAAAATTAATTCAAGACTAAGCAACACGAACTCCACCAAAAACTTGAGGTGATCTAAGTGCTCCGGAAGGGTACACAGTCCCGCCTAATATACCGAATTCAACCACTATATTGTGAGTATTGTTTGCAAATTTCTTTTTAACTAAAACGAATCTAATAATAATATTTTAGTGCACACAAAGTCCTTCGTTTGATGTCGAGATTAAACGTAATGAAATTGTTGACCTATTGTTGTGTGAGTAATACATTGTTACTAATTACCGCCGCAGTACACAGTGATTAACAACAATGCCGAGATAAGTTCACGGAATACAGCTTTTTCATAAAACAAATATTTACTCTTAATAAAAATATAAATAATTAAATTAAACTAATTGTTCACAGAACAATTGAAGTTCCCTCCACTAAAATTTTGAAAATGAAAATGAAAATTTCCGCCGGTTTTCTCAAGTTACTTTGTTGTACTATCATAGGTCTTGTCCTACTGATTATACCAAGTATATAATTACTACATTCTTTTGTCTGATTTAAGGGAGAAAATTGCAAATTTCCGGTTATGAAATCATCATTTCCGATCTCATATGATTGATGTACCAATACTGATTTTATATCCTTTAAACTGTAAAAAGGGAGAAAATGGGCTACGTCCGGTTGAGAAAACGGCATTTCTGGTATCATAAGATAGCTGTATTCACACCGTTTCCCAAAATATACCTTTTGTTTTACTTGTGTCTGTAATAAGACAGATAATATGTTTCTTCTGTTTATAGAATATAACTATTGGTCTCAAATGATAGGTTTATGTATGCCCATTGAAAAATATGTATTGACTCTAAGTACTTTTCAATGACATCAGTTTAAAAAATATTACTTCCAGTTACTCAAGATCACTTCCGGCAATCATTTGTCAATGTCACCCAACATTTTACTAAGACTAATTTTGCTTTATCTGGTACCAATCTGATGTAATTGAACCTAAACACACAATACCATCTACAAGATTACATTGGGTTGTTTCAGATAATAGAGGGACGAAAGACACCAAAGGGACAGTCAAAATCACAAATCCAAAACAAACCGGCAACGCCATGGCTGAAATGAAAAAGACAAACAGACAAACAATAATACACATGACACAACACAGAACACCAACGAACAAACAACATAAACCCGACCAAAAACCTGGGGCGACCTCGGGTGCTCCGGAAGGGTAAGCAGATCCTACTCCACAGTAAAAAAAAAGTGAAATTGAAATTATCCCTTCATAAATTTTACGGAAGCCATCACGCGTTGGTTGACATTTATGGAATAACCGTTTCAAAGGTAATAACGGATATGTTTCTTATAACTACAACTTCCCTTTTCACGAATGTGACCTATCGATTTCGACTGTTTACCGGGTTTGTAATAATTTGATCAACACGAAGGGTGTCACATTGGGAGCAGTGTCTACCAACCTTTTACGGAGCACCTGAGATCACCCTTCGGATTTTGGTAGAGTTCGTGTTGCTAAGTCTTTAGTTTTCTTATGTGCTGTTATTTGTCTGTTTGTCTTTATTTCTTTTTTTATCCATGGCGTTGTCAGTTTATTTTAGATCTATGAGTTTGACCGTCCCTTTGGTATCTTTCGTCCCTTTTTTAAAAAACAAAATAATAAATGAAGAGGGTATGTTTGTTTTCTAATTAAGGTTGAACTTGAGGAAAAATGTTCTCTTAAGTGAATGTTTATTCACAAAATAAACAAATAAACTCATCATAGATACCAGGACAAAATTTTAAATATACGCCAGACGCGCGTTTCGTCTACAAATGCCTCATCGGTGACGCTCGAATCCAAAAAAGTAAAAAAGGCCATATAAAGTAAGAAGTTGAAGAGCGTTGAGGACCAAAACTCCTAAAATATTTGCCAAATACAGTTAAGGTAATTTATGCCTGAGGTAGAAAAGCCTTATTATTGAAACAAATTCAAAATTTTGTAAACAGTTAATTTATAAATATAACAATATCAATGATAAACAAAGAAATAGAAATGTTTTCTTTTAAAAACAAAATAAAAGGTATTGTGATACTCGGAGGGAATATAAATGAAAGTATGACAGAAAAAGAAAGCACACAAACGTGTAGTTAATCTGTAAATAGTTCAAAACAATCAAAAGGAAATATTAGTTAATCGATATATGGAGATGTATTAACCCCCAAAAAGGACAGGTTATTATGAAAAGGGGAATACTAATTCAATATACTAGGAAGTATGATATATTTGTTATACAAAGTCTAATCGATGAATGTAATGTTTTCCAGCAAATTAATTCTGTATTTAGTAATCTTAGATGACAAAGAATGTAAAACTAACAATTGATTGCCATTAACTGAGCAATCTTCCTGGGTTTTTTTCAGTAAAACTTACATTACAACTGCTGTATTGGATTGTTTTAAATAGAATATAGTGCAATAGACTTGATTTTCATCTTTGCCTCATTTCAAATAGCCTCTTTTCATGCCGTTTGTATTGCTTTTTGCGAATACAGTAAAAGGTTTGACCCCTCTTAGGTCATGTTATAAAGTTTGATTTTGGCTAATTTTAATTTTTTAAGAAACCGTACAGAATATCTACAAAATAATTGAACTGAATTGTTAGATGCGTATGTTGTAACTCATAACTTTCGGTTAAAAGGGCATGTAGACTAATAGATTGCAGTTTAAGCCCCTCTTATTCATATAGTAATATAATTCAATAGCCATGTATAATAAAGATCTAGGGTCCTTTGGATTGATGTCCTTGGTTGATGATCTTAAAAGTAAGGTCAGAATCATAGGTGATTTGATGGTCTAGATTTTGACCTTTTCTTTTTATCATTATATATGCATGATCAACTATGGGACTTTGTGCATTAAGTTGCAAGCCATATGATCTTGAAAAAGGAACCGAGAGGGTCCCTTTGTAAACCGGAAGTAGCTATTTTTTGTACTTTTTGAATAGAAAAGTATATACATGATATAAAACCATTTATTTTTGGAATCAGTGTCTAAACTATCACATGAAAATGAAAGTGACATTTTTCAAGTAACAAATTATCTCCCTTATTTACAAAAGAAATTGTATAGGAACCATACATTTGTTTCAATCAGTTCACAGGTAGATGTCTGTTTAAACTCTATTACAATATTTTCAAATCAAAATGCATGTTTTTTTTAGGTGAACAATTGGTTTTCAATTCAGTTTAGTCTGATGAAATTTCCAGGCTTTATAATTTTGTTGAGGTAAATCTGTTACTATTTATTTTATCATTTTGAACCAGTTAACAATATTGCTACTAATGGTTTTTCTAATAAAGTTGAATGCGTACAGAATACAGTGTTTTGGTTGCTGTTTGAAGAAATTATAAATACAAGGATGTTAATGTTAAAGCCTTTGAAGTCATAAGATATTTAAATTAAATAAGTGATTTGAATATTGTCCATCGACAGGTTACACTGCACTTGGTTATTGCAAATTATATTACTGCAGCATTTATAATTATATTATAATTGGAATAACGATCAATACCTAAAGATAGGAAAGATAACTTAAACAGTCTAGGGGGATAATTCTCGGTTGGCAATTAACATTTTAAGAACAGCAAGCCATAACTTAACATGTAGATGCACGAGCACGAATGTGTATTGCAGCAGATTATCTCTATCGGCAGTCCCATCTAATATACCGAAATAAACATTTATATCTACGTAAGTAAAAAAAACACCATAATTTTATTTATCAAAATTAAATCGCGATCGAAACATTGTAGTACAGTGTCCACACTCATAAATCGTCTTCATCTCGGTGTTATCAGGTTCGTTGGTTAAGGGGTTCGCAAAATTGAACCTAGGGTTTCAAAAACACAATGTAAATTTCTTATACTGCGATTTGAAAAAAAAATATCAAACTTACAAGGAAAGTTCTATAAGAGATATAACCGGTTTATCTTATAGTTCAGTTGAAACTATTATAGTGTTCAATAATACAGCTTGTTAATTGATTATCATTAAAAGCCATTCTGTATAAACAATAAAAATGTCTATGTTCTTCTATGTACCCCTGTATTTACAACAGTTTATCAGACTAACGTATATATATATAGTTTATCAGACTAACGTATATATATATAGTTTATCAGACTAACGTATATATATATAGTTTATCAGACTAACGTATATATATATAGTTTATCAGACTAACGTATATATTGTTACGATTTAGTGATCGTATTATTAAATTAATGGATCTCGTGTTATCCATAGTTTACAGTAGTAATTTTATGAGTCAGCTGTTTTTGTTTACGTTTTCGCAACGCTATTTTTACGATGGAATGTCACCTCGTACAGAATATTCCCGGTTGGTTGGCATGTATTTCAATGATACATGATGCGCTTATGTGTTTACCTTATTTGATTATTTATTTTCTTAATATAATAACTTGTGTTTTAGCCGTAATCGTCTAAATACCAGCAGTGCCATAGTTTATTTACAAGAGAAGCCATATTTATTTGTGTATTGGCGGTCTGCAACACGAGATTGCCTGTGAACATAAAAAACGTTTTGATTGGTCGATCCATTGACCGGAAAATTATAAATAGAAGGTTGACGAAACGAACTTTAGATTTAATCTCATCGCCTGCAAGAGCAGTCGGAATTTATGCTGTCTTGATGTCCTTATAATTTAGTGTGAAGGTTTTGAATGTTTTAAGAAAACTAAACCTTCTTACACATGGCAATTGTTTGTTTTGAAGAAGAAGAAGACGACCTTCGACCTACGGGAAAGTCCCGTCAGCTGTCGTTCCACTTAGTCAACTTTCTATAAATACGACGAGAGAGGTTTTCTGGAAATCTACTTTCACTTTAGCAGAGAGAAACCTTTATGAGATGATTACGGCAAATTGGTTATAAATATGAATGTATGTTTTTATGATCAATTGTAAATATTTGATTATATATAGATATTATATAAAATACCTATGAAATGTTACCTGACTTAGTTATTATTTCAACCATATACCAACTCAAAGGATCCATGCAATTTATGTTCGATCGAGCCTCCTTATTCAATTTAACTTACCACTCGGTTTAAGGGGCGAAATCGTTACAATATATATAACAATACCATCTTCATGCGTTATATATCATGTACTGTAGTACGCCGCTAGATTTAAACTGACGAGGAAAGGTAACACACGGCCACTGAAAGCTTTATTATTATTATTTTATTATTTTAGTAGAGCCCAGGTGGTCGTGTGGTCTAGCGGGACGGATGCAGTGCGGGCGATTTGGTGTCACGATACCACAGTAGCATGGGTTCGAATCCCGGCGAGGGAAAAACCAATAATTTGCGAAAGCAAATTTACAGATCTAACATTGTTGGGTTGATGTTTAGACGAGTTGTATATACATTATGTACACAGCTATGTATCACCATCATTGATGGCGATCCGATGGATACATCTGTTGTAGAGTTGTCACTGACTCAGACGTACTTATAAATATAATTATTTTCTGTGACTGTATCTTACATTAATTTGTAGGATCCTTTACTACAGATAATTTAGCTGATCTGTAACAGTACCATCTTCATGCCTTATATATCATGTACTGCAGTATGCCACGAGATTAAAACCGACGAGGAAAGGTAACAAACGACCACTGAAAGCTTTAGTTTAGTAGAGCCAAGGTGGTCGTGTGGTCTCGCGGGACGGCTGCAGAGCAGGCGCTTTGGTGTCACGATATCACAATAGCATGGGTTCAAATCCCGGTGAGGGAAGAACCAAAAAATTTGCGAAAGCAAATTTACAGATCTATCAGTGTTAGGTTGATGTTTAGACGAGTTGTATATACATTATGTACACAGTCATGTTTCACCATCATTTATGGCGATCCGATGGATACATCTGTTGTAGAGTTGTCACTGACTCAGACGTACTTATAAATATAATTATTTTCTGTGACTGTATCTTACATTAATTTGTAGGATCCTTTACTGTAGATAATTTGGCTGATCTGTAACAATACCATCTTCATGCCTTATATATCATGTACTGTAGTACGCCGCTAGATTAAAACTGACGAGGAAAGGTAACACACGGCCACTGAAAGCTTTATTTTAGTAGAGCCGATGTGGTCGTGTGGTCTAGCGGGACGGCTGCAGTGCAGACGAGTTGGTGTCTCGATATCACAGTAGCATGGGTTCGAATCCCGGCGAGGGAAGAACCAAAAACTTGCGAAAGCAAATTTACAGATCTAACATTGTTGGGTTGATGTTTAGACGAGTTATATATATATATATATATATATATATATATATACCAGAAAGACTTTTGCTCATTGTTGAAGCCCGTGAGGTGACCTAAACTTGTTAATGTCTGTGTCATTTTGGTCTCTTGTGGACAGTTGTCTCTTGACAATCACACCACATCTTCTTTTTTATATTTGAAGGAAAAAACGGGACTTCAAATGTTTGCCGGAATGGAAATCGGTTAATTCAGGGTTCAGTTTATTCAGGTTTGAGTGCATATCTTTTTTTTTGTATTACAACTATATGCTCGTATAACTTTAACATGTTTTCAAACATCTATACGTTCACCATTGCTAGTGGCATATGATTTCTTCACATTAAATTAATGTAAAAATGCTTTTTTTAATGTCCTTTGTAGGTATATTAGCCAAAATAAGATTACCCTGAAAGATGATTACGCATTTGCTGGATTGTCGGCTCTTAAAATTATGTGAGTATATTAATACATATATTCAAAAGTGAATAATTATGACGAAATTTACTAGATTCCTCTGTCCCATTGGTATCGGCATCAATATATGCCATCAAGACCTATTTTTTTTGGTTTGATTTCAAATGTTATTTATAAGCAGCGCCATCTAATCAAGATCGATGAATCATGGTAAAAAAACATAGGGAAATAGACAGTTTACTTTTATGATCTAAACAAGATAGACATTTGATGTTTATGATCTTAACACGATAGATAGGCATAACATGTTCAAAATTTGAACATAATAATAATCAGAAACACATTTAGGGAGCCATCCGTGAAGATCGTTTCCACATCATATTTACTCTTATCCTGGTAATTAATCTGAAAGAAAAATATGTGAAGCAGGGAAAAGCGGCCAGTAGCTACGATCTTTCATGTGTTTCCCCTTAATCTTAAAAATATGTATAAAATATGTGAGCAGTTTGCATATAATATACGAGTCACATATATATCTAATTCATATATTCGGTGCAAACTGTTCACATCCTTAATTTTAAAAGCTTTTCCATTATAAAGTCGTGTTGACAACATAATTCTAATATACAAAGTACTTTACTTTCACGTCATATATAATGCGACGATCGATGTGTATACCTTTATCCAAAACAAAGGTTATATAATGTTTGATCATTTTCCGGAAGGGGTAAGCTCCACAAGTGGGAGGTAATTAAACAATTACTATAAATGTTAGATATTCATGTGTGATTGGCATAGTCATTAGTGAGGTAACAATATAAGGTCCACTGAAAATTAAAGCCATATATGACATTTATGAGAAGAGTTGTCATTTTAATCCATAAACGGGAGTTATTAAATTACTAGATAATCTGACTTGTATACCGTCATAAGATATTTTTTTCTCCAAAGATTTGCAGAATAAGCATACAATTTCACCGACCACACTTTTTTAATGCGGTTAGTTTTGAATACGCCCTAGACCTTAGAAATCATTATCTATGTACAATAAAAACATCACTGTAACTACATAAGTAAGACACAATGGAATAGTTACCAGCCGATAACGGTTTATGAAAAATGCAAGTCACTATAAAGTAATTTATCGTACCAATTTAGTTTATGGATGATATGTTGTTGATTGAAATGATACTTATCGAATCTAATGAAATCTTTAGAATAATCTTTATTTGAACGATGATAATTTTTAAACAGATATTCAGGTCTCTTGAATTATTTCTATACCCTCCCCTCATCCAACTCAATTGAGAGGTAAGTGGGTGATATTCAAAAGAATATAAATCAAATTATGTGTTTCTTAATTCATAATGCGGGCCAATGACGATATTTTCAAAACCTTTAAAAAAAAAATCCCCAGCGGCAACAACAAACTATCACACGAATTAAATCTTAAAGTAAAAATCTAACGAAGTTCATTATTCTACATGACCGTAGGAAGGTTTTGTCCAGAGGGGGTGCGAAAGGAGTTGGGTGTGGGAGGGGCACTGCCCTCCTACAGGTTAGTTTTTTTTTTTTAAATGGGTAAGCCAATTTTAGGGTTTTATGCGTTTTTAGATTTAGAACGTTAAATACATGATTTTCCATACTGATCCAATAAGCCTAATAAACGGTTAATAGACTGATATTTAATTGAAGAAAATGTATAAACCATTGATGCACTGAAAGTACTTTTTATTTCAATATTATATTAAATCAATATAACAGTGATACCTATCAAAATAAAATTATATATATATATGATATAAACAATGCACACATTACTTTTGTTGCGCAATTATGTCGGATGAAATATATTACTAGTATTCTTAGTATTCTTACTAGTATTCTTATATACACATAAACCTGCATTTTATCATGATCTATTTAGAGATTTTAAATTTAAAGACAACATGACTTCATATGTCTTTTAAGTTTACTTTTATTATGATCATACTAAAGTAAACTTAATAAGAAGAATTCTATGAATAACATAAATGTATCTTATTACAATATGATGAATTATAAAAAAAACAAGCAGCTGAATAACATGAATAAGAGTCTATTAAAATCCTCAAAAAAACATAGTTGATTCTCTCTGAAAATTTCTCAATTGAAGATTTTGTCCTTTGACGGATATATGATAAGCTTGGCTAGGGGTGATTCTAATCCTACAAATCTCATTTTAACAACCTCCTCGGTAGCATTTATATGCGCATGTCCCAAGTCAGGAGTATTTTAGTCATTGGCGAAGCATTTGATTTTTATAAGTTTTGATAGATGAATACCAACGATACAAGAAGCGTTTTTAATGATATTTTGGGAAATTATGCTGTGCTTTAACTTCGTACTTGTTTTGTTTTATAACTATTTTGATATGAGCGTCACTGATGAGTCTTATGTAGACAAAACGCGCGTCTGGCGCACTAAATTATAATCCGGTTACTTTTGATAACTAATAACTTTTTGGGTTTAACTGTCATTGTTTTATTTGACATACAGAGCTGTAAGTAATAAGTTCATGTTCTTTTTGCGAGATAGTTTACGTTGCTAGTTCTAAATTACTTTGTTGTGTTACATTTAGTAGATAGGGGAATTTGAATGTCTTCACATAAGTTTTGGACATGTAGACCTCAATGATATAGAATCACCTGCATTACAATTTACAACTATCTTTTTATATATATTAAACAAATCAAATTAAATAAACAAACCAAATCACCTCTGAAAAATAATGTTTTTCAATTCCATATTTCTCGGATGGAGTTTACTAAACGAGTTGATGATTTTTTCATAAGAAGGATCAAAACCATAGTGGAAATGAATAAGCCAATTTAAGTAACGTGTAGATATTCGGGTACGGCAATGCATCACAGTTCTTGATAGCTGTTGCACATGCATCTTGAATAACACTTTCAGAATCAAGTTCATTTTGAAGAATACCATCCTTGTATCGTTGGTATTCCTCTTCTACAAGAACTGGAGAGGGGAGATCTTCACTGTAGACAGCAATGAATATAGATAATAAAATTGAGAATGGAAATTGGGAATGTGTCACAGAGACAACAACCAGACCATAGAGCAGATAACAACAGGAAGCCACCCATAGGTGGTCGATGCAGCGAGAAATTTCCGCACCCAGAAGAGTCCTTTAGATGGCCCCTAAACATATATTCATATATATAATGCTATTTTAGTGATAATGGACGTCATACTAAAGACGATCTCTCAAACTGTATCATAGGTGTCCTATTCTGTAACAGAAAGATTACGGTAACCTGTTAGAGTGGAGGACATGCAAGTGCTCATCTATGCCTGAATTTAAAAAATAAAATTGGAAAGAGGGTGTGTGATCGCACCCGACGCACCCCTTCCGACGGTCATGTTCTATGCATTGATGCACATAAAACATGGTTTTGACCGGGTTAATTTTTCAAAAGATTGACATAGTGTTCTGAAAGAAAATAACATTTATACGTTTTGCATGTACAATTGAAGGTTCCGCAAAGTTCGCACAAAAGAGTATGGTCTGCATAAAATTAGTGTTTGTCAATGCTCTGTGCTTGATCGGGTATCAACTTTAGATAATGAAATTCAGCTACATGTCTTAAGTATAAATATTGCTCCAGTACTAGTGCAACATCTCGTGGTATTATTCTTATTTATTGAGGGTTTGGTAAACAAGGTCAGATTATAATTAAAATGTGGCACATACATGCTGCAGCATCAATAAAATAAAATTGAGAATGGAAATGGGGAATGTATCAAAGAGACAACAACTCGACCATAGAAAAACAACAGCAGAAGGTCACCAACAGGTCTTCAATGTAACGAGAAATTCAAGCCCGGTATAATCGCCTCATTCTCCATTCAGATCCATCCTGTCTAAAAAAAAACATGCCAGTCTACATTGTAAATCACGAAAATCAACTGTTCCAAAAAAAAACAAGAACAGGATTATTACGTAAAACATTTATTTATATGTGACGTTATCATATATAAGAAATGTGGACCACCTACTCGTTAAAGTTGCAAGGACAGCGAATGAAACATACATTTACCATCCGATGGAATATCTTTGTCGACATGATAATCTTTTTTTACTGCATTCTGTTGAAGTCCGATCATTTTATCATGCAAGGCTTCATTGTATGACGTTGTATTAACTCTATTTTCAGTAATGTTATCATATAAATCATGAAGAGTCAATTTACATCTCGCACGTTTGGGTTTCTCCTTTTTTTCATTTGCTCTCTGTTGTTTTTCTCTATCTTGACTTGCTATTTAAGAAGTGAACATATCAACCCTTAACCAATCACTGACAATCGTTTGTTCCTGCGTTGTATATGTAACCTTATATATAGGGAGACTTTTATTTGTAGCAATGAATGTTCCTGCCAAGACTTATAGCTCTGCGACATATACCCCTCCTCTATACACTCTTTTGTCTCTGCCTATACATTTAACAAAAACTGTATCGCCAATTTCATATTCGGATGGTAGAAATTTGTCTACCCTGTTACTGCATATTTGTGCTGGCTTTTTTTTGAAATTTAAATGTCTGACGTTTTACCTCCTAATTTGCATTATTGTATCTGCTTAGTCTTCTCTCGGATTCAATGTCATATTCGAACCGTTTGTAAATTCAATAGGTTTTTCGTCTATGTTTGTTTTTGTGAAATTACATTTTTGTGTCACAAAATTTGGTTTGATTCTCAATAAACATTTAAAATTATATCGTTATTCCATGTGTATGGTATTTTGTTCAAGGATATGGTTGACTTTCTGAAATTATTTATTATTTCAACCATTATTTTATTGATTTTGTATTTACACTGTGTACTATATATCAAATTGCTTCATTCAATGTATATTCACTAGACATTTTTTGTTTATGTCTTTTGATAGAGTTAAGCCATTTCAATTAGTATTCTATAGTGTGGGTTTTTATGTTGTGATGTAACACTATTGTTTCGGGTAAGGGTGCAGGTTTGTAAATATTACCAACCAAGGGTGACTGGGGACACGGAATATAATCACTTGGTCTTCTCCCGACCGGCAGTAAAACGCTTTCCGAAGTGGGGCGTCCGGTTGGCTGTGCGGGATGTATTAAGTTCGCAGTCATGTCCGGTCAGAATGGGGACGTTAAATCCGATGTCTCGTGTAAAAGACAGTGCCAGGCTCTTTGCACGTTAATTACCCTTGCAACAACTCTTTGAGGTCCCGACGTTGGCTTGTCGCAAGGCAAAATTTCTGTCCCTATCCAATACACCTTCATTTTCCAGTGGCAGTCCAAATTTCCCCGACCATCATCCCAAATGTCCTCAATTATGACAGGACCTATTGTATTTTTTGTGAACTTGTTCTCGTCCTGAATATGCATGAAATATTTGTCACTGGACGACGTTAAGCAATTAAAACAATTTTCCATTATAACCGAATGTTACTTTATTCAAATATAAGGACTTTGTTAGCTAAATCTACAACTTTGTTAGCTAAATCTACAAATTTTATTAGCTATAATGATTTTTATGACAATAGATAAATATGCTAAAACTAGTGTATTACTTATCTACAGTAGCAATTTCAAAAAAGCCTTGCTATTTAAGTTGTACAGGATGTTGCAATTTTGAATGAGTGTTATTTAGAATTTAATACTCTGACCAGGTGTGATCTGTTTAATGAGTTTGATCCAAGCAGGCGGTATTAATTTATACACTAATCGGAAAAACAAATTTATTTGTTTTTTTAATTGCTTTCTTCTTTCTTTAATTTGATATATATTACATATAATATATTCCAAATTATAATAAAAGATATATTTCTTATATAAGGTTGAACAATCTAAGTGATTTTGTATGGAAGCATGAAACCTATGTACTTTTATTTAGATATTTTCGAAAATTAAGATAAAAAAACATGCCAAACAAGAAGCGTAATAAGGTTTTATTACCCTCAGTATAAATGTAGTTTGTAGGTTAAAATCTTTTGTTTATCTAAACTCTCAATAAAAAAAATTGTTATAAAAGATAGTGATTTAACTTTCTCTATTTCGGAATCTGAGAATCGTGAAAGGATGTAAAGATCTGTATATATATATATGATATCTCAGTAGCATGGGTTCGAATCCCGCGAGAGAAGAACAAAAAATTTGCGAAAGCAAATTTACAGATCTAACTTTGTTTGGTTGATGTTACGCCGAGTTGTATATACATAATGTACACAGTCATGTATCACCATCACTGCTGGTGATCCGACGGATATATGTATATCTTTGTTTTATTGTGATTGTAGTCATGTCAGTTAAAAGGAAATTTATCTGAACAGTTAAAATTTAAAAA
Source organism: Mytilus galloprovincialis (assembly GCA_037788925.1). Classification (NCBI taxonomy): domain Eukaryota; kingdom Metazoa; phylum Mollusca; class Bivalvia; order Mytilida; family Mytilidae; genus Mytilus; species Mytilus galloprovincialis. The sequence goes on along the minus strand of CM075340.1, from coordinate 8,371,459 downwards.
CAAGTACAGGTTAATTTGCGAAGTTTGGTTCAGACAGGTCGAGTTTTGTTCAAACCTTTGGTCGAGTAGGGTTAAGACTAAAACAAATAGGTCCAGAACGGGTTTACACTGTTCAAAACTGGTCGAGTAATACTTCAGACTATTTTCAATGTCAAAGATAAGGGTCAAGTACGAATCAGTACAGTCGAGTACGCTTAAGACTGGAGTCGAGTAATGTCAAGTGTAATTCAGACCAGTTCAGACTGGGGTGGAGTAATCTCAAGTGAAATTCAGACCAGTTAAGACTGGTCGAGTAAAAATCAGTACAGTCGAGTACGGATATAGACCATTTCAATATGTAACTGGTTTGTAATGAATGTTCAGTGGTTGTCGTTTTTGATGGGGTTCATAAATGTTTCTCGTTTCTCGTTTTTTTTTTTTATAGATGAGACCGTTGGTTTTCAAGTTTGAATGGTTTTACACTAGTCACTTTGTCGAGCTCCCTTTAGCTTGCTGTTCGGTTTGAGCTAAGGCTCCGTGCTGAAGACCGAATTTTGACCTATAATAGTTGACTTTTACAAATTATGTCCAGGATGGAGAGTAGTCTGATTGGCACTCATACTACATCTTCCTATATCTATATTAGGTGATATTCCTAAAAATGAGTGAACCGCGTTAACTTAAATACTTTGTAAACTGGGGAGATTCGTCACCAAATCACAGTAGCTCCTGAATTGTGAATAAATAAAATGAAAACGAATTTTGTTTTTCCAGGTTCCACGAGATCTTTCTATGTTCTCCTGACTTTGTGGATGGTTTCTTGAACTGTAAATCAATTTGATGTTCATATATTTGCAGAGGCGTGTAACAAATCATTTAATATCTGAATCAAGGTCACTTTGTCATATGTTTGGGTCTTCAAATTCAGCGTTTATCTCACAAAGCTTAATAGCCACTTTTTTAAGCTCTTATTAGACAATAGTCCCAACCAAACAAATCTTGTGAACACATCAATTGTTGACGGAATATATTTATACAAGAAATCTTCTATTTCTTCTATGAGCTATCGCATATCCACAATGTCTACATATTAAAAAGAAGATGTGGTATGATTGCCAATGAGACAACAATCCACAAAAGACCAAAATGACACAAACATTAACAATTATAGGTCACCGTACGGCTTTCAACAATGAGCAAAGCCTATACCGCATAGTCAGCTATAAAAGGCCCCGATAAGACAATGTAAAACAATTCAAACGAGAAAACTAACGGCCTTATTTATGTAAAAAATGAACGAAAAACAAATATGTAACACATAAACAAACGACAACCACTGAATTACAGGCTCCTGACTTGGGACAGGCACATACATAAATAATGTGGCGGGGTCAAACTTTCTTTTGGTTGTTTGGCATCAATGGGTATACGTGGTGCTTTATTTTAAAACATTGCGCGATTTTGTCTCTATGGATTGTTACCGATTCCGAAGTTAAGTTCTTTAATATGATGGAGTTTTCTTTCCCAATCAGCTTTGCTTAAAATGTAAACTTTTCTATACATTTATTTCTCCCACAAAATCCTGGTAATTTGTTAACCTAGATATGAATCAATTATCAGTTTATATAATAAATCCGGCAAATAGTCTAATTCGGTAGTTCACATTCGTGCAAAAGGAACGAAATTGTAGTAACGACATAAGGAAAATATCACGATATCAAATGTGAAACGGATATTCCAGAACGGTCATCCGACTGCTACATCTACTAATGCCTTATAAATTAACATTATGGATGATTTTGCAAAGCATTTGCAGGAAGGCAGGTTTTTTTTACCACCACGGCAATTATATAGTACGTAAGATTTATATTAGTGCACAGAATATTTACTTGACACTTGTTATATTTTTTTTTGAAACGCACAGTATATTTAGTTTTCATTATATAACCTTTGGGAGAAAGTTTAAATGTTTAAAACACGATGTTAGACAGTGATAGTAATTTTATAAAACTAAGAATGGAAAACCTTAACAAAAATATGTACTAGGTCAGTAAAAATGAACGTCATACTAAACTCCATCACATATAAATGAACTAAAATTAACAATCATACAATACTTATACAGGCCAGAGGTTCCTGACTTGGGACCATCGCAAAAATAATGCGGGGTTAAACATGTTTTGTGACATCTCACCACTCCCTTTATACCTCTAGCCAATGTAGAAAAAAAGACACATCAATACGCATATTTAAAACTCAGTATAAATGAAATCCGAGTGTTCGATGTCAACTTCAACTTCAACTTCGTACTTGTTTGGCTTTATAAATATTTGGCTTTATGAATATTTTGATATGAGCGTTACTGATGAGTCTTATGTAGACGAAACGCGCGTCTGGCGTACTAAATTATAATCCTGGTACCTTTGATAACTATTTACAATCAGAATAAATAATAAGAGAAAATAAACAAAATGACAATTATGCATGAATAACCAAAGAACTACGACCAGTGGTATGCCAAAGAACGTCTCGATATTATTCTAAAAAAAGTTCATCGGAAGATTCAAAGACCTTGTTGATAAATGTTTCGTATCAACTTCACAAAATACACGGTAGTCTTGAAGTTAAGTTCTGGGTACTGACGTTGTTTAACATCTCAATAATGTGTTATACTATCTTTTATTATACTTTATGAATACTACTTTTGCTGTTGTTTTTTTTATGGATATTCATATGACGTGGATCGGTACTTGTACATCCCGTCATTGTTCTATGATGATTCTCGTATTATAGTCTTTCGTTTGATAATATGCTTTTTGGTATTTCGTTGATATATATGTCGTGGTTGTGTACTTATACATTCAATTATTGTGTTATTTTAAAATGCCATTCCAAATCTATGGCAGATGATTTTAAGTCCCAATCTATGTCGAATGTGACGTCATGCCATTTTAATTCTTTGGCAGATTTTTTAATATCCTAGTCTATGTCAAGTTTTGTAATTTCTTAATCCATGACAGATTTTTGCTGTTTTAAAATCGATTGTAAAAGTTGTGCAAATTGAAAACAATGCAGTACATACATGTATACGACCAATGCACGACAATTGAAGCTAGTTTATAAACATTTTTGAAATAAACATTCCATAATAGTAAACAACATCGTGATGGTAAGCAAAACATCCGTTAATGATGAGTTTATATACCTTAATATAGACTCCAGATTGAAATGATGTGCCCCGTTATAAAGAATATTTTCGAATATGTATCTGTTTAACTCAGTCATCAAACCAACTAGTAAGTCCCTTAACAAAAAGTAAGATTTTTCAACTAATATTTATTTCATCGTAAATATATCTTTTTTTATTTGAAGACGATTCAAATCAAATTGGTATCTGGTGATTTTTATCTTTCACTTTATAAACTTAGTCAGCCGTACATAAAAAAAATATTTACTATTTATCCTTTTTCTGTTATATTCTGTACTGATAAAGCGGTGTCATTGTACGTTTATAGCGGTGTTCTGTACTATTATTTGTCTGTTTATCTTTTTATTTTTATTTGCCGATTTGAAACAGAAGTGTACGAGTTGTCCTACGCTTCATAATAATGAACTGAACTTGACAGTCACTTAACATGCATGCAAAAATTGACTTGGTTACTTTTTCTACACATGTTCACATTCAAGTTTTGCAATCGATGAGATTGTCGTCGTAGAAAATACTGTTGTTCATGTTTGTCTATTATCAGAAAATTGGTTTAATTCTTATTGTTCTAAAGAAATGTTTGAAAACAAACCGAACGTATAAAAGTAATCGTTTATTCGCACAAGGTCAAACAATACGTCAATACACATCGGAGGTCACGCAGGTTCAAACAACACTCGTCAACAGCAATACAAAAACGTAGTCCGGCAGTGGTTGGAGCTTTTAAGTATAGTATACAGATATAGCATAGCGATATCTGTAGGGCTGTATATGTATAGTTAGACACACAACTGCAGGATAAAAGTTATCTAAATGTTTCTAATTTATCTTTAATCATTTAGATTTGATTATTTTGACATGAGTAACCTTCTTTATTCCAAATTTACTATAATATGCTCAAATGTTTCGGCATACTACATGCACTATGATGATGAACATTATATCTATAAAAAGACTGGCCAGAAATAATTAGTACATACCTTTTCTTTTTTTTTATTTCTGTGAGTGTGGACATTTTTTATAGAAAGATATAATAAAATAATGCTAAAATTTTCATCTTGATAAAGGTCGTCGAAAATAGCACGAACAAGAGCTGGTTTCTATTTGAAGTTTTTTTTTCAGGAGTAACTTATACATGAAAGACATACAAAACACGACAGCTATGATTAGTATTTCGGTATTAGTTAAAACAAGTTGCAACTAAATGTAATTCCCGGATAAGTGTATCATTAACTACGCCACTTCCAATTGCTTATGATTTCTACAGATAAATGGTATGCAAAAATAAAATTTTAAACTGTTCTTTGTAGGTATATTAACGACAATAAAATTACCCGGATAAATGAACACTCATTTGACGGATTATCGGCTCTAACACATTTGTAAGTACATATATACATTTGACCATGTGCTACTTGTTTGCTTCTGTAAGTAGCACTCTTAATGATAAATTACTCATGCGAATGAATATGTTGTGAAAGGTATATCTATGGCCATTTGTTTAGCTTTTTGGAAAGTGAAATTTAATTTCTCTACCTACTACAGAAATGTTTGTTATAATAATTTAGTAGCACGTTTACTTTGGAACTTTACGCAAAATGTAAATCATTGTATATTCATAGAAATGAAACATGTTATGAAGCAGTCAATCATGTATGTCGTTGACACATGACATCAATCCAATAAGCACACTTTATGTATATGTGACTCGATTAACAAGCGGCATGTTATTTGATAAACTGAAATAATTGTCTTATCTGTATTGGATCTGTTCTTTTGCATCCATTGTCATATTCGCATAAGAGTTTAAATGAACTTCACAGGAGAACTTATGCAAATATAAATGGCAGGTAATTGTCAGATATTCTCAATGCATGCCACCACTTGCATTGACTGAAAATGGTCCAGCTATTGCATAATACCGTCAAACAGATAAATCTTTGTGTTTACATATTCATAAATTACAATGTGTTAAGTTTTAAACCAGATTTCTAACAAACTGGACTTACGCCACTACCAGCTGCCTATTATTTCTCCAGATAAATGTTATGCAACAAAGAATTTGAAATGTTCTTTGTAGGTATATACACGGCAATAACATTACCATAATAGATGGACACTCATTCGACGGATTGTCGGCTTTTACACATTTGTAAGTATATACATACATGTTTATATGACCAAGTGCAACTGGTTTGCTTTTGTATCATACACATATACACTACTAATACTAAATTGTTCATGTGAATGTAAATTATGTGAACGTTGATATCTAAACCAATTGCGTTTAGCTTTGTGAAAAGTAAATTTAAACTTCCTTACAAATTGATGAAATTTGTTTTATAATAAATAAGTATCGCGCTCACTTTGAAACCTTAACTAAGATATAAATCGTTTTGTATTCATATAGATGTAACTTGTAATGAAGCCGTCAATCATGTATTTCATTTATGACACATTCAGCACATTAAATGTATCCGTATCCCAATTTACATGGGGAATATATAAATATTAAAATTATCGTCTTATCTGTATCTTTTCCGTTTGACTCTATTTTTGAATTGATTGTGAATAAGCACGGCTTTTGACTCAATCAAGCAGGAGACGCTTACCTTAAAACTATAAGGAATTTCTGGATAATTTTAAATATTTTCACCTTTCTCTGAAAATTATTCTATTAAAACTTTTGATTTTTGAACCCTGTATACACCATCCCTAATGTGACAAAAATTGCATAAATGAAATAGTCTACATTTTTTTTCAACATAATAAATGGTGTCATACGCTATAAGTTTATTACTTTGGGATACCACAAAGTATATTTTGTTGATAGTGAACAAAAGGATAATACATGCTACACATAAAAACAAGTGATCAGGATACTGGAGGTTCTTGTTGACAATATATTTGTTGAATTTGTAGGTAGTCTTTATCAACAAATTGTCGACATTCGTTTGGTAATTAATTGTGTGCCAATCAACTATAATGAAAGTGAAATAGCGGCATAATAATTCGCTTTTAGCAGCCAGTGTTTATCCATGTTTATCAAATTAAGCTTTATGATGAATTATTCACTTGCAAGTGAATGATTCGACCTCATTTAATCCGTATTCATGTTAACTTCATTTTAACCCCTTCGCTATAGATAGATGTCGCATGAATTATGTGCGTGTTTGTCGATTTTAAGTGAAACAAAGGTAAATCATATGAATAAGTGATTCGATCCTAAAAAAATCATTCTTATACAGGTAAAAATGACGATTAACAGATACTTTCAATCTATAAATGAAATTAAATAGACCTAGGAGAATCTAATTCCATGAGTTCCGCTATCTGTTTATATCTGTATTTATGTTTATATCGCTTATATGGGCATCGCTGGTACTTGGGAGGTCAAATCGACAGTATTTAGAAGGCGTCTAGACTAAAATAAACACGAAGCGAAGCTACATTTTATTATGCCCATGTTTTGTAAACTGTTGATTTTAGACTTTTTAGAATTTGGATAAATGTCAAATTTATGAGAATTTTTGTCAATTCGGTGAACATGAATTGGACAGCTACTGCCAAGTTAATTTTTTTAGACTTATGCAGGTAATTTGATTTCGTTGTAAACCTCACGTTATCTGAATTTTGTTAAAGGGGCACTAGCTGTCAAATTCATGGTCACCGATTTGACTCAAATTATCATATTTGATTTATAACATTGTAAAACATTTATCCAAACTATCAAAAGTCTAAAATAAACAGTTTACAGAGCATATGGTAGATAATATATAGGTTCGTTTGGTATGTATTTTAGTCCAGACGCCATCTAATAACCTATCGATTTGACCTTAGATGACCATAAAAGCGATGTAAACATAAATAAAGATATGAATAGATTAAACCAACACGTGCAATTGGATTTTTATAGGTCTGTTTGATTTTATTTTATAGATTAAAAATAGATGTTTCTCATTGTTTTTAACCGTATAAGAATGATTTGATGTGCATCGAATTAGTAATCAAATGATTTACCGTAGTTTCACTTTCATTGTTGACATTCTTTTTCTTTAAATACAAATGTAACCAGTACACGTACAATGCATGCGTTGTCAATCTCTAGCTAGGGGATAAATTGAAGTTCACATGAATACGGATTAAAGAGGTTGACTCATTCACTTGCAAGTGAATTACTAATTATCAATGTTTCTAAGCGTAATTTGACAAAATTTAAACTTTTTAGCTGCTAAAAGCGAATTGTTATTTCACTATTTCACTTTCATTATTGATTGAACAGGAAAAAAAAATCAAACTAGATTTTTTATATATCTCGTAGCTAGTGCCCCTTTAAAACAGGTATCTTGTATCGTTTGGTGACCATGTTGTTAACTGGGGACTACTTAAAATGACCCTTAGACAAATATATTTTGTCTTTTTCAGATAGTGTTAGCCACTTTTTTTCAATTTTCCGTGATATGAATATTTGAATTTTGTATGTATAATGTGCAAAATATACTACTTTTGTTCTTTTGAAAAATGAAAATAACATTACATAGATATTGGAAGATGTGGTATGAGTGCCAATGAGACAACTCTCCATCCAAGTCACAATTTATAAAAGTAAACCATTATAAGCCAAGGTACGGTCTTTACCACGGAGCATTGGCTCACACCGAACAGCAAGCTATGAAGGGTGCCAAATAAATACTAGTGTAAAACCATTCAAACGGGAAAACCAATGGTCTAATCTATGTATAAAAAAACACGAGAAACGAGAAACACTTATGAACCATATTTACAAATGACAACTACTGAACATCTGACTTAGGACAGGTGCAAACAATTGCAGCGGGTTTAAATGTTTGAATGGTACCAAACTTTTACCCTTATTTCAAACAATAGTGTTACATCACAAAATAGAAAGAAACACTATAAAATAGCATTTCGAATAGCTTAACTCAATCAAAAGAAGTAGTAACACAAATGAACATACACTGAACGAATAAATTTGATCTATAATACAATGCGAATACAAAGTTAATAAAAATAAGGGATGAATGATTAAATTATAAGTACAAATGTATTATACCGCTGTGAAATGCTAAACAGTTCCAGAAAAGCATCATTTTTACGGCATTTGCATTATCAAAATTTTAGACAGGTAAGAGAAAATAATTTTGTTATTAAGTATAATTCTTCTTGTCTCTTTATAATATATTGTTTAGGAACACGAAGACATTTTTTTGTATATACAGTATAAAAGGAGAGAGGAAATAATTTGATGTTCATAGTACAAAGAATTGAACATTGACAGCAATTACAAACAATTATCAAAGCTAGTATAAATACCAGCTATAAGTTAACATTTTGGGGCCCTTTATAGCTTGTTGTTCGGTGTGAGCCAAGGCTCCGTGTTGAAGGCCGTACTTTAACCTATAATGGTTTACTTTTTAAATTGTTATTTGGGTGGAGAGTTGTCTCATTGGCACTCACACCACATCTTCATATATCTATTATATAACACAAAAGCATTACAAATAGTATCAATAGGTCAAATTAACAAGAACGTACGATTCGAGAGCACTCGCAGTTACTGACAGCTAGTTAGAAGCCAAAACAATTAAGAATAAAACAAAATCATGCATTAGAGACTTAAATCAACTAAAACACATCCCAGGGATTTAGTATTTTAACGTCGTGAACAGTCACAGAAGTAATAACTTGTGCAATGTCAAAAATAAATGTATCGACAGGCACTAGGATAGTTGGGAGCTAACCTCTGTATAGATAATATGAACGTGTGTGTATCTTTTTACATCCCGTTTGAAAAGAATATAAATTGAGTTATGTTTTATATGCTGATGACAAAATCGATATATGTGCCAATGCAGAATATATTCAAAGATCTTATTGCAACATTGGTCAGATAACCTTTACTAATAAGTTAGTGTAAAGGTGCAATGAGTATATACGGATTACATAGTGATTTCCGCGCCTTTCGTACAATATAACTGTAAAATTTAGAATGTGAAATACCATTTTAAATAAGTTTGTTTACAGGTAGAGCCCTATTTACCAATCAAATCTGTGTATCTATGAAAGAATTTAGTAAAAATTTTAAGTTATTTATGGAACGAAATCCCTGACCAAATAATTGAACAGTATTGCATTGATTACGTTCGTTAAAATCTATGTCATCACTTCACACGGGCATAACGAACGAGTTGGGATATATAAACACCGTATGATGAAGTCAACGTAACATCGCCGTTTAAAAAGGAAAGTTAACAATTGGGAATGAAAAATCGTCTCGTTTGTCGTAAATTTAAGAATGGAGTTTCCCTCTACAAAATAAATTGTCTGAATCTAGAAAATACAACTACTGTTGTTTATCTAAGATTAAGTTAAAGTAAGTTCTTTTTGGTAAATTTTGGTAGTATATGGATGTTGAATTGATAATATAATGTTATTAACTGACAGTTTCTGTATTGGCCCTGTTATAAATTCGAGAATTTATAAGAGGGTCAATACAGTAATAGCCAGTGCATAACAATTGTATTTAAAGATTTAAATTCTTTGCTAAAAAACAAAGAACCTACCGTGAAGAAGATATATGAATTCAAATCTAAACTTGTCTTTTAACAAATGTTTTACAGTCACAATAGACTTTTTGTCAACATTGGTGTATATCGTGATTTCTCGTCTTTGTACTTAATCTATGCTATTACACTTTATTTTATCTAGAAAATATAAAGTAGCTGGGGAGAGCAAATCAAAAAGTTGCTCTATTGAATCATCTGCGTTTGAAATAAAACAGTGATAATAATCGAAAGTTTTTCTAAAACAAGCTGTGAAATATTTCCGTTTTTAGACGTTACAAAACACGGAACAGGATTTAAACTTTGTTCATGTTATTCTAGTTTACCAAAAAATTAATACAATAAAATATATTTTACGCATAACGATATGTCAAAGTTAAGAAAGCTTAGGCTTGAGAAAATTAAAATTTGAATTGAAGGTTCCGTATTTGCTGTTTCATAGAGAACATGTGTTGGAACCAGTAGATTAACAAAACAAAATATATATGAATATTTTATACCCCACTTCCCCCCCCCCACCAAAAAAACCCAAGAAAGAATGACTTTCAACTTATTTAAGCTTACCCCATGTATATAAAAAAACGATGCGATATGATTGCCAATAAGAAACCCTTTACAAGATTCCAAATAACACAGAAATTTTACACTTACATGTATAGGTCACCACACGGTCTTCAACAATGAACAAATCCCATACCTCATAGTCAGCTACCTGATCACAAGTGTATATCTTTGAATGCTACTTGTATACTATGACGCATTTTAATATTCAGTAAGCATTCCCTCGATAAACAGTTGTGTAAAAATGGGAACAAACTGCAAAATGGATTGACTTCTAAGATTTACAAGAAACAAAAAACTAACAAAAGAAAAAAGACTCAAACTATTAAGAGTACTTACAGTTACCGAAACTACTTTAACGTTAAATAAAATTAATTACAAATTAACATAGTTATGCACATCGGAAGGGATTTTACACAAATGCAAGGGGAAATAAAAAAACGCAAACAACACTAAGTAATAATTTAACAGTCGATATAGTAATCAAAATGACATTTTGTTTTACTGTTTATATGGCATAAATGAACGATTGCTTTTTTTGCTTTAAAATTAACTCAATTTTTATTTTATAACAGGTACTTAGAAGAAAATACTCTGGACTGTTCCAAATGCGAATTAAAAAAGTTTAAGGCTTTTTTGCTTACTACTAAGCGTGTATTTGTTGCCTATGCATCGTGCGATGGCAGGCCCTTAATTCATCACAACTTCAATAACTGCAAAGGTAATATAATGCAGACAATATTTGAAATAAAAAAACAAAAATAATGTCCCTGTAGAATAAAAAAGTAATCAACATGAATTCCCCTCTCAAACAATGCTAGAGACATTAACAATGTACATGTACTTAAAGATTATCTTTGTTTATATATGAGACAATATCTGAAAAAGTCTAATTTCCATGTCCCACCTTTCACCAGCAATAATTTGTTTTTTCAGGCATCTTTATTTTTAAATTTTAAGTTTAAGTATTAAGTAGAGTATGTAATGCACCAACTGCACCCAATTAAACATTCTTTTTAATATTTCTTCTAATTATAAAATATTATGATTTAAATGTTCAAACCCCCCATTAATCATGGTGTCCCCTGTTATTTTCTTAAAATTAGATCATTCAAAGAATATCTAAATTAAGTAAACAGCCTTTCTGTTACCAACTCTGTCCTGTTACCGTTGTCCTGTTATTCAAGATTCTTTCATGTTCCGACATATCTGACTATATTTTAGTATATTTATAAACCTATTTTATTGCAAATGCTAAAATCGATAATTGGCATTTGATAAACTATTGCAGGATATACTAGTAAACCACAAATAGTGTCTTAAACTTATTCCCTATTCCCATTAGAAACTTTTCAAAATTGATTCACTTTGGTAACAGGAAAGAACTGGATTTTTTTGTACCATTGTTAAAATTGCCATTGTTAAAATTGAGAAAGGAAACGGGGAATGTGTCAAAGTGACAACAAACCGACTATAGAGCAGACAACATTAAATTGTAACCACATAATTACAGGTCTGAAGACATTTTCTTTTTGCCTAAAATTAGTCTTTTTAAGATATTGTCTCATATGAAGAAGTTGTTAAATTCATTGACAACACACGTGCGCCCTTAGTTTCCTAGCGATAATTTTTCATATCACTCTATTGTGCCTAACAAGAAAATTGTCAGTCAATAAGATCAAAGGAAAAGTCGTAAATATCGATAATACAAGATAAAGGCTATTACTATGAACATAGGCATTACCTACAGTTCAACAATAACGAATTATCAACGTGGTGTTGTTAGTTACCAACAGAATGGATACATATCCATCCTGTGGCAAGAGAAACCCAACGGATGACATATGATGAAAATTAACTGCTGCATGTAGCCTGTCCAAAGAGTTGTGCTTGTTATGTTTTGTTATTTTGTTGGTTTGCCCTTGCTTTTTCTATTGTTTTCTTTGGTGTGTTCTGTTTAATAAAAACCGTTGTAGTGTCCCCTTAGTAATAGCTCTCCTGTTGGGAGCAACATCAGACCAAAACTAAACAATGAGTTAAAGTTACACTTAAGATGCGTCTTATTATACGGTGAAGATTGAGGATATAAACAAAGGTCAATGTTCTTGCCTTGAACAAATATATATAAGTAAAAAAATTAAATTGATGAAAGAATGGACTTCCTATTCTTTATGATTCACTTGAATATGTTCTAGTTATACTCGCGTTAGGTTTAATTTTCTTTTAAATTTCGAACCATTCAGAGAAGAGTCCAGCAGCAGTTGAAACTACTACTCAGCACCAACAATTTTTAATTTGATGTTCTTCTGTAAAAAGATTTTGAAGTTACAATTTTACTGAAATTGGTATTTGTTGTGGTTGTCATTAGGTGCATTTAACTTATTTTTGCCGTCAATATGTTGTTATTAGTTAGTGATAACACATTTATCGTTTGGTCTTGGTATAAAACTTTGAATTTTACATTTTTTGTCAGAAACAATAACGACAGAAGCATTTCCATCTTCTGCTGGAAAAGATAACCCAGAAAGTACAACTGAGAGCATTACAGGTAATCAAGCCAGTACAACGAAGAGTACTACAGGTAAGACCGATCCTTGTGTAATTAACGAGTAAGAGGAATATATACTCATTACGAAAAATGGAACACACGATAAAAGATAATTTAATCCAACGTTGATAAATAATAAAAACAGTATATATATAAAAAAAACAGATATAAGTTTGTTATCATAGATAGAGGAAGATGTGGTGTGAGTGCCAATGCGACAAATCACAATTTAAGAAGTAAACCACTATGATGATCATGTTTATTAGAAATTATATACTGCTGATACTGCTGACAGTGGCAAGCAGCTATTCACAATACTGCAAGCCGTTCAAAAAAATGAAAATTGTCATCAATTGCGTATGAAATGACTTGTTTCAAAATATATATCGCAATCTTAGTAGTATGAGGTTTAACAAGATATAAAATTAGAACTAACACTACTGTCTGCGGAGACTCAAGTACCAAGTCAGGAATATGACTTTCTTTTTATTTGTTCCGTTGATCAATATCGTTTGATTTTAATATCAGTTTTTCCGAATTCGTCCTTTTTGAATTAACATTATCAGATTATAGTTCAGTTTATTTGTTATTTTTTGTTATATTTTACAAATCTAGATGTAAAACTAAATACACACTAAAGGATAGATAATATGGTCAATACGATAACGTGTAGTATAAGACCTTTGGTCTTTTGCGCAAATTGTCTTTTTATATTTTTACTTTTATCTAACTTGATATTCATGTTTTTTATGTTTCTATAAAGTAAAATGAATTGCTTGAAACTTTGAGTGACAGTTTAGTCTTAGATGTATGATTTGTTTATAAGTTATTAGTGGCTTTGAACTAGCCGTCTGTAACTGCGAGTACTCTCAGATATGTACTTAGTGTCATTTTGTTGGGATGAACAATTTATTTTGTTTTGATGCACCCTGCCACGTACACTTGTATTTGTAGTATTTGTAGTATTTGTGTTTTTATCAATCTGGTCAGTTAAGCCTTGTTCAACTGCTTTATATAGTTCGTTCTTATGTTGTACTGCCCAAGGTTAGGGGGAGGGTTGGGATCCCGCTAACATGTTTAACCTCGCCACATACTCTATGTATGTATCTGTCTCATGTCATATATATACTTATAACATATGCCTTTGCAAGTTATCAACATTCAACTTGTCCATTAGGGGTTATTTTTAAATTTTGTATAATTTCAAGAAATTATTTGGACTCTAAATATAAAATACTAATATAAAATACTAACCTCTACCCTAGGTTGACAAAATAGATACATTTATCAACCTTTATATTGATTGGATCAATTTACGATTTATAATGAATAAAAAATTTGAACTTGACAGTAATGCATGAGAATTGGAAGGTAAGAACATAGCTTTGCTGCACTATATTCATATACATATTCAACATATTACTAATCAATGGGTTTAAAAGCCAATGGTACGCATATTTCTTTTTGTAAGTCACAGATTTGATTGGATCTGACCCATGACCCTCCTAGGGAAGAATTGTGACCTTTGGCCACGTCAGTATTGAATTAAAAGTTGCCCAGTAAACTATCGATGTTAGTCAAATTGTATTATTTAACATTGTTTTGTAGGTATAAAACAAACTCAAAATATCGTTTATATATCGTGTGGAGTTGGCTTTTTTCTCATTCTCAGCTGCAGTATAGCTTCTTTTCATGTAGGCAAAAAATATCAAAGCGCACAAATAAATAAAAAATCGGGACGAAATCAATTTATAAATATAAATAACGGAACTGAGGTTGAAAGAGACGCTCAAATGAGCCCCAACATTGCGACATCCAGGGGGAATGGTCAAGATGATGCCGAAATTGACGAACTTGAGATGCCAGATTTAAGTTGATTGTCAATACATATGTTTAATAACGACAACTCAAATGTTTCGTCTGATAGAATTCGACTCCCGACCGATGTCTATCTGAACCAATATCAATCATTGATGCCTCATTTGCAGCAGCCCTTGAACGTTAACAAGAATTCCGATGAGTATTGTAACCCTGGAGAAGAGAACAAAGCATATACCAATTTATATCAACCTCTACGGTCAAATCAACAGTCTGAAAACAATTTGCAAACTGTACCAGTATACACTATTTTGAAGTTATAGAGGAACCAATCGGCAGTAAAAAACGATCAAATCATAAAACCTGCTTCGGACAAAATGATGAGAAACACATCGAAAAGACAGATCAATCATGTCAATCATGTCAAAATCAGTACGATATGTGTTTACTTAAGGCATGTCAAGGTTGAATTTCAATAAGTAAGATTTTTAAAAACAGAAATGTAAAATATTTGAATAGTTCATGAAGAAATTGTAAAAACACTCTCCGATATGACATATTATAAGCTATGTACATTATTTTATTTGATGCCATTTTGTCCAAGGTCTTATTTATCTTTTTGTTTTGCATACTGGATTTAAATACTGTATTGCCATTGTATTATAGATCAAATGTATTCGTTCAGTCGTATAAATATATTTAGACTCGTTTGGGCTTGTATCATATTTTCCCTCCGGTTTATATGATCCGTTCATCCTATATTGACTCTTAAAATTCAAGAGTCTTATCTAAAAATGAGGGTACTTTTTATATGGCCTTCCAAATACCGTTTCGATCCATAACATCACTGAAGAGACATTTATTGTCGAAATTCGGATCTGGTGTACTAAAAAATATTCACACCGTATGTTTGTGGCATAACATCGTGGCCACAAGTTGAAAACAATTTCTGTTTAGTATTAAATTTAAATTAAGATCCATTTTTTTACATCTTGTGATCAATTTTATTTGGCAATCGCCAATGGCAGTCAGCAGGGTTAAAATGTTAGTCGAATGCGTTTTGTTTGAATATACTTTTTCACTTTTGGTCTTTTGGAAAATGTTGTTTGTGCTGTTTTTAGACCCTTCTACAACGAATTTTTTTTTACATGCACACGTATAATAATTGCGGTTTTTATCCAACGCAATCATAGGTTTGAACGTAGTTTTCAATTTAGACTCGTGTATACTGTGGATTCATTATTATTCGTTGGATACCAATTTTCGTGGCTTTCGTGGGAGGAGTCTAACTACGAAATTAAATTTTCAACGAATAACAAATTTTCAATAGGCTTGTATGCAGACTTCGGCAAAACCACGAAATAAAATATCCACGAACATGCGAGTTTTCTTTAATCCACGAAAATTTGTACCCACGAAAATAAATGAACCCACAGTATATATATATATGTAAACATCAGATCTGTGTACGACCTCAAATCTGTGTCCGTTTTTCAAATCTATGCCCAATCGAGACGTCAATCGCTAATCTATGTCCAAAAAATGATTCGGCCTCAAATCTGTGTCCGATTTTCAATCGCGACATCATTCGCAAATCTGTGTCCGTTATGAAAAAGATAAGGTCTCAAATCTGTGTTAATTTAAAAAAAAAAATTTCCAATTTGTTTCGCCATGCGCAAGTTTATGCCTGTCTAATAAGTTCGGCCTTATAGGTTTTTTTATTTTATTAAGTAATTTACCATAATTTAATATTAAGTTGGAATGTGTTCATCATATATGTGCAAGAGCCGAAGTAAAGTATACGTTTAAGAAAATCCGGCTAAATTATTTAGCTGGTATTTATGATATTGTTTCAAGCACGGTCTTACTATGTAATGTTAACCTTGCTTTTGTCATATAAACCACTCGTACAATGTTTGTTTGGTTTGAGTTAATGCTCCGTGTTGAAGGCCGTTCTTACACCTGTAATTGTTAACTTTTCATTGTTTACTTGATAACAATTTGTTATGTTTTACGTCGATGAAAGGACATAGATTTGAGCCAAAAATGGCAATATATTTGAGTAAATAAAGGACATAGATGTGAAACAATATTGGACATAGATTTGAGACAATAAAGGACATAGATTTGGAACGTCTATGACGCAATATTAAAAAGGACATAGATTAGCGGAAAGGACATAGATTTGAGGCCGGACATAGATTTGAGGCTTATATATATATAACTCGTCTAAACATGAACCCAACAATGTTAGATCTACAAATTTGCTTTCGCAATTTTTTTGTTCTTCCCTTTAACTTATCGAGTTAAGCCATTTCAATTAATATGTTATAGTGTGTTCGTTTGTGTTGTAATGTTGTACGCCTGTTTAAGGTTAGTTAAGGTTGGCGGTTGTTTAAACGTTTAAACCCGCTAATTGTTTTTTTTTTGCATCTGCCCTCAGTCAGCAACCTGTCGTTCATAATTATATCTCGTTTTTGTTTTCTTAGTGATTGCTGTTCGGTGTAAGCCAAGGCTCTATGTTGAAAGACGTAATTAGATCTATAATAGTTTCCACATTGTGACCTGGATAGCAATTTGTCTAAATGGCACTCATACTATATCTCCTTATTTCTATAAACATGTTATCTTAATGCTTATTAATATATATATTTTCATATTTCAATCTTGACTTCAGGTGCTTAATGCATAACTTCATATTTCAAATGTTTCTGTTAAATTGAAGGTAGCAACAAGACAATAAAAACCACACGTAGTTCAAAAAACCGACATCACATTTCCAATGTAGAATGTATATCAACCTTGAATGTCAATGCAAAATAGAAATCCCTATAGTCCGAATAATACTGTTATACAAGTCACAATGTGTATCTTTGATGAGTTTATTTACCAGTCCGAAAAATACTGTTACTAGTTTCACATATGTTCTTTTATAATTATGTAGTAAGTGATGCTATTGCATGTATGTGTTGGTGTGTTATGCGTTACTTTCGATTAGTGTATTTACGTTGAACTTGATATATCGTGTAATTACATAATAACTAGATGAGAGTTTCAATGTATATAAATAAGCAACTATAATCAGTTCAAATTTTGTTTTTTATAGTTGCATTTCTCACCATGTATATAGTTTTACTACCTATAATGATAATATTAATTGTTTTGTTTTGGACATATAATAAATGTATAACTTCTACAACTAATTGATTCTTTATTAAAATTATACCCCTACAACTGATCTTATTAAGTTTGGACTCTCTGACTGTAAAGGTTGTACATTCAAAACACTACTAGTTTTCCCGTTGAATAAAAGCTATGCTCTGTTCATTCTATTTGATGATTGACAACAGCATATACAACTTGAGTACAAATGTCAGCGGTTAGAAGTTTGAATTTTTTCTTTATTTCATAAACTCAGTCACTATACATGGTAATTTTGTAATAATTATACCCTTTCGATAATCAAAGGCAAAAACTTAAACGCTGATAAGTCAACAAAAAGCTTATCAACCCATGGCAATA
The DNA here is from genome assembly GCA_037788925.1 of Mytilus galloprovincialis. Classification (NCBI taxonomy): domain Eukaryota; kingdom Metazoa; phylum Mollusca; class Bivalvia; order Mytilida; family Mytilidae; genus Mytilus; species Mytilus galloprovincialis. The sequence continues at coordinate 8,353,242 of CM075340.1, read as the reverse complement.
AACAACAAAAGGAGGATCAACACCACGAAATACAGCATACAATAGTTAAAGACTGAACAAAATAAACAATATAAATATCAAAAGGATGAACGCACATGCAGCAGAAGGACAATTAGCATTGTATTGTTAATATACATTATTTCTCATGTGTTTTGTTAATTTGCAGATAGCAAATGAGATTTCAAAAAAACACAAGAAGCGAAATGACAGACATCACTTTGCAAAACCATGTTCAAAATTCTCCTTTTTTCATGTTGTTTTATCCTCTTTGTTTTGTATATTCCAAATAGTCCGATTTAAACTGTAACTGGTTTTGTATAGTGGTATTATAAGAAACATGTAGTAAGTAAGCCAAAAAATACAAAGGCAACTTTAAAATAAATAAGTGGACAAAAAATGGGTAACTGGTATCATGCTTGAGTATAAGTGTGTTTTCCTTGTTGTGTGTACTAACATCCGATTTAGATTCATTTTGTTCCATACATGCGGGCATAAATAATGCCAATGTAGTTAATTTTGTCTGAATTGTTTTACATTGTCATTTTGGGAATTGATTTTCTGTTCCATTTCCATCTGTATCAGACATAGGATATCACAATTGCCTTATATAACATTATGGCTATAACAAATTTAATGAAATTAATTATACAACATAATTTAGAGAGCAGTGCACTCAAAGTATTGCTTATAATAAAAAGGCCTTACGGTGAACTATAATTGTTAATTTCTGTGTCCTTTGGTCTCCTGTAGAGAGTGATCTCAATGACAATCATACCACATATTTTTATATTAGTATTACTGCGAGTTAACACTACATTAAAAAAAATAAAATAATAACTATTTAACAATCATGGATTTCTACCAAACTTCGACAGAGTTTGTTTATGATCAACAGCTAGTATCTAGAAGGAAATTGTGTAAAAACGTATGTCCTGTTTTCCGTTTATTACATGAATGTTAAGTAAGCAGCAACTTCGTTATTCAATGTACAATTTTCGATTTCATTTGAAAATCATCAATACTGAAATATTCGTATGCATTAAAAGCAAGATACTCATAGTTCGAAAATCGTTTCTTTACCCTTTCAAGTTAAAAATTTCAAATTTTCGTTGTACATCAACCCTTCTGTAAACTTCACATTTGTCTATATAAAATACAGATTGTTATCAATAGAACGACATCAACGATATACTTATATTACATTTCCAGAAACTTTAAAAAACACGATCAATTTTATTACTATGGAAAGCCAATTTAAAACGAAATATATAGTGAAAACATACAGGAGACAAACTTAAATGCTATTTAGACACCTCTGATCTCTCAATCGTCCTAATATTATGCGGGTAGCAAGGTAATATAAAGATACAAACCAGACTAACACGAATTTGAATAAATTGTTGTCTTCTATGTTTACGGCGTGCCAAAATTGACAGTTTGATATTCTAAATATATAGAGAAAACCGACAGTAGACTTGAATGACTGTCAGACAAACACCACTGGTTAAGGAATGTTCATCAAATTCGATGAAATTTTAGACAATATATCGTTTATTTTTTTTATAAATTTCCTGTTTACAAAACTTTGAATTTTTCGAAAAACTCAGGAATTTAATAACTCATGCATAGATAACTTTAGCCGTATATTTGTCACAATATTATGGGAATTTTGGACGGCGTGTTTCTGGCATATTGAATTTTAAACTTTATGCCTTTTGTTAGATATTATTCATTTGTTTCTTTGTCTACTTTGTTCTCCTTTTTATTTGTATTGTATTCCTGTAATATTATGTTGTCATTTTAATGTTATATTTAACATTACCAATAAAGTGCAAGGTTTGGCATGCCACAAAACCATGTTCAACCCACCATTTGTTTCTAAAAAAAATTCCTGTACCAAGTCAGGAATATGGCCATCGTTATATTAAAGTTCTTTTCTCTGTGTGTTACATTTTATTGTTGTGTTTCCGTTGTGTCGTTTGATTTCTCTGGTGTTTGAGTGTAAATTCATTTTACTATAAGACGTGTCACGGTACTTTTCTATCCTAAATTCGTGTATTTGGTTTAATGTTATATTTGTTATTCTCATCTGTTTTTGTCTAATGCATAGTCTGTTTCTGTGTTTTACAATTTTATGTTGTGTCGTTGTTCTCTTATATTTTAAGAGTTTCCTGAAGTTTTGGTTTGTTACCCTGATTTTTTGTTTTTTTTGTCCATGGATTTACGAGTTCTGAACAGCGGTATTATACTGTTGCCTTTATTGGATCATCAAGGCTCTTCAACTTTGTACTTGTTTGGCTTTATAAATTTATTGATCTGAGCATCACTGATGAGTCTTATGTAGACGAAACGCGCGTCTGGCGTACTAAGACAAAATCCTGGTACCTATGATAACTATTTACTCCTCCAGGTCGATGCCACTGATGGTTGACGTTTCGACCCCGAGGGTATCACCACCTCAGTAGTCAAGACTTTTGGGTTGACATGAATATCATTAATGTGGTCATATTTATAAATTTCCTGTTTACAAAACTATGAATTTTTCAAAAACTAATGATGTTCTTATCCCAGGCATTGATTACCTTAGCTGTATTTGGCACAACTTTTAGAAATTTTGGTTCTCAATGTTCGGATTCGAGCGTCACTGACGAGGCTTTTGTAGACGAAACGCGCGTCTGGTGTACATACTCAATTAAGTCCTGGTATCTATGGTTAGTCTATTTACTTTAGCCGTATTTGGCACAATATTTTGTCGTATGTAGACGAAACGCCCGTCTGGCGTACTAAATTATAATCCTTGTACTTTTGATAACTATTTACACCACTGGATCGATGCCACTGCTGGTTGACGTTTCGTCCCTGATGGTATCACCAGCCTAGTAGTTCACACTTTTGTTGTTACATATATATCACTAATATGGTCATTTTTTTTCTTTTTTTTTCATTTTCTGTTTACAAAACTTTAAATTTTTCGTAACTAAAGGATTTCTCATCCCAGGGATAGATTACCTTAGCCGTATTTTGCACAATATTTTCGAGTTTTGGATCCGCAGTGCTCTAGCTTCAATTTTGTACTTTTTATATATATATTGGTATGAACGTCACTGATGAGTCTTATGTAGACGAAACGCGCGTCTGGTGTACTTAATTATAATCCTGGCACCTTTGATAACTATATACATACAGATGGTACCAAAAGAGGATTTTCCACCGTCATCAAAGCCGTCTCCGAAAGGTTTTTATTATTATGTTAAGAACAGCATACCAGCATAGAAGACAAGAAGTTTATCCGAATTCCGTTTATGTTCGTTTGAATATTTATATTAACATTATTAAGTAATTACCTGGGAGTTGCTAAATTATAACGATTGAGATATCTGGGTGTTCTAGACATCGCCCTGTGCACTTTGACCTCATTTTTTGACGATTTTTAACTGAAAAGAGACAATGTACATGTATGTTCTCCGCAGATATCGCAGATGACATTATTCTGAGAAATCCTTTTAATACCAACTGTGCATTTACAGTATTTAAGAGTTCATTGAATTAAGGAATAATTCATCAAGCAATTTAAAACTTATGTTTTTTTAATGATTTTTATAGTTCTTATGTTGTATTGTTACACCACTGTCCCAGGTTATTATCATTGGAGGGTAAGGATCCCGCTAAAAGTATAATTCCTTCACAGTTTGTATGTAAGTGCCTGTCCTAAGTCAGGAGCCTGTAATGCAGTGGTTTTCGTTTGTTGATGTATAGCATATTTGTTTTTCGTTCATTTTTTGTACACAAATTAGGCCTTTAGTTTTCTCGTTGAATATGTTTTTGTCATTTCAGGGCGTTTTAGATAACTATGTGGTATGGGCTTTTGCTCGTTGTGGAAGGCCGTGCAGTTACGTATAGTCATTAATTTATGTGTCATTATGTCTCTTGTCGAGAATTGTCTAATTGGCAATCATTCCACATCTTGTTTTTTTATATATATATATATAATTTATTCGTTCAATAAGCTAAAGTTTAAAACCTCAAAATAATTATGGATTCCATTGAGCATTGGCTAAACGAGAAAAAATGTAACTAAACACTTTGTCAAAATGGGTCAAAACAGTCAGGTCTCTGATTAAACGTCGCATTCAAAGGTTGAAAAACAGTTGATGATCGAATAAATTCCGTTTTCAGAGACAAAGAAGCTATGAAATGTCATTCATCTCTTCATAATAAGTATGTTGCTGTTCCTGCCGAGATAGCTTCAAATAAAATTGTTTGTGTATGTAAATCGTATTATTACGAATTTCTCCTAAACGGATACTATTTTGGAGAATCATAGGTCTTTTATAGCTCCAATGCACATAACATTGAACAAAAAATCGGGGTCTTACTTCACAGGCACTTGTTTCTATCCATTGGAAGATCCACTATGAACGTAAATGTACGTTGATCATGGGTCTTCCAATGGATAGCAACACGTGCCTGTGTCTTACCTTGCTTGTATTGGATACCTAAGCTTCACAAAATTCCGTACAAGCAGTGGTACATTTCTGGCTCTTCTGCATGTTCAACTAAAAAATTGTTCACTATATCGACTACATTCTGTAAAAGAGGGTCCTCACTGTGTTTTTTTTCTAAAATTATTTCTATCAATTTACAAACTTTTGAATTAAACCACCATTACCCATGTAAAATTGCAAATCGCCGAAAAGAAATAATCTGCAATGCCTTTCATCATAAAAATGAAAGCATTCGCCATATTACTATTACTTTGGGATACCATAAGGCAAATTTTGTTAAAAAGTTAACAAAAGGATAAAACATGCTACACCGAGGAGCACTTGATCAGTATGATGTAGTTTTTTTTATTGACAACATATTTGTTGAATCTTGAGGTAGACCTTTTGAACAGTATAACAAAAATAACCAAATTGGAACATCTTTGGAAAAATATCTTGCTGTTTAACCGAAATTTAATTCCGAAAGTCGTAGATTGTGTAATTTGTGATCGATTTGAAGAGATCCATTGAGACAACTTAGACCGTTCATTGACACAGCTTTGGTGGTCAATAAATACAACGTAGGCCGATCGGTCTTCAATCATTTGAAACATCTACAGGAAATATGAATTTACCTTTTTATACTTAAAAGAGTACAAAATAAAATGAATATTGCATACAGCTATGTACGCGAATATCGCGATGTTAACCTTTTTTTTTTACAGAAGGTAACATCATGATATGTATCAGTTGTGTTACATCTATAAAAACTAAAAAAAATAATACTTAAAAAAAGACACGACTCATTTGATCATCGCAGAATGCAACCACCGCAAAATGAATTAAAACCCCGATCTTAAAGAATACTATATTATTATTTACATGGTGTGTTAGTGAGCTAATACGATATATATGGGGTCAGTAAATTCCAAATTGGATGAAATATGGAATTTACTGACCCTATAAATATCGTATTAGGTCACTAGCACACCGTCTAACAAATTTATCTTACCGACTATCTTCACATGTGGTATTTTGACTAGGGATAAATCAAATTGACCAAGTCTTTAATACTTAGTATTAAGATCTATTTTTTTTATACAGAAAACAAACGCCAAAAATGGCACCTTTTTACCATTAAATTTGTTTTATGAATTCATTTTAATCTTTCATTGCATCTATCATTTTTTCCTCAACTTGATAGCTTCAATTATGTTTATGAACTTATTTCAACCTTTTATTATCGATTTCTTCGTCTGTTGAACCATTTCAGATTTTTCCACAACCCCGTGTTGTTTGTTTTAAAGGTTGTGGCATTTTTTTTATTTTGAAAGGGAGGTAACCCCTTCCTTACCCCATATGGTAACTTTCCATGTATGGTAACTAACCCAATACTTTTTAAGAACACGTCTAGTCCTTTAGCTAATTATATCTCTATAAAGTTATAGGAGGTAAGATAAATAGTTATGTATAGTTCAAATCTTACTACAATACACAAATACATCGTGTTAAATTAGACTTAAAGATGAAACAGTACCCTTTCAATGGAAGTAAGGTTAAGTAATATTAACAACCTAAGAGGAGCCTGATTTAGCGCATTCCAAAAATGCAGACATTGAAAAAAAAAAGTCCAAGTAGCGTTCATATCTGTATAACATTACATATTTAGTCAGCTTTGACTTGCTAAATAGTTAAAAAGTTAGGATTGTATGACTATTGCTTCTTATATAACACACTCAACATATTTGATCTGGTTTCATTGTTGAAAATCGGGTACGGTTACGGATAACAGATTTTATCAAAATAAGTGTTATCATTTTAATATGACCGCCGCTGACGATATTAAAATTTACTGACATGTGTTTTTTAATACAAAAACATATATAAGACCGTTAAAATAGGACGATGATAAATAATCTCTTAAAAAAGTTTTGATTTGTTTTTATAATACATTCTCATTTTTTTTTAGAGTCATTCAAACTAAAATGCATACCAATAACTTAATAGAAATTAGTGAATCTAAACAAAGAGTGGATTAACACTATTTAAAATATCAGTGTGAAAATATTCAGTGAAAAGTTTGATATGGAAATTTTTTATCTTTTTTAGCAAACTTCAAATTTTTCACTATTTTAATTGAATTTTACTATCAGATTTGTCAATGGCGCCATCCGGCTTATCGAGAACATAGGCTATTGATAAATAGTTTCATGTAAAAGAGAAAATCGTTGATCGACCTTGCTGCTTGAAAGATGTAAAAACATGACTTAAATCATAATTTTTATCTTGTTCATATTGTGTTTGATAACATCATTTATTATATTTAGCTAAACGGTTAATCAAGAATCAAATGTGTGTAATCTGTAATCTGTAAAAGCCAGTTACTCAATCACATCTTAAGCAATAATCACAGGTGTGAAATATAAAAAAAAACGAGATTCAGTTCTTTTCTTTAGTTGCAAATCGATAGCAGCTCGATAAGAAATGTTACCCTTAACATGCTTAAAGAAACCTGGATCTGCACTCAACGTTAGCTTCATGTTATTTTTCGATGCCCTTGTTACAGACAACTTAACATCAAAATATATATAAAAAAAGCTTACAAAAAACAATGACTTGGCTTAATAGACCTTTTTTGTGCATTGCATTTACTCGTATTCTACTGTGGTAATTCAGCTTTAACTTCTAGTTTTTTTTATCAACATCATTATGCAAAATCCGAATCAAACAAATGTCTACAATACAGAGGAGAACTGTATCATTGACTTACTCTGCGACATACCAGTCAGTTCAGTGAACAAAATAACTCTGACAAACCCGAAGATATATGTCGGATCGTATCGAACACGACTCGGACAGTCCTGGATACAATGAACGGTGTATAAGTTAATTTATGATGCGTTTGTTTAATCACTTAGATCAGTACAGATTGCAAAAGCAACTAACGAAAACTACAAACCATAACAAGCACAGTTCTAAGAGACCATAAGGTACTGATTACGAAGGTTAAAAGTGCGCTTTAATTTACAAATTAATAATGTTTAACAATACATAATTATATATCAATTGATATATATCCCAACATATACGTGTAAATACGTAATGAACAACACGAGCATTCATTACTTTGTTCTATCTTAAAATCATCTACATCATATATGTATGCTAGTGGTAATACATTTATACCATGTTTTAAGAGGATTAAAACAGACAAGTATAATGATTGATTATTGTATCACACATAATGGACGGTTTGTTATACCTTTTAAATATCGTATTCGAACAGCAATCAGAATCAATCATAACATTGAGAATGGAAATGTGGAATGTGTCAAAGAGACAACAACTCGACCAAAGAGCAGACAACTAAGCATAGAAAAGGGGAATGTGTCAAAGAGACAACAACCTGACTAAAGAGCAGGCAACCAAGAATGGAAAAGGGGAATTTGTCAAAGGGACAACAATCCGGAAAAATAGAATGGAAATAGAACCCGATCTATGAACAAAAACAAATGTCGAAGGGCACACAAAGGGTCTTTAATGAAGCGAGGTACAGTTGAGTTACACAACATTTATTCTTTATTTGTACATCACTTTCGTTTATATAATGTAGTTTCATTTTTAATGTCAACCTAAGTACAGAATCCCTCACAAATCAATACAAAATAACTTAAAAACTCTGGGCCAATTGAAAAATAAGGGAAACAATAAACACCATTAAAAAATAGTAGAACATATATATATATTCAGATACACAGATATCTAATCTGTTCACATTTTATACTATCTTATTTTAATATTACTCTCAGGATTTTTTTATACCGCCCATGCCGCATAGTCAGCTATAAAATGCACCGCAATAAAGAAATAAAACCGGTATACAGCAACCAAAGACGACCACTTAATTACAAACTCCTATCTTTAAACAGGAACATACATATGGATATTTGGCGGGTTTAAACATATAAGCAGAATTCCAACCCTTCCCAAACCTGAGACAGGCCAATTAACGTACACAATACGATGCCTTTATGATTCACCTATACAGAAAACTGACTTATTAACATACTTGACGTCATAGTTAATTATTGTTAAAACAAGTTTACATCATATTTCAATTGTTCGAAGTAAACTTGATAGAAATAAAAATTAGTTTCAGAAATATCTTCCTTATAAACTAAATACACTCTTTATCAATAACTGCCCATCACCTTTTTTCAATAGAAATATAGAAGGGTTTAACAATTGTTCTTACTTCCTTTAAACGGGATTTTGTCCACGCCACTTTTTTTTTTGATTTTTACAAAAGATACTCATATTGTCATTGATATGGTAATATTTAATATGAAGAAGGCGCTACCTTAAATGCCAGCTTTATACCAAGACTGTATGTCAAATACTCCAATTCATTGATCGTTGATTGCTTTAATGTCCAGTGGCAAATATGTCAGGCATGCTCAGGACGAATATCCTACACAGAACTTTAAAAGTTAGCAGGGGGTGTTTTTTTTTTTTTATTAAAAAGATATTCTGATTCCCAAATCAATGAAGAAAAAAATCTGTTCAAGCAGAAGAAAAAAAATATTGTGACACCAAATCTCAGCACCAGATTTTCCCCATACCTTCTAGTGTTGAATTTTGACCAAATAATTTTAATTAATAGCCTTGAAGCGATTTGCATGAAAATAATCTGACTGATACCCCAACCCACCCCTTTTTAAAGCAAATGGTTGCTCCCTGGTGGTTCAATATTGTTTTCTGCTGAAAATTCTATTTATTGATAATTTCTATTATTGACAATGCTTTATTCATATTATTTTTTGTCACTTTCATATACATCTTTATTCCTTCATTTACAAAATTTAAATGTTTAATTCCCAAACTATGAATAATGTTATACAATCCATAACTTTATTAAATATTTTGTTGTTGTTGATTTTCATGAAGAGGTGGAGGATTTTGAATATCTTTTTCTGACCTCAATATTCATGATATTTAAAAGTTGTAGCTGTTGTTTTTTTTTTTACGTATTAAATGCAAAAACACTTATTGTTTGATATATTATTTTTACTTTCTCAATTGGCTAGATGTTCATATTGTATTCCCAGTTACCTGCAAGAGGATAATTCATAGTTTAAAAAAAGAAGGGTTTGAATTTACAGTGATCCTGTTTAGAATACTATTTTGGCTCATTCCCTCTATTCCCACTTGTTATAAATCTGGTAAGAAAAGGTAAAATTTCATGTGGGAATAAGAGGAAAACAAAGGATTATAGTGTACAAACATTTTTTAATCAGCTGTTAATTGACCAACTGGTGTTTTTTTTATAAGAACATGTAAAAAGTCATTTTTGCATGAATCCTGTTTTTTTTTAAAGCAAAATAACTATGAATAATTTGATTGTTTTTATTACTTTTATAACACACATTCATCTGTAGATTCAAGTAAGCATAATATAACACAAATTACACAACAGCACTAAATCAAATTACACATTGTAGCTCAAAAATTAGACAATCACTGTATACAAGACTATAAAAGTGTATCAATCTTTTCCACGTGAAGAATGTGGCAAACTGCATCACCAAACTCTACTGTTGTGAATTCGTGGCTGCGGTGTCTAATCTCAAGTTCGTCTAATCTGTCGTTGATTTCTACACGAATGTACTTCTTTTTGGGGGCCACTTTCTTCCCAACAGCTGCATACTGGATCATGGTCAGGGCGTTGAAGTCTTACTCATGGTTTAGAAGTTTAATTAGTTGAAAGATGTTTGGATGTGGATGAGTGACATATTTCTTCAGCTTGCTGTGTTATTCCTCTAGAGATTTGTTGTTTTTTGTCCTTGTGTTAAGTAGTGTTTCAAAAGGTGACTGTTCCGTTTAACCCAGTATGTTGTTACATAGTCTACAAATGCTGTGTTGTTGATGTTAGTATCAATCTAATCTATGTCTGTAAGGGCAAACAATTTTTTTAGTTATAAATTCAGAAATTTAAAATAAATCAGACTACAATCCATTTACCATATTTTTTTCTTAATTTTTAAGTACAAAATCAAATGTTTTTTTAATAAATCTAACTCCAATCTATTTATCATAACTTTTTTTTATTTTTAAGAACAAATTAAAAAAAATAAATTATAAATCTAACTCTAATCTTCTTTATTTTTAAGTATTTCTTTGATGATAAAAGAAACATATTACAAATAAAGGTATAATACCAAACCAGTGTACTAAATATGTTGTGCTTTAAAAAAAGTACAGGTAAATCTTAGGTGGTATTCTAATTAACCTTGATTGTTATAAAAACAAATTATTTATCAAAACATCTATTGTTATTTGCAAGTGGGAATAGAAGGAATAGTATTTTTAAAAAGTGGGAATAGGAGGAAAACACCACTGTTTTGAACAGTTTTTTTTTTCATCTAACTAAAGCCTAAGGAACCATTAATAGGTTTGTTAAGTTGATACATGTAGTCTTAAGATTTTGCTGTTCACTAGAATGATTATAAAAATTTGAGAGGAGAAAACTACTCAGCAATATTATTGCATTCCTTATCTTCTTTAAGTTGGTTTCTACATCAATTTCATGTACTAGTTCAAAGTCAGTTTTATGTCATTTCTTTTTTTTTTTACTTACAGTACTTTGCAAGTTTCAATATGACAGCAAAATAAAATGAAGAGAATGGAAACAGAAATGTAATTTCATGTCAAAATTTGCTTACGTATAATGCTATCTAAAACAAAATTGTCGTTCAAAAACAATTTGGTTTTCTGATATTAACTTTAGTATAAGTGAATGGATCTCTATGAAATTGCATCAGGTTCAATACCAAACAATGCGGGTTATAATTGGCTAAATGATTATAGTACCAACAGTACCACCAGAGTCAAGGCCAAACACATTTTTTTGTAGTTTCTAGACAATAACTTTTGTGTATGTGTGTTAAGTGTAAGGAGGGGGGATTCTTTCAATTTTTTTTGTAGGGGTTCATTCTGTCTTTCTTGAAGAGTTTTCAAAATTTCAAATACAGATTGCAGGAGATACACACGAAAGAGGGATTGTATAGTTTTTTTTATCAGTAATTTGTGCATTTTCCCTTTGATATACATGTACCCGGTACTCCTTGGTATATAATGTCAGTATCAGAGGACTGGTCCTGATAAAAAAATATATATTGGGTCAGTTCGTAATTGACATGTGTGTGTGCTCTGCAAAAGAATATACTTTCTCTTTAATTTACAAAATTGCAAAAAGTAAAATCACAAAAATACTGAACTTAGAGGAAGATCAATTGGGAAAGTCCATAATCACATGGCAAAATCAAATAACAAAACGCATCAAAAACGAATGGACAAGAACTGTCATATGATTTTTCTCTCACAGAAACGCAGTTATTTGGTGAATGAAACACTTGTCTTAACATTTGAAACTTTCAGTAATAATTTTAGTTTAGGCTTATTTAATGATCCACTTAAAGTGTGAACATTTGAACAGAAGTTGTACTAAAACCTGATAAAATGGTGTTTTCTGCAGAATTATTGGTAGCTTTCCTTACTACTCAGAAGGACAGACAACTAACCTATCGTCCATGCTATTCCGATCTGAGTTTTTATTTATAAATGGTCTGGCATGGATGGTGCTGTTCCAAATTCTTTTTTCTGTTTCTAGAGAAGTATTTGTTTAACCTGTTTAGTCACTATAAAGTGTTACAATTCATATTTACAAGCAACACATAGATAGTGACCAAAAAGGGACCGCTTTCACAAAAGAGAAGCTGGAAAAAATTAAAACATATTTTCAACATTATTTTTGTGGGACTATCATATAAGAATAAGGAAATATGTAGCTGGAGACTGCTGCTGATATTAGTCTTCAATTTAGTCTATGTATAAGTATTACTTTATAAAAGTTTGACATTTAATTTTGTGATTTTTTATAAGCTTAATCAAAATATGGTCGTATCAGGCTGTACTTAGCGAAGCATTTTATTGCTTTTAATTTTGGTTGGTCCTTTTTTTCTTTTGATCATGAAAATTAATTTGTAGGTATTAAATTGTTAACTATAGCCATAAATGTTTCTTTCTTTCATAGGTTGAAACATGCACCAGATAAAAGTATTTAGTAGAGTGAAAATGAAGATTTTACTATGCTCTTTTCAAAAATTTAATAAAAAGTATGGGTCACCGTGCTATTTTTCAAGCTATGAGTCGTTGAAAATTGCCAAAATTTGGTTAGTTTGTTCAAAAAACCCTTTAGTGTGCATAGAAAAATTCTATGAGATAGAATTTTGAAATAAATCGTAAGAAGAAAGGTTTCATAATATGTTTTTAGAAAAGAAAAAGAAAACATGGTGTCACCGAACTTGTTTTATTGCTACAAGTAAAAATAAAAAAATTCCCTATTAGCCCAGTATAAATTTTGTACTAAAAGAGTTATCTCCCCTTAAATGGCTCATTTCAATACCAAAAATATTAATATTTGTTAAAATATTTTGTATAATACGGTTAATTAACAAGTTTTCTTTAAATAGAAAAAAACAGTCCAACCATTGAATTGCAAATTTGTCTCCAAATTTGGAGATTTAGACAAATAACTAGACCGATTTCGTACTGTGATTGTACAATCCAAGATGGCGGTATGCCATGAATCTACCTTAATTTAAACTATCATTTGACTGCAACTAACAAGTTAAAAATATCTTTCTAGAGTTATCATCAAAAAGATGAAGGAAGTCCTTAAAAATTATATAGGAATGCTATCCTCGTGCGCATGAAAAAACAAGTAAAAGCAATACATAGTGTAATATTTGAGAGACTATTATGGATCTTGACATGGGTTATTCCTTACTGGTACTCTTTAACACGTTGAAACTAAATCAAGTCAGGTCAATGTACATTATTTTATAATTTGAAACCGTTTATAAGTTAACACAGACTAATTGCTGTACGAATACCCATTGGTAGCCTGCGGGTGTTATTTTTATAGTTCGTTCTTATGTTGTACCGTTATACCACTGTCCTAGGTTAGGGGGAGGGTTGGGATTCCAATAACACGTTTAACCCGCCATCTTATTAATGTATGTGCCTGTCCCAATTCAGGAGCCTGTAATTCAGTGGTTGTCGTTTGTTTATGTGTTACATATTTGTTTTTTGTTCATTTTTTTTATATCAATAAGGCCGTTAGTTTTCTCGTTTGAATTGTTTTACATTGTCTTATCGGGGCATTTTATAGCTGACTATGCGGTATGGGCTTTGCTCATTGTTGAAGGCCGTACGGTGACATATAGTTGTTAATGTCTGTGTCATTTTGGTCTCTTGTAGACAGTTGTCTCATTGGCAATAATACCACATCTTCTTTTTTATATCTTAGGTCGGTTTGCTGTCTCTTTGGCATATTCTATTTTCAATTTGTATCGAAGGACTAGAGACGTGTCGGACTGTCTATCGGAGACACAACGTAGACGATATTGCAGACAATGGATGTTGATTTATATGATCGATTTAATGAGCTATTTTGAAAACAACTTCGACCGTCTATAGTAACAATGCAGTCCTTTTCGCCTTCAAAATAAACGAAAACTCAATAATTTAAACAAAATGAGACGATTTTTCATGCTGAACCCAAATTGCAGCAATCAATGGAAACCACTGAACAATATGCGATTATTCTTAGAGCGGAGTTGTACATTTTACACAAAGCATAACCTCCTCATGACATGTAACAGTGTTAAACAAACTTGACAAATCAGCTATAAATGGGTAGACGAATATAATCGATATAGAACACAAGAGCAATTAACGGAAACACAAACGTAAAAACACCAATCTAACAGAAAAGCAGTAATTGGATTAAGCAGTTAAAAGGTTCGTGATGGCGTCCGTAATATTTACAAATTGATGATTACAACTTCACTAATTAGATTTGAAATGAAAAGGTAACAATTAAGAAACTGAAATCATCTCTTTTTTTCTTAAAGTTTTGTTTGCACAGACTTTACCTGGATATGCAGATTGTGTCATGCTCCTTTTTTCTATGTGGTTTACCGCTTTGTTGTTATATGTTAAAAAATATTCAATTGTTATCAAACATTTATTTAAAAATTTACATACATTTTACCTCTATTCAATTTGTTCAGTTTCAGTACAATACTCAATGACATTCATTACAAATATATAGATATAATATACTTGAAAGTTAATTCTTTACTTTTAGAAATCGTAATAAAATGTGTGCATTTCACAATAAAATATACTGCGGCCACATATGTCATCAATAAATATTTTATGAAACCTAATTGTTTCATTCTATCTATTACTCAAGAATATATTTATGCGAGAAATAGATTAACTTTATATTGGCATTGCAGGGTCACGTTTTTCTCTGATCTAAACATGTAATCAATTGGATGATTACTGATTGATCTTATAGTCTTATTTTCTTTTAAACCGGCCTCGGTGGCCGAGTGGTCTAGTATAAGTAGTTACTACTGTAATCACTAGCCAATCAACACTGAGGTTGTGAGTTCGAACCCCACTCGTGCGGGTGCACTCGACTCCAATCTTAATTGACTAGGATTGTCAGTTTTCCTATATAAGGTCGGAGGTTTTCACCGGGCACATCAGCTTCCTCCACTCAATACAAACTTGCCGCCACGAAATATCCCAAAAGTTAAACTGAACAATTGCGTTAAAACACAAAAAATCAAATCTTTCAAAAGTTGTTATTTTCTTGAACTCCGATGAGTTAAACGAACTGAATTAAAGCTCACGAACTTGTTAACCCCCGCCACATTATCTATGTGTCTGCCAAATGTTATTTGTCGTTGGTATGTGTCTGTCATACATATGTATCTTTTTCTAGGAAATTGTTTTGTTACAGATTATACCGTTTATTTTTCGAAATTTTTTTCCATGTTAAGGCCTGTTATATATACGGTATGTTTTTTTTTCATTGCGTTTGTCTATATCAGCAAACAATCATAAATGTGTGGATTAACTTCTCATTGGCAGTTAATATCACATCTCCCTTTTCTGTTAAGGTTTCTTTTAACGTCTAGCGCCTGGCGTATTGAATTATAGTCCTTGTAGAAAAATAGAACTATCCATGATAAACTGCTGTAGTTTACGCAATCGTTGTCTGATTTTTATTTTATTATACTGTACAATTCTTTTCTATAAGTTGTATCAAATACATTAACACCCTATTATAAACAAATAACATATTCCAGAGGTATCACTGATAGTAATCTAAAGGATTTTGTCGCTGAGACAATCACTGAAAAAAAACCCAGGCAGATATATAAAAAAAAATCTTACAGTTGAAATTTAATAGTAATCTTATGAATATAAAAATCATAGAGTTCAAAACTTTAAAATATTGCTTGAATTAACTGCTTTTCTGACAACATTTAAATCATAACAATAAACATTGAGTATGCCAAGTTAAAGAATTCATTATATTTTCATCCAATTTTACGAATGATTGTCACGTGGTCATTTGCTTCCGTATAATACTTCCTCATGTGTTTTATAAATTAATAGGATCATCAACATTAGTAGTCACTAACTAGTTTATTTTAAGTGGTGTTACATTAGTAAGTTAATAAAGATGGCTGAAATACAAATGCAGGATTACGAAGAAATCAGAAGAGATAATGATGACCATAAATACGACGATTTAAAGATCGACAAGACAAAAGTCAAAATAGACCATGAGGTAGTTCCATCTTGGAAGAAATGGATTAAAAGGAACTGTCTGGCACTAACCATATATATGTTGTCCACTGGATTAATACTGACTGTTGTATATTTTACTGTAATAAGTAGGACAGAAATAAATAGCATTTTTATTCTCGAGCATGTTTCTCTATGTTTTTGCAGAATGAACAATACCTTTAAGACTTAATCGCTAATTCAATGTTTTTCAACTTTGGATTTGTTTGGCTCTATAACTTTTTTTTATCTGAGCGTCACTGATGAGTCTTATGTAGACGAATCGCGCGTCTGGCGTATTAAATTATAATCCTGGAAACTTTGATAACTGTGTTCAATCACTATTTGTAGTCAAAATATTGATATCTAATATTTTCATATAGATAAGAGAATTGTTTACAGCTATGAAATAACATTTGAAAGACAATTCGGTGGATGAATTTTCATGACAGGGTGAAATAATGCATGTTTTGAAAATTGTTACATGATGATAATATATTCTTATCTATACGTATTTCAAAATTCACACTGTATCCACAATAACTACAACTATCACACATTTCTTGGCATAATTATAAAGAAAGTAAATGTATTTACTACACTTATCAGATTGATGAGCGACAGGAAAGTAAATTTAGAGACGTCATCGACCAATTTACAACATTTGCTAAAACAGCAATGAACTCTGAATTCATATATTTTAAAGCAAAAACAATTAAATAGCTTACTTTACGGCTGGGGGTTTGTTCATTATTGAAAGCTGTTCTGTGACTTCGAAGCTGTTAACATCACTGGTGGAAAGTTTTGTCATGAACTCAAACAACATCGTCTCATTTTAAACTTTCACACATTACTTTGATATCGTTTATCATATAAAAAACAAATAATCGAGAAAGAAACAATGATTTTTTTATGATATCTTAATCAATTCTAAGGTATCAACAATATTGTTTTTAAGTTTGAATTAAAATCTAAGTTATAGTTTTCGTGGCTTGACATTTAAAGCTTTTGTTTTCTAATTTAGCTCACTTACGACAGAAATTAGCAGATATTAATATGAAGCAAACCTCTTAGGAAGAAAGATAGGAAATCTGAAGTTCGCAATATCCTTTAACTATCCCGACCGTAAATATGAAATTTCATTCCTGGTATCTATGATGGATTTGTTCACAACTTCTTGGTTGATGCCACTGCTGGTGGAGATTTATTTCCCCATAGGTTTCACCAGCCCAGTAGTCAGCACTAATGTATTGACTTGAGTTGTCATTGATTTGTTCATTATTATAATTTAACTGTTAACAAAAATTTGTCGACGAAACACGAGTCTGTCGTGAATTTGAAGTTTCAATCTTTGAATCTATGATGATAAAATTGAGAATGGAAATGGGGAATGTGTCAAAGCGACAACAACTTGACAATAGAGCAGCCAACAGCTGAAGGAAGCGAGAAACCACCGCACCCGGAGGCGTCCTTCAGCTTGTCCCTAAACAAATATGCATACTAGTTCAGCGATAATAGACGTCATACTAAACTTCGAATTATACATAAGAAACTGAAATTCAAAATCATACCAGACTAACAAAGGTCAGAGGCTTCTGACTTGGAACAGGCACAAAATTGCGGCGGGGTTAAACATGTATTTGAGATCTCAAACCTCCCCTATACCACTGTAGAAAACAAAAATTTACATTTCTAAATTATAGTTGTCGTGACTTGCAATTTAAAGTTTTTGTTTTTTAATTTAGCTCAGCTAAGACAGAAATTTTTGGATATTGATATGAGATTGACAGCAATTGAAAAGCAAAATGGGACGAAACTGCGGGAGAGTGAAAACGGAGAGAGTACTGACCTAGGTATATATGAATCAACACAATGAACAAATACATCTAATGTCTTTGTTTCTTACGCCTATCTTATCGAACTCTGTTTTCATATTTAGATGGAAAGATCGGTAATCCTCTCAAAATGATTATATCCATACCCACATAAACATGATAAAGGTGAAGAATGAATTAAAACGTACCATTTTTCATTTGTGTGTTTTTGAGTGTCGGAATAGGTAAAAGCGTATTTTACAAATACCTGCACTTATTTTGTACCTTTCTCCCCCCTAAATACATTTACACCATACACACTGCATTTGTCTTTATATTCCATTCTGTGGGGGTTCTTTCATCAATTGATCTAAAAAGTTAAAAAGTTTGAATTTAGAAAAATAAAATGCTTTGCTGAGCGCAGCCTGATACGACCGCAGAGGTCGAACTCTGAACATTCTGAAATTCTAGATTTATTTGAATTTCGTAAAACATAAAACTTTTACAAATATATATATATGCTAGGCTGTAAACAAAAATGAATGTGCAATTTCCCCATCATGTATGAGCGTTAGAGTTTATTAGTATCCTTTGGTGATGAATGTTTATTCGTTTATTTAGATAATTAATTAATTTATACATGTATGTGTGTTCCCTGGTAATGTCTTGTTGGTTAGAAGACTTATTTAGGTATTTGAGACATAGTTTATAGGCTCCAACTGGTTTAAATACAGTCTTGTACTAGGAAAAGAAACTTTTGAAAAATAATAGGAAATTAGATATTAAGCAATATTAGCATGATTAAAAGAGAGAAGCAAAAGAAACAAAGAGGACATTCAAAGATACAAATAGTAAAATATAAAGTATTATCTTATGTCAAAAACTGCTCTAACAAGATAAATGACTTAGCTCATTCTTTCAAAGTTTCAACTTAAAGAAGACTTTTATGAGCAAAGATTGATTGATTAGTTGTGTAACGTCAAGTGCCAAATATTGATATATCTTCAATACGAGAAGAAATCACCAATAAAAACCATAGATTGGTCCTTTACTTGGGGCCTTCGGGTTAAAAGTAGGGGGAATTTATACTGTCACTGGAAAATGGGCGTCAAGATCCCAGTGCGGCTACGGCACAATAAAGGTGATGCATTGATTAATATTTGCTTGTTTCTTTTAATCCCTTGAGCGAACGAGCACATTTATTTTTAATTAAATACGGAGTGTTCATATATTGCGTTTCTAATTATATTAGTTGAAGTACGTCATTTTTATTTCAAATTAAAAGAATGATTTCCTTCCTACCGATTTTGACATTTACATCCTTATTTTGCAACCAAATCTAATTCTGTTAATTTATCAGATTTAACGGATTGAATTTAATTCATATTTTTTTTTGCTCTGCTTATAATATAGACAATGCAATTTTTCCGAAGGAACTCCTTTTGTTGCTAAAACTGCGTCACTTTTATTATATATCTTTGTGAAAAAATATAGCCTAGAATGAATGGTCCATATGTACTACTTTTTTTGCAAAGGTCAAAACATTAAGCTGTGCGGCTTTTTTTCCCCATCAATTATATATATAGAACTTCTACGAGTTTAAGCTTTTACTAAAAGTCTGAACTAACCTCCCTCCACTTTTTTGTCTTCCAATGAATTCAATTTTGCCTCAATTTATGTGTTTCTCTACTGGTAAAATTCTCAAGTTGTGTCTTTATAAGATAAAAAAAATAGAGATACTATTATGGAAAAGGTTGCAAAGAAAATATCATGACAAAAATATATCATCCAAAAAGATTTGATTTGATTTTTGGTGTTTTAACGTCACTTTTAAGCACCCCACAAGCGGGGTTCGAACTCAGAACCTCAGTTTTGTTCCAAAAAGAGGCGTGGTTTGGAAACAACTGTATTTGAAAAGTGTAGCCTATACTAACATTTATACAAATATAATATAACTATAAAACGGAAACTCATAAATATTCAAACAGAAAAAGATTGAAGCCTATAACACATTGGGATGAATAAACTTTGATCAGATGCTGAATTAATTCTGGAAGTTCTCCGCAGTAAAGGCATCAGAGCAAAGCAATGTTTAGCTATTGTCTCTTAAAGTATTTTTTGTAGATTATGTCGATACCAGCTCCATGGAAATGTATTAAAGTCAAACTTGTGCCCTACATCGATTTTTATTCCTTAAATTTCAGTATCGACATACATTTCAATAGTTCATGTTACATTGATGAATAGTCAGATTCTATTAATCTATTAACCATATAAAAAAGAAGATGTGGTATGATTGCCAATGAGACAACTGTCCACAAGAGACCATATTGAGAACAAAAGTAAAGATATATCCGCCACCACTATGGAACCTATAAATGCATCTGACATGGTACCAATATGATTCGTGAACTTTGTATATATCAACGTAATCCTATATCTAGAAAAATAGCACCCCAATTGGTAAACTACAGTCAGTGCAACCATTCGTTTGTGTTTTATTTAAATGAAAACAAGTTCTTGTATTCACCTTGTTTAGAAAAAAGTAATGTATCTGTAATCCGTGTTTATATCGATTTTATATCACATTCACATTTACATTTATGATGTTTGTGTTTTTTAATTTAATACTTTTAAAAGATTATGTTAAACATATATTTAATTTCTTCCAGACACTCATACAATGTGTTACAATGGTGGAGTCTGGCAGAATTGTCATGAGAGTAACATTTGCGTCTGTACAGCAGGATTCCTCGGTAAACAATGTGAATATTCAGGTGAGATATAAAGTTTATAAAAAAAAAATGAATTGATGCGCCCGAAGCTCGAGTCTGGATTGACGTCTTACTTGTATACTGATTTTACTGGATCAGGAATGTTCAAACCAATATACGAACACCGTAGGTATGAGCGAAATTTGCTAGCTTTCCAAGCAGCTTGTTTAGATGCAACACGATATTGTAGACATATAATGAAGGCATAAGTTGTAACATTGTAAAATAGATAATTCGATTATCCAGGGGGTCCTTGATATATGTTGTAAACATGGCAAAGTTATCACATAAATAGTAGTTGGTTTACAATTTGATTTATCAATCCTTGAGATTATACAAAATAAATTCAAAATCTGAGTTTAATTGCAGTCAAATGGAATACAAATTTGAATTTAAAAGAACGCGCGTAGAAGGAGAGCTACGCGTAAAATCTTGTGTCGATGTTAACCTCTATTGTCCCTGCAAAGGCTCAAAATGCCGTCATACAATTTTAAGTACGAGTTGCATAGCCAGTTTGGTTCTTTCCTGTCGTTCATAATAGTCGCAAGCAAGTGAAAATAGTTTATGAATCTAATATCTGCTATCTTTAAAATGTCATAAACACTTGTTGTTAAATTAAAATGTATTGCTAAAATGTTGGGCAAAGTAACTATGTTATTTTTCTTATTATTCTCGTGTAGATGAGTTTGGCTTGAACTCTGGAAGTTGTGGGTATGGTGTATGACCGGCTTACAACTTCAAAACGAGCATTTGTTGTTCCTTGAATTGGTCAATCACTCGGCATTACTGGATACAAAATAAGACTGATTAGCTGATATGCCTATTTAAGGTAACACAACTTTCGTTTGGACGTGTCATGTGAGCCAGTAGATTAACATTCGACTAAGTGTAGTAAAAACTTGACAGTGTTATATCACTTTCGCAATTCATCTTAAGAATGTTCGCTTGTCATGTTTTGAAATTTTTGTCAGATTTTCGGAATCCTCTGGTTTTATCCATTTTAATGCATAAAAAACTTTTGCCCATTGACCCCCATTTTTCTTTTTATAAATCTTTTTTATGTATAATTATAAGCCATCTGTAAAAGTCCTATATAATCCATGTTATTTTTTTTTTATAGTTTTTGAGCACTTAAACTTGTCAATGATAAAGCTATGAAAAATCAGGAGAGAACATCCTGAAAAATTTCAATGGCTAATATCTCGAAAACAAGCATATTGACCTTTTTTTTCATTTGCTCTTTTGGTTTCTTTAATAATTCCCTATCAATACATACTAGTGTTATGAACAAATTGTTATTTTGAAACTGAATAGCGAATCTCCTAAAATCTGCTTGTAATTTTTGCATGAGTTTCAACAGACATCTTTTGTTGCATTTAAAGATTACCGCAAACAGTATTGATGTGATTGATATGTTGATATTTGGTATCTGTGCAGTTCAGGTACAATCAATATCTCAAACCTGTCCTTAAATCATGCTGTCGTGTCTTTGAAGGTAACAACATAGTCAATCTGGGTAACATTTTGATCCTAGATTGAGAGTTACTCGTATGCTAGCCAGCGTTTTCATACAGCAATTGTATTAATTTGTGAATAATTTAAAAACAATTTTAAGTGTTAAGTTTCAGTTTTTCTCCAACCTGATGACATACAGCTGTTACTTACCTGGAAATTGTGGCCTTTTAGTTAATACTCTAATTGTTTTTCATCGCTGATTAATAGTTGTAATTTAAAAATTTGGTCATAGCCAGATATATAGATTAAAAGATTAAAAATGTCATAATAAGATACTCTACTTCTGTAGTATTAATACACGAAGACCAATATACAACGTATACCCCAAAAGACTCTTAAAAATAACAGTTTTAGATAATTCCAAAGTTTATGATGACTGAAAACTTCAAAAATATTACAGAATATTCGATCTTAGACCTATTTCAAAATCATAAAAATGACCATGTGAATCGTATCTTGCTAAAACACATGGTTAAAAATTATAAGATGAAAAAATACTGGTACAACTTTGAAAACAAGTTTACAAATTTTTAGTATCTGTGGGTGTCTGATATGTTCGGTCATAATGTTAACCCCAGTACTTTAAAGGAAATTAAATTGTAATGATATACATGGCATAATATGGCAAATTCTATCCAAATCACTGGTTTCTAGCCAAGAAAACTACATGTAGTCATATATCAATGTTAACAACTAATGAGCAAATGCAAATGATAATGTTGAGATACTATTACATTTATACAGATGGAAAAGACACAAGTTTCATGGTGGTTTTTCATGAAGGATGGAATTCTCCTTTTGGCAAACGAAAAACAGAACATAACCTAAGTAAGAGTGTTTTACCATCTGATGGGATACATTTGGCTGGAGTAGAAATTCACTCAGATGTCAGAATAAAACTTTATGGGTTTGAAAACCATGATCATCATTCTGAAGGATTCTTGTCATTGCCTTTGCGATTCGCCTCTACAAAATATACCATACCAAGCTTACCTGCATATACTGCTTCAAGTAAATCTGACTTAAAAAATGTGTTGGTCATTTCGCCAATTAAACAAAATACTACTGTCAGTATACATTTGAAATTGAAAAGTGGTGCTATAACGTATGAAAGCAAGACATATAAAAACAACGACACAATTAAACTTGTGATAAACGAATACAATACGTTACAATTATCACATACATCTGACTTATCAGGAACCATGGTAACATCATCAAAACCAGTAATTGTCATCAGTGGTAACCAGTGTAGTTATGCAGTACCAGCCAATATTACTTTAGGTGGCTGTAATCCATTTATAGAATCAATATACCGTATAGCGGGTTATTTTCGCGGGGTGCAAATTTTCGCTTATTTTCGCGGACAGAACTTAATCGCCAAAATAAATTCCGCCAAATTAAAAGTGTACATACAAAGGTATTAATAAAAGTTTTTTATCCGCCAAAATAATAACCGCCAAAATATTTCTTATACCTTGTTCAATGAAAATCGCGAAATTTTACACCCGCGAAAATAACCCGCTATACGGTAACCTACTGATCAACTAGATGATATGTTCATAACTCCGTATATATCGACACGTTTGAACAACACTGTACGTATACAGGCGGTTAACAGTACGAATTTGACCATTACAATTGGTAACAAGAAAATATCAAAAACACTACACGCAAGAGATTTCTTTGATTTTTATTACAACACTATCTCTTTTATTTCATCATCTAATGACATACTTGTCATTTCATATCCACACGGTTTACAATATAGAAAGGGAGATCCTTTTATGATGACGATTCTAGGTGTCAATCAATATCTTTATGAATATGACTTCGTTGTTCCAACAGGATTTGATAGCTTTATAAGCATTACCGTGCGGAGTGCTGCTGTTGATGGCTTTTTCCTGGATGGAAATTCTTCAAATAGTCGAAGAAGTTATTTTAGAATTTCTGAAGGAATGAATAATTTTAGCACTTTCAGTCTGTCTATATCGGCAGGGCTTCATCACATTGAACATAGAAGGAAAGCTCGATTTGGCTTATGGGTTTACGGAAACAAATATCCTTGGGATGGATACGGGTACCCTGCTGGAATGGCTTATAAAGCTTACAATTAAATAAACTTTATATATTATATTAACAATTATTTTGTTTTCAAAGGACTAACGTGAGATACTTATTTTTTTAAACAAAATGTGAGTTTGTTTAGCAGATAAAATATATATTAAAAACAATAACTATAATCTACATAAACAATAATAAGTTTGTTGAAACTATGTTTTATTACAAAGCAAAGACATTACTGGATAGAATAGCAATATAGAAAACAAGGATAGGTAATTTAAATATCTGCCTCACAAAAACGTCTAAAATCTGTAGTGTGATATCCGTGATTCAGGCTCCTTCATCTGTATGTGATTTATACAAGAGGTGTGAATGTTACTATGAAAATTAAAACATAGTAAAAAAGACGGACGACAGATACCAGAGGAAAAGTCAAACTCATAAATCGAAAATACACTGACAACGCCATGGCTTAAAATGAAAAAGACAAACAGACAAAAAATAGTAAACATGACACAACATATAAAGCTAAAGAATAAGCAACACAAACCCCACCCAAAATGGGGGTGATCTCAGGTCTTCCGGAAGGGTATGCGGATCCTACTTTACATGTTGCACCCGTCTAGTTGCTCATGTTATAACAAATCCGGTTAATATTCTAATTTGGTAGGTCACATTCAAGAAAGTAAAGTGGATTGTAGTTACTACGTAAGGAACATATCCGTCATCATCTGTGAAACGGTCATTCCATAACAGTTAACCAACTTGTGATGGCGTACGTAACATTTACGAAGAGATGATTTTGACTTCACCATTTGAAACTCTTGGTTTAACAGCTTCCTTGTGAGCAGCAACCCTCTATCAAGAAAATCATGATAGACAATACAAGCACGGGAATATCGTATCAATTGGGAGATATATATCCCGTATGCAGGTGCTGCTGGAATGTTGCTACTTAGAAATGGAAAGTTTTCAATTTGAAAGCTGAAATCATCTCTTTTGTCGTAAAGTTTGTTTTCAACCGACCCTCATTGTCAATTTATAGATGTTAGTTAAGATATGAGACCGACTTAACGGTATCTGTTGTATCCCTTATATCTAGTTCGATACGACAGATATCGCCTCCAATGTTTCAGAATTTTATGAGAGAACATCCTCTATATGGATGGATAGCCTATAGTATGTTACTGATGGAATGGCGAGAGTTTATTTTGTGCAGACAAACAAAGGTGCAGGTCCGGTAAGGACCGATTTTGGCCTCAAATTTCAGGTTCATCTGACGAAGGATGTTGACCACTTTTTAAACACTTAAGTGTCTATTTCATTTGATTCAATTAATTTATGTGAAAGATTTTAACTAATTTAGTCATTAAAATCGCTCCAATTCGAGCTCAAATATGAAAAATCTACCAAATATGCCAAAAAAATGTCACTTTTAATATGGTTTTTGTCAAAAATGAAAGTGGCCGCATCCGTGTTCATCCTCAACCTTTATATATGTTATGTATTATCATGAAATACAACTTACATTTCAATATTTTGGATGAACACGAATGCGGCCACTTTCGTTTTTACACGGAAACGGTCTGAAATTTAACAAAAATGCTCGAATTTTGAAGATTTCAGTAATTTAGCACGACTTAATGGTGCTAGTACCCGATACATGTACATCGTATTGTCAAAAACAGCCCATATTTATCTAGCAGAAGCATTCTACTATCCAATGAATAACTAAAAGTATACATTATAACAATTTTGTAAAACTGCTATATTTTGGGCCAAAAAAAGGGTCTTACTGGACCTACTCCTTTGATTATAGAATAAAAAAAATGTTATGATGTATCGAAGGAAATGTTTAAGTTAGACAAAGAAAAAAGTGGCCAACGATACCAAAAATATTCAAATTCGTCTAAAAACAAACTGACATTGACACTACAAAATCCAAACAAGTGCAAAATACAGCAAATAGTATACAAATTAAACACAGAAAACTAAAAAGTAAGTAATACACCAGGGTGATATAAGGTGCTCCGAAATGCTTAACACTTACTGATTCATATAGCCTGTTTCTATGTATGTTTGTTTTAGTTGCACTACAGTGTTCCTGTTGTTCCTTTATTTTCCTCTTATAATGGAAGTGTTTCATTCGCTTTTAGTTTGTAACCCGGATTTGTTTTCTCTTGATCGATTTATGACTTTTGAACACCGATATATTACTGTTGTCTATATTTAGCTAATACTCTTTACTAATTACTCAAGGACTTGTAATGTCAAAATTTGGTCACGGGAAACTTTGTTGATTAAAATACTTTTCTTTATTTATTTTCCTGTCTTGTGTTGATTTCCTTTTTTTTCCGCAATGGAGTTGTTTATTTTTTAGTTTGTTTTTCTTCTGGCACCGTTGTATCTTTTTACTTTTGTTATAATTCAGAGACATTGATACATGTTTTATAAAAATCGTATGAACTCGCCATGTCGCTTATATAAATACAAACCCAGCGATCAGCCTGATTCGGAAAGTCACGTGTCTTGATTACAACCACAAAATGAAAACAAAAGAAAACATGTTTAGTCCTGTTTGTGCTTTTCGTTTCTGTGTTAATGAAGTCGTCTGACGATTAAAAGGATTCATTGCCTTTAACAACATGTATTTAAGTTATACAATTTCGCTCTTCAAATATGTTTGTAGTGTTTAAGAGCATACACAAACTGATCATAAGAACCTGGCTAATAAGTTGTTACACTAGAATTGCTTGTCACCGTCATCAGACTAATCAGTAGTGCTGAAAGACAAAGAAATTATACTAATTTTTTAAGTGCATTATTTACCGAATGTTCCGATCGCGAATACTGAAAAATCGGTAATCGGTGTTAATTTTAGTTCTCGGAGAGAATCTTTAGATAAGTCGTTATGAAAAAAGTACAATCATAAAAATACTGAACTCCGAGGGAAATTCAAAACGGAAAGTCCCTAGGCAAATGGCAAAATCTAAATCTCAAACACATCGAACGATTGGATAGCTACTGTCATATTTCTCACTTGGTACAGGCAAGTTTTATGTTGAAAATGGTGGATTAAACCTGGTTTTAAAACTAGCTAACCCTCACTTGTATGACAGTCGCATCACATTCCATTATATTGACAACGATGTGTGAACAAAACAAACAGACATATTAGGTAAATATGTCACAAAAAGGGGTAGAGCAGTCAACATTGCGTTATAATCTAAATCACTATAGAAACAAACAAATATGTAACAAAGAAGCACAAAAAGGCATATAGTCAAAGCTCATTGGCAAAATGAAAGACAAGAATACACAATTTACAATAGCACAATAACACAAGGTCAGGATGTAAAAGTACAAAGCCATATACCAAATAAACACAAAACATTAGCCAAAAAAATAAGAATACAAACAATAAAGAACAATGACACAATGATGGGATGGATCAGTACAGAGCCACGTCATAATTATGTTTAGAATGAACATAAAATGCATATGGACAAAGCACCTTAGAAAAAATGAAAGACAAGAATACACAATAGTTATCAAAAGTACCAGGATTATAATTTAGTACGCCAGACGCGCGTTTCGTCTACATAGGACTCATCAGTGACGCTCATATTAAAATATTTATAAAGCCAAACAAGTACAAAGTTGAAAAGCATTGAGGATCCAAAATTCCCAAAAATGTGCCAAATACAGCTGAAGTAATCTATTCCTGAGACAAGAGAATCCTTAGATTTTCGAAAAAATCAAAGTTTTGTAAACAGGAAATTTATAAAAATGACCACATAATTGATATTCATGTCAATACCGAAGTGCTGACTACTGGGCTGGTGAATCCCTCGGGGACGAAACGTCCACCAGCAGTGGCATCGACCCAAACGAATTAGTGAATTAATAACTTTATTTGAAATAAAAGGGAAATTCCGAAAAAAAGATAATAGATATAGGAAGATGTGGTGTGAGTGCCAATGAGACAACTCTACACCCAAATAACAATTTATAAGAGTAAACCATAATAGGTTAATGTACGGCCTTCAACACAGAGCCTTGGCTCACACCGAACAAAAAGCTGTAAAGGGCCCCAAAATTACTAGTGTTAAACCATTCAAACGGGAAAACCAACGGTATAATCTATATAAAAAACGAGAAACGAGAAACACGTATAAATTACATAAACAAACGACAACTACTGTACATCAGATTCCTTACTTTGCACAGGTGCAAACAATTTCAGCGGGATTAAACGTTTTAATGTTACCAAGCCTTCTCCCTTTTTCCGAAACAATAGCATTACATCACAACATGGAAAATCACACGATAAAATATCAATTGGAAGACTTAACTCAATCAAACAACGTAAATTAACACATGTATTTAGTGCTTACATTACGTGCCAACTCTGCCTTGATGTAGTATGTTATACAAAATTGAAAAAAAGACAGAAAATATTTATTCTATAAAAATTCTTGGTCTTTATCTATGAAAATTTGACACAACTATTAATGATTTTAGGTCCTGAAAGCTCTTTAACTTGAGATTTGTTTGGCTTTATAATTATTTTGATCTGAGCGTCACTGATGAGTCTCATGGAGACGAAACGCGCGTCTGGCGTATTAAATCATACGTCTGGTACCTTTTATAACTATTATGCTCGAAAGCAAAATTAATGATGTTTAAGTAAATGACAAATATAATCTCTAGTGTATAGTTGTTTTATTGACTATCATATCAAATCTTCTTTTAGAGTTCACCAGGGCCAACCTGGCAAATTAATGATATTTGAATAAATGATAATGGTATTCTCTAGAGTATAGTTGTTTTATTTACTATCATATCACATCTTCTGTTGGAGCTCACCTGGGCTAAACTGCCGAGTTAGATGATTTTGATCACTTTCCATCAAATTTTTTTCTTTGGGGTATCAAACTTAAATATTTTTCTGATTATCAAGTTTGCAAACCAACATGCTCGATAAACTAAAAAATAAGGTAAAAGGACAAAATCACGTCTGTTATAGACAGAACAAAGCTGTAAGATACAGTTAATTTACAATGTCAACAATGAGGCAGACAACATGTAGTTTCAATGATTACCATTAAAGAATAGGCCTGTGTCTTAGAACACATATTTGGTATATAATTAAGAATGGAAATGGGGAGAGTGTCAAAGAGACAACAACACGATCAAAGAACAAACAACAGTTTGTTTTTTTTTTATTGAAATTCAGCATGGCTCTGTGTGTTATCAGGGGAAATTAAAAATTTGTCAACAAATCAGAGACAGCTACTTTTATCAAACATTAAACAGAGTAATATGACAAAAAATTGCAAGACGAACATGACATATCCATACCAACAACGGTAGAAATTTAGAATATCCTGAAGAGAAGTCTGAAGTTGGTCAACCAATCAAAAATGCTAACAGCCTTTTCAAGTACAAAAAGGAGTTTTATTGAATCATACAGAATTGGGAACAATGGCTTTCCGCTGGCGAACAAATAATAATTGTGGCGAATAAAATCTGTCAATTTCGAAAGAATTTGGCGAAGGAAATGTATAACAATTCATTTTCAACCATCTTGTTAATTTGCTTTTTTTTCGGGTCTCTCGGACTTTACCTGATAAGACAAAACTCGGAATTCACCTTGAACTCGTTATGATTTTGACAGAAAATCAATAATCAGCTGATTGCATTTTAAAGCTACCAACAACAAAGGACTATAAATGTTGATTGCATTGTTTGACAAATTATATGGTTAAATGGCGTCCGTCACTTGTCTCATAACGGATTTATTTACCACTGTGCGTCGCACGTGTTCGAAGCAAAATGTTGACGTCTTGTCTCCTTTTAATGATTGTCCAAAAAGGAAAACTGTGGTTATGACGAAAAATGTCCAAACGCAAAAAAATCTCCGATTTAAAATGTTATCCTTTAACTTTGATATAGATAATTGATTTTAGAGAGTCGTTTGAGTGACACGATGTGTTTCAAGCATAGTTTTACGTCTCAACTTTTTTTCATTTACGATGGTCTAGAAAAGAAATCTATCGTTATGAAGAAATCTATGCAAAAGTTTGGGAACAATCCATCGAATGAGAGTAATTTTTCAATAAAATGACTACACCTTAAATGGAGATCAAGTTATAAAAGCTTTCGTTTTGTTGTAACAACCACTTCGTAGTACAACAGGGCACATATTTTCTTTTGAGAAAACTTTCCCAAAGAACTGTACATCTTTCTGGTAATATATGGTGAAAACATGTCAAAGAAATTTGTTATATTCCGGGACTTGTATCTTCTTTATTATAAAAGTAAGTGACCCCCTCTATCAGAAAAGTTATTCAAAATATAATGAATTGTCCTCCTTTAAAGTCAAAAACAGAATTCTTTTTAAAAGTAAATATTAAGTGTTTATTCAATCCATTGTACATTGTAGACTCTAAGATAAGTCGGAGAGAATAATCATAAACAACAATGGGGCTAACTCATCTTATTTAGGGGGGGGGGGGGGGGGGCAGGCAAAACAGGAGAATTTTAAACGAAAAATATATTTGTAACTTGGCGGAAAAAATAATTAAGTGGCGAAAAATATATTGTTTTGGCGAACAGGTGGCGAAAAAAATTATTATCCCAGGGAATACCCTGATATGAACTCAAATTTGTATACATTAGTTTATGTCATATCATGAGGGATCAAATTTCATTAGTGATAAGAAAGATAATCCAAACATCCTTCCCTCCTTTTATAAATGTCGTTGAGTTGGTACAGATTGCAGTAAATGGATAATTAATAACACAAAAACAATCATTATAATGTTTCTTTTTCAATATAATGTCTACTTAGGAGTCGTCTGTGTTTTTTTGTTTTGTTTTGTTTAGAGTTCAAATACTTCAAAATATTAAATAATAAATGTATAAGTAGCAAAACAGAAACAATAAATCATTTTTCTTATAATTCCAAATATCTTGTCATATATGTTTACGTGTTAGAATTATGAAATGTATTGCATTGTACAAATTGATATGTTGATTTACATAAAGGGATTTAACTTTCCAAATGAATAATTATCAAATTCTTTATCTGCTCTTTAAACTTTAACAGTTAATGCTTTTTTAAAATGAATTAACCATTGATATAAAAAGAAATGATATCTGAAATGAAGTTTTACAAACTACATCAAACCTGTTATAATGTGCCTGGTCCCATTGTTAGGGAAATATCCTGGTAAGTCACAAATATCTGTTAGAAGTTTATTTACACGATCCTTTTTATTTTTCAGCAAATCAAAATATCCCTCGATAGATAGTTCAACTCCCAGTTGGGGTTCGTGTTAATGAGGCTGTAGATTTTTTAAAGTGTTTAAGGAATTGTTGTCTGCATGGTTATGTCTTTTCGTCGTCATCATATGGTTTGTATTTTATCTTTTTTCGCGGTCAATATAAAAATGTAAGAAGTCATGACTTACATATCTGCAGATTGGTAACATTTATCTTCCCTTAAGGTTTTTTTGGTATCATACTTTGTTATTTAGTATTTGTGTGAATCAACATAAAATGTACGTTTCTTGTCCAGATGTGGGATGAGTTTTATTCGGTTAATTATACAAAATATTGTCGTTTCTTGAATACTGTTTGTTGACATCTGGATGTTTTTGATGTTTTAGTCGCGTTGCTAATCATCTATATTTTCTTAATTTAATATCATATTAGTTTTATAGGTGAAGTTAAATTATTTTTCTTATTAATTGATTTCAAATGACTTCCAATGTAAACTCTTTTAATTGATATTTCAATGAAGTCATTTATTCTAAAGACTATTCTCAACACACAGTGTTTACAGATTACTTTCGATAATTAGGTTGTATTAATATCGAAATTACGTGCAGTTAAACATATGAATTATTCGGTTTGTTATTTCATTAATACAACATAGAACATCTGGCAACCATTGACTGAACACAAATTGAGATTACATTTATTGGAATTTGTCTCATATAAGTTTATACCTATTAAGACGTTTTTAATGACATCTCATATTTACATTTACACCATGGAGATGAAGTCAGTGACAATTAGGTTTGTTAGTAATAACCTTGTACGGACATTTGGAAAGATAATGGTGGGCATCTTGTGATAAAAGATAGGACACACATTTGCTTTTGTTTCTTTTTTTCGGTTTCATACCATCATTATCATCAGTAATCATACAATGTATTCATTAACTTGTTACTTAAAAAAAAACTGTTAAATACATGAATAATTCAAACAAATTTATGTATAAATCTTCACAAATATTCAGCTGTGACGCGGGCTATAGAGGTTAACTTTTTTGTGTAACAAAATCGTTTGATTTTTCTTTTGTTTCTGTGTATCTGTTCGTTTTGTTGAGTTTTGCAATGCTTTTATCAAATAGTCTTCTACATAGTGTTTGATTGTCCCATATTTTCCTCTTCAATATCTATTCTGGTGAGTGTTAAAAAAATAAGTAAAAGGATAACTTGATATAATGAGAATTCCTAATGAAAACCAATTCAAAGTAAAAGTTTACAAATTTATCTGCTGTTGACTTCGATTCTGTTGATCTCTTTGTTTGTTTTTGTTCTGATTGAGATTGTAACACGGTCATTACTGTTTTACTCCTATTTTGACAATTGTACCTATTATGTCTGTTTTATCCATGCATTTTTGTCAATATAATAGAATTTGATGCGAATGTCATCCCCAGGGTTTGATGGTGTTCGTGTGCTTAGTCTTTAGCTTTCTATGTTGTGTCTTCTGTACTATTATTTGTCTGTTTGTCTTTTTATTTTTAGCCATGGCGTTGTCAGTTTATTTTCAATCTATGAGTTTGACTATTCCACTGATATCGTTCGTCCCTTTTCATACAAGTGAGAGATTTTAATAAAACCAGGTTGCACCATTTTCTTCATAAAAATATGCCTCTACTATAGGTCATGAATATGACAGTTGTTGTCCATTCGTTTGGTATGTTTTATCATTTGATTTTGCCATATGATTGGGCACTTTCAGTTTTGTATTTTCCTCAGAGTTCAGTATTGTTTTGATTTTACTTTTAACTTGCAATTATCTTGCGGTCACAGCATGTTTGAGTATTGCACACATACACATCTAGAATGCAAAGTTGCGCTTAATTAAAAATCATGATGTCCTATACTTTTTTCAGCTGTAACATGTAGTAGAAGTCATGATGCAACACCATACAAAGGACAGGAACATTAGATCGTGAGACACGCACAGAAAACACAAGACGGAAAGAAAAAAACAACAAATAAATTATCTTATCATTGTAGAGTAAATTCAGCCAACAAAGATCAATCACATTATAAGACGAACACTGTATGTATAATACAACTTATTTTTTAATTTCTGCATGTTCTGTATGTTGATATCCTACTTCCACTTATAAATACACGGGTTACATAGAAAATTATTAATCAAGAAATCATAAAAGTAAACGGTGACAGACTCACCTAAAATAAAGTAGTTCACTATAAACATCGATTGCTCCAGTATTACTTGATAACATATGTTAACATTTCTTGAAACTCAATGATGGTATGATCAACTTTAACCCTGGACGGTATCATACATTGTATGTTTATAAAAATTTCATTTCATTTTATTTTCAGTAAAACCTATTAAATATGTAGAAATCCCGGTATGACAATCTTTGCTGAGGGTAACCATTTGATCGCTGTCCCAGCTATGTGTTACAGAACATATGTTACTGGATATTCTGTTTTTATTGTGTTTTATGTTTTAGTTGAACATAAAAAAAAACTATGACGTCATATACAAAACAGCTATCCAGATTTAAAAAGGATAACAATTTGATAAAAAGGGTCTCTATTGTGATATTGACTATAATATTGACTATAATATTGGTGTGGGTCCGTTAATATTGAAGGATTTCCAAATACACAAGAATCAACAAATCTAAAAATACTTAATGGTTTTTGCGCAGCATTATTTTTGCTATTTTTTTTAATTACAAATCAGCAGGAATGTGAGAGGAAAGTTATCTCAGAAGCGTTGAACAAAATAAAGAAAATGACAAGGTGACAGAAACATCTGTTTAGAAATGTGAATAGTCAAAATGATAGACAACAACAGTCATCAATGTTCGTTTCGGTAAACGGTACACAATTATGGCAATCATAAATTGCTCTTGCGGATCATATTATAAGTGTTTATGAGAATCATATAATGATTGTTTAACTCAAAAACTGCTCTTGGTAATCATGTTATAATTGGTTAACTCAAAAACTGCTCTTGAGAATCATATTATGATTGGTTAACTCAAACACAACACCAATAAATGACAACATATTATAAAAGATCGGAACCTTAACATGTTGAAAAGAGGAAATTTCTTCCAGTTCAGTTTTCTAAAAACGGAATTGATGCAATCAACATCAGGAACGTTCTTCTTCACAAGGAGGTAACATATGAAATTCCATTTTATTTTCAAAACCAGTTTGTACTTATTGTATCCTACAGTTACACCAACACAATTGCACCTAACGCATTTGATTTTAAGCAAGCATTGCAGAGCCTCGAATTTGAAAACTACCTAAAATACCTCTGACATGTGACTGTTCACATTCGCCTTATAATCTCAGCCCCACTGGTCATGTTATAACTGGGAATTTCAACATTATTTCACAAGAACATCTCCAAAAGTTTATATCTCATGGTCCTAAATTCACAGAACCCCAACACATCAATTGGAACCATCAGTTCAGAATAATTATTGATTTCATTGAGAACTTCGCCAGAGCATGGGCTAAATGAGAAAAAATGGAACTGAACACTTTGTCCGAATGGGTCAAAACAATCAGATCTCTGATAAATCGTCGAATTTATAAGTTTAAAAACTGTGTAAATGATCGACCAAAGTCCGTTTTTAGAGACAATAAATGCTGTAGAATGTCTATCATATCCTCATGATAAATATGATGTTGTTCCTGCGGACAAAGCTTCAAATAATATTGTTTTTGTATTTAAATCATACGAGTGACTTGAAAAAGAATAAGGAGTAAATGAGCACTCAGGTAAACCCACATACAAAAACATATTATTTGACAAGGATGATATTTTGACGATTCATATGGCGTCAATGTACATAACATTTAACAGCAATATGAGAAATAACCTTGTGTGTATTTGAAACATAATCTTCACAAAATTCGGTATACAAAAGGTTACATTGCCGACTAATCTGCAAGTTTTACAAAGGAATTGTCGATTACATTGACAAAAAAATGGTCTGCAGTGAAATACAATGTATGGTTTTTTAGAATTACTGCGAAACTGTTTACTCGCGTAGTAGTATTGACCATATGCGGATTTCAAACACTCAAAAGAAATGCTAGATCATTTTAAACATCGATCATTCTCTGAAATTAGCTTTATCAAAACTTTTCATTTTTAAACCCTGTATACCACCATTCTGATGTTCCATTGATGAAACTTCTAAATAAAATTATCCAAGAATTATTTGTAATAAAAAAAAATTAGTAGCATACGTTATAAATAGATTTTTTTTGGCATTTCATACGGCATATTTTGTAAATAGTCAACAAAAAGTTAAACAAATGATACACAAGATACAAGTGATCAGTATGCTGCAGCTTCTTTTTGATAACATATTTGTTGATATTTGAGTGACTTTTCCCAAAATTGTCCGCATTCCTTGGGAACGAACAGTGCGGCTCCTTTTCCGACCTCTTCCTATTTTCATATGGGTCGGAGTTCCTTCAAACACTTGTCAAAAACAAAACAATAAAATAACCCAAATCATTCAAGGCTTGATTTGCCCTATTAACAAATTTGTGTTTAGTTGAACATGATGAAGCAAATTTAAAAAAAAATCATTCTTCTTCTTCTTAGAAGCTGACACTTCAATCCGAAAACATTGAGTTTGGTTTCTAGTTTTTTCTCACTTCCTGACATTTCTAAACAAAGATTATTGACGACAATTACTATAAGAAGACTGAGAGGGTAAATGTTTCTGAAATATGGGCCAATCTATCTAAATCAATTGAGTCAAATTTATGATTATGTAAAGAGTAAAATAACAAAAATATCGAACCCCAATAAAAATTGAAATCGGAAAGTCCCTTCGGAAGCTTCTCCATAACCATTAAGATTTAAACTAAAACCATGATTGATATATATACTTAGTTCTACATTTTTGTAGAACAGAAAAAATACAGGATTTATCTTCAAGTTTCAACGAGGTCGTCAGATATGTGTGCATTTTAAAATAAAAATATTCAGTTCAATGGTTAAAAGTTAGCATGTCTAGTGGAAATGGATATCATGAAAGAAAAATCAAACTCTAAATCGAAACATTTCAAACAAGTGAAATTGTGAGCTACTGCTTACTGATGATACCCCCGCCCAAATATTTCGGTAAGCAAGAAATTGCTTAGTGATAAATCTTAAAACGAATCACACGGTATAGCTGACTCATCCCTGCAACCAAATTTCAGAATTCCTTGTATTATAGTTCCTGCAAAAAAATGTGACGAAAATTTTCAACCTGGCTATCACGTGTAAAATGATACAAGTGTTCGGTAAACAGGAAGTTGTAGAGAGATGAATCTGAAAACGCATCAAACAGTATAGCTGACTTATTTAAACCCTTAAACTAAATTTCAGAAAACCTGGTATTGTAGATACTGAGAAAGATACGACGAAAAATATTCATGGGACGGACAGTTTGACGGATTGACGGACTGACGGACAGACAGAGGTAAAACATAAACCCACACTTTTTTAATACGGGGGTATAAACAAGTGATAACCTCTATATTCAATAAATATGAAAAAACGAAAATAACGAAAATACGAGGAAAATTCAATACCAATAGTCCCTTATATAATGGCAAAATAAAAAGCTCAAACACATTAAATGAACGGAAAACTAAAAGACATGGTACAGGTATTTCAATATTATCGTAGTTACTTATTATGGTATGTCGAAATACAAAAAGAGCAATTACACTATTATTTAAACAGAATGATAACCAGACATGGTGTTTATACTTGAGGAATGTACAAGAAGACTTTTTGAACAAGGGACCTCAATAGCATGAACATCTCGCGCCTAGTCTGCAATAGTTTCACTTTCTGCTTTTCCTATCAGCATATTTCTTTTAATAGAATATTTCTGCTTCTGATGGAGTTCGTCTTGTTCCTGCTTTAGATTTGTGCTTAGTGTTTATAGACTTTTTTATCAATGATTTTGTGTTTTATTGGTTGACTGTTATTTAATGTCAGATCTCATCTATTAATTTCAACTCACTTTCCATTCTTTTAATGAAACCTTGATGTTTCAATGCAGCTATTCATTCCAATTGATAATTTCTGCAGACAGAAATTACAGGTAGATGAAGTGTTTATAAAAATATCAATGAATCAACTCGGTAGTTTATTGATGCCATATAGAACATTGGAAAACCTAAGTTTATCTGACATTTATTGCATTTGGTCTATTGTTAGTTTATAACTATGCAGATGTTATTTTGAACGTTTACATTCACACCATGGAGATGATGTTTATTAGTCTACCTTACATTAAACTGTGTGCAATAATTTGGAACGTGTGTTTAACACCAAACTTTTCGTCTCTAGCGTTATAAATCAAATTGATCAATCACAAATGTATTAGAAAAAAAGGTCAATCCATTAAAAAGTTAGTAAATATATATAATATTGAGTAAAAAGTAAAACCACAATACTGACCTCCGAGGAAAATGTATAAGGGAAAGTCCCCCATTAAATGACAAAATCAAAAGCTCAAACACACCAAACGAATGGATAACAACTGTCAAATTCCGGACTAGGTGCAGGCATTTTTCTAATGTAGCAAATTGTTACTAAAACCTGGTGTTACAGTGATTGACATTGTAGGTTATTAGAGAAAGCTGAACAGCACTAAAACGCACGATTAACTGGTGTTTACCGTCCAGTGACAAATATAACACACAATCTCTAACAATCGTAACGAGCATGCTTTGTGATCATTACAAATTATAGATTATCATATTTAAACTAAAAAAAGAAATGAAATCATAAAAACAGACTAATTGATTTATAACCAGAAATCATGATTGAGTTAAGCCTGCCAATTGATATTTTATCGTGTGTTTTTCTATGCTGTGATGTTATGCTATTGTTTCAGTAAAAGGGAGAAGGTTTGGATCCATTAAAACGTTTAATCCCGCTGAAAAAGTCAAGAGTCTGATGTACAGTAGTTGTCGTTTGTTTTGAGACTTTTTAGTCATTTTAGATGAGAAATATGTTTTTGTGTGTATATAAATTTTGCCATGAATATCAATTATATAGTATTTTTTATGAATTCACTGTTTGCAAAAGTATGAATTATTCTAAATACGAAGGATTTCTTATCCGAGGCATAGATAACCATAGCCGTATTTGGCCCAACTCTTTGGAATTTTGAGTCATCAAAGCTCTTTAACTTTATACTAGTTTGGCTTTCTGACTATTTTTATCTGAGCGTCACTGACGAGTCTTATGTAAACGAAACGCGCGTTTGGCGTATCAAATTATAAGTCTGGTACCTTTGATACATATTAGACTGTCGAGATATATTGTTGTATAATTTATTTGTGAATTTCTCTGTCCTGGATGTTCTTGCGTTTATTTGTACAATAGTCCTGTTATGTAATATGTAGCATAGTCATACAAGCGCGTGGTTTGACTAGCCGCAAAACCAGGTTCAAAACACCATTTTTTTCTTAAATCTACTATTTCTGTTATTTCGTTGTTTTCCTCTAATAGTTAAATTGTGTTTCCCTCGGTTTAAGTTTGTAACCGGGATGTATTTTTTTCTAATTCGATTTATGAAATTAGATTAGCGGTATACTACTGTACTACTTTTTTGTTCTATACATGTTACATTTGTTAATTCAATCTATTAACAAGCGAATATGCAAAATGAAAGGTAGCTACCGACAACGACAACAACAACGACGAAAAAAAAAAATGAACAGATGTCATACGACACCGGACGTTAAGAAATAAAAAAGCACCGAATTTGCCGTTACATAAGGGGAGCTAATAGGGGTCTCAACTTGGTTTGAATCTAATAAAATTATATTTGACGATGCATATTGAAAAGGAGAATATTTACATTGACAAATATGCCTTACGTTGTTTTAAATTTACAATTCTTTATAATTATCATAAAACCCCAAACCCTGCTTTCATATAATTAAGATTAGAATTGATTTAAAAAAAAAATGTACATTTTTTACATTGTTTTAATGACTGTAAATATGTTTTTGCATTTTGCATCCCAAAGCATTTGCATTTAGGGATAAAAAAAAAAACAACAACAAAAGAACATGTGTCACGTTCACTAGAGTAGCTTAACAGCATACTCTTTTATACAATAAGTCATGGTTTATGTAATTAAATAAAATATGACATTGATATGCACAGAAAGACCGTGAAAGGGTCTATAGTGTCCTGTTTCAATTCTGGTAAAACAGCCAAAGAATTTCTATCAATGCAGATATTAAGATTTATTGAGTGTTCTATTATAGTGATTATCTTTTCTTGTTCCATCAATTCCATTTGATATTTCTGTATTTGAATATTAATAACGGTCTACCAGAGAAGGAATTGTTTGTCTGTTAATTTTGACATGACATGGTCTGTATTCATTATTGCCTCATTAATCATAATCAGAGCCTCATCCCGTCAGTATGATATTGTTCTATTTTATGTCATTATGATATATTTTTACTATGAATTACATAATACGTTGAACCACAAACGTCAAAATCATTCAATAGCGTAGTGGAATTAACTATTTGTTGATTCTTATAAATTCT
Source organism: Mytilus galloprovincialis (assembly GCA_037788925.1). Taxonomy (NCBI): domain Eukaryota; kingdom Metazoa; phylum Mollusca; class Bivalvia; order Mytilida; family Mytilidae; genus Mytilus; species Mytilus galloprovincialis. The sequence continues at coordinate 8,312,977 of CM075340.1, read as the reverse complement.
ATATATAACTTTTGGACAATTTTAAATCTCGGTCTATTTCTGAAATTTATTCTTACATACTTTTGATTTTTTAACCCTGTATGCTAACATTGCCTATAATGAGTTCTCAACTAAAATTTGTATTTCTCATATGCTAAAAGAGAATTTTTTGACAATTTCTGAATTTTTAAGGTAAAATTATGTTGTATTCTACTAAATTTGTCCAGAGAATATGTTACGGCCATGTTCCATATTCGGAATATTTCTACTATATTGCATTTGTTTAAGTATCAACATATGCTCATTTTACCAAAAATCATACTGATTCATTTATTTCTATGAATAGTAGAAGCTACATAATGGATTTTATTGGGTCTTACAGATTATGGATGCTCTCTCGATTATATTTAATAACTTTTGTAGTTGTGAAATTGATTTGTATAAAAAGCACTTCTTATTTCTGTACATAGCATATTTAAAAAAAGTGTCTGTAGATAATGAAGAAAAAGATTAAAAGTGCATCTCCACCTTTGATAGATGCTGATGTAATTCTTTTATTTTCATATTAAATACCTCAACGTTTGGATGCTGGCTTCAAATTTGTTATAGATTCTGGCATCCCAACATATCTGGATGCTGGCATCCCAATATATCTTGATGCTGGCATCCCAATATATCTGGATGCTGGCATCCTAAAATATCCAGATGCTGGCATCCCAATATATCTGGATGCTGGCATCCAAAATTATCCGGATCCTGGCATCCCAATATATCTGGATGCTGGCATCCCAAAATATCCGGATGCTGGCATCCCAAAATATCTAGATGCTGGCATCCCAATATATCTGGATGCTGGTATCCCAAAATATCCGGATGCTGGCATCCCAATATATCTGGATGCTGGCATCCCAAAATATCGGGATGCTGGCATCTCAATATATCTGGATGCTGACATACCAAAATATCCGGATGCTGGCATCCCAAAATATAGGGATTCTGGCATCACAACCTTGCAGACATGTACCATTTTTCATTATGACATACGAATTTAAATGCTGCTTCCTAATCAGCTGGATTTTAGTATTAAGCCGCCAATAAAACACCCAGTACATTTCCTAAGGTTTTGATGTGTGTTGAATGCATATGAAAACAATCAAGTAAACATAAAAAAAAAGCTACTGATGAATGCTGGGAAGATTATATTTTTTGTCTTTGTTCATGTCCAGTGGCCAGTTTAATGCATATTGAGAATATGACATCATAGGCCAGAGTGTGAAATGTATACTTGACCAACAAACTGAGTCTGAATTGTAAAGTTCTAGTTTACCATGTGAATGCTGATGATAACAATTTGATATTTATAAAACTATGTCAATGTACTACCGGTAAGTTTCCAATAATTAGCCAATTTTAATGTTATTTTTCTGACTTTGATTATGTAAGACATGATGTATACATTTTATTGACTATTGTGGTCTCGAGACAATACATTTATATATGATGACATCAGGACTACAATTTTCAAATCTGATATGCTTATGTTTCGAATGTTCACAGAATATTTTGTTTTGAAAATAAGCTAAATGCAATTGTCGGCTGAAATCATATCAAGTTTAGTAGTTCCCAAGGCTTTCAGAAATCAACTGGACATTCTTTTTTACTGGACTAGATTCTTTTTTTACAGGACAATCACACATATGATTTGGACAAAATTAAAAACAAAAATGCTACTCATTTTGTATTGCATATTATCAATCAAATAAATTTACCCAATGACCATCAACCTTGGGAATGTCTGATTAACTAAGTTATCCAGGACAAACACTCTACAAAACGGATTGGTGACTGTACTTTTATTAAAATGCTAAATATGAGGTGCGTTATATGTAAACCTGCATAATAATTTTGTTTTGTGTCTATGAGAAACCACATTGGCATTCAATGTATAAATTAAGGAGATTTGTTTCCCGCAATTGCCTGTATACAATAAAACATGTACCACAATGCAATATTTAAAAAAAAATCTATTATCGATACTGGTGCACAGTGTCTATGATCTGTACGTACTGGATATTGTCAGTATCTCTGAACTTGCTGTATACATCTCCCAATGTGTCAGTACATCATGTCAGGATCTTCTAGTACTTGAGCCTTTCATTTCATTACAAAACTTACATTTTCTTTATTACAATCATTATTAAACTTGTATCTTTTTTCTGCATTTTAATATTTCAATATTTGTTAATCATTTAAACAAATCAGTTACACGAACTGGAACTTTCAAACTTTCTATTATCATGTATTGCTAGTAATCTGAAATCAGTTGGAATCAGAAATGATCTGGTGCTGTTTGGATGATTCGTCGTCTGAGTTTAACCTGTCCAATAACTCTAAAGTGTTGCGATACATTAATACACAACACATGAATAGTAACCAGAAAGGTGAAGCCACTTCTTTACAAATGCTGAAAAGAGAAATAATAATTATATGAAAGATTATCAACAATAATGTTTCGTTTAACATCACAACAATAGGGAACAGAAAGTAAATATTCATGTATGATGTCATAATGATGTAGAATTAAATTTAAAGATTGCTTTCTCACTCGCAGTTGATATTTAAAATAAAATACTTGCACATCCCCTGCCCTACGAGAAAACGCATTTTTATTCGAAGAAAACCTTCATTTAAACTTCTTTTAAATTAAGTTTTCCACACCAATATTTGTCTGTTGTTTATGTGTAGTCGTTAAAAACTATTCAGAACACATATGAACCACTAGTTCAATTGAATTTTTATGGAACAACATCCAGGTCTATACTGTACATTATGAAAGGGAGAAAAGTGTTCAATTTTAAGTTTTTTTTTAGAAATACATCCTACATATATTTAGTGACTTTCGTGAAATTTAATTCCCATCTAAGGGTGTATTCGGTTAACACCTTAATGTGTGTGTTGTTGTTTTTTTATTTTTAGCCTAGTCCTGGAACACAAAACCCTTGTAGCGATATTTAATTTTCGTATTTTCTTTTCATTCATTTTGCAAATTTGCTATGTATTGCTTTTATTATCAAGCTTCCACCGAACCGAGCTTCGTTTAAAAAAAAAGATATTAATCACGAAAATATCAGCTTGAAATCATTTATGAAAAGATGACTCCGAGGCATATTTGTAAGACTAGCTTGACCCATAAAACTATGTAACCTATTATTATTAATTCCTGCTAGATATAGTAAGCTAAGTACAAAATGTATATAAATTATATTAGAGTAAATTTATTTTGAAATCGGTAAATCTGTTATGTATGATAAGCGTTTCTTTCTTTTAAAACATAGTATTTCAAATTTTACATTCACTCTTATTCATATCACAATTCATATATGACTATGCGGTATGATTTTTCTTCATTGTTGGAGGCCATATGCTGACATTTAATTGTAAACTGCTTAGTCATGTTAGTGCTATATTATTTGGTCTCAGTCCGGTGGAGAGTTGTCTCATTAGCAATCTGACCATTACTCAGATATTACTCGGACTTCAAACGGCTGTTTTGCAAGACAAGCTAGGCCTAAGAACGTAGGAAGTCAAGACTCAGAGTAATCTCGGACGAGCACAAGTTAACTGGTTTTAGACCCTTGCAAAAAAGAGACAAACAACACATTCAATTTTCATACTTTATTTTTCTTGAACTCAAAGGACTCTTACCAGTGATGCATTTGAATGGTTTTCCTATAGGTTGTCTAGGGGTAAAATTTTGCGGACCCAATGTTTTTACTGGCCATGGCCATATTGATGGTGGTTAATCGTCTCGGTGGGGTTTATGTCGATCATATTTTTGTCAAAACTATTCATAACTTCATGAAAAAGTACATATTTCCATAAGGCAAAATAAAAAGAATATGTATGTGTATTTCCTATTTCCATACCTACCCTATTATAAAAATTGTCTTCCTTCAAGTTTTATGGTAATTTCGCACTAAGCACTGTTACAGTCATAATTTCTCTCTCATAGACTCAATGTAAAAAAAAAATGGTGAAAACTCTCATAGTCATATTAAAGTATGTCTGTCTTGGAGGCTCATCGCTACCATTTTCCCTCTGGAAGTAATCATAATTATATTATCCGGCTGGCGTATCAAGTCACTGAAATGAGATTACTCGGACTTCAAACAGCTGTTTTGCAAGACAAGCTAGGCCCGTGAGTGTAGAACGTCAGAGTAATCTCGGACGGGCACAAGTCAAATCGTCTCCTATAGAAAAATTCGACATCTGATAATATAGATATGAAACCATTACAGACATACAGTTGTCGAGTTGAGTAGAATATTCCTTATGAATGGCTAAATCTGAGAAATCTCGGACTACGAAGTGCATGTAAAATATAAGCAAATCTACATACCTGTATGAATAGCGTTCTATTGCGTATATGTTTCTGTTATATCAAAATGATAATGAATTGCGGCATACTGGCCAAAGAAGTGTTTTTCGTCCTTCCCCTTGCAACCATGTCAACTTCGCCGATTCTAAACATTCTTTTTACATGACGTCATGCGGGTGGGATTTGCCGCAATTAGCGTAGAAAAATAGTGCAAGCGCTTTCAGTATTAAGGGGGTACCGTACACCTAGGAAAAGATAACTCTTACTAAAATTCTGAGTTAACTAACGTCAATTAAGTGTTTTAAAATACGCCTCATATTACAAGCGTTTTATTGACATGGAATAGTTGTTTACCTGTTGTTATGAAGCAGACGGTACATCACTGTCATAATGGAACAGCGTAAACGTAATACGTTTGGTAAATTTTCAAGATCTAAATCTGCCGATAAGAAATCGAGTCGTTCAGATTACTTCAAATGGTTAAATGATGGCAGGAAATTGGAAGATTCTCCGCAAGTCGGCTTGCGTAATGATCATGGCAATTACGTATACGAGTATCTGGATGTTGGGGCCGAGGCTGAATTGGAAGGTGATAACACTGATGTATCAAAATCTTGGACAATTGGGAGAAGAATTGTAGAGTGGAATATGCTGTCGGAAGGAATGTATTGCTGTACTTGCAAGTGTCCACTTCACCTGTCAGATATTGTAGGAGAACGATTGTTTGGGCTAGGTGGTCTACTGATGGTAGATTGTAAACTGTGTCATACTGTTACTGATGTGCATTTTGGGAAGAGAGGACCATCTGGAAGTTATGACATCAACACAAAAGCTTCCATAGGTATGATTATATCACATGATTGTAAATTATAATACTAATTAGTCTGTATAATGCTAATAGTAATATTTACAATTTTTGTTTTACTGTTTACAGGGGCGGATCCAGCCATTTTAAGAAGGGGGTTCCTAACCCAGGACAAATGGGTGTTCCAACTACATGTCCCCATTCAAATCCATTGATTGTCCAAAAAAAAGGGGGTATCCGAACGCCCCCCCCCCCTCCCCCCCCCCCCCTGAATCCGTGCCTGGTTTACATTTAACATGTTGCATTGTTTATTTGACATTTGACATAATTATATTTAAATGCATTCATGATTTTTTGTTTAAAAACAAAAAAGAGTCCTTGGGGTCAATTACTACTAATTAATGTGTCTAACTTAAACAGTGCATATATATATTGCTTGCAAACTTGGGCAAATTGTTGTGTTAATTGTGAAAGCTTTTTAGATTAAACATGATTAAGGCATATAGGAGACAAGTGCCTGTGTTACATGTATAGCAAATTAATTGTTGAAAATATTGTTATTGTTCAATAAACATCAACAACTTTCAACCCCTCCATTCTTATCTTCTTCATAGCCTAACTAGGCTTTGAAAAGAGTTAAAATAACTAATTATAAGCTGTGAAATTTTCTTTAGGGCTTCACCATTAAATGTACAACTACATGTACATCATCATATCATGTTAATATTCTTAGATATTTTGTAAGCCAAGTCAGAGAAATTAGCACAGGACTGACAGCTTGTGTCCTGTAAATTTATCTTCAGTTTAGGAAATTTTATAGAATTTTACAATTTTAAGAGAAAAAAATTACCATCTTTACTAAAGTTTATAACATAACTGTTTCTTAGTCTTAAAAATGCAGGTGTGTATATTTTCCATAATTAAGCAATCAATTTTCTTTCTCAATTTTTGATTATACCTCATATTCTATTTAAGGAATGATACATGCAGGGATGGGCCCAACTCATCTGCAGAACTTTCTAGCAGAATGTAACCTGCCATCCATTACAGAGAGCACATTAAGGAAAAAAGAGAAAGAATTAAGTGGACAAATTAAAAATGTAACAATCCAGTCCTGCAATATGGCACAAAGAGAGGAAAAGTCACTCAGCACTAATGGCAATGTAAGTATTAAATGTATGCATACAAAGTGGAATATCCAGACTATATGTCTCTTTCTAGAAAACTCAGTCCTTTTTAACCCCCCCCCAAAAAAAAAATATCCTTATATTGTGTAACTTCATGGAGAATGATCATGTAATGCTTCATTGTTTATTATGGACTATAATAGGACTGTGTGTCTTATGAAAGTAAAAAATGTATATATATAACATCAAACATGTTTTTAAAGTTAAAAGCTGATTTTTTATTATTTCATAAATAGAATAAACAACCATGCATGTACAGATCAAGACTTTTCACCACCTAAAATTGCATAGGACAGCAAAATTTTTATTTGATTTAATAGTGAGGACCAGCAAAATTTCTTTAAGGACCACAAAAACAATAATTTCTAATTTCTTGCAAACATATGCACCCAAAATATTTTTTTGTGTTCTTAATAATGTATTTGCAGCTTACTACACAACTAGGTATCCTAAAGGTTAAGGTACATGTAAGGTCAATTTATAATAAACTTGCTGGGACTTTTTTTTTATAAGAAATGCAATCTTTTCTAGATTGAAGCAAGTTTTGATGGTGGCTGGCAAAAGAGAGGCTCTGGTTGGAATTATAATAGTAATACAGGTAAATACATAATTATATAATATAATGTCTGACATTCATGATTTACTTACTGTATGTTGTTAAATTTTGCTGAATCAATTACTAATATAAATAACTTAATTGGACAAAGCATTAATTTCACTATTTAAATTGATATGAGAAGCTGTAGTTAAAGAAATATTTTCCCATACTTATATTTATTCAATCCCTAGGGTAGATCTCTTTAACTTACCTGGTTCAATTATAGCAAATAGGTGAGCTTTTGTCATCATTTTGTATACATTAAAGAAGTTAGATGTGTTACATTATACATGATTGTTAGTGACTCAACTGTCCACCAGAGCTCACACGAAAAGTAGACAATTTATAGCTACACAACTATAAAACCTTCAACAATGAGAAAAAGTTATATCCAACATGAAAAATACCAAACAATTCAAATGAAAAAACTAACAGCATAATTAATAACAAAACAATTTATGAAGAAAATATGACAGATATAAACTAACAACCACTGAACTACAGGCTCTTTATTATCAGTATCTGTTCGTCATATTAATCTGTAACATGACATCATTCTGTTAGCATTTCATTAAAATACCCGTTATCTCACACCCCTATTCAAATCATAACAATATTTAATTAACTGTTAATTTATAATTGCATCATGTTAATGTAATACCTTTTTCTTTTTATTCTGGCAGGACATGCAACTTTTATTGGAAAGGAGACAGGAAAGGTGCTGTCATTCGATTTAAGAAGCAAGACATGTAAGATTTGTGAGTTCCATCAAAACAAAAAAGAGACAATTCCGGAGCATGAGTGCCATCTGAATTGGCATGGGTCTAGTAAATCCATGGAGGCAGATATGGCGGTGGCAATGGCCCACAGATTAAAAGATGATGAATGTGAAATTAATGGTATGTTTCATATTCAAAATAGAGAGTTCCCCAAAATGCATTGAAAATATCGTATAAAGGGAAATAACTCTTATTTCCACAATTCTTTCAAATTTGAAAGGTGGTCATTTTGTTATTTTTACAGGAAACTTGGATTTTGTTCTTACACTTTTATGACATAGAATCAATTGATTTTTTAGTTAATGATATAACATGACCAATGTAATGTAAAAAACGGTTAATATTTATTTAAGTTGCTTTATTAATACATTAGCTACATGTAATTAAATAAGGCAGAATATAACAGCTATCACTATTTTCCAAATAAAAAAATATGCTTGCCGTTGTATATCTTGACCTTTTTGTAGGTTTATAATTATTCAATCTTCATTTCAGTAATACATGCTGATAATGATGCTTCAACAACAGCAAGACTTGAAGTTGAATTTGGAAACATACAGAAAAAAGATGACCAGAACCATGTGAAAAAAGGGTTATCAACAAGCTTGTATAATATTTCAAAGAGGTATTTTACAAATTAATTTTAGTGTTACAGATATGTCTATGACAAGGCTAAAGCCCATCCTTAACTAAATCAAATCTTACGTAAAGATCTTATTATATTGATCTGTGAAGACTACTTACTCTTAAAAAAAACATTAAAATGAAATTTCAATTTTGTGTTTTTCAAAGACATATATATAAAGATTTTTGTGTTATCTGAATTCACAAACATTACATTGAAAATTAAAAAAACTATTATTATTGCTATTTTGTGCATTTTTCCTTTGATCTTTTTTTGTGATGATTTCTCATATCATGCTACTCGCTTGAGATGGAAAATTATCGCTAGAAAATAAGGAGGCATGTGGCATTGCTAATGAAATTGACAATGTCGCCATACAATGTAGTTAAATAGTGATAAACAGATTATTTTCTGCTCTATAGTCGGGTTGTTGTCTCTTTGACACATTTCCCCTTTCCATTCTCAATTTTATCATTGGTCATCTCAACTCGATTGCTTTTCTCGTTGAAATTATCATCAATGATCTATAAGTATATATATATGAATAATCTTCATGGCTTATGGAAGAACCAAACAGTTTTTAGTGAGGCTATATTAAGTTTAGAATAGAAAAGCATACATTAAAAAAATAGAAACTAGGACCTTTTTTTTCTGAAAATTAAAAGGCAGATGCATGATTCCATGATTGAAGATCTCATCCATGCCCCATAAAAGTCTAAAGATTTAAAAAAAAATTTACATTCATTATTTGTTTCTTATTTTGCAGTTACAAAGAATTGCAAAAGGATGAAACAAAACAATATATATTGAGGTGCTTTATGTATGCCATTAAGGGAGGTGACAATGAAGATGACATTAAGATTGGGCTGCAAAGAATTGTACCACATATTTTTGGATCACATGAAAATTGTAAAGATGCTGACTGGTGTAGCTATCATCAAAATCCAGAAAAATTTATGTAAGATCTTCTATACTGGTATTGACAACATATTATTTTCTGTATTGTCTTATTTCTCAAAAAAATAATAGATTAAGAAGATGTGGTATGAGTGCCAATGACACCTCTTCCATCCAAGTCATAATTTTTAAAAAGAAACAAATTATACATATGTCAATCTTAAAAATTGATTCTTTAATATGCTGAACCTAACCGTGTATTAAGTTTTTGGATTTATGGCACGGTTTTTAAACTGGTCTACATTGAGGTCCAACAGGTCAAAAATTAAACTTTGTTTGATTTCATAAAAAATTGAATTATAGGGGTTCTTTGATATGCTAAAACTAACAGTGTATTTAGATTCTTAATTTTCGGTCCCGTTTTCAAATTGATCTACATTAAGATCCAAGGGGTCCAAAATTAAACTTTGATTGTTTTTAACAAAATTTGAAATCCTGGGGTTCTTTGATTGGCTGAATCTAAACATGTATTTAGATTTTTGATTGTGGGTCCAGTTTTTTAATTGGTCCAAAATTAAACTTTGACTAAAAATTTAATATATACCATGTATATGGGGTTCTTTGATATGCTGAATCTAACCGTGTATTAAGTTTTTATAATTTTGAGCCCCATTTAAATTGGCCCACATTGAGGTCCAAAGGGTCCAAATTAAAATTTATTTGATTTAAAAAAAAAAGAGGAATATATCGGGTTCTTTTATATGCTGAATTTAACCATTTATTTAGATTTTTGATTTTAGGTCAGACCTCTGCAGTTGTATTAAGCTGCGCCCTCTTTTTTCTAAGACCTCCCCTTTTCTTAACACCTCCTGGCACTATTTTAAAATTTCTTGATCTGCCCATTTACAGAAATATAGAACATACATGTATATCTATGCTAACACTAAAGTTTCAGGTTAAGTATTTTGTGCAAATTCAAATTTGAAATGTAAACTTTTTTTTCATTTTATTCATCTCCATTTCAGGTATAAAAGTTTACCAAATGGGAAACCACTCAAGTCTGAGGGATTAAAGGTTGAATTGAATAATTTAGTGACAAAAATGATTGGTAGGAGTAATTCTTTAAATGATCTTGGATCTACACAGTCAAATGAAAGCTTTAACCAGCTTGTATCTGTAAAGGCACCTAAATCAAGGTAATTCATAATTATGTGGTATTAAATTAAATGCATTTCAGTTCCCATTTTTAAGCAATAATGAATATAAGTATAAAAAAAATATGTCGTATGATTACTGTACCAAAAAAACAACTCTATACAATAGACCGAATGACTCAGAAATTAACAGCTATGGTTACAGTAAGGCCTTTAACAATGAGCAATTCTCATATGAAAAAGTTAGCTATAAAAGGCCCCAAATCACAAATTTATATAAGAAGATGTGGTAGTAGTGCCAATGAGACACCTCTTCTATCCAAGTCACAATTTGTAAAGAGAAACCAATTATACATATGTCAAAGTACAACAGTCAACACAATTTAAACAAGAAAACTAAAGGCAAAATTAATGTAAAAAATAAAATAAATGAAAAACAAATATGCAACATTGCAATTACTGACAGCTAGTTGAAAGCCAATATCAATAAAAAAAAATACATGTAAAACTTAATTTTCTTGTCAGACAGGTTGCAGTTTATTAGTTTTCAATGAAGGGAGTTAATACTATCATAGTAAAACTTTATATGAAAATATTAATCTTTTGCAAAGAGTCTTCATATTTTGTGAGTTGGTATGTTACTGTTACCTGCACCTTTGACATCAAGTTCAAATAAATGAAGAGGGGAATATATTTTAATGTACTTAAATAGTTCTTCATACTCTTTTTTAGACATTATGGTGGATCATGCTCACTTCAGAATAGGCTATCTGCAGCTGTGCTTCAGAAAAATGAAGGATATGGCTACTTATCCAAGGTAACTATGAAAATTTTTACATCTTATTTTTGAATGAAGGATGACATAGTGTTTGAATACGATTTCTTCATTTTCTTTCCTTTTCTATTTCTTTCTTCTTCTTCATCTTTTCAGAAAAGCCTGTTCAGACCATAACTTTATTAATCTGATGTAGCATATAATGAATTTAAAGTATGTGGGTATATTACTTGTCGCAAGTTCCAGGATTGGTAACTATAAGACCTTGACCTAAAGTTCATGAAAATTAAATTTCTAGTACTCCCTGTATGTCCACTCCATGACTTTTCCTCCGTCTGACCATGCTCTCATCCTCTTTCCTTACCTCACTCTAACTGAAGTTTTAACTGAAGTTTGCCTAATCAGGGAAAGTGAGTCACTTAATGTTCTAGAGTCATGCCCCTTTATAACTTGGAAAAATGCAAATTGTTTTGTTTCCTTACTCTAACATTAGTTTGACTTTATATAACTGATACATATAAGAATCACAACACTCAGACAGAGTTCAAATTTGTGTTGTAACTCATTTGTTAATCTATAGTTCTGTCCCTTTTTAACTTGGAAATTGCAAAGCTACAGCGGAGGCATTTATGACATCTTACACATTCTCCCTTCATAAATTTTATCTTTTTGAAACCATGTTACATGTTGCATCCAATGTTTATATACAAGGAGATTACTGTAACAGTATTGCTTTTTTAGCCCTGCAGATGTAAATTGTCACAAATTATGTTTATCTAGTATGTAACTCAATTATCTTTGACTTTCTTCTCAAATTGTTATCTTTATAAATAAGAAGATGTGGTATGTGTGCTAATGAATCAACTATCCATCCAAGTCACAATAAATAAAGAGTTACAATTATAGGTCAAAATTTGTGTTCAAGATGGAGATTACTGTTTTTTTTCATGATTTTTAATATTTTAATGCATATATGTATTACATTTTAATTATGTTGCAATTTTTGTTTAGATCAATGAAGCAGCAAACCTCTCTCCAGGAGAATTTACGATGGCAATTTCGGCTGTAAGAGATCAAAAAATGGAAAAACGGAAAGAAAAGAAAAATTCAAAGGAATACAAAGTCGACCGTATACAAAAGAAAAGGAACCGCAATACAAATGAGCGTAAACATCTTGTAAGAGAAGGTAAAACCTATGGATCTCAAATGGAGTTTGATCAACAACAGGACCCTGAGCTTACCACAGAAATTCCACTTCCCTTTTATCTTGATGGCACTGAATGCAAAGTTTTTTTTGATTTAGAAACAACAGGCTTGGGAAGGAATAGTGACATCATTCAAATAGCAGCTAAGTCATATTCAAATAGTTTTAATAGGTATGTCATTCCAAGAGTGGACATTCAAATTGAGGCCAGTAAGATAACTGGTATAACTTACAGCCATGGAACGAATAAGATGTATGTTCGAGGACAAATAGTTGAACCGGTATCACTTCATAAAGCTCTACTTGATTTCATACATTTTTTAAAGGAACAGAATCAGCCAATAATATTAGGTCATAACATTTGTAACTTTGACATTCCTGTAATTGTTAACAAATTGAAAGAATATAATTTGTTTTCTACATTTTGTAAAACAGTGAAAGGTTTTATTGACACAATGAAAGTGGCTAGAAAGTATATTCCCAAACATGATGTAGAAAATTTTAAGCAGCAGACTCTTGTCAAACAGTTTGTAGGAGAAAATTACCTTGCCCACAATGCAATTGAGGATGTGGATTCATTAAAAACATTATATGACAGTAAACTTGCCTTACTTGTGAAATCTGATGATGTATTTGCCATTTCATACCACAATTGCATGGACTCCTACTCTGGCTTACTAAGTAGTAAAATTGTTTCAAGGCCAGTTTGCATCCAACTAGCAAAAGATGGTATATCGTTGAAACACCTCAAACTGGCATCTGTACGAGATGTAAATGGATTGAAATTTGTCTTACAGGACCATAAGATACCACCAAAGAGTGTGAAATGCATTCAGGATTTCTTTCAGACTGAGGAATGAATTTTGTATGGCCAAAAAATAAATATCTGTCTGCGTTTTCTTATAACCTGACTGTGTCAACCCAAAAACTTGTTTTATTATTCTCCCAACACAATGAATTTGCCAGGGTTAAGATGTTTCAGTCAGTCAGTTTGTCTGTCCTTTTTTTGTTAGTTAAACTCCTTAAAAACGGCACAACATAATTTAATGAAACTTAGAAGGTGGTAAGAATGCAATTAGTGTGTACATAAAACAAAGTTATATGAAAAATTGATTCCCTGCATTATAATTTTATATTTTGAGTTATTGTCCTAGTTCAATTGACACTGAATAATAAAGAATTTGCCATTTTTCGTCTGCAGAAAAAATGACCGCCAAAGTCAAACATTCTTATTACTAGTGGTTGGATATTGTACCCTATCATATAGATATGCCAAAAACTATTTCTCTTAAGCTACTAAAAAAAATAAGAACCAAACTTTAAAGTCTCATGATGGTCAAAATTGCAAGGAACACACCACTTCATGTTAACCCATCTGATATACCAAAGATGTAAGAACAAGGTCAAAAGTTATGGCTTGGTCATTTTCATGCAAAAAAAAACTACATTAAGTTGACTTTATGGTCAAATTGAGAACACATGAAGGTCATCATGGTGCAACACACATTATCTGATGATGATTCATCTACATACCAAAGATCTAAGGCCAAGGTCAAAAGACAACATGGCATGGTAGAGTGCTTATAGTAAAAAGTAAAATTGACCTTGAGGTCAAATATAAGGTCACATGAAGGTCACCACAACAAAGGACACTCCATCTCATTATTATACATCCTCATACAAAAGATGCAAGACCTATGTCAAAAGACAAAAAAATACATATGGCCTTGTTTTTTTATTCTATCAAAAAATACATTTATTTGACCTTGAGGTCAAAGTACAAGGTCACATGAAGTCATCATGAAATTTGACATTCTACCTCATGATGATACGTATACATACAAAATATCTAAGCCCTAGGTCAAAAGACAAGAAAACTATGCCCCAAATATACTATCAGAATGGAAATTGCTCTTATTTATTGAGGGTGGTGGTATTATAAAAAAATGAAATTGAAAAAAATCTGGTGGTTAAAAGTTTATAATATTTTACAAATTTAACAAACTAATATAGCAGTACAAATGGTTAGTTTTTAAAAAAAATTAAACGACACATTTTTTTTTTTTTTTAATTTCGTCTTCAAATACTGGACCCAAAAAAGTCACTTTTGCGGGCTGAATTTAAGACCCCCCTTTTTTAATTCGGACAAAAATTTAAATCCAGAACAAAAAAAATACAAGCAAAAGGAACTGGTGAACTAATATTTGCCTTAGTATTCACTATTAACTATGCTTTTGTCAATTTAGGATCATTTTTATTTTTTTTTTAACATATATACCCCTATACCCATATTTCTGAAACCTCAAAATTATGCTAATATTAGCATGTAAAATATGTCATATTCGAGTTGCCAAAACTTTTTAACGTATGGTTCAAATCCTTCGAAATTTTTACAAAATGTTTAGCTGAACCTAGTTTATCAATGGGATAAAAACAAGAAAAATTAAACGACAGGTTTTTTTTTGTGTTTAGTGTTGGGTACCCCCTTAAACATAAGAAAAACTAATAAATAAGAGAATATTAAAAGGGTTATCTGTTTTAATTACTTTTCAAAAAATATTTATATTGGTATACGTAATTCTTCAGAATTGATTTCTAATTATGTTTACAGTCTCTGTTTGAATCTCTACGCATGATGGTAAAACACCTCTTACGTCATAATATCCCTGACGTCATTAGATAAAGTGTTGGGAGGAAAACAACAAACGGATTTTTGTTGTTGTTTATTTTTTGCATTACACAAAATTATGCATTGGAGTACATCTATAGAAATTCGACCAACAGTATATCAAACAGAACTTGTAGGATTACTGCATTCGGATATTTTGCGATGTCTAAACTCCTACAGTTTTGGATGCCAGCATCCAGCTTTTTCGGGATGCCAGCATCCCAATATAACGGGATGCCAGCATCTCAATATAACGGGATACCAGCATCTCAATAAAACGGGATGCCATCATCTCAATATGACTGGATGCCAGCATCCCAATAAAACGGGATGTCAGCATTCCAAAATAACGGGATGCCAGCATCTCAATAAAACGGGATGCCAGCATCCCAATATGACTGGATGCCAGCATTTCAATATATAGGAAATCCAGCATCCCCATAAAATAAAAAAAAATATATGCAAAACTAGAATCCCAGTAATAGTAAGATGCTCCAGTACATTATTATTTTAACAACAGCATCTACATCAAATGTTAATGCTTGAAGCATATAAAATCAAACAGACATCATATGTACTATTAAAAGATGCTACCTTATAAAAAATATGAAAGCAATTAAAAAACTGAGAAATACTTTGACAAATTATTCAAAATTAGCAACTGTACATGAGAATTTGAAATTTTAGTTGAGAACGCATTCTATGTAAATTTTAAAATTGTTTGTATGCACATTGAACGACAAATCTATGTGACGTAGTAAATTTTCTGACGTCAGACACAAAAATCAATGAATGTGTTTGTAGATATATGTTTTTGTGTTCTCTTAAAATGTTCCTTTTAAAATTGTTACACGATGATGACTGATGTACCCATATTTTGACTATTTTATTTATTGTGTCTGTTTAGTTAACGCATCAATGTAAATATAACGGAATTTGATGAGACTGTCATAAAAGTGAAAGGGTTAGCGCTATAAAACCAGGTTTAGTCCACCATTTTCTATATTTGAAAATGCCTGTACCAAGTCAGGAATATGACAGTTCTTGTCCATTCGATTTTGATGCGTATTGTTATATGATTTTTTAATGTGATTATGGACTCTCCGAATTGATTTTCCTCTAACGTCTAAGTTCAGTATTTTTGTGATTTTACTCTTAATGGTTATCAGTTAGATCACTCCCAGATTCGTATACCATCAAGTTTGGTTCAACAAACATCAGATCTATGTCACTACTCTTAAAATGGAGCCCTTCCCCTTTACTTCAGCTTCTAATTCTTGGATAATTATTATCCATGGCTATGTCCCCTATTGTATACAAAACTCGCCTTGCCTTTACAAGATTTTTTATCCAATTTTCTTGCACAGATAAGCGTCAAATTCCAGTGACTTTTTTCCATCTTACTTGGAAATTTGTATTGCATAAGATTCTTTGTAGTTCATGCATCACAAGCAATATTTAAATTGATGAGTTATTGATAAAGGCAGCTGTAAAATATCGCTGTTCAAAAATCATAAATCCATAAAGATAAAACAAATCTGGGTTACAAACTAAAACCGTGGGAAACACATCAACAAAAAGAGGAAACAATGAATTCTGTTTACTAATAAACACAAACCAATGACCAAAATCACCCTCTTATATAAGTCTATGAGAATGCATGTATATACACTAGTGTTCAAAGTACAATTGCAATGTATCACATACAAAATGTATGATTCTATCTATACAAATCGTCTATTTAGTACATATATATACAAGTTGATAGATACAAATGTAGCTCGGTTAAGGACAGTTATATATGAATAATTGTTTAAACAAGTGACCATGCACAATTGTGGATCAAACAACGTAAATTATAAATTGATGAATTTAAGTAATACTCCATCTAGTGTATTCAAATTTCAAACAACACTAGAACACACCCTCGAAATCGCGGGCATTTAAAGCTTGATTGAAAATTTGTGGATCTGCCACTGTTTTGTCTGGAGAATTTCGGAAAATGTATCAAAAATCATAGGTAAATATTTTTAAGCCCTCTCTCTTTTTTTTTCGAAGTCTGTTTTTTTATGTATTCTGTTGAATTCAATTATTTTGCGGCGTGTCTGTATACTATGAACATACTATGATCTACGTAAAATTATTTACTATAAATAAAGTATATGTGCTATTAACAATCAATTCCAAGTTTCTCCTCCACAGTGGACCCCCTACTTTTGTTAGAAAAATTGTTGAGTACATAGGGCAACAATAATGCACGACTGGAGTGGGACCCCTCTTAGGCAGTCAGTGCCCCCCTCCTTTGATGAAAATTTCTGGATCCAACACTGTATCATGGGAGAATATCAGCAAAGGCATCAAAAGTCATTGGTACATGGAGACAGGACAATTTTTTAAAGCCCCCTCTCTTTTTTTCCAAAGTCCGTTATTATTTTGTTTTCTGTTGAATTCCATCATTTTTGGCGTTTCTGTTTATTATAAACATACTTATATCTCCGTAATATTAATTATCATAAATAAAGTGTTTGTGCTATTAACTACCAATTTCAAGGTTCTTCTCCACGGCGATCTCTGCTATGATATAAAGAGAGTCTCTATATATTATAGTAGTATAATCAAAGTATACATGCAGATAATTGCAAAAAAAATTGTCCTGTCCCAAAGGACTTATGAAATTATTTGTAAGAAAGTTTAACCCTGAAGTCTTGACTTAAAAGTCGGACTGATAACGGAAACAATATCCGGACGTCTCTATGTTCGTTTTTCTCCCAAAATAACCCAAACTGAATAATCATAAGAACAGATGACAAATGCGAATATGCAAGGTACCTATAAGACACAGAGGCATGATGATGTATTTATTGTGGAAGGAAGAGAAGCGACACACAAAATGAGGTCTTTTCGTTTAATAGTATAGATAATGGAGTAAGGGGTTAAGTTTATTTAACAGTATAAACAATTATCATTCACCTCACTACTATATTTGGTTTCGGTTTCGATTTCAGTTTCGGTTTGGTATCGCCTGATGGTGAACATGTCTGCAAGTAGTGACGTTTTTAATTGATAAATGACAGAATTTCAAATTTCTGTATTTAATTATTAAGATGTTTAATGGTTTGTTTTGGTATTTATGTCAAGTAATAATTTTAATTGATATTTCATTTCGAAATATTTATACAAATATGCAGCTTATTTTAGCACAAGTATTTAACCATTGATAGGTAGTTTAAGATAACTGCTGTATAAAATAGCTACTAGTACTTTGTAGAATTGTTTGTTCTGAAATTTATGTTGTATACCAATGAAGAACACATTTTATGATATGCAACTTTTACATCTGGTACTGTTCAAAGAGTAAGAAGAGCATGACATAAGCTACTGGTAGTTTGATAATGAAATCTGAAATTACATGAGGTTGAATTTATGTAAACAAAACTAACATTACTTTTCCAGATTAGATTTTCAATGATGTTGGAAACCAGAATATTTGAAAATCCAAAGACTGATATAGAAGAGCTGTAAATAATAAAGTTTAGCCAATCTGGACATGGTATATGCATCAAAAGTAAAATCACACACCACTTGATAAATAGAAGATAGATACAACAACAACCTTACCTGTGTGTAACCATATTTCAAGCACCGATTGTAACCTGCATAATCCTAGAAGTACATGAAAGCGAACGACATAGGCCAAATTAGACCAGCTTACGACTTCCTCTTTATCATCGTTTACTACTACGTCATAACAAGTATAAAATATTTGATCCAAAACTTTTATCACTTGGAGAACTTTAGACTGTTGAATTTAGAATTAATGATTTGAGCGTTACTAATGAGTCTTATGTAAATGCAACATACGTGTGATATACATAATTGACTAGTATCTTTGATGAATTGTTTTAAAACAATTCGGAAACGTCCGTTTAATAAGTCTGTGAGGAAGTGTAACTTATAGCATCGAAAAGTCTAAAATGTAACACAAAGTAAGCAGACAAGAAAATGCATGTTGTCATGCGCTTCCTTTCAAAGCTGATCACGCCTAGTTCATGCGTAACCAATATATAGCTAGCAGGTTCAGTTGAGGTTCACATGAATACGGATCCATTGAGGTCAAATTATTTACTTGCAAAAGGATAATTCATTAGCAATGTTTCTGTACAACTGAACCTTACTGGAAATGACTGGTTGCTAAAGCGAATTTTTAATTCACTATTTCCCTGAAACTGATGATTGTTTATTTCTATATCTCGTAGTTTGTGCCCCTCTAATTAGTTATTACAGTTAACAGGCTTATTAATTTGTTACGCCAGACGCTCGGTTTGTCTGCATAACACTCCTCAGACACTCGTAGATAAAAAAATGTTAGGCTGAGGACCCTCAATTCCCAAAAAGTTGTGCCAAAAAAAGGTAATATATGCCCGGGATAAGAACATCCTTAGTTTTTCGAATAATTTATACTTTTGCAAACAGTAAATTTATAAAAAAAAATACCATATAATTGATATTCATGTCAACACCGAAATGCTAACTACTGGGCTGGTGATACTCTAAACAATTATATAACGAAAAATTTAAGACAAAACAAAACTGGGAAAATTTCGTACACTGGAATTTATATTTTAACTTAAAATGTCATCTCGATGATCCAATTAATTGTCTCATTCCCATTACCTTATTTATGATTACTTTCTATGATTTCCTAAAATGAGTCCTACGTTGCTGTACTGATACATGATGTGATTGGCCTATGTTTTCAAGTATTACGTCCTGTCCATGATCTCAAAAATGAAAGGCAGTGAGATGAAAGGGAAAATGTTCTAATTGGCGATAAATCCCGGGAACAGACAACCACTGTGAGATAAACATTGATTACAAAGGGGGTGAGACCAGTAATGTTTACTGGGTAATGTCTACGGTTATGCAATGAAGCACGTCTCTTTTATTCATTAATCGTTACTTTTAACTATTGGAACAAATGTTTTTTCCTTATTTGTTTTGGCATCAGCCATCCCTCATCCGTCAAAAACATTAGCATGGAAATCATTACAGTTCTGCTTAAAACTGTGCTTAACTTCATTTAAGATAAAAAAAAAAAAAAAAAAAAAAGAAGCTTTAACATTTCTGTTATTTTTTTGTAGTTAAAATTTGTAAAAGTAACCTTGTTACTAAATTAGACCGACCCTTTGCAGTTATATCAAACCATTTCAAATCAAAAGGACTAGCATGATAGAACAAAGAAGATGCAAAAATATAAACAAATACATGTTTCCAATGTACCATTATTTACTATACAAAAACATATTGTTACTGTTTGTCATTATTATGAGTTTGATGTAAACGTCAAGGAGACGAACACAATTATGTTTGTTCAACACAATTTAAATTAGAACAATTGCTGAAGATGAACTCTTTAATACCTGCAGCTGTTTATCTACTTTATTTCTCTGTCAATTCTAAACAATAAGACATACATTATATATGGTAATGTCATCTGAGTTGATACAGCCTTTTATAAGCACTTGTTTTTTGTAAGACATCTCTTATTGCAACATCCTGAAAACAGTCTTTTGCGAATGCTTTATCGCCTATCATATTCTTTGCTACTCCTAGAAAAAGCCTTGAATAAATGTGTAAGAACCAATATTTTGGAGGAACTGTCATGTCGTTGTTACTAAGTTTTGATATTGTATGTAATAATTGATCGATAAAGTCCATACATGAGGTAATATCGTCTAAGTGGTAACAACACAAAAAACGGATGAAGTGTGCCACTGGTATACAAGGAAAGATAGTGAAAGGGTGTTTGATGTCCTGTCGTAATTCTGGTAAAATGGCTATAGTGTTTGGATCAATGCGAAGCATTAGAATCAATAAATGTTTTACGGCTTTGATATAGTTATCTGGTCCTATCAATTTTGTTACATATTCTTTCATTTTATCATTGAAAGCAAAATCTGAAATAAGAGTATGACTGTTCGACAAAGTGATGATTTCGTCCGTACATTTAGACAAAGCATGGTTTATTACAGCTAATCCGGCTGGATAATTCTTATGAACATTGAAAAATGAGGCCAATACCAGCCATCCTGATAATACATCTGATTGCAAACCTACTAACAAGTGACTGAGCCCGTGTTTGTACTCATTATAGTGTTGTTTGTTGTTAGATCTGTGGTGACCATCTGTACTTTGTGATACGAACTGGTGTGCAGTTGACAAAAATAGACTAAAGATATGTTTTCCTACAACAATGCGAATCAGACTATCACTATGGACAAAAGTAACACAGAATATGCTCTACGTAACAATGCTTTCACATCGGATAGGATACATTTGGCTGGAGTAGAAGTTCACTCAGATGTCAGAATAAATCTTTACGGGTTTGAATACCATAGAGGATATTCTGAAGGATTCTTGTCATTGCCTTTTCGATTCGCCTCTAAAAAATACGTGATACCAAGCCTACCTCCATATTATAGTGAATTTACCTCATATAATTTGCTGGTCCTTTCACCGATTTATCAAAATACTACTGTCAGTATACATTTGAAATTGAAAAGAGGTGCTATAGCATATGGAAGCAAGCAGTATAATAACAACGACATAATCAAGCTTGTGATACACAAATACAACACGTTACAATTATCAACTACATCTGACTTATCAGGAACCATGGTAACATCATCAAAACCAGTAATTGTAGTCAGTGGTAATAAGTGTAATACTGCAGTACCAGCCGATATTAGTTTAGGTGGCTATAGTTCATTTATAGAATCAGTATTACCCACCAACCAACTAGATAATATGTTTATTACTCCGCATATATCGACACGTTTGAATAACACTGTTCGTATTCAGGCGGTTTTCAGTACGAATTTGACCATTAAAACTGGTAACAAGACAATATCAAAAACACTAAACGCAAGAGATTACTTGGATTTTTATTACAACATGATCTCTTTTATATCATCATCTGATGACATACTTGTCATTTCATATCCACACGGGTTAAGTGGAGGAAAAGGAGATCCTTTTATGATGACGATTCCCGGTGTAAATCAATATCTTTATGAATATGACTTCGTTGTACCAATAGGGTTTGATAGCTACATAAGCATAACTGTGCAGAGCGATGCTACTGATGGGTTTTTCCTGGATGGACATTCTTCAAATAGTCGAAGTAGTGTTTTTAGCATTTCTGAAGGAACGAATAGTTTTAGCACTTTCAGTCTGCCTGTATCGACAGGGCTTCATCGCATAGAACATAAAAAGAAAGTACGGTTTGGTTTATGGATTTACGGCAATGGATTTAATTGGGTTGGTTACGGTTACCCCACTGGAATGGCTTATAAAACTTAACATTAAGTAAACTGATATTTTGCATAAACGAAATTGTGTTGTTGAGTTATAATTTAACATTACAGACTGATTACCTTATTTCTCTACCTTTGTATTGTCACTATTTGATTTGTTTTGTTAATGATTTAACACCTCGGAGTCCTCTTTTTTCTCAATTATCAAATTTTCAGCACAGAACTGTATCTCGAAAATACACAACGGACCCAAAGTGCACTGTCATCAAAAATTATGTTATTCATTACAGCGCCATTATTTATATCAAAATCAGTTTTTTTCAATAATTGTATCTGGCAAAAAACGTTTTAATATATATATTTTAAAACATTTAGTAATTCATAAGAATCATAAAACAAAAAACGAAATGTCATATCCATTAACTTTCCATCTCCAAAATTTGTTTAGGATTTTTTTTATACCTCAAACCATTGCCAAGCTTCAATCAAGTAGAGATAAAAAAGAAAAACCTAACAATTTTGCCTTATTTAATGTATAAACGTAAATGAAGCAAAGAACAACTATAAAACTACACACCAATCTGAAATAATGATAAAACTAAATGTTTGTGTTTGTGCATAGTACTCAATGGTCGATTAAATGTTAACCGACAAAAAACGAAAGAAACAGAAGAAAAAACCCTCTAACCCTCAGTTTAATTGAATCTATCAAGAAACACAGTATTCTTGTTTGGTAACAGCATAGGTGCTTAGTTTTATGAACCAACCAAGCTTATTTTATCGTCGAAGTCCCGTATCAAGATCAAGAAATTTAGGCTCCTTGGATAAATATTTATGGAATTTGAAATTCCTTGAGCAGTATTTTTGTGCTACGGTCTTAATAAATTAGTGATATAACTTTACACCTATAGATTACTTGAAAGACTGTTTGTGCCGATTTAGAACGTGCCATGTTGCTCAGGAAGAGACTTTCATTTGATTAAGACGAAATGGACTATCAAGAGCTTGAAATATTGTAAGTCGACATGTTATAAAGATATAACCTGTCTATCGGTGAAGATTGTTCGGGAATATTAAGAGCTTGGAGATATGGAGAAGACAGAGACATATGTCTATGGTGAACATTTCTATGAATTATGATGAAAGGTTAAGGGAAAGAAGAATACGCTTATGTGTCGTATAGCGTTTAGTTTCGTGCAAAAGTTGACCAGTTAAGATTCATCGAGAGAAACGAAAATTCTGATAACGCTGTTTTATTACTTATAGCGTGTGTAGCGGGGTTGCTTCCCCTTAGTACAGGTAGAACATATAAAGCCAGTTTTAATCAACTGAGCTAGGGATTCGATTCTTTGGCTCAGTGGGTTAAAGCACTGACTGTCACCCAGACGACCGGGGTTCGAATCCCGGTGGTGACGATATGAATTTGTAAAGTAGATACGTGCTCTCCGGTTACATTTGGCGCCCGACTAAAAAAATTCACGATGGTTATCTGGAGTAAAGCCAGTGATTGTGTTGTTTAGAGTCATATATTAAGATATGATGACTCTTGTGGTGGGGGAATAGTGTAGCGGGGTTGCTTCCCCTTAGTACAGGTAGAACATATAAAGCCAGTTTTAATCAACTGAGCTAGGGAATCGATTCTTTAGTCCAGTCGAAATGTGAAACAATTGCTCAGATTGTGGTAAAAGCATCAAACTTTGCAAAGTGTTAGTTGAGGTCATAACTAACATTTATAGCTATGGACCCAATTCAGAAAATCAAAATGGCGGCTCTGGGCAGCCATTTTGAAATCATGTCCGAAAAGTCAATAAAAATTATTAGAAAAAATATGAAAAATATGTTACTTAACTAATTTTGATAAACTTTCGTATTTCTTATGACAAAGAATATAAACTGAGGACTATTGACGTATTTAGTGGCCATCTTGAATGGTGGCCATTTTGGAAACGTAAATTTACAATATATTATTATTCGCTATCCTAAATTGTTTTTTTAATTAATGCTAAGTTTTATATGTATTTACAACTAGTTTTGTTAATCATTTATTTATGAATGTTGCTTTTAATATCAGATATATTCACCAAGTGCTCAAATAAGATATGCATATGTTAACAAATAAATGTATTTAAAGAAATACGTTAATTCTTTTAATTGCAGTTTAGCATGTAGGGATTAGGTACCATACAAACAACCGCGTATATAGAATATGAGCACTGTATTTTGAACAGGAAAAATACGTAGGTATCAAAATCACTAGAGCTGAAAATATCTAATAAATAAATAGACTGGAAAGAATTCTGTAACGGGAAGAGAGGACACGTGATGATTTACAATGCCAAGCACATACAAAAAGAGCAGACATAGACATTTGAGCTGGTAATCAGTCGTTTTGTTGAAGCATACAAATGTTCCACGTTGATGAAGGCTATGCAATGGGAGAATCACAAGGCAAAAGGTACTAATCCTGTCAAAGCAAATCTTAATATATATATAGTCAGGAAAAACAAAATGAGTCACGGATTGAAAAAAAAAACAGTAGAATAACCAGCCACAGTTTGTGATGAATAAACAAGAACGATGATTGCAGATATGTCTTTCTTTCTTTGTGATGAGGTATCTGACTATCATTATAAAGCATCAACAATTGTGATCGACAATAGAGTATGTGACTGTCACTTGAACTACTAACCATGGTTCTTTTAGCCAGAGTCAGTGCTGAAGATTTCAGGAGCCGATCTCATGCTAAATGTTTGTTAAAACTGTACGACAAGGCAATTAGACAGAATTCGAGACACAGAAAGAAAGTCAAGAATCTGTTATCCATTGCAATGGGGCTTGCCAAAATAATAGAAAACAGTGACGGCTCACAGTCTGGAACAGATATTGTTTTAATATTTGAAATTGATGATATGGAAAAATGGTACAGTAAACGTCCTTAGTAAATATTAGTTGTCATGGAAGGAATGATTAATACAACAGTTTTGAAAAATTGAATACTAGCTACCATAGATGATATGCAAGCACACATGAAAGGTTGCGTCTTTCTCTGGATTCTCAATGAATATGTTGGGGAATTTCTGAAACAGGCCATGTCTTTTACAAAATGTTTAAGTCGTGATGGGGAATGCCTCTTCATAGTCATAGCTACTAGAATAGTTTGAAGAGTTAGGCTTGCTACTATAGAAAAGTTTACAGGGACATTCATTGTAGGCTTTCAAAATGAATCCGTTCCACAATCTTTAAAACATCTTACTCTCTATCGGAGATAGATAAGTTATCTGATAAGTTGCAGTTGTATCCTTCCGATGACGAGTTGCACAATTGAACTATTATAGCTGAGAAATGGTGTTGTCTTCCACCTATCGATATTACTGGATTGTGTTTCGATGTTTGACCATCCTGTACCATTCATACTAAGGAAACTTATGAACTGATTCGTGTTAAAAGCTGTTGTTGAGTATCCCTGCAGTAAAGCTTTTCTAAGTATCAAGCATATATAGTTTGCCTGCTATGGCTATGGTGATACCCTTTAATTATGAGGTCTGATTCAGAGCTTATAGAATACCTTTGTTGAAAATCAAGAGAACTAATTTATCTTGCTTGTATGCTTGCAGATATCTTTTGTTAGCTACATTCCTATTAACTAGTAGTTAGATGCGTTATATCAGTCCGTCCATCCATGATAACTACAAGTTGTTCCAGGCGTTTATTGTACAATTTAGCGTGATCTGCAAGCTTGGAGATTGGTACAATACCTCTGCCAGACCGTGTGCCGTCAATCTATTTTATTATTTTGGAAAGATCAACTCCAAGGATAAAAGATTTAGCTTTCTTTCTGTGTCTTTTATTCTACCTATTTGCTATGTTGTCAAGTTTTATCAATCATCAAGCAGGATACTGGTGATTTGACATCTCCAGCTCTTAATTTGGCTAAGGAAATATGTCTTGTAGTACAGGTGCACAGTCATGTCCCAATTTATCGATTTTTAGATTTCGAAGTATCATGGTGATCTTCGGGTACAGCACAACAGAAAAAATACATTGCAGTCAATGTGTGTGTTGATTCAATATCACTTAATAGTGTCTATTTACTTCTTGTTTTCTTTCAACTGGCAATTTATCTTCAACATCTGAAGTATGTTTTCCCTTTTACTGATGAAATATTTTGAGGTCTGAAAATTTGTTTGACAAGATTTGCGCCGTCTGGAGTGCTTCTGCAGTTCCATAACCCTCATTCAACTGTTTCCAATTGAGCGAAAGCAAAATCAATTCAAGACCCAACATCGTGGTATGCCTGCATCAAAAAGAGTGATTGCCAGCTCAAATGTCTATGTCTTTTCTTGTTTGGATCTGCTTGACATTGCATGCAATCCCTCACATGTCCTCTCTTGCCGTTTCACACATTCCTTCTAGTCTAAACGCCCATTTTGTTCTTCTGATATCTAGTTCCAGTGTTTTAGAAATCTACAATTTTGATCTTTTCCAACAACAACGTTCGGTCATAAATTTTATCATATATACGCAATTTCTGTTTTAAAAAGTTACTTAGCCAAACGTGTAAGTAACAGTTAGAAATTTTTATACTGATATCTTTATTTTGTAAACATGCGCATGCCTTATCTGAAATTTTGTTCTTCTGATATCTAGTTCCAGTGTTTTAGAAATCTTTAGACGAAACGCGCGTCTAGCGTATAAAATTATAATCCTGGTACTTTTGATAACTATTTACACCACTGGGTCGATGCTACTGCTGGTGGACGTTTCGTCCCCGAGGGTATCACCAACCCAGTAGTCAGCACTTCGGTGTTGACATGAATATCAATTATATGGTCATTCTTATAAATTTTCTGTTTACAAAACTTTGAATTTTTCGAAAAACTAAGGATTTTCTTATCCCAGGAGTAGATTACCTTAGCCGTATTTGGCACAACTTTTTGGAATTTTGGGTCCTCAATGCTCCTGAACTTTGTATTTGTTTTGGCTTTTTAACTATTTTGATCTGAGCGTCACTGATGAGTCTTATGTAGACGAAACGCGCGTCTGGCGTATAAAATTATAATCCTGGTACTTTTGATAACTATTATCTGACCATTTTATAAATATCCAATGCATATTAGTAAAAAAGAGTGTGAATGCAAACAGTGAATAAATAAGATTAGCGAATTATATTATATTGGAAATTCATGTTTTCAAAATGGCCATCATTAAAAATGGCTACCAAAAAATCAATACATAAGAAGTTCTTGTCATCTGTGATGAATATACTATATGACTTTATAATAACTTCCTGCAGCAAGCGCTTAACTGATAAGTAAAAGTGAACACGGTTACTAAGGAAATTCAAATGTGTAAAGGCAGTATTTATTTGTACTACTCTATGTAAATATGGAGGACAATGTGATAAAACATGGTAGACAGAGTGAGTTTTGACAAATCATGTACATTTCATTTTTGTTAGTAGATATTTTTTACGTCAATTAACATTTGAGCAGTTGATGTTCCTATGACATTAATTACTTGTATAATATGAAATTCATTATGTCTGCAATCAAGGTTTTTGAAAGTTGTTTCAAATGAACAATATCAACAAAACGAATTATCCTGTAATCAGCCAACTATTATAAATGACAGGTATACAATTATTTTCTTGCTTTATTCATACTTGTAAAATAAAATTCTCCTGTTATTCTATGTCGAACAAGCGGCGGCACGAATATTGCTTTTAGAGTAATAGTTCATTTTATGATCTTCTTCGTGGTCGCGTTGTAACTATGTCGATTACTTTTGAACGTAAGAGACATTTACATTGTCGGAAAATATAAAGTAATTTGTACCCTCTACGAACCAGAAGAATAGCTCGGGGGTGTCATAGGCTCTCTTTTCGTCCTGTTTACATAGCTCAAACAAATACATTTGTATATCTTCGACATTGGTTTTTTTTTAAATTTTCATCGAATAATGACTACCATTTTTGGCTTAAACAACCAAAGATTTTTCAAGATGGCCGCCATGCAATATTCAATATGGGTAACATTTCCAAAAACTTTGTTCAACAAGACAATTTGAATCAGCACTGTTATTCTATTACCCAGGTTTCATGTCAATATTTTCTCTAATATTTTTTTCATAATTTTTTTCATTAATCTATAGAGATTAAACGGCCTCCATTTTAAAATGGCCGCCACTTCCGCAAATTTCGACTTTCATAGTGGGTCCATAGCTTAAAATGTTGTCCATGACATATACTACCACTATTTCAAATTTCATGCTTTTACCACATTCTGAGCAATTTTGTCAAAAATCGGCACAAATCGACTGGACTACTTTGGCTCAGTGGGTTAAAGCACTGACTGTCACCCAGACGACCGGGTTTCGAATCCCGGTGGTGACGATATGAATTTGTAGAGTAGATACGTGCTCTCCGGTTACACGTGAATGGAGTCTTTATATCTTTAAAGAAATAGAATCTGAATCTATTTCTAAACATCAATCATTTTTAACAATACGTTAACTCTCGTACTTGAACTAGGGTAGCCGATTTTTTTGTTAGCAATGAGTGTTTTCAATGGTGATGATTTTTTGAAAATATACACTACAAGTAAAGATGAAAACTTACGGTAGCCTTATTAGAGATCAATATTGATATTTTACTTATTTTTACGGTCAGATGAAAGCTGATACTTCTTTAAGATCTACCATAATTCCCTTTTTTGTGAATATTTTGTCTTTAGTTTTCAGAGTTTGTAAAATATGTTTTACCCTATACTATATTTTGAACATTATCCTGTATATAAAATATAGAAACTTTAAATGCTATCTTCGAAACCAAAGAATATTTAGTGTTAGAGTCCTTGCAATTTACAAACCTTTTTTTTTTTTTTTTTTTTTTTATAAAAATGACTTTACTATCGTAGCTCATATCTTTCATCTGCACATATCTGCTCGTTTAAGTTAGTCCGAGAATAGAGGGACAAAAGAGACCAAAGGGACAGTCAAACTCATGAATCGAAGAAAAAAAAAAACTGACAACGCCCTGGCTAAAAATGAAAAAGACAAACAGACAAACAGTAGTACACATGACACAACATAGAAAACTAAAGAATAAACAACACGAACCCCACCAAAAACTAGGCGTGATCTCATGTGCTCCGGAAGGGTAAGCAGATCCTGCTCCACATGTGGCACCCGTCGTGTTGCTTATGTGATAATAAATACGGTAAATAGTCTAATTCGGTAGGTCACATTAATGGCTTGATAAATATTTTGATATGAGCGTCACTGATGAGTCTTATTTGACGAAACGCGCGTCTGGCGTACTAAATTATAATCCTGGTACCTTTAATAACTATTTACACCACTGGGTCGATGCCACTGCTGGTGAACGTTTCATCCCAAAGTGTATCACCAGCCCAGTAGTCAGCACTTCGGTGTTGACATGAATATCAATTATGTGGTCATTTTTTATAAATTTCCAGTTAAGGCCGTCAAGGATCAGTAAATGAACTAGTCCATAGATTTTTTTTTTTAATTTAGAACTCAATTAGATATTGAAAATATACATCACAAAATGTAAAAAAAAGTATATGTCACCGACTTCGTTTTCCAGAAAAAAATCCATTTTTAAAATGGTCCGAGAGGGTACTAAATTACATTGAATATATAGGGGAAATCTGTATTTTTCTCCTACAATTTTCGGTTTACGGTATAAATTACGTGAACCGCTCAAGCTCCATAGAATTTTTTTTTAAATTAATATTTTCTTTCTCTTTGTCTTACGAATTAGATATTCTCAAAAACAAATATGGTCACCGACTTCGTTTTCCCCGTAGAAGCGACGCAAACTCAACATTTTGGCAAAAAAACCATCAAAATTCGTGACGTCGTAATTTTTATTACATAACGTCAAGTTATCATGCTAATAATTTCCAACGTTCTTCGTGTTGATTATGCACGATGATTATGTGTTTAGTATTTATAGATTCATAAGAGTCTGGATAATTATCATTAATTTTTATTTAGTATTACCAATGTTCTTTATTCTTTATATTTTAGCACCCCATTATTATTATACTCCTTTTCCTTTTTTCTTTTTTGCATTTTATTCTGCAATTCTTGCCCATTAGGCCTATTCTATATTCCGTATATAAACCCAATCAGACCCTCGGTCTTTTATGGAACATTTTAAAAAGAAATTATACGTTGTAAAACATATGATACATGTATGTTCATTATCGATATACATATCTAAAACAATTATTTATTCAGACAAAAATACATTGTAAGTACATGAACGCAAAATGGTGGAAACATAAAAATAGAAATCGTCAGGGTTACTGTCTACAAGTTGACGCAATAAAAGATGTAATTGAAGCTATATTTTTGTAAGCTATATATGTGTCAACTACCCCTGTCCGTCTGTCCGCCAGTCATTCCGTCTGACCGTCCATCCTTCCGTCCGTCTGTCCCCTTTATAGTTATTCTGCCAAACATCTACAGTTTGAACGTTTTCACTTTGCTGTCTGTTTGTACACATGAAGGTGTGCATGTGGTCAGGGTTTTGATCTTTATTAATATTTGCTCTAATGGGAGAAAGTTGAACTTTGTCATTTTTGGGTAACCAATTCATAAATCTCTTAGACTATCTTGTAGGTCATCTGTTTGCACTTTTTCTCCGTTCCGATATATGATTTGGCCACTTTTGAAAAAAAACCCGGATTCTTTAGCAGCGGAACATGTAATAGCTTGTGTTTTGGTACTATATCACGAAAGAACGTGTTCTGTCATTTACTGCTGCTTAACATCGCATATATAAACAAACATTATATCAATGATTTATACATCTGCAAGTTAAGAAGTAAAACACGCAGACAAACTAACATCTTTGTCAATCTTTTTTGTTCTGTATAAAATTTATTGCATACAATTGCATTCACATTCAGATATCGCAGATCAACTTTATTCGTTCATAGTGTATTAATTTACGTTTTTTTGATGGAGTTAAGCCTGCCAATCGATATTTTATTGATTTGTATGTTTTTCTTTGTTGTGATGTTATGCTATTGTTTCAGAAAAAGGGAGAAGGTTGGGTACCATTAAAACGTTTAATCCCGCTGAAATTGTTTGCACCTGTCCTAAGTCAGGAATCTGATGTACAGTAGTTGTCGTTTGTTTATGTAATTTATACGTGATTAGACCGTTGGTTTTCCCGTTTGAATGGTTTTACACTCGTAATTTTGGGGCCCTTTATAGCTTGTTGTTCGGTGTGAGCCAAAGCTCCGTGTTGAAGGCCGTACATTGACCTATGATGGTTTACCTTTTTAAATTGTTATTTGGATGAAGAGTTGTCTCATTGGCACTCACACCACATCTTCCTATATCTAAAGTCTACAAAAACGTTTTAAAAAGTTTACTATATGGTTATTGTTCCATAAGTGTACACATGTAGAAGTATATTTAGAATCAGTACACGATACATAACATGCGACAACAAAGGGGTATATAAATAACAGGACACTAAATTCACTAAATTAAACTAAGGTTTTGATGGGTGCAAACTTCAATAAAACTGGAAGTTACATAAGGGGAACAGGAAAATGAATATATTGTATTACTTACAACAACCTTTAAATTGACCAGTGATTTTTTATTTATTACTGACCAGCAACACCGAGATAATCCAACGATTTTTTAAGGGTCCATTTGAAGTGTGGACCTAAATGCTCTTTATCTTTAAATAAACGCTTACTCTGTAAAATCTTCAGTTAACGATTTTGTAAAATTCTTCTATCATTACATGATTTCTTAATTCTGTACATGGTCTACACTATTGTATTAAATAATTATTTTATTTTCCGTTGTTATTCTTTATAATTTTGCAAACTTTTTTGTTCAATTTTGACATTCGTTATCCGTTATTCTGCAACTGCCTTTGAGATCTTATTATATGTGACAATAAATCAATGTGCTAGAACTCTCTGAATTTCGCTTTCTCTTAAGATATTGCACGGTCTTTGTAGTACAGTACATTTTCCAGAAAATACATGTGTAAAAACATTTCTGAGGAAACCAAACATACAGAGGTTGAGATATGACATAAAAACAGATGTACATATTTATGTTTAATATGCCTACAAAAATACCCCCCTCCTTTTCACAAACCGGAAACAAACAACAAGAAAAAACAATCGCACACAGGATGAGACATGACTGGAAATATTGTGTATTGTTATTTATTCCATCTACACAAATGAGGGGGACCTTTATCGGGACTCTGGGATCGGTTGTTTTTAAGCACAGGATTTGGGATTGATCCTTTCTGGATCCGGCTATTCTTTTTCGAATTTCGGGATGGCGGGATTTGAATTTCTATAAATTCGGGACCTCGGGATTTCATGTTTTAAAGTCCGGGATTTCGGGATCAGGACCCCTCCTCCCCCCGACAAATGCATATCATCAGATATCTTTTCCTTTTATAATTTTCTTTTGGCCTTGTGTTGTTGTCTGGTTGCTGTCTTATTGAAGTACTGACTACTTAAGGGATTTACATTTTACTTTAGGTACTGAAAGTCTGTGACAATATGCATATTTTAGTAGGTATATACAGTAGTAGTATGATATAGACATGATAGAGATGATCGATATAATCTCGTTGTCGACCTTCAAGTTTTATGAGTGAAATAGAATTGAGAACAGTTCTATTTCATATTTGAGATGCTACTTTCAGCTAGGGTATATTTTTTTTTATTTGGTTAATTTTTACCCATATATATATATAAAACAATTATCAGTATTGTTAAAACTTGTGACACAAGAAGAAGGCCATTTGTTGAGCCGAAATATTTGTCAACACGATTTTATAACAACATTTTCGTTTAATAACACCTTATATCAGTACCGTTGTGCAAATCTTTAGACTGATATAAAACAATTATATATATAACAATTTCCTTTGAATGTTTGAGAAGACAACAATGCGAATCAATACTAGTAAGAAAATTCTATAACTCTTTTAAGGATCCACTGAATGTTCTTTTATTAGGATACTATTCAATGTATATACATAACTCTTCAAACCATGATATACTATTCATACATGTATCTATTTAAAGATTTGCGTTCTATTTTTAACATCGAAATTGCGGACGTGAAAGAAAACACCATTACAAACAAACAAAAAACCCGTGAGAATACAAAATGGTAGCGATGGATTAATGATTGTGAAACATCATTTTTGTTTATTTTTTATTTGTTATAGTCTAAAACCTATAAATATATAAATATTAAATAATTATTCCAACCGTGAAGAAGGACTTAATTAATTTAAGTGTATTATAGTTTAGTGTCATCTATGACTGACTGACAGCAGCGGAGAATTTATGACCAGTACTAATTTATATGGTTCATTTCCTTTTCTCTATTTTGAAAATATTTTTACTTGTTTCGACTGGTGTGATAATTTTCAAAAGATGGGATATCTAGTCTCTGCTTATTTTCTGCTAGACGATGTCTTTTCCCAGTGAATATACAATGTAGGGTTTTTGTAAGGACAGTTTTGACATACTACATATATGAGTACTTCCAAGATCACACTGTTTTTCCTCATCACAATTATGTAGAAATAGTAGTGAGCAACAGTTTTCACACTTGTTTTAATTGGTCGGCAGATATACAAACTCTACCGCCCTACATCCTTGACGCCAGTAAAACACCTGATTTTCATTTTAAAGATCGTCTTCATGACTCTGTCATATTAATTTTCAATTTTTAATTTTAGAAACAAGTTCATTCTCCTAGAAGTAACATACTTTCCGTCAAATTTACTGTTGACGTTGTCCCATCGAGAAGTCTCCGGGTGCAATTTTAACATTGCAAAATCTGGTCAACGGAATCCGCTAGACGGCGTTCATTTACTGTTACTTGACCTTAGCCAAACTTTGAATTTAACATTTTAACTAAGGATTTTCTTATCCCAGGAATAGATTACCTAAGCAGTATTTGATACAACTTTTTGGAATTTTGGATCCTCAATGCTCTTCAACTTCGTACTTATTTGGCTTGATAAATATTTTGAGATGAGCGTCACTGATGCATCTTAATATGTAGACGAAACGCGCGTCTGGCGTACTAAATTATAATCCTGGTACCTTTGATAACTGTTAACACCACTGGGTCGATGCCACTGCTGGTGGACGTTTCGTCCCCGAGGGTATCACCAGCCCAGCAGTCAGCACTTTGGTGTTGACATGAATATCAATTATGTGGTCATTTTTTTTATAAATTTCCCATTTACCAAACTTTGAATTTATTATTAAAACTAAGGATTTTTTTTATCCCAGTAATAGATTACCTAAGCCGTATTTGATACAACTTTTTATAATTTTGGGTCCTCAATGGTCTTCAACTTCGTACTTATTTGGAATGATTCGCAATCTCTTTGAATAAAAAAAGGGGGAAGATTTTAACTATTTTTAATGCTTTTTCAAATGGGATGTTTCCTCACAATTTTTTATTTATACTTGGTATACACATATCTTTATCCATTACTATCGTATTAAACAAAATAATATGAAAAAATATAAAGTAGTCTAATTTATACTTAAACAAATTCAAAAGAAAATGAATATTGCATACAGCTATCAACGAAAACAAATGAATTACATGCACTTGAGAACATGGTGGTGTCAAACATTTCATAAAGCATATAACATTATCATGTTATGTATCAGATGTTTTACATCTATCAAAAGAAAACAATAAAAAAAAAACAATTTGAAAACAGACAGGACTCATATGATCATCACAGAAAGCAACTAACAAAAAGACAAATGACAAAAAACACTGATCTGGAATAATACTATATATATATATAAACACTTCAAAAACTTACTACAATACAACGTAAATAATTAGACTTAGATATGAAACAGAACTCATTCAATGGCAGAAAGGTTAAATGTTAGTAAGTAAAATCACAAAAATACTGAACTTAGACATTGTTAGAGGAAAATCAATTCGGAAAGTCCATAATCACATGGCAAAATCAAATAACAAAACGCATAAAAAACGAATGGAAAAGAACGGTCATATTCCTGACATGGTACAGGCATTTTCAAATGTAAAAAATGATGGATTGATCACTTAAAAGAAAGACCACTTAAGAGAAGCATGAATGCAAAGAATCCTAAAATTCAAACATAAGAATCATGAAGGTGAATTAATGTTCATACCTTTATATTATCACATATTTATTTATCTTTGACTTGTTAAAAAAAGAAATTACATTTATCAGTTGGAATGAGATGACTCTTGCTTCTTATATAACACAGACGCAACATATTGGTTCTGGTTTCATTGTTGAAAATTATAGTCAGGCAGATCTCAAAATCGGGTACGGTTATACAGAAAACATAGATTATGCATTTAAAAAAAAATAGGTGTTATCAATTTACTATGGCCACCGCTAACGATCTTTAAACTCATTCAAATGTTTTTGATACAAAAACATAAATAAGACCTTGACATTTGGACGATCATAAATAATCTCTTGAAAATGTTTTAATTCGTTTGTATAATGCCTTCTCATTTTTTTTTTAAGAGTCATACCAACTAACAGAATCTCGGGCACATGAAAACAAAAACAGTTGTTGGCATGACACGGGTTATGTTCTTCTCATATATTTTATGATAGTATGATACTAAACCCCTAACGGGAGGGATTGTACCTGATATTCATATGATGAAGACATAATCTTTCAATCAGTTTAATTGAGGTCTGGAGCTGGCATGTCAGTTAACTGCTAGTAGTCTGTTGTTATTTATGTATTATTGTCATTTTATTTATTTTCTTTTGTTACATCTTTTGACATCAGACTCGGACTTCTCTTGAACTGAATTTTAATGTGCGTATTGTTATTCTTTTACTTTTCTACATTGGCTAGAGGTATAGGGGGAGGGTTGAGATCTCATAAACATGTTTAACCCCGCCGCAATTTTGCGCCTGTCCCAAGTCAGGAGCCTCTGGCCTTTGTTAGTCTTGTATGATTTTAAATTTTGGTTTCTTGTGTATAATTCGGAGTTTAGTATGGCGTCCATTGTCACTGTACTATTATGCATATTTTAGGGGCCGGCTGAGGGACACCTACGGGTGCGGGAATTCTCGCTGCATTGAAGACCCATTGGTTGCCTTCGGCTGTTGTTTGCTCTATGGTCGGGTGGTTGTCGCTTTGACATATTCACCATTTCCTTTCTCAATTTTAAAAACACCTAATAGAACTTATTTCAATAATCAAAGAGTGGAATAAACACTAATCAAAGTACCAGTGTGAAAATAATCAGTAAAAAGTTTAATATGGAAACATTTGATCCTTTTAAACAAACTGCTGCACTATTTTTGTTACCTCATTCAAATTTTCGTTGTCCTGATTACATAAGTAAAAATCAAACTAACTTTTATGAAGTTTTGCACAGTAGTTTCAGAGGAGATTTTGAAAATACGCTAACGACAGACGACGACATACGACAAGCGATATCAAAAGCTCACATTCCCCTTCGGGTAAGATACACTTCTGCTTGAGGTGATCTACATACATGCCAAATAGAACTGAATCCCTCACCAGATCAACAGTGTCTCATTGGACTTGATTAAAAGTAAAATTCTATAAAATTCTATAAAATTCTATGCAAGATATAGTTTATAACTTTACTATTAAGCTTGATTGCCTTCAGTGTTCATTGGTGGGCTTCGGCTGTTGTCTGCTCTTTGGTCGGGTTGTTGTCTCTTTGACATATTCCACATATCCATTAACAATTTTACCATTCTCAAAATGAAAATAAATATGTTTACGATTGGGTTTCAATACAAACGCTGTCTTTACAAGATCAATACGTAGCAATACTTGCTAGTGACATTGAAATGTACATAATATACTAAGTTTAAACTCAAAACCTTCATGAGGAGAAGGTTCTTGAAAATCTTATCTTCAAAGTCCCTTGGCAGTCATTTGTTCTTTACAATTGACAACAAAGTTACAATACTTATTTAGGACCTTATAGTGAACTATATCAAGTTTGATTTGATTATCACCAGTAGTTTTAAAAATCACGGGTCTCATTCGGTTTAACGAGATAATTGATCGTGAAAGAATTTCTAACGGTGGTCAAGTATTGCGAGATGATCATGATAGCTCTGGTACCGAATCGTGAAAGACATTTAATGTAAATTCTAGTTCAAAATCTGTGAAAAAATTACTTAATTTTCAAAACGCGGAACAAATCCGAACAAAAACATTTGTCTTTCAGAATGGTTAAACTTCCTCCACATTATTGTGCAATAAGATAAAATATTGAAAACAATACGTTTAATAACGTCTTGCTTCCGAAGCGCTTTTCTGGATTTACCTTCATCAGGAACACTCAAAGCCAATCATTTAAAATTCGAAAATGTATAGGTACCGAAAATCGTTGAAGAGCTAAAAAAATACCTAAAATATATAGCCACATTAATCTTAAGCCTACTTTGCCTGAGGGAGTTGAAACCTTGGTTTCATAATATTTTCAAAATTTATAAACGGACAATTTGAGTAAAGTTTGTTAAATCATGTCAGTACCATGCTCAAAGCCAAACATTTAAAATTCAAAGATGCATAAGTACCGAAAATCGTTTGAAGAGCTATGTGTCAAAAATACCTAAAAAATATTAGCCAAACTAATCTAAAGCCAATAAGAATATATGCAATACTCTGTGAAAAAACACACAAGGCGAGTCTATTGAATTAATTTTGTACCTAAAAAGCTCATATTTCAATTTTTGAAATTTAATCTTTGGTGTATCTGATTGTACAGTAAAATAAAAGTATACTCTTCCCTTAAAAGCAGTAATTTGTTAGTGAAAACCTTGAATTTTGTTGAATTTTCATCAAACTTGATCGTGAAAGATAATGCGTGACCAGATTTTATACAAGTTATCCAAAATCAATATTTGTTTTACCTTTTGATATACCTGCAACTGGTTAAAGCCTGTAACTATTGAATAATACAATTGCGAATGGAAATGGGGAATGTGCCAAAGAGACAACAACCCGACCGCAGAAAAAAAAACTACAGCAGAAGGTTACCAACAGGTCTTCAATGTAGCGAGAAATTCCCGCACCCGGAGGCGTCCTTCAGCTGGCCCCTAAACAAATATATACTAGTTCAGTGATAATGAACGCCATACTAATTTCCAAATTGTACACAAGATACTAAAATTAAAATAATACAAGACTAACAAAGGCCAGAGGCTCCTGACTTGGGACAGGCGCAGAAATGCGGCGGTGTTAAACATGTTTTTGAGATCTCAACCCTCCCCTTATACCTCTAGCCAATGTAGAAAAGTAAACACATAACAATACGCACATTAAAATTGAGTCCAAGAGAAGTCCGAGTCTGCTGTCAGAAGATGTAACCAAAGAAAATAAACAAAATGACAATAATACATAAATAACAACAGACTACTAGCAGTTTACTGACATGCCAGCTCCAGACTTCAATAAAACTGACTGAAAGATTATGATTTCATCATATGAACATCAGGCACAACCCTTCCCGTTAGGGGATTAGTATCATACCATCATAACATGTATTAGAAGAACATAACCCGTGATTATTAAAGGTATAATTTGTTTTCTTTTAACTACACAATAATTGTATGCATCAAATATTGCTCGTTACATAAACTATCAAGATTCCAAGCTTCTCTTGACGTACCCTGTTACCAAAAAAAAAGTAAAATCACAAAAATACTGAATTTAGAGGAAAATATCAATTCATTCGGAAAGTCCCTAACGACATGACAAAATTAAAATACAAAACGCATCAAAAACGAATGAACAAGAACAGTCATATTCCTGACTTGGAACAGGCATTTTCAAACGTAGTAAATGGTGGATTAAACCTGGTTCTATAGCGCTAACCCTCTCACTTTGATGACAGTCGCATCAAAGTCCACTGACTACCCAGGGAATAATCAGCTGATTAAATTAATTCGAAAACATTTTGTTTACAAAACTTTATATTAACAATATAAACAATTATTGATTGATTAAATATGTATGTTTCTTTTAATTGAAAGTAACATTTGTCGTATTGTCTTATGTCCATTAATATTGGTATCTACTCTCTTGGTGTATTCATGAACAAAAATTCTGTAGAAGTCTATCTTTTTTGTTTTCTGCTCAGATACATAGTACGACTTATATATTGAAAAACTATTAATTGTGATCAAAATATTTATTGGGTAATACTTGCTGGCTGTAATTTGTATCCAAATATCATGTGTTGTAATTTTATTGAAAAATCTAAATTACTCTTTTTTAAAAGATCGTATATTTGTTGCCAAAATCTTCTTAAATAAGAGCAATTGAAAAAATAATGAGCACAGTCTTCTTCTATGTTACAAAAATTACGCAAACCGTTATTACTTATTTCATTGTAATAAATGCTTTTTGGTTGGTACAATAAACTGTAGTAGTTTCCATCTGTATATTTTGAATTTTTGAAAAATAAAGTTATATAATGAATTCATATTTGAAGCTTCTTGCAATGGTATAATTTTGAGCCACCTGTTTATCCCTATTGTCTTTTTTACTATTCACTAGAGAGACATATATCATTTTATTTGAAAAAATGTAGTCTTAAAATAATGATTTTTCCATGTGATATTATTTCTCTGGATATTTATTTTACTTTGGACATAATTTTCTTGTTTAACTATGTCAATCCAATTTTGTGGAATGGATTGTTTCAATTTATGAAATTCAGCAATCCAGTTTACTTTACACTTTAATTTGTTAAAAATATAATTTTCTTATAGTGACATATTGTCATCTAGTATGTCATTCAAGTATATTATATCACTTTTAATCCAGTTTTCAAAGATAATTGGTTTCTTTTGAAATTCAATAAATTCATCCCCCCAAATTATTTGTTTTCTTATATCATGATATGTCACTTCTTGTCAACGTAAGAGTCATACTTTCAACAACCAAAACAAACAATAATGCTGATAAAGGACAGCCTTGTCGGATTCCCCGTGAATTTTTGAAATTTTCTGATACCCACCCATTGTTCATAACACATGTTTGAACATCTGTATACATAGTTTTAACCCACTTAATGAATGATTCATTCAACCCAAAAGTGTTTCAAAGTTTCAAGCATAAAACCCCATTCTAAAGAATCAAATGCTTTTGTAAAATCCACAAAAACAATTGCTCCCTCTATTTTGTATGTTTCTGAGTAGTCTATTACATCTTGGATTTGTCTCAGATTAAACCCAATGAATCTATTTTTAACAGAACTGGTTTGATCCTCATTTATATGTTTTGAAAGTACCCCGTTTAAACGTTGCGCAAGAACATATGACACAATTGTTAAATCTATATTAAGAAGTGATATTGGACGATAGTTTTCCAAACGTAATGGATCCCCCTTTTTAAATATCAAAGTTAATATACTAGTACGTTGTGAATATGAAAGAATGTTTCTATCGTATCCTGTATTTAAGACATTTACCAGTGGTGATTTAGGTTAAGTCCAAAAAAATCTATAAAATTCTACCGTAAGTCCATCAAGAACTGGAGATGTATTTAATTTCATTTTAAAGATACCATATGTGCATCTGTTCCTCAACTGTAATTTTCCCAACGCATATTAGTTTGTCATTTTCATCACAGGTATTTTCTAATTTTGTTTCGCTGATATAATCTTCTGTTAAATCTTTGTTAAATTTTTTTTTGTTATATAAGTTTTCATAATAATCTTTTATATTGTTTAAAATTGATCCAAAATTATTTCCCCATTATCTTCCATTAGCTTACTTATAGATTTTTTAACTTGTCTTTTTTTTCTAACCCAAGGAAGTAAGAATTACTTTTTTCACCAAACTCATTTTTTCTAGATCTCACTTGAGCTCCCTTCGCTTTTTCTTCGTAAATCGTACCTAGCTCTTCTTCAATACCATTAATTTCTTTTTCTATTTCATCGTCATCTATATTTGTCTCGTCTCTTAATTTTATTTATTCTTCCAATTCTTTTTCCAGAGTGTATCTCCGTCCCTTTGTTAACTTTGCTTTATTTTTACAATAATTTGAGGTTACTTGCCATACCGCGATTTTAAACCCATCCCATAATAATATACAATCTAATGTTTCCTTTTCTAAATTATATTCACCTATCAAAGTATTAATCAGTTTTTGGTAATCTTTATCTTGCAAAACTGAATTGTTAATTTTCCACCACCCATTGGCCCTTTCTGATACCCCTGGCTTAAATTTTAGAAATCCGATTTGTTGGTCAGTATGTAATACCGCAGTCCCACTAGACAAAGATCGCACTACGATCTGTGAAAAAAATGCAAATTTTGATGATCGTAGTACGATGGTGTAGAACTCAGTAAGGTCGTATCACGGTCGTGGTGAGGTCTTCAAGATCGTAATGATCGTGGCCAATTTTGAACATGTTCAAACCAATCGTGGTGCGGTCGTGGCGAAATCAGGTCGTAGTAGAAGCGTAGTGAGAGCGCACTAAGATCCTTGTAAGATCGCAAAGGTCGCTGTACCATCGTAGTGAGAGCGTAGATTTTATTCAGAGAGACTGTGCTACGATCTCACAGCGACGTTATTACGACCTCACTCCAACCATCACGTTCCAACAGCAACCCAACTTCGCTTCCACTACGACTATACCACGCTGTTCGCGACTATAGTACGATTCTAGCACGCTCCTGCCGTCCTCATCGCGCTCTTCTTACGACCTGACTACGTTCATACTACGACCATAATTATCATTGTCATTTTCACATAAAATATATTAAGTCTCTCCAGGTTTTGTTTGTCTGTATCTAATTAGGACTTCTTTCCATTTTCTTTAACGACTCAACCATGCTTCTCGTTTTTATATGGATTAGACTGTTGGTTTTCCCGTTTGAATGGTTTTAAACTCGTATTTGTTTTTTTTTTCGGGGGGGGGGGGGGGGGGTGGCCTTTATAGCTTGCTGTTCGGTTTGAGCCAAGGCTCCGTGTTGAAGGCCGTACCTTGGCCTATAATGCTTTACTTTCATAAATTGTTACTTGGATGGAGAGTTGTCTTATTGGTACTCATACCACATATTCCTATATCTATTGACACATCTGTGTCATCTCTACTTTCGTTCACTAAAATATTTTCATTTGAGCTTGATAGACCAGTAAAAAGTAAAATCACAAAATTACTGAACTTAGTGGAAAATCAATTCGGAAAGTCCATAATCACATGGCAAAATCAAATAACAAAACGCATCAAAAACGAATGGACAAGAACTGTCATATTCCTGACTTGGTACAGGCATTTTCAAATGTAGAAAATGGTGGGTTAAACCTGGTTCTATAGCGCTAACCCTCTCACTTTAATGACAGTCTCATCAAATTCCGTTATATTTACATTGATGCGTTAAATATACAGACACAATAAATAAAATAGTCAAAATATGGGTACATCAGTCATTATCGTATAACAACTTTAAAAGGAAAAATTTAACAGAACATATAAACATCTACTATCTACGAACACATTGATTGATTTGAGTGTCTGACGTCAGAATTTTTTTTAATACGTCACATAAATTTGTCGTTGAATGTGCATACAAACAATTTACAAAGGCAATGTTAGCATACAGGGTTAAAAAATCAAAAGTATGTAAGAATAAGTTTCAGAAATAGACCGAGATTTAAACTAGTCCAACAGTCATATATAGAATTTATAAGAATCCAAAAAAAGTTAATTCCACTACGCGATTGAATGATTTTGACGTTTGTGGTACAACGTACATAGTGATTCATAATAGAAATATATCATAATGCCATATAATAGAACAATATCATACTGACGGGATCTTTTAAAGTACAGTGTCACGTTATAAGAACAAAAGAAATACAAAAAGTCGCTAATACAATACAAACACATTGATGAGATGTATAAGTACCGAGCCACGTCAAACAGATACTACATAAAACCATTCAACAGTAAAAGTAACATCAACAATAGAACAAAGACAAATGAAAGAACAATAAAACACGTTGTTAAGATGGCAAACAACATCAGTACGCAGAATCTATACATAATCTCTAGTTCTGGGGGATAAATTAATGGAGCCCAATCAGAAAAGTTCGGATTGTTTATGGAAAGAACATCATCAATATATCTGAAAGTGAAATTAAATAATCTGGCTTCTCTGATCCTCTTGTTTTTGACAAGTGTCTGGGGGAACTCCGATTCATATGAAAATAAGAAGAGGTCGACAAGAAGAGGCGCACAGTTAGTTCCCATAGGAATGCCGACAATTTGTTGGAAAAGTCTACATCCAAACTCAACAAATATGTTGTCGATAAGAAACTTCAGCATACTGACTACTTGTTCTTCTGTGAAGCATGTTTTAACTTTTTGTTTGTCACTATTAACGAAATATGCCTTATGAAATCCCAAAGTAATAAATTTATAGCGTATGCTACCATTTTTAGGTTGAAAGGCATTGTGGATTATTTCTTTTAGGCGATTATTCAATTTCACATGGGGAATGGTGGTATACAGGGTTGAAAAACCACAAGTTTTGATGGAACTAATCTTAGAAAAAGACCGAGATTTAAAATTTCCTAGAAGTTCTTTAGAATTTTTAAGAATCCACATTTATAGTTAAATATTTTAGGTGCAATGGTTTTGGTGTAACAGTAGGATACAATAGGAACAGACTGATTTTTGAAAAAAAATAGGAATTTTAGATGTTACCTCCTTGTGATTTAGAACGTTGCAGATATTGATTGCACCAATTCATCTATTGGCAAAATCAACAGGAAGGAATTTCCTCTTTTCCTCATGTAAAGGTTCCGATCTTACTTGTTTGAAAAAACGGAAAAGAGCTACATCACAAATAATACTGACTAGTCTGTATATTGCAGAAAATGTATTGGTGCCTCCTTTGTCAAGTGCATAATCTCTCAAACGTTTTAGAAAATTAACTGGCAGCGAAAAGAGAATAGTTCTTATGTAATGTAACCATAGGTTGTAATTTAGGTTGGATTGGTCGGTCCGACATCTCTGTTTGATCAGGATTCGTTACTATCAGAGCTCCATCTGCCTTTTCATCAACCCTTACAACCACGCCAATGTGTTCTAGTAGATTTTGGTGGCATAACTGTATAGTTTCCGAGAAATCTACGTTTTGATCAGATATAGAAGGAGTGGAACACGATGTTGAAGTTATTGCTGAAAACGTAGTAAGATCGCGGTATGAACGTAGTATAATCGTGGTAGGAACGTGCTTTAATCGCAGTAGAAACGTGGTAAAATCGTGTTGCAATCGGATAACTCGTGGTATGATCGTAGTGAGAACGTGATGAGCGTATAAAGATCTTGATAAGCGTAGTGAGGTCCGAGAATAAGCGGGACGAGAACGTGGTATAATCGTTCAAAACAATTTCAGTTATAAATCTAAAAATGTGCATGCTTGTGTATTATTTATAATTGTGAAATAATTCGATTAAAAATATTTTCAAAGCCAAAATTTCACATTGAAGTATTGTCATGAACAGAATGAAATATTGTCCAGAAGGAGTTGACAAAATTT
Source organism: Mytilus galloprovincialis (assembly GCA_037788925.1). Taxonomy (NCBI): domain Eukaryota; kingdom Metazoa; phylum Mollusca; class Bivalvia; order Mytilida; family Mytilidae; genus Mytilus; species Mytilus galloprovincialis. The sequence continues at coordinate 8,267,979 of CM075340.1, read as the reverse complement.
CATGGACAAGGACACTATTTCATAATGAAATATTGTCCAAGACAATATTTCATTATGAAATACTGTCAGTAGACAATATTTTATATGAAAATTTGTCCGACAAACAATATTTCATGGAGGACAATATTTTATGTTACAAGTAGACTGAATAACAGCTGGTTTGATTTTACAAAATTCTACCAGTGGTAACAAATCTTACCCAATAAAAATCATATCAATTCTACTAGCTTGCGACTTATCTCTTCTTCTCCGTGTGAATTGCTGTTTTCTTTCATTTAAGTTTCTCCATATATCTGTAAGGTTGTTAGATTTAAAAAAAAAAAAAAAAAAAAAAAATACACGTACAATGTACTGGTTGAGTAAATTTACCTTGACGTATAGATTTTCCATCAATTGGTTTTACTGTCTCGTTAAAATCGCCATCACGTATTCCTTTAAATTATCGCTGACTTTTAAAGAACGAATTTCTAGATGTTTTACAGTCAGGTACATATACATTAATAAATGTAAAAGTTGAGTTATTTATCTGCACATTGATAAGCACTTATCTCTATCAATAAAATTTATTAATTAGTTCGTAGCTTAATTAGTTTTTAATTGAGATAGCTACACCCCTACTAGCCGTAGTACCATGACTACAAAACACATCATATTCTGTTTTACTTTTTATATCCCTTTCGATAATTTCATCAAAATGTGTTTCATGCAAAAAAACGTATGATACTTTTTTGAGCGGTAACCCATTCTATAACTCTATTTCTTTTTTTCTCATGAATAAATTCCGTTTACGTTGAGACTACATAGATTAATTGCATTTGTAAATGTCATAGTTAATAATATATGAATTATGATTATACTTAAGTTTCAACACACTACACAAAGTTACAATTTTATAACACTCAGAGATATTTAATACAATTACATCAATTGTTACAAAGGAAAATACTATCATGTAAATATGTATTAAATTGACAGAATGAACTCTACACGATTAAACAGGTTGGGCACAAACCACCAAATGGGGAACTGTTCCTCAAATGATAAACAATCCCTCATTTAAGTGATTATTTGGTAGTGCTAAAAAACTAAATTTTCTAAACTGAGTCTTTTTTTCGTAAAATGGCACTTATTCATGAAAAATGCAGCATTTTTTCTAAAAGATGATTATCCCTATCTTGATTTACTAAAATGATACAATCCTATGAAAACTTAAGAAATTTGACTATTTGCAAGGCTTGTAATTTTTTTTTAAATCCATGATAAAAATATAGTTCTTTGGAAGAAGTTGTTCCATTTTCTATAAATTGGTGTCATTTTAACTAAAAGGACCCATTTTAAGAAAATATTGTTTTAACCACTATCAAATGATTACCCAAATGAGGAATTGTTACTTATTTGGGGATTAGTTCCCCATTTGGTGGGTTGTGCCCAACCTGTTGAAAGGTTGGCAATTTAATGCCGTTCATGTTTTTACGGTTAAGTGTAAAACCAGAAACACAGCATATAACAATGTATTTCGATATATTCTGAATCGTGGAGAATTTCTTCTGACCTACGCTACTTGCATGGTTTTTCAATTCATTACAATGGAAATAGTGCGGTTCTTTATTGTTTACATGAGTACTTGATATATATATACTTTGTGCATTTTTTTCCGATTAAAAAGTAAATTGTTGTGGACAAATATATGTGCATACTGCCGGACTATATACGTACTCTAAAGGTAAGTATTTTTTTTACCAGCATCTTTCATGAACAATTTGAGATTGAACGATAACCAAAATTATGTGCAACACTACTTTCATAAGTTCTATGTATCTTTATATGCAACGTTACAGATGAATTGATTTCCAATGAGATAACTTCAGACTAAAGAATACCAGAGCGCAAATGCTGAAATGTCTCGTCTGCTTTACTTATGAAAGTATATTTGTTGAACGTCTGTAATACTAGGGGTTTTACTAAAAGTGTCAAATACGCTTACGATTGTCAATGGTTCATTAAAAGAGGTCAGGGTAAGATAAACTATGCCATACTGATCTCTACAAACATCCCGTACACCAAATATAGTTGTTCCGATCCTTACAGTACCTTAGATACTGACAAATGTAAAAGTTATGTTTGGCCAACTAGTTAACCTAACGCTCTCATTTCCAACATAACTTGGCAAATTTATCTTTTGTGAATCTTATAGTAAACAGGAGTATACTGACATTTCACTTCTACAACAAATGTGATATTTTCTGAAGTTATCATTTTTTTCTCATATGCTAGTATACTTCTGTCGAAGGATACATCAACGATATCACGACTTCCATTTTTCCATACCTTCTTTGTAGTAACTTTAATTTGGAAAATATGCTGGTTAAACTTGGGAACGAAGGGTAGCTAGCGCATTTATTTAATTTTCAGTTCTATGTTTTATTGTTTGTTTCTGTATATCATTTGGTTTGGGTTGTCTTTGCCTGACCTATTGCTTCCTAAAAAAGGCTTATTGTTTGTTTTTTTAATCCATCAAGACCAAGTGCTTGGTGCGGTTTACTTCCTGTCACATTAAATGAGCCTCTGATTTCTTTCCATTTCTTTGTTCTTTGTTTTATAAGGTGTGTAGGGGTCTCTTCGTCTTCACTTAAAATTTGATCTTTGAAAGCAAAAAACGTTGTTGATGCAGACAAATCAACCTTATTGCAAATGTCCATTATATATTCGTTAGGTTAATTAAAAAGTTATCAAAGGTACCAGGATTATAATTTTGCACGCCAGATGCGCGTTTCGTTTACATAAGACTTATCAGTGACGCGCATATCAAAACATTTATAAAGCCAAACAAGTACAAAGTTGAAGAGCATTAAGGATCCAAAATTGCAAAAAGTTGTGCCACATACGGCTAAGGTAATCTATGCCTAGGATAAGAAAATCCTTAGTTTTTCGAAAAATTCAAAGTTTTGTAAACAGGAAATTTATTAAAATGACCACATTATTGATAAACTGTGAAATGATATTTAAGATACAATTGTGTGCTTTAAGTGTATCTGCAATAACAGCCTTTGTCATTTATATATTTGTTTTTATCAAATCAATAAAAGAGGAACGATAGATACCAGAGGGACAGTCAAACTCATCAATCGAAAATAAACTGACAAAGCCTGGGTAGAAATGAAAAAGACGCACAGGCAAACACATGACACAACATAAAAAACTAAAGAATAAGCAACACGAACACCTCCTATAATTAAGGGTGATCTCAGGTGTTCCGGAAAGATAAGCATATCCTGCTCCACATGTGGCACCCGTCGTGTTGCTTATGTTATCACAAATCCGATTAATAGTATAATACGTTATGTCACATTCATGAAAGGGAAGGGAGTTGAAGTTACGACGTAAGGAACATATCCGATATCATATGTGAAACGGTTATTCCATAACGGTCAATCAACTCGTGATGGCGTTCGTAACATTTACGAAGGAATGATTTCAACTTCACCATTTAGAACGCTTGGGTTTAATAACTTCCTTGTGAGCAGCAACCCTCTATCAAGCAAATCATGAAATGCAAGCACGGGAATATCGCAGGAGTAGTTCTTGATAGTTTCCTTTTGAACTTTCAATATAAATTTATCGAGTGCGTAAGTTTGTTTGCAAATAAATGGTGGATGTCTTTAGTCGCAAGACTGATATTGAAAGATACATATCTTAAGATTGTAACACATTCATTCTTTTCTAGTTGGCTTAGAACTGAGTCGTCGAAATGTTTTTATACGATCATATCAATCCATTATCTTTTTAACATGGGTTGAATTGTTCCTTTCATTTTCTGAAAAAATTATTACTTTGAAATGCTTAAATTTATTGAGGATCTTAGCCAATATAGTTTTTTCTCAATACCAATAACAAATATTAATTATCATAAAATTGAAGAATAATTTAAACGTCTTCGTAGCATCAGATCTTTCGCGATCCTTTTTCACGATCTTCCAAAACCGGTACGTGATCTTTCCCCATCAGAAAAATCAATTTTGTGTAAATGTTTCTTTTTTTACCAAGTTTCAGATTATGTTTATACAAAAAAACTATGAGCACCATTTGATTCATTCAAATGAAATGACCTCATTCGGATAAGAGTAGTTTATTTTAATCGAATTTGTGAAAAAATCGTGTTTGTTGACATTTTTTATATCATTGAAATGTCGAGAAGCAATCTGCCTTTTGTTCTTTTGTAAAAACTATGTACTTTTGAAACTCGATTTTTCAGATACTGATCATAATGTTGAACCATTTTGACAGACAATTTTATATTTTTGTAAATTTGTCTGTGTAATTAATTAAATAAGATTATCTATTGACCTTACTTGTGTCTTCTCGATTAAATGTCTTTCACAATCCGGTACCAGAGCATTCACGATCGTCTTGCAATACTTGACCAACGTTAGATATTCTTTCACGATCATTTATCTCGTTAAACCGAATGACATCCGTGAAAATAAAGATACAAATATTGTTTTCCATAGTGTTTCAACACAATCTTTACCTATTATTTCGGCCATTTTGAATTTCCGATCGGATCAAAAAGAAACAACGCTAAGATTGTCATAATGTTGTCATAACGAGGTGGTAATAACAACATAACGATGACGTTATAACGACATACGGATGTTGTTTTTACGACATTATGATATCTTTATTACGAAATACTATGTCATAATTTGCTGTTTCAGATTCTAATGCATTCTGGGTAATATGTAAGCGTACAACAAAATGCTGCGATGGTTTAAAAATGTCATATAAAATGGAAATACAACCAGTGACGTGAAGTTTTTCATTTTGGAATACGAAAATTGAAATAACGCATAGTCCTTTAGAATCTTAAACGGTCAATTGCGACATATATTTTTTTTCGAATAACCCTCATCGGCTTCCGTTACAGACAACTTATCATTGAAACTTAACAAAACTTTACCCATAAAATGTCTTGGTTTCTTTGATAAGTATTTTCTGCACATTTGCTCATATTCTACTGTTGCAATTCAGTTCAACATTAATCTGTAAAAACCGAATCGAACAGAATGTACATGTCCTTATGATTACACCAAGTCGTCGTTATTCAAAATAAAACAAATACATAACAAGTTCAATTATTTTTTGGTTAACTTGATAAAAATAGAATTAGTTTCCAGCTGAGCTTAAGGACTGAGGGCTATCTTCCTTATCATTTGAAGTCAAGTGTGTTCCACTTTTAATCTATAACTTTCCATCCCTATTGAATAGAAACAAAGAGGATGAGTTCCTAATATTTATTCATACTTCCTTTAAGCCGGATGTTTTTCACGCAATTTTATATGTATACTTAAGATACGTAGATATATCTAATAAACAAGTCTAAAAGGGTACACCGACATCAAAATAGAAAAAAGTAAAATCATGAAAAATATTTAATATTTCGGATGACTAATATCCTTCATCAATTAGATATCAAATGATACTTATCAACTAAAATACTGATCTTTAACATCTAACAAATTATCACGAATCAATAAGCTGGTAAATTGTTCAATATTAATGTTTGGGAGGAGGAAAAAAATTCTTAAAACTGAGAGAGTCCTGCACTGAAGCCTGAGAAACAAGTGATGGTAGGAACTCATTATGTTTTTTCATTAATGCCTTCTGGGGAAACTGTCCTTAACTATTTTTTTATCCCGAGCAAGTCTGTCGACCCTTAACCAACCCTCGTTTTGGTTTATACGACTTATGGGGAGGTAGGTTTGCAGTTGTAGTCTCTTCGATGACCATATATGCGTTTGGTGGATAACTGTTCTATCTCACTAAAGTCCTGCATGCCATATCGACACTGAAGAGGGTGTACAACATTTTGGGTTTTGCATTACATTGCAAAATGTACTGTACAAGTAAATGTTTGAGTATTCAGTATGTGTTGGCTAATCAGACATCGTCTGTCACCACTCAACTTGCACCATCATGCAGTTGAGGTGTTTTTATTAAAGGAAATATCAACGATCTTCGGTAGGAAGACTGACAATCCTCAGTCAATAAAGATTAAGTAGAAATATTAAGCGATTTTTGTATCAGCATAAAATTGTAGGTGATAAAAAAAAGCATTTTATTTATTTTTGTATATTTTTTTTTGAATCTATTTACAATAGAGGATGAATTAGTAAGTTAAACACACCAAATACATTTTCAACTCATTTAAACCTATTGAAAAAAAGCTAAGTCTTTGCAAATGTCTATTGTCCTTGCTACGGCCAGACTAAATTGATTGCCTGTGGACCACCAACGAGGCCTTCTGCTCCCTGTTCAATTTGCAAAACACCTTTTTAGCATCCTTCTTCGTTTCTTAACAGTCTTTAATTGATATGTTTGTAACACCAAGAGCACTGTCCAAAATTGAAATTTTGTTCCAGACTGCAGAGCTTGAATTGGTTACTCCATCCCTAAATTTGTCATTCAAGATTTTGTATACGTTTTCAACTTGGTCTTGTATAACATTCTATTCTTCTTGAGTAAAGTTAAATTTTCGGTCCCTTTGTTTTTTAGAAGACATGTCAGCCATGTTGGAATGAAAATTAACAAATACTTGCATTATAGGTAACAAAATCAGCCTCTAAACTTTAGTTAAATATTTATAGAGTGGATAAAATAATTAATGTCGAACAACACCATTTTAACCATGCGTTAAGTAACGACACGTAAGAGTTTTTAACGAGGTCAGAACAATTTAAACAACCGGCCCAAGTCAGATATTTAAAGGCTTCATCCGGTTTATCGAAAACCCAGGCTGTTGATCTATATTTGCTTGTAGACATGGTAGAAGTGAAGTTCGTTGATCAAGCAAGCAGGCTAATTGAGAGTTATTTGTAAAAACGTGATTACAATTATGAATTATACCTTGTTCATAATGTTATTAGTATTAAGTTTATTTGTTTAATTGAGTTTTCGATGTCCTTGTAACTGTCAGATTAACATTGAAGTATTGAAAAACCTTGCTAATAAGAATGACTTTGTTTATTTAACGTATAGTTTCTGTGAATTGCATTTGCTAATATCCCACTCTTATAACTAAGTATAGTACACATCCAATGAAATTAGTACAAATACGTTATAATCAGTCTAGTAAAAGATGATTTTGAACAATTCTTTAATTTATGCATCGTCATCATGAAAATTTATGTGTTTATTACAATATAACAGTACGTTTAAAAATTTATTGAAAACAGTACCAATATTTTAAGTGAGTATAACTCTTGCTTCCTATATAACATAGAATGATCTTTTTTTTATCAAAAGATACTTGCAAGGGTCACGCATCGATGTGTCAAAATTATTCGTTGGTACTGAATACAGTATGCAAACCAAAATACTTGCCATAGAGCTTACATTCTATCAAAACATATATAAATTGTTAATTGCGAATATATTTTGAAATAATTAAAGATGTCAATCAATAAACTTTGACAACGTATGAACATTTGCTTTGTTTGCATCAGTCTCTTTGTCTCTCATAAAAATAAGTTTATAATGGAAAAATCATAGGTGTCCCTTGTCAAATCAACATAAAAATATGTCAGTGCAGTATGGAACCCGTACTAATAAATGACATAGATAGATTGGAAATAATTGGAAATAATTCAAAGAATGGCAGCAAGGTATGTTACTAACAGATATCACACTTCAACTGCTAGTAAATAGTTATCAAAGTTACCAGGATTATAATTTAGTACGCCAGACGCGCGTTTCGTCTACATAAGACTCCTCAGTGACGCTCAAATCAAAAATATTTATAAACCCAAACAAGTACAAAGATGAAGAGCATTGGGGATCCAAAATTCCAAAAAGTTGTGCCAAATACGGCTAAGGTAATCTATGCCTGGGATAAGAAAATCCTTAGTTTTTCAAAAAGCAAGTTTTGTATACAGGAAATTTATAAAAATTACCACATTATTGATATTCATGTCAATACCGAAGTGTTGATTACTGGGCTGGTGATACCCTCGGGGACGAAACGTCCACCAGCAGTGGCATCGACCCAGTGGTGTAACATGTTTGAACATCTAGAATGAACTGCCCTACAAGTGAGAAAGAAAACAGAGCCGACTGTTAATGATGTATAAGCTTAAAAAAAACTATTCTAAGTTCGATACATCAAATAAGCTGTTAACAAAATGAACTTCCTTCAAGAAATAGCAACGCAAAATCATTCAGAATACCATCATGCAAGACAGCAGTTTGGAAGGAGTCGTTTTATACTATCCTAGAATAATCACCTTGCCCAACAATAAGGTATCTGTCCCGAGTCCTGCATCTTTCAAGGCCCAGCTTCGTCAGTAAATTAAATGACATGTTTTTATTTGTACCTGTATATAAATGTTACCCAGTTTTTGTTTTTTGTTATTAAATTTAAAATTATTTTCATGCGCGCAATCTAAAACATGTGGTAGGAAAGTCTTACTGGAAGACGAAGAACTGACAAATCTTGACACAGACAGTAACCATGACAATTAAACGAATTCAGTATGTTTACATCCAAATTGACGAATGATTGTCACGTGTTCATTTTCTTTCGTATAATACTTCCTTATATGTATTATAAATTAATAGGACCATCACAAGTAGAAGTCATTAACTAGTTTAATGTCAAGTGTAGTATAAAATTCGCAAATAAATAAAAATGGCTGAAATACAAATGCAGGTTTACGAAGAAATCAAAAGAGAAGATGATGACCATAGATACGACGACTTGAAGATGGAGGAGAAGAAAATAAAAAATGACCATGTGGTAGTTCTGTTGTGGAAAAAATGGATAAAAACTAATTGCCTTGCACTAACCATAAATATGTTGACAACTGGAATTATACTGACAGTTATCTATTTTATTGTAATAGGTAGGACAGACATAAATAGGATTTTGTTTCTCGTGCACGTTTCTCTATGATTTTGCAGCATGGACAATAGCTTAAACACTGAATCGCTAATTTCAATCGAAATTTGTAGTCTGAACTCAAACAACATCTTCTCAAACATGACTTAAATATGTGTGTCATCTTATAACAAATAATCGAGAAAGAAACAATATTTTTTTTATGATATCTTAATTAATTTTAAGGTATCACCATTAATTTTACCTTTGAAAGAAAATCTAAGTTATAGTTGTCGCGGCTTGAAATTTAAAGTTTTTATTTTCTAATTTAGCTCCGCTACGACAGAAATTAGCGGATATTGATATGAGATTGACAGCAATTGAAAAGCAAAATGGGACGAAACTGCGGGAGAGTGAAAACGGGGAGAGTACTGACCTAGGTATATATGAATCAACACAATGAACAATTACATATAATGTCTTTGTTTCTTATGTCTATCTTATCGAACTCTGTTTTCATATTTAGGAGGAAAGATCGGCAAACCTCTCAAATTGATTATTCCTATTCCCACATAAAGGTGAAGTATGAATTAAAACGTATGATTGTTCATTTGTGAGTTTTTGAGTGTCGGAATAGGTAAAAGTGTATTTTATACATACCTCTACTTATTGATTGATTGATTGTTGGTTACTTTACCTCCACTTATCTGGTCCTTTTCTCCCCCGTTAATACATTTACACCATACACACTGCGTTTGTCTTTATATCCCATGTGTGTGGGGGTCATTTCATCAATTGATCTAAAAGAATTAAAAAGATTGAATTTAGAAAAATAAAATGCTTTGCTGAGCGCAGCCTGATACGATCGCAGAGGTCAAACTCTGAACACTCGGAAATTCTAGATTTATTTGAATTTCGTAAATCATAAAACTTTTACAAATCTATATATGCAAGGCTGTAAACCAAACTGAATATGCAATATCCCCATCATTGTTTTATTTATTTCTTTAATTGTATGTGATTGTATTTTGTAATTAACCTCTAGTTTCACATGTCAATGTGACGGAGTGTTTTTGAAATAAAACATATTGTGTTGTATTGTATTGTATGAGTGTAAGGGTTCATTGGTATCCTTTGGTGGTGAATGTTTATTGGTCTATTTATATAATTAATTAATGTATATGTGTTTTTCTCGGTTATGTCTTGTTGGTTAGATGACTTAGTCATGTATTTGAGACAGTCTTATACGTTCATAGTTTATATGCTCCAACTGGTTTTAATACAGACTTGTACAAGGAAATGAAATTTCTGAAAAACAATAGATAAAGTATTACCTTACGTCGAAAACTGGTTTAACAATTGTATGAAGATAAATGACTAGGCTCATTCCTTCACAAGTTCTACTTGAAGAAGACATGTTATGATCAAAGATTGATTGATTAGTTACTGAACGTCAAGTATCTTCAATAGGAGAAGAAATCAGCAATAAAAACAAAAGTATGTCCGACCATTTCTTTTGTAATTTATCTAAATGAAAATAAGTTTTTTTATTCCCCTCGTTTAGAGAAAAGTAATTAATCTTTAATACGTGTTCATATCAACTTTATATCATATTTACACGTACATTCATGATATTTACACATTTGTATTTGTGCATTTTAGTTCAATACTTTAAAAAAGATGATTTAATTTATTCCAGATACTCATACAACGTGTTACAATGGTGGAATCTCTAAAAAAACTAATAATGAATGCATATGCGTCTGTACAAAGGGATTCCTCGGTAAACAATGTGAATATTCAGGTAAGATATTAAATTTATAAACAAAATTAATTCGGTGGGCCCAAAGCTCAAGTCTGGGTTTACTTTTTATTTGTGTACTAATTCTACTGGATCAGGAACGTTCAGACCACAAAAAGGATTATTGTATCCCTATATCTATATATACTCTAGTTGTCAGAATTATTTTCAACGCAGGACACATTAACATATATGAAGTCTTCAAGTACTTGAGTTTGAATACGTCGGAAGAAAAATTATTATTTAACAAGTTATGAATACGCATTTTTAACGTGGTTGTAAGACTTAAAATTGTATTGTTAAATTATTAAGAGAATTACATAAATAACTAGCGGCTTTTCGACAGGTTTAGGTATCAATTCTTGTGTTATAATAATTACCGTTAAGTAAGGAGTTATGTCGTTTATGAATAGTTTGGTTCTCTGAATTGTTAGTCCTTGTCCGTTATTCTGTCTTTCTGTCATTCCGTCACTCCGCGATTCCACAACAAACCATAATACGGAGTTTTTCTAAACGCCTACAGATCAAGTTTAAGTTTCGTTCCGCTCCGCTATTTCTTGCCGAAATTACGGGTTTTAGACTTTGCTAAAATGTTGAAAATCACAGTTATACGGACTTTTTTTTTTTTAATGCTTTCAGATATTGTGATGATTTTTAGGATGTGAGTTAACCAAGATGAGTTACAGATCAGGTTTAAGTTTCGCTCTGCTCGGCTAATTTATGCTGTAATTTAGGGCTTTGGACTTAATTTTTTTTGAAAATCACAGTTATACGAACCTTTTTTTCTAAATGCTTTCAGATATTGGGTTGATTTTTTGATATTTGGTATGTATGCTAACCATGATGAGTTACAGATCAAGTTAAAGTTTCGTTCCGCTACGCTAATTTTTACCAATATTAAAGGTTTCCAACTTTGAAAATTGTTTAAAATCTTAGTTATACGGACTTTTTTTACGCCTCCAGATTTTGAGCTGATTTTTTTAAATGTGAGACTACCTTCATGTTTGTGTCCACATGTGTAATTGAAATTGCAGATTTTTCAACTTTTTGAGACGGGGTCATATATGTCGCTTTGACACATCTATTCTTAATGTATAGTACTGTCGTTTATACACCGTGGTTAGGAGTTTAATTTGCTAGATTTAAAAACGGTTTGTCTAAATACAACATGATAATGAAGGCATTAGTTGTAACATTGTAGAATAGATAATTCGGTTATCCAGGGAGTTTATATGTTGTAAACATGGCTGAAGTTATCATATATAAATTAGTAGGTTTACAAATGGATTTTTCTATCATTGAGATTAAATAAAACAAATCCAAAAAGTGTAGTTAATTTGCAGTCATATAGAAGGAGGGCTACACTATTTAGGGATATAAGTTGGAGTCCCAAATTTTATTGTGAATTTCAAGATTTTTAGGTAGGTTCAAAGTATGTTATTTACATTTAAAACACTTATGTGTGATTCTTTATTAGCCAAAAAGATAATATATTCATTATGCAGAGATATATAAAAAACAGAACATAACTAGAAAAACTATATAAAAGAGGGATGAAAGATACCAGAGGGACATTCAAACTGTAAGATCAAAGACGAAGTGATAACGCCATTGCTACAAAAGAAAAAAAACCAAACAGACAAACAAACAAACATTAGTAAACAAAAAGAATCGAAGAAGGAATAAGACTGAGCAACACGAACCCCAACAACAATGAGGGGTGATCTCAGGATAAAAATCGGAACAATGAACAACAGCATTTTGGAAGATTGAAAACGACGTTCTGTATTGTAACGGTTTAGGTTGTTATGGGTTCGTGTTGTTTATTCTTTAGTTTTTTATATTGTGTCATGTGTACTATTGTTTGTCTGTTTGTCCTTTTTATTTTTAGCCATGGTGTTGTCAGTTTATTTTTGATTTATGAGATTGACTGTCCCTCTGGTATCTTTCGTCCCTCTTTTATACCCTCTTGAGGTTTAGAACTAGGATGCAATTAGTTTGATGACGGTTCACAAAACGACAAGAGATTTCGTTTTAATTTAAAAGGTCATGTATTTCTTCTGCACAAATTGTTTACAGATAAAGGTAACAGTAGTATACAGATGTTCAAAACTCAAAAATCGATCGAAACAAAGAAATCCGGGTCACAAACCAGAACCGAGGGAAACGCATTAAATATAAAAGGAAAATGACGATACAACATTAAAATGTAACACACACAGAAACGAACCAAGCATTAAACAAAATCTGATTAGAATATCAAATATAACTTCGAAACTGAATATAATGAATTGGGGATAGAAAAGTACCATGACACGTCTTATAATAATTTGAATTCACACTCAAATATAAGAGGAAACAAACGACACAAAGTAAACACAACGTTAAAATGTAACACACACAGAAACGAACTATAATGTAACACTTGCCATATGCCTGACGTGGTACAGGACATTTTTTAAAAGAAAACAATGGTGAGTTGAACCTGGTTTTGTAGCATGTCAAACCTCCCGCTTTAATGTCCAGGTTAATACAACATTTAAATGACAACACAACATTACAGGACTACAATACAAATAAATAGGAGAACATATTTGACAAAGAAACACACGAATATGAGCTAACAAAAGGCACCAAATTTTAATACGTCAGAAGTGCGTTTTATTGCAAAAATAGGGTAAAGATGTCACATATTTTCCCAGAAATTTGGCCAAAAATAAAATTTCAATCCCCTAGAGGATATCTTTTCTGAAATTGTTTACATATATCTATCACGAATTAAAATTAAAAGCATTTGTCTCTCGTCCATTTTTGTTTTATAAAACTGCGTCAAAAAGCGTATGAAAAAAAGTGTTTTTAAATATTCGACCATACGGTGACATATAATTGTTAATATCTATGTCATTTGGTGTCCTGTTGAGAGTTGTCTCATTGGCAATTATACCACATCTTCTTATTTTTATACTACAATTTCTGGACAGGCGGAAAATACGGACAGTCAAACAAAAATAGCCCATTAAACAAGTAAAAGATGATATTGATGTTCTTAAAAACTAACTCTGAAGGTTAAAGTATTCATCAGCTGTCTTCGAATGAATTATGATCCTTACTTACTTTCCTATTTGACAAATCCTTTGGACCAAAATGCAGGATCTGCTTTCCTTCCGAAACACCGGAGATCATCCCAGGTTTTATTGGGTTTCGTGTTGCTAAGTTTTTCGTTTTGTATGTTGTGCTATGTGTACTGCTGTTTGTCTTCTCGTCCGCTCCGTTTTTCGTTTTGGCTTTGTCGGTTTGTTTTTTACCTTTGAGTGCGATTGTTCTTTTTATATCTTTTGTCTCTCTTTTAAAAGTTTATTCCTCCTTGCAAAAGTACCAACACGTACTATTCATGGAAGGGTTTAAGTACAGTTAAAAATAAATAGTGACAATAAATTTTTGAAGAAGCAAAGTTATGAGAGTTCATCAGAGCTGCACACATTTTTATAGAATCCTGTAGCAGTCATGAATACTCGTATATGGCCGAGTAGAGATTGAAAAGTGGTCGAATGTGGTCGCATATAGATCGTGTATGGTCGAGTTGGTCTGGGACGAAAAAAATAAGAGAAGTCGCTGTGATCATGAAGCGATCTTTTAAAGATCGAAATGATCGAGTAATGATCGATAAACTATTTGTATTCCGACCAAACTCGATCTCTGCACGATCCTTTCCCGATCAAATCGACCGCTACTCGACAAATTCTTGAGTGACTGGCTTCTCGATCCTTACTCGAATGTTTTTGACATGTCAAAAACTCTCGGGTAGAAAGTCAGATCGATGAAAACCAAGGTAGATCACCCCGAATATTCTTGTCGATTGAGTCAGACCAGTCTCCCGATCGCTTAATTTGTCTTGATCGAGATTGATCGAGTTGGTCTGATCGGCAATGTGAACCTAGCTTTAAAGTTTTTGAACATGTTTTGTATGTTTTCGTTTTCTCGAAAATAAAAAGCACATCAATTCCGTAGGAATGAGCTGTCTTTAATTCTTGACGCCAGAAAATTGTGCAATGAGTTATTCTTCATTATTCAAGAAATAAAATACTTCATACGAAGTAGTCATTGGCCACCTTATCTATGTAGCTATTTCAGAATACATAACGTAATACATGGTAATTATTATTTTTTTTGGATATTTGGTTATACACGCAACTTATTTGCTATTTGAAACCATGCTTTTGTTATTTTGTTAGTAAAACAAAGTCAATTTGATAAACAAAGTATGGTGTTTGGCTGAGAGTCACTTGCCTGCTAGCTAGTGTATTTATACTGTCATTGTTAAACTTTGATTATTTCATTATATTATGGATTTGTGCCTACTCTTTAATTCTAATGGGTAATCGATCCCTTTGTGTCCTTTCCTTTTTTCTAATCACTATACAATGACAAATGTTTAATGAAAATCATATGAATTATAAAAGTCGTGTCGCCCCAATTTCGTTGAATAAAGAATACATGTTTGATTTCCATTTATTACAAATTTACTTCTGTTAATGTCCCCATGCCAAAGACAAATCGTGTAATATAAAACTGTCCTGTCTGCACTTTCACAATGTTTAACTTTCCCAAATGGTATTGAAATGTGTATGCACACGAGATAATATGCAATCATCAATCAATCATATGAAGTGTCTAGTTTTACATTGTATATAATTTCCTTTTAGAAAATCATGCACTAAACAACACATCAAAATAAGGTTATATGTTGATCCCGACACCATTGATATGTGCCTGTTCGGGTTGCAGTCTGCCATAATATTTGTATCTGATGTGCTTTTGTAAAATTCACGTTGATAGCTATCAAATTTAGAATGGAAATGAGGACTGTAAAAAGGACACAACAACTCGACCAAAGAGCAGACAACAGCCGATATATAGTATTATCCAATAAATGTCATATGAGTATTACTCATTGTCACCAGTTCTTGTTCAAATCCCTTTCGTTGTTGGATGGTAGACAATGTACATCAAACCCAGTTATTGGAAGTATATTTGATTTATTTTATTATTAAATTCAAAAGATACTTTTAAGACTCGGGTATGAATTATGTATAAACAAAGTTCTTAGTTTTCTCTGGAAGCACTTTTTGCAAATATTTGTTACATAGTGTATTGACTTATATATTTTATACAGGTGGAAAAGACACTTGTTTCATGGTAGTTTTTCAAGAAGGAGCTTCTGGGTTACCGGCAATGCCGAAAATTTTGGTAGCATCAGAAAATACAACACGTCTTTCAATTCGTTATTTCAACGAGAACAAAATTCAGAATATCACTATGGACAAAAGTAATACAGAATATCATCTGAGTAAAAGTGTTCTACCGTCTGATGGAATACATGTGGCTGGAGTAGAACTTCACTCAGATGAAGGAATAAATGTTTACGGATTTTCCTTCGGAACCTATGTCTCAGGGGGATATTCATCAATGCCTACGAGATTTGCCTCTACCAAATACATTATACCAACTCTACCTGCATTTATTACAAGATATAAAAATATGATAGCACTTACACCATGTTATCAAAATACAGTTGTCAGTATAAATTTGAAATTGAAAAGTGGTTCAATGACATATGATAACAAGCAATATAGTTACAACGATACGATTAGAATAATAGTAAACAAGTATGACACACTTCAGTTATCACATACCTCTGACTTATCAGGAACCATGGTAACATCATCAAAACCAGTAATTGTTGTCAGTGGTAACCAGTGTAATTGTGCAGTACCAGCCAATATTACTTTAGGTGGCTGTGGTTCATTTATAGAATCAGTATTACCCACTGATCAACTAGATGATATGTTTATTACTCCTTATATATCGACACGGTTGAACAACACTGTACGTATACAGGCGGTTAACAGTACGAATTTGACCATAAAAATTGGTAACAAGACAATATCAAAAACAATAAACGCAAGAGATTTCTTCGATTTTTATTACAACACGATCTCTTTTATTTCATCATCTGATGACATACTTGTCACGTCATATCCGCATGGGTTAAGTAGAGGAAAAGGAGATCCTTTTATGATGACGATTCTAGGTGTAAATCAATATCTTTATGAATATGATTTCGTAGTACCATACGGGTTTGACAGCTTCATAAGCATAACGGTGCAGAGCGATGCTATTAATGGATTTTTGCTGGATGGAAATTCTTTCAATAATCGAAGTAGTGTTTTTAACATTTCTGAAGGGATGAATAATGTAAGCACTTTCAGTCTGCCTATATCGGCAGGGTATCATCAAATAGAACATAAAAAGAAAGTTCGATTTGGTTTATGGGTTTACGGTAACAAAGATATTGACGGATACGGTTACCCTGCTGGAATGGCTTATAAAGCTTACAATTTAGTAAACTTTATTAGTGGCATATACAAAATTGTGTTGTTGAGTTATAATTAAATATATAGAATGATTACATTTTTTCTCCACTTATAATTGTCACTAAATGATTTTTTTTGTTCATGATTTAACATCTTCTTTTTTCTCTATAATCACATTTTTAGCACAGAACATTATGTTAAAAATACACAACGGACCTATTTTGCAAGATCATTAACACAAATATGGTATTCATTACTGCCCAATTATATAAATCAAAATCATTCTTTTTTCCCTTATTGTATCTGGCAAAATACGTATTACTATATATTTTTTAAGCATTTAGTAATAAATAAGAATCATATAACAAAAAAAACGTTATGTCATCTCCAATATCCAATAACTTTCCATCTCAAAAGATTTTTTTGGTATTTTTTATAGCTCAGACCATCGCCAAGCTCCCAGCAAGTGAACATAGTAAAGAAAAACCACACACTTTTGCCTTACTTCATGCATAAACGTACATGACGCAAAAAACAACCATTAAACTACCCAACAATCTGCAATAATGACACAAAAAGTGTTTGTGTTATGTCCATGGTATTCAGTTGATAAAATTTTAACCGAAAAGCATTTGTTAAAAATAAAAAATCAGAAGAATTAAACTCTTCTGATTTTTCATTTATATATTTATATATATATTCAACTAAATTCAATTTAGTTGAATCTATCGAGAAACATTTGAGGTATTTTGTTAGGTAATAGCACATGTTCTAGGATTTGCAAACTAACCTAGCTTTTTCCTCGTTGGAGTTAATTCTCGTGATTAAAGAAAAGAGGGACGAAAGATACTAGAGGGACAGTCAAACTCATAAATCGAAAATAAACTGACAACGCCATGTCAAAAAATGAAAAGGACAAACAGACAAACAATAGCACACACCACACAACACAGAAACCGAAAGAATAAACAACACGAACCCCAGCATAAACCAGGGGTGAACTCAGGTGCTCCGGAAGGGTAAGCATATCCTGCTCCAAATGTGGCACCCGTCGTGTTGCTTATGAGATAACAAATCCGGTAAATAGTCTATTTCGGTAGGTCACATTTATGAAAGGGAAGGGGATTGTAATTACGACGTAAGGAACATATCCGATATCATTTGTGAATATAAAAAAGAAGATGTGGTATGATAGCCAATGAGACAACTGTCCACAAGAGACAAAAATGACACATACATTAACAACTATAGGTCACCGTACGGCCTTCAACAATGAGCAAAGCCCATACCGCATAGTCAGCTATAAAAGACCCCGATATGACAATGTAAAACAATTCAAACGAGAAAACTAACGTCCTTATTTATATAAAAAATGAACGAAAAACCAAATATGTAACACATAAACAAACGGCAACCACTGAATTACAGGCTCCTGACTTGGGACAGGCACATACATGAATAATGTGGCGGGGTTAAACATGTTAGCGGGATCCCAACCCTCCCCTAACCTGGGACAGTGGTATAACAGTACAACATAAGAACGAACAATAAAAACCAGTTGAAAAAGGCTTAACTCATCAGATGGACAAAAATACAAGTAGATGTGGCCGGGTACTTATACATCCCGACAACAAAAAGACAGTAGGAACAGATCTGAGAGTACTCGAAGTTATCTGACAGCTAGTTCAAAGCCACTAACAAGTAATAAAAAAATCATGCATCTAAGACTAAATTATCAATCCGTACACATCCCTTTCCAATAGATTTAGTGTAAAGACGTCATAAACAGTCAGAGAAAAACATGTATTCCATAACGGTCAACCAACTCGTGATGGCGTCCGTAAAATTTACAAAGAGATGATTTCAACTTCACCAAAAAGATCATGGGTTCCTTGGATAAATATTTATGGAATTTGAAATCCTTTGAGCAATATTTTTGTGCTACTGTCTCAATTTCACGGATTTTGCTATACTTTTTGGACCTTTTGGATTATAGCTCTTCATTTTTTGAATACGATTTGGATTTCAAATATTTTGGCCACGAGCATCACTGAAGAGACATGTATTGTCGAAATGCGCATCTGGTGCAAGAAAATTGGTACCGTTAATTTAATTAACTTGGCCGCATACTCCATATATGCTCCAAACTACAATGGTAGGACTCCCAGCCTCTTCGGTAGGAGTCTGTGTTCAAAATACGTACATATCGGGTTCGTAATAAATCGTGGAGTCCGTTATTTATAACCCAATATTTTACAAATATTATGTTACAAAAATGAGCTTGACAAAACAATCGAGACGTCTTTTGGCTATGTGTTGATAAAAATAAACACAATAATTGAAATTATTATTTTTTATAGCCCGTCGTTTGTTTTATATTTCAAAACTGTGTATGACCATAGCTTTGTGGTAATAAAAGCGGTTGAAAAGGTTTATGAGTGGGTTTTCCTGGTTGTTTATTCTTCTGATATAGTTTTTTTTTCTCGCATTCAATCTAACATTAATTGAAATATTAGTATTGTAGAGACAGAATGATTTTCCGAGAAAAAATGTGTTTTTCATTTGTCGAGGACCCCCGATTACAAGTGAGAGTAAGACACCCATATGATCAGAACTTTGACCTAGTGTCATTAACCGCAAGCGATAACCAATACTGTATGGTTTTCTGTTTTTGTGTTTATGTTCGATATGTTTCCAAACTAAGTTGTGTTCCTCAATATTTTGTGAGTGTTACATGTCTTTCAATGTATGTGTTTTTAATCTACTGATATGATTTATACAGCAAAAACACTTTTTTTTATGTTATTCACAATTGGGAGTAAAACAATTTTTCAATCATGGTAATGGTAGACTATTTATTAGCTTCAGGATATTAGGGCTTGTAATATATGATAAAAACATAACCTGTTTATTGTTGAGAAATACTCTGGACGAATTAGAGCTTGGCATATTAAAAATACATAACCTATCCATTGTTATAGACAGTTCCGGACGATTTAAAGATTATCATATTGTAAAGACACAAACTATATATCTGTTGTGAAAAACGGTTTTACACGATTATGAGTTTGACATATTGTAAAGACAAATCTGCCTATTCTTGAAGACTGTTTAACACGATTATGAGTTTGACATATTGTAAAGACAAATCTACCTATTCTTGTAGACTGTTTAACACGATTATGAGGTTGACATATTGTAAAGAAAAATCTACCTATTCTTGAAGACTGTTAAACACGATTATGAGTTTGACATATTGTAAAGACAAATCTGTCTATTCTTGTAGACTGTTTAACACGATTATGACGGTGACATATTGTAAAGACAAATCTACCTATTCTTGTAGACTGTTTAACACGATTATGAGGTTGACATATTGTAAAGAAAAATCTACCTATTCTTGAAGACTGTTTAACACGATTATGAGTTTGACATATTGTAAAGACAAATCTGCCTATTCTTGAAGACTGTTTAACACGATTATGAGTTTGACATATTGTAAAGACAAATCTACCTATTCTTGTAGACTGTTTAACACAATTATGAGTTTGACATATTGTAAAGACAAATCTGTCTATTCTTGAAGACTGTTTAACACGATTATGAGGTTGACATATTGTAAAGACACATCTGCCTATTCTTGTAGACTGTTTAACACGATTATGAGTTTGACATATTGTAAAGACAAATCTGCCTATTCTTGAAGACTGTTTAACACGATTATAAGGTTGACATATTGTAAAGACAAATATGTCTATTCTTGAAGACTATTTAACACGATTATGAGTTTGACATATTGTAAAGACAAATCTGTCTATTCTTGAAGACTGTTTAACACGATTATGAGGTTGACATATTGTAAAGACACATCTGCCTATTCTTGTAGACTGTTTAACACGATTATGAGTTTGACATATTGTAAAGACAAATCTGCCTATTCTTGAAGACTGTTTAACACGATTATAAGGTTGACATATTGTAAAGACAAATCTACCTATTCTTGTAGACTGTTTAACACGATTATGAGGTTGACATATTGTAAAGAAAAATCTGTCTATTCTTGAAGACTGTTTAACACGATTATAAGGTTGACATATTGTAAAGACAAATCTACCTATTCTTGTAGACTGTTTAACACGATTATAAGGTTGACATATTGTAAAGACAAATCTGCCTATTCTTGAAGACTGTTTAACACGATTATAAGGTTGACATATTGTAAAGAAAAATCTACCTATTCTTGTAGACTGTTTAACACGATTATGAGGTTGACATATTGTAAAGACAAATCTGTCTATTCTTGAAGACTGTTTAACACGTTTATGAGGTTGACATATTGTAAAGACAAATATGTCTATTCTTGTAGACTGTTTAACACGATTATAAGGTTGACATATTGTAAAGACAAATCTGTCTATTCTTGAAGACTGTTTAACACGATTATGAGTTTGACATATTGTAAAGACACATCTACCTATTCTTGAAGACTGTTTAACACGATTATGAGTTTGCCATATTGTAAAGACAAATCTGTCTATTCTTGAAGACTGTTTAACACGATTATGACGGTGCCATATTGTAAAGAAAAATCTACCTATTCTTGTAGACTGTTTAACACGATTATGAGTTTGACATATTGTAAAGACAAATCTGCCTATTCTTGTAGACTGTTTAACACGATTATGAGGTTGACATATTGTAAAGACAAATCTGTCTATTCTTGAAGACTGTTTAACACGATTATGAGGTTGACATATTGTAAAGACAAATCTGCCTATTCTTGAAGACTGTTTAACACGATTATGAGTTTGACATATTGTAAAGACAAATCTACCTTTTCTTGTAGACTGTTTAACACGATTATGAAGTTGACATATTGTAAAGACAAATCTGCCTATTCTTGAAGACTGTTTAACACGATTATAAGGTTGACATATTGTAAAGACAAATCTACCTTTTCTTGTAGACTGTTTAACACGATTATGAAGTTGACATATTGTAAAGACAAATCTACCTTTTCTTGTAGACTGTTTAACACGATTATGAAGTTGACATATTGTAAAGACAAATCTGCCTATTCTTGAAGACTGTTTAACCCGATTATAAGGTTGACATATTGTAAAGACAAATCTACCTTTTCTTGTAGACTGTTTAACATGATTATGAGTTTGACATATTGTAAAGACACATCTGCCTATTCTTGAAGACTGTTTAACACGATTATGAGATTGACATATTGTAAAGACAAATCTGTCTATTCTTGAAGACTGTTTAACACGATTATAAGGTTCACATATATTGGAAAGACAAATCTGCCTATTCTTGAAGACTGTTTAACACGATTATGAGGTTGACATATTGTAAAGATAAATCTGCCTATTCTTGAAGACTGTTTAACACGATTATGAGTTTGACATATTGTAAAGAAAAATCTGTCTATTCTTGAAGACTGTTTAACACGATTATGAGTTTGACATATTGTAAAGACAAATCTGTCTATTCTTGAAGACTGTTTAACACGATTTTGAGGTTGACATATTGTAAAGACAAATCTGTCTATTCTTGAAGACTGTTTAACACGATTATAAGGTTGACATATTGTTAAGACAAATCTGTCTATTCTTGTAGACTGTTTAACACGATTATAAGGTTCACATATATTGGAAAGACAAATCTGCCTATTCTTGAAGACTGTTTAACACGATTATGAGGTTGACATATTGTAAAGCTAAATCTGCCTATTCTTGAAGACGGTTTAACACGATTATGAGTTTGACATATTGTAAAGAAAAATCTGTCTATTCTTGAAGACTGTTTAACACGATTATGAGTTTGACATATTGTAAAGACAAATCTGTCTATTCTTGAAGACTGTTTAACACGATTATAAGGTTCACATATATTGGAAAGACAAATCTGCCTATTCTTGAAGACTGTTTAACACGATTATGAGGTTGACATATTGTAAAGACAAATCTGTCTATTCTTGAAGACTGTTTAACACGATTATAAGGTTGACATATTGTAAAGACAAATCTACCTATTCTTGTAGACTGTTTAACACGATTATAAGGTTGACATATTGTAAAGACAAATCTACCTATTCTTGTAGACTGTTTAACACGATTATGAGGTTGACATATTGTGAAGACAAATCTGTCTATTCTTGAAGACTGTTTAACACGATTATGAAGTTGACATATCGTAAAGACAAATCAGACTACTCTTTAAGACTGTTTAACAAGCACTAGTAACCTGA